>JAVANC010000003.1:27473957-28188957 GCA_033319125.1 Parnassius glacialis
TCCAAATAATCACTTTAATCTAGAAATCACTCAAGTTTAATAATCAAAACAAATCTTTTGAAATAAAAATCATGTCGGTGTATTCTGACGACGTGAAATTGTGATACAAAGCATGTTAAAATTTAAAAAAGTTAAGACGTTAAAAAAATTAAGGCGTGCAATTGCGCACGGGCTGTCACACCACTAAGTTATTAAATATCTAATCTAGCGTATTATTAACGTGTCCTATCACAAACAAATTAAGACACTTATTAAAATGTCCACAAAACCAAAAAAAAACAGGACGTTTTAAAACTTAAAAACGAAAATTAGGTCAAGCAACTCATGAACCATCCCCAAGGACGCCGGCGCCAGACTATCGGTCGCACGCGCCAGAAGTAAATATGAATTTTGACACTCCATCCCATTTCTTGTCATTTTGCGCATAGATAATTATGCCTTAAATTCTTTATTTTAGCCCTTTCACTGTCCCGTGCAATACATATAGGGCACTGCTATTGTCTTACTATTGTGTCTGGAAACCGGACAGTGAGTGTTAAGTTAATTTTTCACTTGAATTTGTTTTCACACACCCGCAGCGTGCGGTCCCTTTGTTTTTAATTTCGCGCATAATTTTATGCCTTAAATTGTTAGCCGTAAGTACATTTTTTGCTTGATTTTTCCTTTATTTCAGTATTTTGAATTGGCAACGTTTAACTAGGTATATTCGCCTTCGAATTCCATGGGTCTTTGTCCTTCTAGTATTCATCAGGTGATATCTGTATGCTGTTCTTTAATATTAAACCGAAAAAAATGCTACGGCGACTAAAATATTAATTGTTATATATTTTTTTAGTTGTGTATGTTTAAAGAAATATATGTAGGATACGCCTTTTCATTTAATGTGATAACTTTATCGTCACTCGGTATAGCTCAGATGGTTAGCGAGAGCCGTGGTAGCTCAGATGGTTAGCGTCCGCTGTAAGCTTCACAGTACGTGAGCAACCCGGGTTCGATCCCCGCCGGCACCAATGAAATTGTTAATTGCAATTTTAAATTGCTGATTTACCACATGCTCAGCGGTGAAGGAAACATCGTGAGGAAACCTGCATGTCTAAGAAATAAGAAAAAAAATATTTCAAAGACATGTGAAGTTCGCCAACACGCACTGGGGCAGCGCGTCGGACATTTCCTTGCTTTAAAACCCTCTCAGAAATGAGAGGAGGCCTGTGCCCAGCAGTGGGACGTAAATAGGCTGCAACTTTACTTTTTTAACTTTTACCTAAATGATAATGTGTTTAGTGCGTATTTAACTAAATCGACACTAGTGTCGAAATAGCATGTATTGTACTATTTTTGTCGGAATTTTGTTTTTACGCTGATGTTTTTTTTATCTATGCGACTATTATCCTTATTATTGATGATAGGTATTTACTGTTTACAAATCAGTCAATACAGTAATAGAAGGATGTCCATAAAGAACAAAGAACACTTATCTTGTCGAGACGCTATTTTTAAGTACACTTTGCAGTATTGATTGACTCCGTCTGTCAGTAGATTCCTATCGTTTATGTGTGTATTTTTGGAATTAACGTAACAATGAGTTTAGTTGGAAACAGGAAGGTAACGCTATGTAAAAATTGTGCGAAGATTTGTATAGTGTGTTATGAACGGCCCCTTTTCATAATATATTAAAGGAGAATGGGATTTTTGGGCCTGAAGTTAACTGATTGGTTTATACTTTAAAAATTGGCTATATTTTTCTAAAGTTAAATACAAAAAACTAGCTCATTTTACAATCTAGATTTCGAAAAAACAATAAAATAATAAATAAGTTAGAAAATCGATTGTATTGATGCAATCGATTTTATATTTATTCGGATCCAAAAAAATTAAATGATAAAGTTGATATATTGATATGATATATTCATTTGGAAATAAAGTATATTATTATTCGCATAAGGAAAAAAGAAATAAAAATTTTATGGAAATAAATCGATTACCATAAAGAATACACTAGTAAAATTCTCTTTTCTGTACACTACCTACTACTAGTAATTTCTATTTATTATATTATAACCTCCTTGTTTCTATTAGTTTGTTTGACAGTTCAAACTTCAAAACTATTCATTTAAAAAAAGAAAAAGACCAATTTTCGATTTGATTTGAAACGAGTGCAATATAATCGATTCTCGATTAAAACCAGCATTTTAATATCTATTTTTAATTATTTATCTGTGTTAAATAGGCAGATTAAAAACATATGTACAAAATAATATGAATAAATACCAAGTATCAACATGTCAACAAATAATAGTAACAACAATAATTCAATGTTGTTTTAATTTTCGTTAAGCGTTTCAATATTTTATTTCCTAGATAAACTCAGCTTTTCTTTGGTGATTTTATACTGATCCGCCTTTTATATCTTTAAGTAATTATAGTGAAAAATAACCTGTTACAGTGTTATTACAGTGAAAAATCGCTTGTTACAGTGTAGGTAATACAAAAAATCACTTTTATTTTTCTTCAATAACTCAGCTCCTAGATTGACCAATTTAGCCAGATTTTTAGATATGAATTTTTTATATATAAGCTTTCAAATGGTCCGACTTTCATCTTGTTAACATCTGGGCCCAAAAATGTATGGAGATGTCTGCTTCTCCTTTGTACGTGTACCTACGTGCCGCTACAGATTCATTGTGATCACACACTGCCGCCTCTCACTAGGAGCTATTTTTACGTCCTATTCTGGAGTGGTCTCAAAAGGCCTGATGAGACAATTTTATAGCTTAGTATATCTACATTTTCAAGAAGAAATTCAAAACTATATTGTGTTTCTAAAACCGAGAAAACTTTTTTAAGCACAAAAGTGGGTAATAATTATGTATTGGTGATATAAGTGTAAGCAAATAGTGTAAACGTTGCATCGGTTCGCGCCGATTTTGTATAATTAGTAGTGAGTTAGATTTTTGTTAGACCGTGGTTTAAAAGTTATTTCTCTGTTATTTTTGCTTATTCTTAAATTTAGTGTGTAAGTAACAGACTAACTTTCAATTCACCCCACGGTAGGTACCTACTACATTCCATGAAAACCTGTAACCAACTTAAAACAGAGAGGACTGCAGACGCATTGTCACCTCTGATGACTAAGACGGAACGCCTGAAAGCCTATAATTATAATGTAAATATATCCTTCAAATCGCCGATAAGACTGCATGTGAAGGAATATCCACTTGATGTGAGCTATACGAGTATTTTACCTATTTCCTTTTACTGACTCTCATATTGAAATAAGAAAGCATATCCGTTTAATATGGAAAGATATGTGGGAGAAAGTATCCAGGACGAAATACATGTAAAACTAAGTTGAAAAAAGCAAGTCGTGACGATAAATATCTGCGAATGAAAAAGAAATGAATAAATCGACTGCGGTTCGACCACCATATAACTCCTACTCACCTTGCTCGACTTAACATATTGTCCTCGAACTTTTGCCCACACTGTGATGAAGTTGAATCTATTCATCATCAAATCTATATCTTTCAGAATAGAACACAGTAGTGCAAGCTCCGCTATTTTTTATAATAAAGGTAAAAAGGTGGGGTACCTAACCTAAAGAAGTTTAGTCAGAAAAGAAGTTTTCTCCTTCGCACAACTTCCTTGTGGAATCGATTACCACTAGCGATTTTTCCGGACCGATACGACTTAGGAACCTTCAAGAAAAGAGCTTACACCTTTCTAAAAGGCCGGCAACGCATCTGCAATTCCCCTGGTGTTGCGGTTTTTCATGGGCGTCGGTAGTCACTTACCATCAGGTGAGATGCATGCTCGTATGCCCCTTCTTCTATAAAAAAAGTCCTATCAACTAGTTTAGTTCTATTATAATAATAATAATAATAATAATAATAATAATAACTAGTTAAAAATCTTAATAATCAGGAACGATCTTCAGAACTTGTTAAAGGTATATAATATATTCACAGCACGGTTAAGTGTTAACAGACTAATTATTAACTTTATTATAGAATAAAGACAATATCCGAATTTATTTAAAATATATGTAATTAAATTGAATTACTTCCTAAGCACAACTTATTTTGAAATTGATGACCAATATGTACTACAGAAATATGTTGTTACACTTATTTTATTGTAAATTAAGTAAGATTTGACTAAAACTCTGTTCTACTCTCAGTCTTCTCGCTTAGTCTAAACAACAGATTAATCCTGGTTCTTTTCTTTCTTATAAATCCAGTCTTCTATCTCCAAATAGTTCTGCAAATCGTCTTCTGTTGGAGGTTTATTATGATTTACATCTTTACTATAAATTCTGCCCCAGACGCCAAAAGCGACCAAATCAGTTTGAGGTGCGTTTAGTTTGTACGTTATGTGCTCTTTTCTTCCTTTCATATTTATTTCAACACTGTTTCCAATAGAACGTCCAGCTTCTTGTTTAGAAGTTTCTTCGAAAGTAAAATTCTTCGGCCTTACTGGGAATTTGTTGTTTTTGAACGATGTTGGATAGTAAACGATATCGTCGCATTGGAGAGAGGTATTGTAGTGGAGACGATGTGTTGTCATCTCTATCACTAGTTCTTCTATTTCCACATTCTCTTCCGTTTTGTTAAATCTGAAATTTTAATGCTGATCAAAAATTGGCATGCCTTGCGTACTTTAATCTATCACCCCATGAGGCGACTCTATACGTAAGACCGTAAGAACGCCCATTGAACCTTTTTTTTAATAGGGTGTTTTGGATAGGGTGACAAACGATCACACAGTCCACCTGATGGTAAGTGGTTACTATGACACATAGACATCTACATCTATCCTCAATAAAGACTCAAAATGCAGATGTGTTGTCACCCGTGAGGACTAAGATGGAATGCCTCTTGTCCAGTAAAAAGGGTCTCCGGTTCTCTACACTCACCATACGAAACACAGCAGCGTTAAGCTAAACCAGCTGATGAAAAAGAAGAACCGTAACCTTTGACCGTTTAAATGCGGTATCCACTACCCCATATCACCCCGCGGGTGTCATAAGAGTTAACAGGAGAAAACAAACCAGACGATGAGCGGCAACATCTTTCTAATAATAACCAAAAAATAAAAAAAAACGGTGCAGTTGCGAACCCCTGCCAAGCGAAGCATCTATGGGAAATATTACCCCTGTGAGACAGTCTAAGGGAAGGCCTATGTTCAGCAGTGAACTTTTTATGTGAATAGGCTGTATCCTGTAAAAATGATTGGATTAAAACTAAAAAACTGATAGTTGTATTTCTCACAGACAATATTTCTTAACAATTTTTTTTGGGTTGTAAAATAACCGATCCGAGTTGATGAACCCTGCAATATGAGTTCACTCTAGTGGTAGCCCTGAGTGTATGACACCAGGACAAGGACAACAACACCATAACGAGAACAGAAAGTCAACAATTTATAGTGCACAAATTTTGGCTCCGGCTATGATCTAAATTGAGGTCAACGATAGGGTAATCGGCAAGAAATCAAATATTCTAAGACTATAATGTAATATATTTATACAGTCTGACTTTTTTTGCTATCACCCACACATGTGCGCTTGCACGTACACATACAAATACACACGCAAACATGGCATAACAGTTTTTTTTTTCATACTAAAAGAATAAAAACAAATTTAGAAAAATCAACAAAAGCGATAAAAAAATTATCTAACCTCAAATCATGTGCACCTTACTTCACGCGTTGAATTGTTTGGTAATCATCAATGAATTAGGTTAAAAGCTTATTTTTAATTACTATGTAGTATTTATTAATAGATCAAATGCCTACTTTTTAAATAAAAACACATCAAATAATATATTTATGCCATAGGTTTCCACTTTATTCACCTATTGTACCCAATAATTATCCAGACCATCCAAATATTAAGCTAGTATAATAATAATAAAATGCATGTTTCATAACCCTCTCATCAATAAAAGAAGGGAGCCGGACCAACGAAGCAATCAAAATATATTATACTAGAGCCCAATGACTTCGTCAATCTTACTTAGCGGTACCATGTAGCGACATCTATGGAAATGTATTAAATAAAGAACGATGTATTTAGCGCGTCAAATTTTCATATCGATATACATCGCGACCGCTTCCGTAGATAGATAATAGATGGCGCTAGAGTAGTCAAGTGAGCTCGGCCACGGTCCTTATTGCTTTGTAAGAGAGATAAGCCGTAGCTAACAAAAATGTAATACCTGAATGGACAACTCTTGACGCTCTCATTTCTACATGCAATCACTGAGCAAGCAGCCACCCCCAAGTCACGTCGAGAGTACGTGTTGATGCTATCCTTGACGAAAGCCCTATAATGTGGACCCTAAAATTTTATAAAATATTTAAAAAAGAATACAAATCTAAAATTGAAAAATCACACAAATGTAAAATTCAAAAAAAGTGGCAATATAAAACTGAAATTTAAAAAAAAAGGAAAATTTAAGAAAAAAGATTTACATAATATTTAAAGACAAAAATGTAAGAATACTTACCTTTACATTATAGTTATATTTCATAGATGATCTTGGCATGCAACCATAATTTATAACTACATAATAGAATGTAGGTAGGTATTATATCGTTAATAGGTTAGTACTCATGCTAAGTCTAACATACAGATGATCAAGCAAAAAATGTCCCAAAACTATAGATATAAATTAAATTACGATATAAGTATTTGTAAATAATGCAGCATGACACAGACCTTTACCCGTCCTCCAACAGACTTACTTGTGTATTAAAAACCAAAGTAAAAATCAGATTTAATGAATTGTAATTTGAATGAATTGGTTATAAAAATAAGTGCACATTTAAAAATTATCGAAATACATTCAAGATGCCATAAAAAATGAAATCATGCTATCATATTTAAAAAATACTGTTAACAGAACTCACTTGGTCTCCAGTCCTCTGTTGAAGCTTAACCCTGAACATGCAGGAGACCTCTTTGTCCGTAAGAATAAACTCCTGGGAACCTTCTACCAACGGACGGCTAACATGCGACGGTAATGATGGATCACTGATCAACACTAAACTATCGAGAGACCTAGGATCGTCGCTTATTGGACCTGGATACGATTCTTTAACCTGTAATGGAATTCAACCTCTAATATTAGCATTTTAACCTTAATTATTTAAATAGGTAAAGTAGAAAAATCCAAATTAATTTATTTAAAAGTTCTCATAAAAAGTATGGCTGATCGGTATTTTTAGGCTATAGAATTCTGCATCACTGACTCGAACTTAGCTATACGAAGTCCTATACTTTCTTATCTGCAATTGCATTCATCTAAAAAATTTCTTTGTAACATAGATGTGGCAGCTCTGGACTCTAGTTGAGATAGATGTATTTGACTTTAGAATTTTCAGAACAACTGCTAGCTCAAACAGCGTTAATTATATAAAATATTTATCTTCGCAAATAACTTTATAATACAGCTCTGATAGCTCTAGACTCTACGGCCAACTTACTCCTATTCAAAGATAAAATTGAGTTTAAACTCAAATTCTACACTTCTTGTCTTCAATTTTGCTATTGTAAACTTTAAACTCTAAATTGCTTCTGAATACCGGGCATTAGTCCAAATAAAATAAATGTTCTTGACTTTAACATTTGCCGAACATTTTATAAAAATCGTCACTTTCATTGCTATTACTTATAATATATATATATATATAGAGAGAGAGAGAGAGAGCCGTGGTGGCTCCGATGATTAACGCACGCTGTAAATTTCACAGTACGCGAGCAACTCGGGTTCGATCCCTGCCAGCACCAATAAAATTGTTAATTGCAATTTTAAGTGCTGCTTTGTCACGTGCTCGGTGGTGAAGGAAAACATCGTGAGGAAACCTGCATTTCTGAGAAATAAGAAAAAAAAATTCGAAGACATGTGAATGGGGCAGGGCGGCGAAATTTCCTTGGCCTAAAACCCTCTCCGGAATAAGGACAGGCCTGTGCCCAGCAGTGGGACGTACGAGGGTGGATTGAAAAGTACTCGGCCTAACCAAGAAAATAAACACATACTAAATCAGTTATATTTTTATTTTTCTACATAATCACCATCAAGTTCAATACACTTTTGCCACCTCCCCTTCCAAGCACTCGAAAATCTTTGACCTCCCAAGTGCTTTTTTAGGTTAGGGAACAGAAAGAAGTCTGATGGTACCAGATCAGGTGAATACGGCGGATGCGGTAACAGTTCAAAGCCACAGTTGTGAATTTCAGCCATTGACTGTACTGACGTGTGAACACGGGCGTTATCTTGATGAAACAGGACTTTTCTTCTGAGCATTCCTCGACGTTTTTCTTTTATTTCCTCTCGTAAACGACGTAGTAAGGTGCAGTAGTAATCAGAGTTTATAGTCTGACCCCTTTCAAGATAATCAATCATAATCACACCTTTCGAGTCCCAGAAAACTGAAGCCATCACCTTATTTGCCGACAAAATCGACTTAGCCTTTTTAGGGGGTGGTGAACCAGGTCTTCTCCACTGTTTTGATTGTTGTTTTGTTTCCGGTGTACAGTAATGAACCCATGTTTTGTCTATAGTAACAAAACGATTCAAAAAATCATCTGCATCGGCTTCAAATAACTCCAAACAGTCGCGTGAAATAGTCAATCGCGTCCTTTTTTGTTTAACTGAAAGCAGTCGCGGAACCCACCTCGCAGACACCTTGTGGAAACCCAACTCGTTGACAATGATGTTTTGAGTTCGTTCATAAGAGATGCCTATAATCTCGGCTATCTCTCTAATTTTTAATCTGCGGTCTCCCATTATTAAATCAAGTACTTTTTTAATATTTTCGTCAGTAGTTGACGTCGAAGGCCTTCCAGAGCGGGGTTCATCTTTCACACTCTCTCTACCACGCTTAAATTCTGCTATCCATTTTTTGACGGATGAATATAACAGAGCACAATCGCCTAATGTACTGACCATGTCATCATGGATGGCTTTTGATGATAGCCCCTTCTTATGGAGGTACTTAATGACGGCACGCTGCTCGATTTGCTCCATTCGCGGAAATTATGTCCGATTACTTTGTTAATAAATTTATAAAATCACAACTAATTATCGCACACGTTTCACACAATGAACTAGTCTGAACTGAACTAAATAATGTGGGTAGATTTGATTTTTAGAATTGAATGGATCTGTGTTAGGCCGAGTACTTTTCAATCCACCCTCGTATATAGGCTGTAACTTTAATTATATAAACCTATTCCTATACTTTTTATACGTGTTAGAGCCATGCTGCAGCTATATTATGGTTGTAGCACGAATGGGTCGGCTCGACCGGGGAAGGACCACACTCTCACAGAATACCGGCGTAAAATAGCAGCTTAACGCTGCTGTGTTTCATATGGTGAGTGTAGAGAACCGGAGACCCTTTTTACTGGAAACGAGGCATTCCATCTTAGTCCTCATGGGTGACAACGCATATGCATTTTGATTCGTAATCGAAGATAGATGTGGGTGTCTATGGGCCACAGCAACCACTTACCATCAGGTGGACTGTGTGCTCGTTTGTCACCCTTATCCTATAAAAAAATATCAGCTTTTTATTCTCCATCAACCCTTTAGAGTCCACTGCTGGATTGGGTATCTTCCGTTGTAGAGAGGATTTGCCTTTCGTTACGCTTGGCAGACATATTCACCATAGCATATGGAGTGTAGAGAGAAGGAGGACGATCTCTATATATGAAAAGTGTCCCAAAAAACGTGTCCAATAAGGATGGCGCTGCAGTAGCTTAGGATAAATTTAAAAAAAGCACCAAAAGTAATTAGAATAGGATGGAGAATTAAACAAGGACCGACCAATCCGCTTGGTTTTGTACTACGTAAATAAATTTCAACAGTGGTAGAGCCACGTGGCGGCTTTTGCTGTCGCACGGATGGGCCGGCTCGAACCGGGGTGGTACCACGACCTCACAGAATACCAGCGTGAAGTAGAGGTTTACCTCTGCGTTTCGCTTGGTGAGTGCAGGTGGCCGGAGGCCCTTTTTACTTGAAATGAGGCATTCCATCTTAGTCCTCACGGGTGACAACGCATCTGCATTTTGATTTGTAATAGAGGATAGATGTAGATGTCTATGGGCCGCAGCAACCACTTACCATCAGGTGGACTGCGTGCTCGTTTGTCACTCTTATCCTATAAAAAAAATAGTTGAGATTTTGTATACTGGCATTTTACTAACTACTCTAGTCATGAAATTTTTTAAATATTTGAATTCAGCTGACTTCACTCGTTCACAACAGCTATCTTCATATCGTAGTTTTTCAGACACCAGCGCTATTGTGGTAGGTTTTGGAACCTCTATTTTCAGTAAATAGTAGGACACTTTTTCAACTTTCGCCCTTTATAAGATGGTTCTCCTTGTACTCTACACTCCATAGCATAGCAGTATAGACGAATCGCACCATAGATAATCTCGCACTTTTAGCGATGCTGTCTGTCGTTGGTCTGGTTATAACGCCATCTATCGGCAGCTATAAAATGTCTCAAAAATTTCCTATAGTCGCCTCTTACGATAGCCACTGGACGAAATAGGATGATAGATCCTTCTACGCCACTACCGACCGGCAATCAAATATCATCTATAGACATTAAATTCTGTTGCATATTATATTACTCCAATGACCGAAAATTTAACCAAATTTGGTAAACCTAACTTGTAAAAATAGGGTTAAATAAGAAGCACTATGGTATCTACTCTGTACTCAACAAATCGTTTAACTAAGGGTTTACTAGTTTTGTAATTATAGATAGATAAATAAATAAATAATATCACTTTATTGACACACGGGAAAAATAAATTTACAAATTAACTAAGAACTTCATTAAGTTAAGGCAATCGGAGGAGATTCAGCTTCTGCTAACACGGAACTGCTCCTAAAGATACTTAAAAATTTCACCAATATTAATGCCTACTTCGAAAGACCTATGTAGATGAACGGTCGATGTTAATAAGCGGTCGGCTAGGCCACACGTTCGATCTGGATATTTGTCCATAGGCAATTTATGTATGTAAATCGCCTCCACGGTATAAAAGGAAATCCTTGTGTAATTTGCGTATTTTTCTTTTAAATAAACCAGTATATAGAGGCTGATGAAGATGAAAGAGATGTTACATTTGCAGAGACAATGTGTTATAATGTTTCTACGTAAACATACGTAGGTCACTCAATAAGTTTTGAGATGCACGAAATTTAAAAATGGAACGGATCCGTGTTATATGTTTCCAAAAAGCAAAATTTAAAAATAGAACTCCATAAGCCTATTTCTCAATATTAAAAAAAAACAAAGTTCTATTAATTTTCCTGCAACGCTTCTAGCGCTTTTCATTTAAAACGATGGATCTTAACCGTGAACATTTGCGCGCTATGATATATTATAATTTTAAATTTGGTTTAACCGAACAAATAAGTTTACAACGGTTACAATCAGCATTGTGGGACTCAGCTACATCACGCGCAGCAACTTTTAGGTGCTTTGATACATTCAAAAAGGGTAGAATTAATCTTAAAAATGACCAAAGAACCGGGGCCCCGCAAACAGCAGTAACGGCAGAAAATGAAATGTTGGTGCGAGAAGACCCACGAATCACATATACGGACATCGAAAAGATTGTAGGCATTAGTTCGGGGAGCATTCATACCATCCTACATCAACATCTTGGAGTGAGGAAGCTTTGTTGTCGATGGATCCCTCGTTTGCTCTCCGAAAGCGAAAAACAGACTCGTCTGGACATTTGTCGACGTCAATGCTGGAGCTGCATTGCATTACCCAAAGCTTTTCAAGCAGTGCGGGTGAGAAGACCAAATACCGGGCTTCGAGAAATCATGCTGCATCACGATAACGCCTCTTCATATACCTCCCTTAGAACAAAAGCATTTATTGAGGAATCTGGTGTTGAAACTCTAAGTCACCCATCCTACAGCCCTGACTTAGCCCCTTGTGATTTCTTTTTGTTCCCAAGTGTCAAAGAAAAAATAAAAGTCAAGTTTTTTTCAAGCACCGAAGAAGCCATGGCTGCCTACGAAGAAGCGATTTCCGACTTGTCAGATCAAGACTGGCAAAAGTGTTTTCAAAGTTGGTTTAGACGAATGGAACTTTGTATAGAGCATGATGGAGAATATTTTGAAAAAATATAAAATAAATATTGATAGTATCTAGAATACTTTTTGTATATCTCAAAACTTATTGAGTGACCTACGTATTCTGTCTTAAAGGTACAACAGTTCTATAAAAAAATAGCAAATCCATATTTACTTTTACATACCTTTCCTGGTACTTTAGGAACTCTGGACACAAAAACACTAGTGGTTGGAATTCCTGGCATTACACTGATCAATGCTCCAGCTTTTCCAGAATAAATGCCTGAACCTGCAAATAAGTTACAATAAAATGATCTAATTCTCTGAGAAAAAGGTAATTTTCTTTATGTTTTCCTACATGCATTTAATTTTACTTTACTAAACTACTCTTTTTCTTCGTTTTACCGAATTTATTACCTTGTGTTTAATAAGAATTTCGATGTAATCCTTTATTTAGTATATTGCCCGGTTATTATGTACCATGGGAGCAATAACAGCGAAGGTTAGCGGTGCTCTTGAATTTTAAAGAAACGCATGTCCCTCTTAAAGCAGCGGATGCCCTTAGCGTTTGTATAAGATTTCATAGTACTTACGCGACCAAACCAAGTTCGAATCCCGCCAGTACATTTAGTAGTAAACGTAAGTATAGTATAGTTTTTAGTTTTTATTTTTTTAGTTATTTTAATTTAATTATTTTAATTTAATTGCAAAAACTTGGGCTTAAAATTTGGCTACTCAAAGAGTAGCCAAATTTTAAGCCCAAGTTTTTGCAGTTTTGAAAATACGAGTAAATAAGGCTTCAACATTTATTTGAAATTATTCCAAATCGAATGTTTACGCGTTCTCGTCTGTGTACGATTCTTTTCACAACGTTTTTGCCGACCCGATTAACTCTTTCAAATGTATGCGTGCGTAGTAAAATAGTAGGCGTTAGATATTTATAAATGACAGTCAATTAAAATAATGCATATCCATATGTACATTTTGAATTTAATAGATAAAAAGGACAGAATATTTGAGATTTTTTTATTAATTTTTCTTCACAATTTGCCTATATTACTTATTCTGAATCTTCTCTGCAAATCTGGCAGACTATTGCAAAATAATCATGTATACGTCCCACAGGCTTCCTCTTTTTTTTGCGCACATTGCAAGGCACCCTCCGGAAGCGGGGGAGGGAGGTGGTGAATGCTCATAGCATACCATGGCAGCCAGCTGCGTGGTTATGTGGGACTCACTTTCAAGAAGTGCCTACCCACTAAATACCACCTGTGAGACTGGCATTGGCCTGTATGGCCTTTCTGCTGAATCGAAAGCGACCCCCTTTAAGGAAATAGGGGGCACAGGGCTTCCTCTCTTTTCTGAGAGGGTTTTAGAGTCCACTGCACTACCCCAATGCGTGTTGACGAATTTCACATGTCTTCGAAATATTTTTTTTAAATTTATTTCTCAGGCAGGCCTGCTCATGTTGTTTTCCTTCATCGTCGAGCACGTAGTAAATCAAAACTTAAAATTGCAACAGTTTCATCATTGCCGGCAGAGATCGACCCAGTTTTCTCGCGTACTGTGAAATTTACAACGAGCGCTTAGCCCCTGGGCTAGAACGGCTCCAGCAAACAAATTGAATAGAAAAATATTTTACCTGCACTTCCCACGTTGACATTGTTTGCTCCTGCTGCCAGCAAATTGACATTCATAGCGTAAGCGTACGCTTCTTGAATTTGTGCGGCTGCAAATAACAAATAATGGACATTATTCATTAATATTATTTTTGTGATAGTATTCGTAATGAATATTCTTTAAATTATTTGCGAATACTATCACAAAATTATACTTTTTTTACATAACCCCACTGATCTGAAGGGGCAACGGATAAGCCATATAGCTCGAAGAACCGACCGTTGTGGAAGAAAGGTTCTCGCATGTGAGCACATCGGCATAATTGGCGAGAAACTAGTTCAACTTCTTCCGAGACCCTTTCATCGCGACAAAACTCGCGATACCATCTATACCATATGGATGATTGGCTGTGCGATTTAGAAGAAGTTTTCTCCCTCGTACAACTTCCTTGTGGAATCGATTACCACCAGCGATTTTTCTGGACCGATACGACTTAGGAACCTTCAAGAAAAGAGCTTACACCTTTCTAAAAGGCCGGCAACGCATCTGCGATTCCCTGGTGTTGCGGTTGTTCATGGGCAGCGATAATCACTTACCATCAGGTGAGCCGCATGCTCGTTTGCCCCCTCTTCTATAAAAAAAAACCCGTGCATTCTGGTCTCTCGCCAAGGCTGTCTAAGGGAACTTCTGTCAGCCATATCTCCAATGATGTGCAGTTTCGTAGTCACTTGGAAGGGAAAAGCGACACAGTATTTTATGTCGGCACACCGATAGCAACTTTACAAGACGCAAGTTCGTCCTTACATGGAATACTATTCTCATCTCTGGGCCGGAGAACCACAGTGCCAGCTCCTTCCACTTGACCGCATCCAGCGCAGAGCGACTCGAATGGTCGAGGACCGAGTACTTTCTGATCAGCTCAATTTACAGGCACTGCGAAGGGATGTTGGGAGTGCTCTGCGGATTTGTTCGGATTAGTCCCAACCGCCAACTTTCACGAACGCACATCTTGACAAAACTCACGATACCATCCACGCCATCTAGATGCTTGTCAATCCACCACTATGGGTTTTATTAAGAGTTTTCTTCCTCACATAACCTCTTTGTGGAATCGTTTACCACCGGTGATTTTTCCGGACCAATACGACTAAGGGACTTTCAAGGAAAGAGCTTACTCCTTTCTAAAAGGCCGGCAACACACATGCAATTCCCCTGGTGTTGCAGTTGTACATAGGCAGCGGTAGTCACTGACTACTAGGAGAGCCGCATGTTCGTTTGCCCCCTCTTCTATATAAAAAAAAATGTAAACCTCGTACCAGTAAGCGAAGTGTAGGGCTACTAGATTACCTGTTAAGACATGCACGAAATTGTTGGATACAGGTACCTCAGGATCGTGTTCTGAGACATTCTTTGGGGGACGGTCTATGTTCAGCAGTCGACTTTGATAGGGTGTAACGGTATTATTTATTTCATAAACTATAGTTTATGGACATCTGTATGCCGAGCTAGCGCAATGCTGATATCTTCTGACATTATTTCAAGGTTTTCCTCATGTTGGCCATTATCCGCATCGTAAAAGATATACTAGGAGTTTCGACTGCTTCGAACTTTTATTATGATCCTTAAGTCATAAACGACATTATAACACGGCCGTGGTTTTTATTAAAATATAGTAGTTTCACCTTCTATATGTATTTTTGTTAAAATTATAATATTTGCACCTACAATGTAGTGGGATACTATATTATATAAAAGGGTAGGGTTGACAACTCTAAAAGTAATGCCTATGAAATAGGTTTTTTGTTAAACAATTTTTTTTATGAGTAAAACTACACTGGCTGTTTGACTATGCTGCCGCCACATATTATTGTAATTACGATAATAAATCATAAATCTCACCTGTCAAGTAAGGCATCTCCGAGAACCACATAGTACTAAAGATGACATCAGTCAAATTGTGCTTCTGAACCACCTGCACAGCGGGCACTTGGAACATCAGGTCGAAGCAGATAAAATGACCAAAGGTGACACCGAAGTCAGTAGTGAATATGCCGAGGTCTGGCTTCAAGGCCGGTGTGCGAGTATACTCGCCAAATAAGTTTATCTTTCGGTATCTATGAATAAAATAAAAAAAAAATATAATAAGAATTGTTATACGCATCATTATCATCGTCATTTAAAGTCCAATATTGAGCATAGGTCACTAGATTTAAAAAAATAAATTAATAAGAATAAATAAGATAGGCCTCTAGATTCTACAAAGCGCGATCACGCCACAAGTCACGGATTTTTTTGGACTAATTAATATCACACACTTAAGGTTACTACTTACTACCATAATTACATCTAAAAGTTATTTTAAACATTTTATCTCCGATTTTTTTAAATAAAATACTATTAATGCTATTATACATTACTAATATTCCTTTTAAACACGTCTGGTAAGCTTAAAATGCTTGTGTTAATGCATTTTGCACTTTTATTTTAAGTGGTTCACGACAGTAGTCGAATGGCAGATTCGAACCCAAGACCTTTTGAGTTCGCGGTACGCGTCCTGCCATCAGGCTACTGACGCTTTCAAACGATTTTTCCATCCATAAGGGTAGAATTTTTGGTGAAACTTTAATATGGTCCTAATTATTTTTTACTACTGTAAAATCAAATACAAACAGCTTAAAATTTATTAAAACAAGGTGTCGCAAAAACCTAACAAGGTTTTTCTGAAAACCACGCTTCATCGACGGCACTTGGTGCTTAACGGTTATTATACATTACAGTAGGTAGAATATGCATTTAAATCGTAATAATGAAATCAAGCTACAACTTAATTCATAAAAAATAAATCGTCAAAATCGGTTCGCAATTGGCAGAGATACACGTACGATATGCAAAATACATCCAAAAACATACAATTAAATTAGAATATAAAAAAACTTCCTCCTTTTTTGGGGACGGCTAAATTAAGAATAAATTTCAAAACATAATTAAGACTATTTTATCTTAATCTTATCTTTGCCTACGCTTAATTAGTCAAAATAGTAACAGGTTTAAAGATTTTTTAAGCAGCAAGTGTTTAAACAGAAACTCGGTCCGGAATTTGAAAATAAATAACTTGGACAGTAAAATTAAGTGCACAAGCGTACATTCGTGTTTTGACCGACAATGGGCGGAGCCACTGACATGACAACTCAGTAAAATTAGCGTATAGTCGTACCACTATTATTTATTCTGTGGCCGTATGTAACGCTGTACTTATGGAGTGTAGAGTACAAGGAGAACCATCTTATAAGGGGTGAAAGTTGAAAAAGTGTCCTACTATTTACTGAAAATAGAGATTCCAAAACCTACCACAATAGCGCTGGCGTCTGAAAAACTACGATATGAAGATAGCTGTTGTGAACGGAGTGAAGTCAGCTGAATTCAAATATTTAAAAAAAATTAATGACTAGAGTAGTTAGTAAAATGCCAGTATACAAAATCTCAACTATTTACGTAGTACAAAACCAAGCAGATTGGTCGGTCCTTGTTTATTTCTCCATCTTATTCTAATTACTTTTGGCGCTTTTTTTTTAATTTATCCTAAGCTAATGCAGCGCCACCCTTATTGGACACGTTTTTAGGAACACTTTTCATATATAGAGATGGTCCTCCTATCTACACTAATAGCTGTACCTACTATTATTTTTATTCTGCGGTGTAGTGCACAAGCGCCCTTACCGGCAATCGATGCGTCGAAAATAACCTTCCTCCCGCCAAATTTACGGGCACAAAAATATGATCTCGTGAATTTTGAAATAAAATCACAATTTCTCTACCCTTACCTACCTACCCTTACCCGTAAATATCATTCCGTAAGTTCTTAGGCTTTCGCCGCCATTACACGGCGGTACATCTATTTAATAAAATCAATAGTGTTATAGTTTTTATAATTACCTATCAATAACTGCGCCAGTCCGGTCGAAAACGACGTTGGTGTTGAACAAGTACACTTTCTGTTCGGGACAGTATTCCCCTGTCGCATTGTTGCAGTCCATAATTTCTTGTACATTTATCACGACGTACATTTGATGCTTTTGCGCTGCTCCCGATATGGACACCAGGATCTGGAATATGTTTTTATAATCTTCTTCATCATCATCATCAACGTATAAATGCTTAACTGAATATGAGCCTCCATCACTGTAGGAAGAATTTCTATTATCGTCACACTTGGCAGGCGAATTAGCAACGTAATAGTAAACTAGATAACATTATACCAATACAATAGCTTCCGATGGATGGAGAAAATGATCTCTTTCCACCATTTTCCATAGTCGTCTCTTGTCCAACAGAAACACCACGCGGCAATTTACCTCGTTTTTATCGTTAACTAGCGATCCGACCAGTCTTTGCCTGGGTAGCATCTATCAATGTCGTGTCATTTTAATTTTTTTTAAATAATCATCAATGACCATTTATTTTATCAGTTTTTCCATTTCTAAAAAATAATTAAAGGTTTTCTGATAAAACGTATCCTAGATCACTCCGATCATTGCTTTCGATTTGTTCGTTAAGTTTTATTACAATCATTTTAGAGGTCCCCGGTCAGATAGACAAAAAAAGACAAAAAATTTACAAATGGTTATTTATGTATTTATGACATGCAAACAAACCCCCCCCCCCCACACACAGTTTCGATAAAAGGCAGTTATTTCAATATTACAGACATACAATTCAATTATATTTATATGTATATGTATTTTTTTTTATAGGATAAGGGTGATAAACGAACACACAGTGCACCTGATGGTAAGTAGTTGCTGCGGCCCATAGACATCTACAATTATCCTCGTTTGCGAATCAAAATGCAGAGGCATTGTCAGCCGTGAAGACTAAGATGGAATGCCTCATTTCCAGTAAAAAGGGCCTCCGGCCACCTGCACTCACCAAGCGAAACGCAGAGGTAAACCTCTACTTCACGCTGGTTTTCTGTGAAGTCGTGGTACCACCCCGGTTCGAGCCGGTACATCCGTGCGACAGCAAAAGCTGCCGCGTGGCTCTACCACTGTTAAAAAAAATTATGTATAGCCGTATGATAGCAGCAGAGGAGCATCCATCACTCGATAAATATACGGGTACTGCAGCTCAACTCACGGTTCAAGTATCTGAACCGGAGCTGCGAACCGGCTCACAGACTCACTTGAGATACCGTTCACGCACTTTGTTTGCGAAGCTCGTATGGCTCCAACAGTTTTATTCTCAGTATATTCTACTTCTTTCTCATACACTGACCAACACAAAAACTTATTTTTTTTTGTTTTGGTATCATGCTTTATTGATAAGTGCTATTTAAGTTATTCTTTGGGGAATTCATCTGTGAACAGTACTTGGCTCCACTGTTCCATATCCCAATTCACATGCTCATGTGCGAATGCAAGTTTGCTGACACGATGCTGCCTAATAAGCTTTAGGCCATGTGTAGGTATTCTGGTCATGATATCAGTTTCATTGAGGCGTCTCCTGATAGTCCTGTCACTTAAATGCACATCTCAAACTTCAGCAAGGCGATTCCTAACTTCAACAACAGTCATGGCCCTGTTATGTAGTATTGTTAGGGTAAGGAACCTGTCCCTGGCCGAAAATTAACACAAATATAGTTTCAAGATTATTTATTTAAAGAAATCATAGTGAGTCGTTTCTTGTGCCGCTCAGTATATGTATTTCTAACATGTTTGCCGCGTAGTGTCACCGTCATCGTGCATTATTGGGTCACAATTTTGGGGCAACAAATAAAGAGATCAATGTTCAATAACGAGTTTATGTTACCAAATCGAACATGGATGCAAAACAAGAGGCGATGGAGATTTTACACCTTTGCCTAGCCATAGTTGTGGTACATGACCTCTCTATTCTCATAATAATGATTATTATTTTTTTACCATTATAAACCAGCGCTTGTAATGTTAAAGCACACTGACTTCGCTCAGCAAAAGCGTATTCACAATTGCCTTATAGACACATACATTGTAATCAGATGGAAAGACAGATGCTGGCAAATTATCCCACTCATATCCTGTACCCATTATGAATGACGAAGTAAACCGTTTTTGGTTTGAAAGTTGTGTTATTTCAACAAGGATGGTGTGGAGACCAACCTCGCATTTGGTGGCATTAATTCATGCAATCCTTGCGCACACATGAATTTCTATTTATAGGAAAAGTGCCACCAATGTTCAAACTCTAAACGAACGGAAAACGAAAAATCAGATCTAGTTTAACGTAAAATAAACATTAATTTAATTGATTGCGCTTTGACTCCATGTCTTCATTGACACTTGCCATCAGGTGGGATTATAGAGAAGCACTGGCTTAACTCTTTCGCTGTCCCGTGCACTACATATAGCACATTGCTATTGACATACTATTGTGTCTGAAAACCGGACAGTGAACGTGTTAAAATAAGTGAAACCTGATTATTTCTTCTAATAATAACGTTTTCTGAATTTCAATAATTCTAACCTCATCGTATAGGTCCGGTCTGACAGCGGGCACCGGGAAGTCCTTAAGAAGGCCATGTATCGGAATCGATACCCGGCGCTCTCCGCGCGTGAGCGTCATCTCGGGGAACACGACTATATCAGCATCCTGAAAACATTGATATAATACTAGTCTACAGTTGTATATATCATTTAATGGTACCTAAACGACCTAAGTTTGCTGATCATCATAATCATCATCATCAAAGCCTATCAAAATTCACTGCTGAAATAGGTCCATAAGGTTTATGGGAGTTTTGTGTGAAATCATAACATGTCTTGTGTAGATTTTTTTAAATAATAGTAGCTACGCTATTAACATTGCCTCATAGATTGCTTCTTAAAGATAATATTTTTTCTTTAAGATTTTCATACGTGGTAGAGCTATGCTGCAGCTATATTAGCAGTGTAGTTGTAGCACGAATGGGTCGGCTCGACCGGGGAAGAACCACGCTCTCACAGAATACCAGCGTAAAATGGCAGCTTGACACCGCTGTGTTTCGTGTGGTGAGTGTAGAAAACCGAAGACCCTTTTTACTAGAAAAGAGGCAATTCATTTTAGTCCTCACGGGTGACGCCGCATCTGCATTTTGATTCTGTATTGAAGATAAATGCACATGTCTATGGGTCACAGCAACCACCTACCATCAGGTGGGCTGTGTGCTCGTTTGTCACCCTATCAACCACATTATTTTTTATTATTTTGAGTTGATATCAGGTAGATAATACTGCTGTACATCTCCTGTTTAATTTTACTCTGTCGCCTCTTACGATACCCGGGACGATGCGGGGTAGTGGATTCTCTTACGTCGCCACTACAATGCGAACTTAAGATGGCGTTGGAGAAAAAAATACTTTCTCGTGGACGACAAGTATTTAGACAGTACTGAAAAATAAAACTAGCACTACAAGAACTAGCTGTCTCTAAAAAGGTTGTTCTTCCCTTTGCGGTACATAGCGCGACGGGTAAATCCCGTCACAATCAATCAAAAGTCAATCCGGATTCACCGGGGACTTTTCACAGTTTCAATATAAAATTTATAAACTCGACCATAGCGCCACCTATCAGGTCCAGGTTTTGCTTTTTTTTGACACATAATATATTGGAATATGATTCGTTTTAGTCCATAAATATAGAATTTATTAATAACATGACTATGGCGCTACCTATCAAACAAAACATGAATTATATTGTTTTCTTTTATAGGATAGGGTGACAAACGAGCACATAGTTCACCCTGGTAAGTGGTTGCTGTAACCCATAGACATCTACATTTATCCTCAAGAAAGAATGAAAAAGCAGATGCGTCGTCACCCGTGAGGACTAAGATGGATTGCCTCTTTTCCAGTAGAAAATGTCTTCGGTTCTCTACACTCACCATAAGAAACACAGCAGTGTTAAGCTGCTATTTTACGCTGGTATTCTGTTAGAGATGGTCCCCGGCCGACCCATTCGTGCTACAACTATACTACTAATATAGCTGCAGCATGGCACTGCCACGTAAAGTTATTTCTATGCGTTTGAATACATACTGATTCTGATAACTCACTTAACGGGAACCACAGTTTTTTTTTGTTACATATTACATACGTCCCACTGATGGTACAGGTCCTCTTTCATAGCTGAGAGGGTGAAGCGATGAGTCCACCGCACTGCACCCATACATACTGACGAACTTTACTTGTCCTCATGTCTTATTTCACACACATTCATTTTGCACGATGTTTTTCTACATACATTTACCTACTACTGTAATAAATCAGCGCTTAAATATAGAATAAACAATCTCATAAGTGCCAGCGATGATCCAACATGTTTTGTTCGCATAATGTGTTATTTATGGTGAGTGCTAAGTTCCTGAGATTACACAGCACACACCACGCAACAAAACATTATACTGCTGCGTTTCGTGTTTTCATATTGTCACGCCTGTAATCCCTGAAGGTAGGCAGAGTCCAAAGAGCAGCGACCTATCGGACTAGATCTAACCAAAATAAAATCATGTGTGTATATAGATGGAACATTCTGGTAAAAGGTGTCTAGCCCATCGTTTATACGCTCACAAACCTAATATCCCACTACCCCTCTTAGTCGCCTTTTACGATGTACTATGGTAATAACAGATTTGCCACTTTATTTTTGGTATAAGTCACACATAAACATGGGACCTATAAATCCCAGATCAACTTTGTTACTGCGAATGTTACCTGCTCTGCAGCTTCTTGGATGAGCTGCAAATAGTTTTTAATGTTGGTAGCGACGTCACTCTTAACTTCGTACTCGACCACCGCGGCCACGTAGCTGTCATCTTGTTGTGTTGACTTCTGCGCAATAAAACACGTATAATCGATTTAGTGAATATATAGATTTTGAATGACAAGTTCTTTTTTTAATTTAAGTGACAGACGAGCTCTCAGGCCACCTGATGGCGAGTGGCTACTGAAGCCGGTGGACACCTGTTACCAACTTCTATGATAGCAGTAATTATACCCTTCAGATTGGAAAATGGCATTGCCTGTCCTGCTGCTTGGCGACTGGTAAAAAGGTGGTAGCGGGTCAAACGAGCTCCAAGAAACAAAAGAAAGCCGTCTAGTTACGGGAGGCTTTACATTCGTAAATAGGGTACATTTCCACTCATTCTTTGAAACATTCGTTCACTATCGACTATCAAAAGTCCACTGCTAAACAAAAGTATCCCCTATAGATTACCTCAAATTGTGTTTGTATATTTGCTAAGTTTGTCGAGCGTGTTAATCACTGCAGATTTTTTTAGTTTTTATCTAGAAGATGCCGCTGCTCATGTTAAGTTTCATTTGTCTCTTTACGACACCCACGGGTTGAAATGAGATGGATTCTAATATGCCGCCACTTCACGGCTAGTTCAACTATTTCGTCCCAGTGGTTGACCCACAATTCAGTTGAAAGTACTGAAAAATAATTCAACAACTAATAACCAACAAAATTGTGTATACCAAAGACCAAACCAAAAACAGAGGGATGTTATAAGTTTGTAGAGTGTATCTGTGTGTCTGTGTGCCTGTGTATCTGTGAGTCCGTGTATCTGTGAGTCCGTGTATCTGTGAGTCCGTGTATCTGTGAGTCCGTGTATCTGTGAGTCCGTGTATCTGTGAGTCCGTGTATCTGTGAGTCCGTGTATCTGTGAGTCCGTGTATCTGTGAGTCCGTGTATCTGTGAGTCCGTGTATCTGTGAGTCCGTGTGTCTGTGAGTCTGTGGTATCATACCTCCTTAACGGATGAACTGATTTTGATTATGTTTTTTTAGTTTGAAAGGTGTCTTAATCGAGAGAGTTCTTAGCTTCTAGAAAATCTGTTCAGCCGTTTGAAGATCATCAGCTCTTTTTGTTTCAGGGTTTTAATTTTTTTTTACGTTTGTACGATACTTAAATGCTGTTTGGAAATTTGCCCGTTTGTAAGCTCTAGTAGTAACAACATCTAGTCAAGTAAGTAGTCTAGTCAAGGCAAAATTGAAAGAACAAATATTATTTTAAAACCAAGTTTACGGATTTAATCGCGTATAATTTTACTTATTAATAATTCCTGACGTTGCGGGTGGTTTACACACCCCAGGGTCCCGGGGGCCTGGGGTGTTTGACATCCCGATGTCGGTTAGCCCGGCTACCTTCAGCTTTTTAATATGAATTTTTGGTCCAATCTACAGACAGAACGAGCTTACAGTATCTTGAAGTCTTGCAGTGGTATACTTGCGTTTGGATTTAATTTTATTAATTTCCATAAATTTATAATTATATAATTATATAAATTCCAAGCAAATATTAGCAGCCATCCATTTTCTCTATTGAAATTAGTATTTTTTTCTATAGCCTCGTGAATCATCCTTGGTAGAATTCGGTATTTTTTTGCGAGGATATGTGGTCTATCAAATCTGATGTAATGGCGGGGACGATCTTGAACATATTCACAGACTGCGGTGCGTCGATGCTTTTATTCAATGTTGGTTCATCATCATTACAGCCCTTCACAAGTCCACTGCTGAACATAGGTTACCCCAAGGGGTGCTACAAAGCACGGTCCCGAGCCACCTGCATCCATTGACCTCCTGCATGTCTTACCAGGTCATCACTCCATCTAGTGGGGGGACGCCCTACACTTCTTCGCCTGCCGGTACAAAGCTGCCACTCGAGAACCTTTCTTCCCCATCGGTTGTCTTCGAGCAATATGGCCTGAATTATGGTCAAGAAAAAGTTCAGTAACAACTGATGCCATTTGCACAGAACTCTAAATACACAATCGGTTACTTTGGACATCATGTATACCTATTATTTGCCTTGGAGATGTCACTTTTGTTAAAATAACAAAAAATAAAATTTTGTTAAGTTGATTACTTCCCTTTTTAATTTAAGCCGGTTTAAAAAATACAAAAATGGCAACAACGGAGGAACATTATTTCGTTAAAAATATCTGTACACATTCTTTTTTAAACAGTAATCTAACAAAATCATTTTCATAAATCACTTTTATAACCCAAGACATAACTAAGATAACAGTTAAATAATTGTAGATAATAAAATATCACCTCCTATGAAACACATGACAGCAAAATTAACCACACCACAATGACATTTACAACACATATAAATAAATACCTGTTCTGTATAAAGCACGAAACAAAGAAACACCGATAACACACTTAACCGCATATTGCACGGGAAAATAGCTCTATAACGACTAAACACTGCACTGCAAGTCTCCAATGAAAGCTACTAGAACGTATATTAGAGAGAGTATATAGAGTCTAAAATTGTGTGAACTAGAAAATTATAGTCTGCATTACTTGATATCTTTCCACTATGGATACTTGTTGACTACTGAGCTGATGCGTCAATGCGCTGTGCTCTTGTATATAAATAAAATTATGCTGAGAACTTAATTTATATTCATTATACGTAACTACACGATACGATATTTTTACTCGATACGAGTTAAATTTTTCGGGTATTTTTAAGATTTATTATAACTTTTAATACTTACTTACCTAGTATTGGGAAGGAAAGAAAAAAAAAAAAATATATATATATATATATATATATATATATAAAATTTGAAAAAAAAAATCCCGCTGGGTTTCTTGCTGGTTCTTCCCAGGACAGAGGTATTTTCCGAACCAGTGGTAAATAAAAAATGACTTTTAGTAAGAATTATGTAATAATCAATATTGAATAAAAACTTCTCTCTATCTATTCTATTCTATTCTATACAATCACGGACATCACAAGTTCAAGTTGCTCGTCGTTATGAGAAGTGATACCTTATGTGAAAACCTTACAGAGATACCTTGGAAAATTACTATGATCAAAGCAACGAAATCATGCAAATAAAAGTTTTGTTAGAAAATTATTTAAGTAGCACGTTTAACTTAGCGCATAACAAACTCCTCACTCTCTGTTTTACCTGTGGCGGCACTGTCGTCGCGCCACAAGCGAAACACGTCGAAGCCTAAATCGCGCTTACAAAGTTCCGAAGTTAAAGCAGTATAATATATAGAATAGCTCCGGACTACCACTCCGAACTACACTACCACTGCGCCCCCTTTTCCCTAGAGAGGGTCGCTTCCCATTCGGCAGAAAGGCCTCAAAAGCCAATGCCAGTCTCACAGGTGGTGTTTAGTGGGTAGGCACTTAGGTTAGGTTAGTCACAGCGAGTCCAAGATAACCAGGACAGCCGGCTGTCGTGGTATGGTTAGAGCATTCACCTCCTCCCTACCTCGCTTTCTGGAGGGGGTAGCCCTTTCCATTGCATCTGGGCGCAAAAAAAAACTACCACTCGGAGCGTTGGCTCCCCGGGCAGAACACCTTGCCCGGCGGAAGATCTCCCCTTTTCCTTCCACCGGCCACATACCCAAGGTTAGCTGGTAGAGAATTCTATAAATCTTTAATCTCGCCTTTTGTACAAATATTTGGTGCATGAAATAATTAATTAATTATTATTTTACTAAGCTTCCGCTTTGAAGAATAATTTAAGTGATGACGAGAGTGACACTGACAAAGATGAACATCTACACAGTACCAACGATGAAAACAATACGGAAACAGCAACACATCGTAATGTCCGTCGAAGCTACAATGAACTAGCCCCTATAGAACTAGATGTTCATGATGACAAGTCAAGATCAGCGCATTAGTGATCCATTACAGTGTTGTATAACAGTTCAAGATATCCCGAAATATCGCGTCTTGCTAATGTGTATAGATATTCTATTTCACGATGAAGTTTTGACGTTGGTGTGCGTAGACCTCAGGAGCGCTACTCCCGAGCGCCCGCGAGAGACTCTTCTCTGAATCTGGTAATATTTACAAAATTAAAAGAAATAGATTGCTGCCAGAAAGGGCGAGTCTGGTGTTTCATACCACACTTTGCTTCTAATAAAAAATTATAAATATTTTTTTTATCACAGGCAAATTATGATGTACAAAGGATTAAGTATGTAAAAATGATTGGTTATCCTAGTTAAATAATCACATTTTCAATCTAATTGTCTAATTTTTGATTGCCATTACTGCCAAATAACACACAGTGAGTTTACATTTAGAATACTAATCACCCCTAGATTATACTTTCATTCATTATGATAATACGAGTGCTCATAATGTTTTTAAAGAGTTACTGACACTCGTGCATAGAATTTATAATTTGTTAATTATAATTATGTCTTCTTTGTATCATCATCATCATCATTACAGCCCTTCACAAGTCCACTGCTGAACATAGGCCTCCCCCAAGGAATGCCACAATGCACGATCCCGAGCCACCTGCACCCATTGACTTCCTGCATATCTTACCAGTATCACTCCATCTAGCGGGGGGACGCCCTACACTTCGCCTACCGGTACGAGGCCGCCACTCGAGAGCCTTATTTCCCCATCGGTTGTCGGTTCTTCGAGCTATATAGCCGGCCCATTGCCACTTCAGCTTACTAATCCGTTGGGCTATATCGGTCACTCTGGTTCTACTGCGGATATCCTCATTTCTAAGTTTATCACGCAGATAAACCCCAATTTAAGACCAAAGGGAAAGTTCCTAATCTTAGATTATCTTTAAAAGTTCTTATTCCTATATTATATACTGTAAGACATTTCAATTATCATACAGATTTTTTTATTTATTTCAGATATGAATATGACTAATCTGCGCTTTTTGCCGACTATTCCCCGACTAGTCGTCGACCATAAATATGACTGGATAGTCGGATTTTTCGAAAAGTAGGCGACTAGTCGGTACATTTGTAATAATTATATAACATCATTTAAATTATTTAACAACAAAATTAATAAAAATATAAAGTAAATATAGGTATAACCACAACCTAATTCCTCCCTCCCCTTTCCAGCATCAAACAACCAAGCAGTCGGCTGACCTTCACCCTTTTGTTGTCGATATTCAATGCATTTAAACAAAATGTTTTACTTCGTCTTTCGAAATGCGTACAGCAAAGGAGTAGAATAACTCGCCGGTTTTTTTTACGTCCGATTATTAATAGGCTTTTGTTACGCTAAGACAGAGCGATTTAACGTCTAGGGTTTCATCACCACTTACGACGTGTAGGATTCTAGTTAGGCACTGACTTAAGTATTTTTTACTTATTATAAACTAAAAAAAAAATATGACACTGACCTGTAAAGTGAGCGTGAAAAATCCACAAGCCAGAACAAAGAGCGCTACCCGAATCATAGTCACAAAACATGTACTACTTTCGAACACGAGTCCTACTAATGTCCACGTAAGATAAACACTAGCTAACTACTGATATAGTTCTACTTTTTATATGCGGCATCGAGATAGCGTTTGTTATCAAAAGTCCCGCATCTTAACTTCTTTATCGTAACTGATTAATAGGTAACCCACTAGGGTTCGCCTAGTAACTAGTAGTCAAAATTCGACCGTTATTCATTAATTGTTTACTAGAGCAGTAGTTTTTGAGTTATCCTTAATAGTGCATATTTAATTGACTTCGACTACATTGATGATGTTCTCATTTTACGTGGTAGAGGCATGCTGCACCTATATTAGTAGTATAGTTGTAGCACGAATGAGTCGGCTCGACCGGGGAAGGACCACGCTCTCACAGAATACCAGCGTAAAATAGCAGCTTAACGCTGCTCTGTTTCGTATGGTGAGTGTAGAGAACCGGAGACCCTTTTTGCTGGAAAAGAGGCATTCGATCTTGTCCTCACGGCTGACAACGCATCTGCATTTTGATTCGTAATCGAGGATAGATGTAGATGTCTATGGGCCACAGCAATCACTTACCATCAGGTGGACTGTATGCCCGCTTGGCACCCTTATCCTATAAAAAAGAGGGTGGAGTCTCACCAACTTAGCACTACTGAAGCACTGTTAAAGGATACTTCGCCATAAACCGTATTATTTTTGTGATGTTTATTTTATGATTATTACAGAAATATTCGATCTTATGGTTGGTTTATGGTTGAAACAATAATTAAAGAAACCCGACTGCATTAAAAAGTTTACTGAAAAAAAAACTTCACTTGTCATAATTAAGACGAATCTAACGACACTATATAATAAAATTCACCAAGCCTTTTAGGCGCTGCTCAAACTTAGACACTTTTGTGTCTTGCGTGGGATACAAGGTACCAATGAATATTTTATTTTCATGCAATCAATATGAAATCAGCCATTCGTTGTGCAGACGCAGACACTTTTTGTGTCCAGTTGCTTCCACTTGACACATACCAACCAACCAAAAAGTGTTCGGTGTAGGTAACTTTAAGTCGTCAGTTGAAGACAAGCAACACACAGCAAATTTTCTTCCGTACGGCACTGACAATGACGTGGTTGATTTGTCTGTAAATATTGACGGTGACTACGTTTACTTCAACGTGTAATTAACACAACAAGCCAGGGTAATGTTCCTCCATCGACATCCAAGATGAAACTGACGGAAAACAAGCAAGGAATTGTTACCAGTGAACAGAAGTAGCAACCGGCGACTGTGTGCGATTGCCGCTAGCGGAAACAGCAACTACGGTTTCCTGCCCGGCTAGCATGGGCGGGGGACAAAAATGTTATCCCCCGATTATATCCACTGACAAGAGATAAAATTATTTTGTTATGTCAAACGGGGAGAAGTATATCCCCGTTTGACATAACGAGTAGACATAATATATTATACCCGTCCGTAGCATGGAGCCAAATGAAAGATTAAAAAATATGCTTTTTTGACATTTGAAAGGGACAATTTTATCCTAGTTCATTGGACGTAAGTTGAAGTTTATATTTATATAAAAACATCTATCTAAGTCTAAGTCTATCTCCCAATTTATCTACTGTGGATATTATATCCACCGGTATGCCCATGCTCTAAGGGTGGATAAAACTAAACAAGTGCACGGTTAGCATGGTCGGGGACAAAAAATTATCCCCCGATTATATCCACTGATAAGAGATAAAATTATTAAATTATCCAAAGCACGGAAACGGAGAGAATCCCCGTTTGACATAACGAGTAGACACATATCCCCCGTCCGTAGCATGGAGCCAAATGAAAGATAAAAATTTGTGCTTTTTTTTGACATTTGAAAGGGACAATTTTATCTTGGTTCAATGGACGTGGGTTTTAGTTTATATTCATATAAAAAATCTATCTAAGTTCAAGGCAATCTCCTATTTTATCTACTGTAGGTATTATGTCACCGGTGTGCCCATGCTCGAAGGGTGGATAAAACTAAGCGAGGGAATAAACATTATCTCCTTTCCCCGGGGATAAAATTGTCTCCTGCCCATGCTAGCCCTGGTGGATAAACATTTTCTCCTTTCCCCGGGGATAAAATTGTCCCCCGCCCATGCTAGCCGGGCTGTGATATGTGCCGTGTCGGTAACAAAAAGTGTCCACGTTTGCGCAGCGCTTTAGGCTAAAGAGTGTGCCAAAGAAACAGACATACATACATACATACATACATACATACCTACACTTTAAAAACCTTACCCTCCTTCTGGGGCAATCATGTAAAGATATTACAAATTTAAATAAACATTATTCAATATTTTTATGGCAGTGGAAACGGTGTCAGTTGCTGCACACGGAGCTCGGGGAGATCCCTCTAAGTGAGTAACAGATTAGGGTTGTCAATATCAGTAACATTATAAAGTATCTACTCACATATTGGTCATAAGGCAGCTGTGAAGTGAAGAATGAATTATTATTGAAATTACTATTTAATAATTCCAGGTATGTACATACATATCTTGAATTCGAAATATTCAAAAAATAATTTTAACGTTAAAAAGTTAATAAATACTTCCTACATGTAGACATAAAAGTATAAAAGGATTATGTTACTAACTTGTATTTAATTCGCAATAACCGATAAGTAATACGCAAGATTTCTCTTTAAACAGTTGTCTTATTTCGCGATAAAGTTTATCAGCTCTACGATAGACGTAAACGATTTTATCAAATAATCCAGAGTTTTGTTCCGCTGCTTTCTCTCGTTTATTACAAAAAATCACTTTCTAAGAAAACTAAATATTTCATCGATAAGCCTTTGAAAAACTGTTTCTCAATTGGAGCTAGTTAATAATCGTCGGGATTTTCAATTTATTTTTGTTTCTTAAAAAAGATCAGAAAACTGGCTGATAAAATTTAAGTTTGCAATGTTTTTATCAGAAACATATGTAGACACAAGTCTCACACTTTATCAAGTATTAATATTAACATAATATTGTTATTATTAGTATGAAAATAGATCACAGATTTCTACTTTAAATACTCGTATCAATTAATAAATCGACAATGCTTAGAAAGAATTACCCATATCGTTTAAATATCAAACGCCTCTATTCACCAATTATTTCATCCATCCATACCATTACAGCCTATAAATATCCATAGATCGCCTCATAGGGGGATTTTGACATAGTTAGCCTACTTGGCGAGTGAATTGTCAACCGCAGTTTTTTTTTTATTATTTTGAGCTGTTCAGGAAGATGTGCTGCCCATCGGCTTTTAGTTTCCCTGTGTCGCCTTTTACGACACCCACGGGACGATATAGGGAAGTCGATATTCTTACTACACGGTCAAAATAGTCAGTAGAATTTATTAAATCAATCAAAATCGATTAATGTAACAGTTTTTAGCATCAATATGTTCCAGAACCGTGAAACTTATATGTAAATATCTCTATATCTCTATGAATAATTTAAAATTAAAAATTTTGTACTGCCGACTTCAATATAAGTTATTTAAGAATAACTCAAAAACTATTGGTCTGACCTGTATCAAATTCATATGAGACTACACGAGAACGATCAGCTTTCATATAAAAAAAGAATCATCGAAATCGGTTCACCCAGTACAAAGTTATGACGTAACACACATACAAAACATACAGTCGAATTGAGTACCGTCTCCTTTTTGGAAGTCGGCAGAAAAATTAGCCCACATAGAAATAGTTGCGCCATGATTGCATTGCACTCCGTAAGGGAGTCCCTCTAACTAGTGTATCTTTGATTTTTATAGCAATAGTTCTAGTCTCTAAATGAAATCGGTTCATTCAGAAAAAAGTGAGATAACACACATGAAAAAACAGTTGAATTGAGTACCTCCTCCTTTTTGAAGTGAGTTGAAACGTTTTACGTTGAAAGTTTATTTTTGTTATTTCCATACCATAAAGTCATGTGAAATCCTGATATGGGGTAATGCGACCGACATTGAAACTTTCTTTGTTTTGCAGAAGAGAGATAAGAACAATTTATTATCTAGGTCCAAAGGCGTCTCTTAGAGAAAAAAGTAAAGAAATAAATATACTAACTTCGGGCTCTCATTATATTTACTGCTTCGTTTGTCTAGTGGACTGTGTCTGGTAGATTGCTGATCATACGTCCCGGGTTCGAATCCCGGGTTGTTCCAAAATTATTGCTGGATTTACATTTACGGAGTAAAGTATTTGGCGGTGTTTTAATAACCCCCCATGTCTCGAAAAACACGTTATAACTTTATTACTATACTTCCAATTTTTCGATAATTTTATGTCAAACTTCAATTTAAAAAAGTTTGGAAAATCCAAAAATGCACGACTCATAATGCTCATATGATAGTGTGAAAATTAAAAAAAAATGTCAATTGTAGTTCTATTCGTTAAATAGTTTCAGTAGCATTCACCGAAGTACACCTTCAAGTCGGGATAAGGTCTCATCATAACTAACATAACGATCACAATCTCGGCACACCTAGTTCTCCTCGTCGAAGAGTTCCAGTAGCAGATGTCGAAGTACAGCTTCAGATCTCCATAAAGTTCAAGACGTATAAGTACATTTATATACGTATAAATCTAAAAAATAAAATTGCTTAAACAAAATGTAAAGGCTTGTTCAAATGCTTTTAAATTCCATAGAGTACTGCCAAAAGGTATCGTTAAATATTTTAAAACTATTGATGTTAAGAAAACGGCAGATTTATGGGGGATTTCCGTTAAAGTTATTTTATCTATAATAGATATAATAGCACCTTATCTAGCCACTATATTTAATACAAGCGTCGAATCTGGTGTGTTTCCTGATTTAATGAAACTTAGTAAAGTCATACCTTTATATAAATCTGGTAGTACATTAGACCCCGCCAATTTTAGACCAATTTCTGTACTACCAACATTTAGTAAAATTTTTGAAAAAATAATTTTAGATCAAATGTTAAGTTTCTTTAATATTAATAAATTGCTACATAGAAATCAATTCGGTTTTACAAGGGGTCGCTCAACAACTGACGCTGGAGTTGAGCTTATTAAACATATTTTTTGTGCATGGGAGAATTCAGAGGATGCTTTGGGTATATTTTGTGACCTTTCCAAGGCCTTCGACTGCGTTCACCATGAGACATTAATCAGGAAGCTACAGTACTATGGTGTCAAGAACACAGCGCTTAAACTTATAATTTCATATTTAAGTAATAGAATGCAGAAAGTTATTATTAATGGTAAAAGTTCTTCCGGCTTACCTATACTAATGGGTGTCCCTCAGGGCTCAATTCTCGGCCCATTCCTGTTTCTAGTGTATATTAATGACTTACCTTCTATTGTAGAGGATAATCATGATATAGTATTATTTGATGATGATACTTCTTTGATTTTTAAACTTAAACGTAAATCATTTAAATGTGACGAAGTGAATAATGCTATATCAAAATTAGTGCATTGGTTTAACGTTAATAATTTACATTTAAACGGAAATAAAACTAAATGTATTAAATTTACAACAACGAATGTTAGAAATCTGAGTACCAATGTGTTTTTAAATGGGGAAGAACTGAGCCCTGTTGAATCCACTGTTTTTCTTGGCATCACTCTCGACGCAAAGCTTCAGTGGGGCCCCCATATATCCAAACTAGCAAGCAGACTAAGTTCTGCAGCCTATGCTGTAAAAAAGATTAGAGGTCTCACTAGTGTCGAGACAGCTAGATTAGTTTATTTCAGTTATTTCCATAGCATAATGTCTTATGGGATTTTGCTATGGGGACATGCAGGTGATTCAGAAACTATTTTTGTTTTACAGAAGAGGGCCATTAGAGCTATTTACAACCTAAAACTGAGAGAGTCTCTTAGAGATAAATTTAAAGAAATAAATATATTAACTTTGGCCTCTCAGTATATTTACGAAAATTTAATGTATGTTCACAAAAACAAAGGTAGTTTTAGTAAAAAAAGTGATGTGCATTCTGTAAACACTAGGAACAAACACAAGCTAGTGATACCAGTTTCTCGACTCCACAGAGTCAGTAATCCATTCTTGGGGCAATGTATACGCTATTACAACAAGGTCCCGGAAAGTGTACAGGCTCTCTCCATTAGCAAGTTTAAATGTTTTGTTAAGTTGAAACTGTATAAAAAGGGTTATTATAGTATTAATGAATACATGGTTGATAATAACCCCTGGGAATGAGGTGATCGCTTCCAAGCTGTTTCTAAAATAAATTTTGTACTTATATAGTTAGTACAACCATTATTGTAAAATTTGCTATAAAAACAAAGTCCCGCTGGGTTTCTTGCTGGTTCTTCCCAGGACAGAGGTTTTTTTTTTCGAACCAGTGGTAAAGTAAAAAATGACTTTCAATAAGTATTACAAATGTGATCTATATTGAATAAAAAATTATTCTATTCTATTCTATTCTATTCTATCCTGCGTACTTTTAGCGAAACAAAATATTGTAATAAAAATCAGTGATTATAAAAATAATAATAATATCTTACCTTGGTCAATCAAGTAGGTATATATCAAATTTGGTTTTTAGAATATTTTGTATTTTTAAAACTGTAAACAAACAACCACTCACGTAAACACGAGTAAAAAAAATGCTAATATGAGCTTACAGGGTTGTATTGGTGATTTTAATGATAATAAACACATAATCGCTACGGTCGCGAATCATATTTTGTTAAATATACAACCTAACCCTGACCTGCAAATTCCAAAAAACGCAAGAAAATTTGAATTTCGCGGGCCACCCTGAAGCTTCCACCTTAAGGCATGCAATAATATTAAATAATAACTGACTAAAAGTGAATATAAAAGCGTCTTGTACTAATGACCACATAACTGCTTAAAACGAATTTATAATATTACATTATGATAACTTTTTTGATACAATAATAATAATTGTATTTCATATTTATTTGTACAACTTAATGTAAATTATTGTTTAAAAATAGGCCCGCTGAGTTTCTTGCTTGTTCTTCCCATGACAGAGAATTTATTACGAACAGTGGTAAAACATAAATGACTTTCAATAAGTTTTCTTGTAATCAAAGGTCACTAGTATTCGATATAAATAGTATAATATATGATTTATATTACTTGCGACCTGCTCCGGCTTCGCCTGGACGGGATCTATTCATAGAATTATTACGCAAATAATTCTATGGATTTATTAATATAGCGTTATGTAGATTTAACATAATCAAAGACATTTTATTAATCAATTTTAATAGTTTTTGGACAAAATATAGCTTAGATCTGTTCGTAAAGTTTCATCACAATCGGTTCGATTTTAAAAATGGTTGCTTATGTCTTAATAGCATGCCATTAAACCCCGAGCTTAATATAAGCCAGTGATTTCAATATTACAGACAGACAATTCAATTTTATTTATTATAATAAAAAGCAAATGCAAACACTAACACCGACTGACAAAGTATTTCGAATTTGAAATCCTAGCTGAATGTTTGGTACCTGGACGACGGTACATTGGGAGGTAGAGCAGATGACGTCCTCAGTGATCTTACTCATATTTTTCGAAATTTTAAAAATATTGGTCTTGAACCAAGTAGCTATAAATGTGAAATATTTTTTTAACAATTAATGTAGTTCTAACAGAGACACTTTAATTAAAAATTTCAATCATATTTCTCCAGAAATAAAAGCGGTCAGTAGGAAAGCGATACCTGCTAGGTGTCCCGTTGTTTTTAGATTGTATTAAACCTGTTTTAAAAACAAAATTTGATCAGTATTTAAACCACGTTGATAAATTGTATAACTTTAACGACCACATTGCTCTTACTATTTTAAAATATTGTCTCCTTGTACCTGGATTTACATACTTACTCCGCTCGAGTCCAATCTAGAAGTGTTGGGAAAGAAAAGATGTTGATAATAGTCTTAAAATAGCTATAGAAAAAATCCTAAATTTAACTTTTAATACTACAGCCTAGACTGAAGCTATTTTACCTTTAAAATTTGGTGGTATTGGTGTGAGAAGTGTTTCTAGCGTTGCATTGCCTGCTTTCCTTGCTTCCGTGCATAGTTTTTTCACCAGACTTTAGACGAATATCTAACTTATCTTTATTATTACAGATATTCTTGTAAAGTCTAGTGTTTATAAACTTGTTTGTGACGAATGCCAAGCCGTTTACGTAGGTCAGACTGGTCGCAACTTCGAAACACGTTATAAAGAGCATTTAGCCGCGTACAGGAATTGTAACCCCGATAAATCACATTTTGCTAAACATCTCTTAGATACTGGACACAGCCTAGCCAATGACCACTCTTTTAAAGTCTTACATACTTGTAATAAAGGGCTACGACTGTGTGTGCTGGAACAGTTAGAGATATTAAAAAATAATAGCGGTAACGTTACACTGCTGAATGAAGAAACAAATGTTTCCAACTCGCCTCTCTTAAACATGTTTAAGCCTGCTCCTTGATGATATACAGCCTCGCAACATGGTCGTTTGTCACCCTCACGGTGCGGTGGCCAGCGATTGGTTGCGTGGTTGGAGGGTAGGCGGACGTATCGCAGTAGTCTGTTGTTAATTTTACAGCAAATATCTGCGTACGTCAAGTGCCGATTGATCGCATGACGTAATCACTCTCTACGTAATTGGAGCGCGGTTGCGTCAGCAAGTAGTATAAATAGCAGTAGTTTCGGCTCGCCGCTCACTTAGCGGCCAGCCTCCGCAGAGTCTACTTCACCTGAGGATGCCTCGTGTTGAAGCGAAACACGTGTCGTATTTTCAAGAGTGGTGTATCGTGCCTAGTGTGGTGGTGCTGGGGATGGTGGTGCTGGGATTGACGGCAACGGGTATAGTGCGCGCGGTTGAGGGAGGGTGGGAGGTCCCCTTAAAACTGGGCAGGACGCATCATTTTCTTTCTTTACGCGGAATTAAGCAAATTAATTTATAACAACCCCAATTATTACTACTCGTAATTTAAGTCGCAGCAAAACATACAAATGAAAAGGTATAGAGATTGCTAATATTATGAAGTGCAATAAAAATATATTTAAAAAAAAGGTTACCCCACACTAGGATTTCCTTCTGTATCGTAGAAGCAGTTTACATACAGAAATTACGTTTTTACGTGGTAGAGCCATGCTGCAGCTATATTAGTAGTATAGTTGTAGCACCAATGGGTCTGCTCGACCGGGGAAGGACCACGCTCTCACAGAATACCAGCGTAAAATAGCAGTTTAACGCTGCTGTGTTTCGTATGGTGAGTGTAAAGAACCGGATACCCTTTTTACTGGAAATGAGGCATTCCATCTTAGTCCTCACGGGTGACAACGCATCTGCATTTTGATTTGTAATAGAGGATAGATGTAGATGTCTATGGGCCGCAGCAACCACTTACCATCAGGTGGACTGTGCTCGTTTGTCACCCTTATCCTATAAAAACAATTACACAAGGGCAAACATTCTTGTTTTATTTACGTAACCATTAAAATTCCGCAGGAATTTAGCACTTTTATTGCTAGATAGGTATCACACTTTGCAGATTCTAATTCAATAATAGGTTCTAGGAAAATAATCAAATAACACTGCACGCCAGGCCAAAATTAGCCAGACTGGCGACGAGACGCAGCGTCAAAGGTTAAACGTATGGTACTGTGATCATTAATCCGTCTGTCAAGCGTGACAACTTAGGCTTGACCTTCCTTCACCATGAGATACCTATGTCTAGCAGTGGACCTAGGCAACTTATTGGAAGCTTGCCCAAAAGGCTAGCGTGGCAAACTCTGTAAAAGGCCTTCGAGACATCAAGGCAAACAGCAAGTGCTGCCCCACTGTTCTCGAGTGCCTAATCCTATATGAGATAGTTCAAGCGCCTGTTGTTTTATTTGCTATTTATTGCATTACAAAAACATTGCTTTACTTATACCGAAAATTTGCTGTACATGTCTTTTCATTCGCTCAATTATAACTTTTAAGGGTAACCAAGTCTGGTGAATTGTAATAATAGACTAGACACCTGCGCATGACAGAATTATAAAGCACTAGCTGTGCCCCGCGGTTTCTAATAATGCTAGATTTTTTTTTATAAAAACTGCCAGTGCCTTCATAAAATCGGCGAGACGACGAGCAAGTAAAAGATACTTAAACTAAAGTAACCACTGTTACCAGGTAAGTTTGATAATTGATTGCGAGATTTTACTGTACATACTTTCGAGTATTTATTTCATCTCATATTGTAAATTCCAAATTATTACTATTCCTCTCGCATATATATCTCTATACCCATTTCTCAACCCGTAAAGAAAAAACACCTATAAGTAGTTCAGAAAAACGTAAAAAGCGGCTTGAACAATAAAACAAGCGTGATGCACTATTAAAGAAGATAAAAAAACCTTTTTCAACTCGGATTTAGTCGCCAATCAACGGAAAATCAACCTTCTCCAAGTACGTCTGCTAACCAAACTATGGCGGCAGACCAGTAAAGATTCGTTGCGAATGTTCTGAACAGACTGACCGAGATCAAGAAACGGCTACTTTAGCGGGTACAGAGGAAAGTAAGGCCGAGATTTTTTTCATTAAAAATAATATGGATGACATTAATGTTATATTTTTTTAACACCCGACGCATACCAGGGTTGTTATAAATTTGAACCCTATATGTCTGTCTATCTGTCTGTGGCACCGTAGCTCTTAAGCGGATGAACCGATTTGGGTGCTGTTTTTTTTTAAATTAAAAATTGGTTTTCTACCAGTGGTTCTTAGACAGGTTTTATCAAAATTGGTTCAGCTGTTTCAAGGTCATCAGCTGTTTTGTTAGCTGCGGTAGGACCCTTTTTGGGGATTTTAAAACTTTCAATTTAAGCTTTTCAGATACTTTGAAAATGGGGGCGTGATAAGGTGTGATGTTTTAACTATAGCGTCCTGAAGTGGCGACATCTCATGTTATGCGACTGGTTGTAACTTGTAATTTATTAATCTTATTTTTTCCTCCTAAACGTTGCTTCATTATTTCCAAGATACACACCAGAAACGCCGCGCCGCGTCTCCATTTCAATTCAACGTCGACGTACTGTTTGCAATCAAATTAAACGAGCGTCGGGACGTAGACGTGACGTGACTCCTTTATGATGGATTTAGTGTTGTTAACACATAAACTTCACATAATACCAGCGTAAAATAGCAGCTTAATGCTGCTGTGTTCTGTATGGTAAGTGTAGACAACCGAAGACGCGTTTTATTGGAAACGAGGCATTCCATCTGCATTTGACAATACATCTGCATTTTGATTATTTATTACCGATTATAGATGTAGATGTTTATAGGCTACAGTTGCCACCCGTACTTTAAAATATAGTATTCTACGTTATTTCGAGCAAACGTACCTACTTTATACTTTATGAGACCCATAAAGTACGTAAAAATACTTTATTTTACCTATCTTAACGATTTTCAAGGTTTTATTTTAATGTTTACTAGAAGAACGAATTATATACAGGCAAAATATTTTTCTATGTAGTAATAATTTTGTAAATTGTGTGTCACGTCTATTATTCATTCCCGTCACTTCAGCGTTATTTACAGAGTTTATTGTTTGATGAATGCTAGGCGATAGGATGAAAGTAACAGAGTATAATCTTAACGTAGACGTAGAATGTAAAGATGTGGATGAAATAGGTACCATGTCAAATAAATAATACTTTATTTTCACTTGCCGTACTTTATATCTCTAGCTTACAAAAGTATATATACTTTGCTTTTTATATAAATACATTTACTCAAAAAAAGGTGGCAACCCTAACCACAGTATCCTTTCACTATCAAGTGGACTGTGTTCGTTTGCAGCATTATTCAATAAAGAAAAATTCACACGTGTAGCAACAGTGACTGGCAATAAACGTACTGGTACTTGTAGCAGTGTACTGGTAGCTTGTGTCTGTTCCTAGTATTTACAGAATGAATATCACTTATTTTTCTAAAACGACTTTTATTTCTGTACGTGCGTACATTACATTTTCATAAATGTATTGAGAGGCCAAAGTTTGTTTTATTAATAAGGATTTTGTATTAAATAGATGCAGTTATTAAAAAGTTATTCTTTCACGCGAAGAACTGATATCTTTTTACGGTAGGACATTATGTACATTGAACAGACAAGGTGGTATGTATTAGAAAACCTGACTCACAGGATTCTTGCGTGAGAAAAATATGAGGTGATGGATGATATAAAAAGTCAAGTTACAATATATATACGTATCGTGCTCCATAAGCCTTTCAGAAATTAAACCGCCCAGCTTCTCCGGCGAGTGTTAGCGCACTTCACATATCCTTGAAACATTGAATATATGCGTATCATGCTCCATAAGCCTCTCAGAAATAAAACCGCCCAGCTTCTCCGGCGAGTGTTAGCGCACTTCACATATCCTTGAAACATTGAATATATGCGTATCATGCTCCATAAGCCTCTCAGAAATAAAACCGCCCAGCTTCTCCGGCGAGTGTTAGCGCACTTCACATATCCTTGAAACATTGAATATATGCGTATCATGCTCCATAAGCCTCTCAGAAACAAAACCGTCCAGCTTCTCCAGCGAGTGTTAGCGCACTTCACATATCCTTGAAACATTGAAAACACTATTTTCATCCCAAAACAAGTCATATAATCATTAATTCACTGTCCTACTGCAACAATGGAAACAATTCGAATGACGTCATCAATCGGGACTTCCCGTGGCTGCAGAATTATGTGTGTAGGTACGTAGTCCTATTATTTATGCTGTGGTGTAGGACTTAAATTATTTGTACTGTTCTTTCCCGTTAGTTATCTGCGTAATGCATAATTTATTTATCTAATTGAGAACACTTGTACTCAGTTATATTATCTCTAATTAAAGTTGGTAAAAATTATTTTGCCTACATCCGCTCAATGAAGTAAAATGATGTTGGTATTATCTAGTTTGAAGAGCACCTCCCGCGCTCCCTCAATTTTTTTAAATATTACGTCGCCTTTACATGAGGCATCCTAAGGTGAAGTAGACTCTGCGGTGGCTGACCGTAAGGGGCTGGAGGTGTTCTCCAAACTAGGTAAGACACATCATTAATTTTATTTCAATGAGCGGATGTAGGCAATATAATGTTTACCAACTTTAATATAATGGATTTCCACAAAGTAAGGACTGATTCTATTAATTATCTTATAAATATCTAATTACGTTCCCTGAATATTACGCATTTAAAAGTCACTAAAGGTCGTCGGTCGGTTCGTCGGTTGCAAATAAAACAATAAAACCTGTAAAAAAAATATCTCGTGTGGCAGCCTAGTACCAGTAAACGAAGTGCAGGGTGGCCCCCACTAGATGCAGTGATGTCATGGTAAGAGATACAGGAAGTCGATGCATGTAGGTGGCTCAGGAACGTGTTTGTGGCATTCCTTAGGGAGACCAATGTTCAACAGCGGACTTGTTAAAGACTGTAATGATGCTTATGACGATGATGAAATACGCTTAACATGGTATAGTGTATAGCTACTCGATAGTTATATATTTACGAGTACATCTAAATTTGGTTTAGGGGAGATTTATTTATAGAAGTAAGTGTGTAACCTCCATGTCACACTCAATTATTGGGAGCACTAGTATGTTTACCTGTGATAAATAGTCCGACTAGGTAAGTTCAACTTCGACCGAGAGGTCAAAAAACGGATTCTTTTCGGCTGGGCAGCGTTCGGGTTCAAAATTTGAAAACGAGATTGTACAACCAGTGTGTGTTGCCTGTGATGACTTATGGATCCGAAACGAGTTCCTTCACTACTGGCCGTAGGAGGAAGCTCAAAGTCGCTCAGCGAGCTATAGAGAGGGATACGCTCCAAGTTTCTCTGCGTGATCGACTTAAAAATGAGGATATCCGCAGTAGGACCAGATTAACCAACATAGTCCAAAGGATAATTAAGCTAAAGTGGCAATGGGCCGGCCATATAACTCGAAGAACCGACAATCGATGGGGAAGAAAGGTTCTCAAGTGATTGCCTCTTACCGGTAGATGAAATGTAGGGCGGCCCTGCACTAGATGGAGCGACGACCGGATAAGACCCGCAGGAAGCCGATGGTTGCAGATTGCAGATGACTCAGGATCGGGTTTCGTTAAATTCCTTAGGGAGCCCTATGTTCAGCAGTGGACTAGTGATGGGCTGTAATGATGATGATGATGATGAAGGGTGAAAAGCGAATAGAGTCCACCTCGTGGTAAGTGGAGCTCATGACCCGTAGACACTAACATTTACGCATATATAACGCTCTTCACAGTCACCAGCCTTTACGATTTAGGATTGCGCGGTTTTCCATTCACCGGCGCCGACAACGGCACAGCTGCCGGGGAAGCAAAAATGTATAATATGTATGAAATGTATGGCATGTTTATCCACTTACCAGCGACGGCGACGGCACGGCGATGACTCCCACTGGTGCCGTCGCCGGTGCAGGGATAGCAAGCTTCCCAATCGGTACCGGCCGATAAAACTGCAGGTGGATTGTGTACGTATTGCAGCCGTATGCGTGTGTGCGTGTGCGCGGGCCGAAGTAGAAGGGACGCGTTGAGATTGAGACTCGAAATTGACTTGTGAAATGATGAAATGTGTCCTTGTTCATTGGAAAGTAGTTTAAATATATTTAATATGTTCCTTCTAAGTATTTTATTTTTAAAACTAGCTTCTGCCGCGACTTCGTACGCGGATCCTGTTGCTTATGCCAGCGACAACGGGGTCGTCAAAATCTAAGATCTGAAACGTCTGATGTTGAATTCTAAGATCCCGGGGACGGGAAAACAACGTAATTCGCGGAACGATTCGAGACGTTCTAGATCTTTCATTTTTGTAAGTCAACAGGAAATGCCCATCAGACTAAACAACTTTTGCTAAGACGTCATTCCTATATATGTTATAGTGTCGCTGGGCATTGGATGGAGTGTAACTCCTTGTGTATTATTAACTTAATATATTGGTAATATTGTTTAGATCACGTTCACATGAGGCTTAAGTACTTATAGAACAAAAATACTTCAGCGCAAATCTTCCGGGTGAACTATGTTGAAAGTTGCCCCGTACGGCACGTGAAAATAAAGATTTCTAGAACTGCTAACCCGGGAAAGAGCGACGTACAACTGACCATGCGAGAAACAACTGACACCGAGATCTACTCCAGCAACACGAAAAGTCTACCCTTGAGCCTTATTAATTGTCATTGCACACAATGATACTGGGAATTGCGTTCTTTTAAATTTAAATGGAAAATTATTTGGTATTATGGGAATTCTGCAAATAAAGACGGTTTCTCCTGCACCGCAACCTGTTAAAATTTGAGCCTCGACTATATTTTGTTGCAACTGGGTTACTTTTAGCCGAGTTCCATTGCAAAGTTGTGGTGGTCTTAAATTTCGGAGCAGAATAATCGGAATGCCAATTTTCAAACAAATTTCATGAGAAGGAAGTCCGGGCATATTTAAAGAATTTAAAAATTCTGTCGGGTAATAAATGGCTTCTTGTTCATCGACCATTCTATTTATTGAACTATAAACTTTGCTTTCGCCCTGTATATTCGACAGTATTTTGTTATTAATCTCAGATGCCTGATCATTGCGAGGAGTTAAAATGGATTTTTCGCATAGCCAAAAATTGTCCCTATTTAATATAATTGTTACGTCACCGTAAGCCGACGATATAAGAAGTGGTTGGGAATGCACCATACAACCATAACTCAGGCGTCAGAATAAGTTTTCCTTGGTGTAGTTGTGGATAGGTACCTTCCCCAATCTTTAATAATTTATCAGAAAATTGACGATCATCCGGGTTATCTCCAGTTCTCACTCGCATGTTTATAGTCAAATGTACCGATTGTATATCACGCCACAAATAAGAGCTTTTTAGGCAAGCCCTAACCTCGTCAGCTCGGGTTCCCCGTGGTATTACCGGTAAGGTTTGTCGGAAATCACCACAAAATAAAACCGTGATACCGCCCATTAGTCAATCATTTTGTCTTATATCCCTTAAAGTTCTGTCTACCGCTTCTACTCCTTTTCGGTGGGCCATCGTACATTCATCCCATATGATTAAATTACACTCACGTAATACCTTAGCTTTGTCGCTATTTCTTCAAATACTACAGGTTGGAATTTCCGTGCGATCTAAATCAATTGGTATTTTAAACATAGTGTGAGCAGTTTTACCTCCTGGTAGCAATGTTGCAGCTATACCTGATGAAGCCACGGCAAGAGCAATTTTACGCTGATTCCGAACATAAGCTAATATTAATTTAGTCAAAAAGGTTATCCCAGTTCCTCCAGGTGCATCTAAAAACCATATTGTTCCTAAATTATTCTGAACACTCTCGCACACGCGATCATATACTGAACGTTGTTCTGCAGTTATCATTGGGACACCGTTTTCTAATGTTGCCAGTGAGTTGTAACCAATATCAATATATAGAATATTCCCTATTGGTAACCTCTCCAACTAAGGTTGGTGTTGGCAAACCATATTCACAGAGTGATTTACCGCCTACTGCTATTAAGTCTTCCTGAAGAGCTAATAAGCACAGATTTATGGCATGATCACGGAAATTATCATTAGTCATCATTGTGAGATATATTCCGAAGAAAGTCTTCTGCAAATTTTTCTTTATATTTTTCCCATAATTGTACAGCATCTGACAATTTACAAAATGTGAGTAATGTTACAAATAAATGGCGTAACCGTCGTGGATTATCACTAACACAGGATTCTGCTAAAGCGTCATCCCAATGCTGATCATTTTCAAGCAAACGACGCGCTTGGCAAGCTGCATGATAAGTTGGATAAACAACATCGTCTACTTTTCTCAAATCTATAAATGATGTTGGTCCTCGCACTGTATGTAATAATAATCGCAAATAGAAACACTCAGCGTTGTTAGGATGAACGGTATACACTCTACCAAGAACATGTTCTTTGAAAATACCTGACTCGCCATCTACAGGCCCGCCACGGCATCTACGATTAAAGACACCTCGTTGCTTATCGTAGGTATAATACGATGGAACTTCCTCATACAAAAGAGATTTTGCAAAATCATCAGTTTGGCAAAGTCAAGAGAATGCTAATAAAGTTGTTTGTCTAGGGTTCTCTAATCGTTCTGTAACATTTTCGGCGTTGAAATATATACGTTGACCGCCTTCAAGATGAACATCCAGATGAGTCACAGGTGGATATCTTTCGTGAATTTTGAAACATAAGATCCGCCACACAGCTTCTGAAGAGCTGATATATCTTCATGACTGAAATCTAGTAACTTAATCATGTTCATTTCTCAACGCAAATGTAGCTTGGTCACTGCCCTTGTTAATATACTTACAAATATATTTTATTGACTCTACACTATTACACATTTCAACATTTATGTGAGCTTGAAATGCTCTAGACATCACAGGCGAATACGGAACGACTCACCTATTATCTAAAGTAACCTGTTGTCCAGACACTCGCTTTTCAACAGTAAAACCACCATTGTCTCTTGAACGGCGACGATATAATGGGTATCCATCATGTCCTGTTACAGTTTCATCCACTAATGCTTTTGGATATCTTTTAGTGCAACGACCGTCTTGCATGCAAGGAGCATTCCCGTTAAATGTACCACATGGACCATGTATCATATGAGTTTTAACAATGTCGTATAACACGGGATCTGCAATCGGATCTGGAATTTCAGCACTGATTGAACTGTCTACATCATTAGGTCGAACCTTATCTTTTAACCAAAGCAGGATATGTGCGTAAGGTAAGCCGCGTTTTTGCCACTCAACACTATACATATAACACAATACATCTCCATAAATGTTATCTTTGGCAAGTAGATCTATCATTGATTTTAATTTTAAATGAAAAACTATTGCGATAATATCATGGCGGTCATGCGGTGCTTGACCCTCAATAAGCTCCCGAGTGATTTCATCCCACTTGGGATTGGTAGTTACAGTAATAAATAAGTCGGGACGTCCATATTTTCTTACGTAACAAAAAGCATCTTGAGTACGTTCGTGCATGTAGCGTCGACCACCAGTAAAAGAAGAGGGTAAAACGACCCATATTCACCGTATCATTATCTTGCTGCATGGCGTCGCGAAGGTGCAAGTATTCTTCAGCGCGCAGCTGCCTTAATCTTTCGGTTTCAATTTTTGCGTACATGTCAACAATAAACCGATTGAATAAGCCACGAAAACGCTGAAAGTATACAAATCTATTCCGTCTCACTTGCAAGTGGTAACAATAAAATTGAAGGCATGACATCTTTTTATTATAATTAGGTGCGCCTGTACGCGGATCAGTTTGGTGTAAAGCGAAATTATAACCATCTTCCCCTCGAGAGTATATCAAAGGATATTGCAAACTGTCGTAAGCCCTGTGGGTTTTTATTTTACGTGACTTTTTGACAATATACTATATAAAATATTTCAGTTATTTAATAAAGTAAGCCCGAGTACTTAATAATAGAAACAATAACTTAGTTTGAAGAAAGCCACATACCAATGTATTGGCAGCGGTTTTTTTGTTTATTTAAGTAATTTTTTATCAATAAACATGCATGCCATTTGTTATTGAAGTTTAAAATAATATTTACAGACAATGTACAAATAGGCATGCAAAAAAAACATGGAAACGTTCCTTATTTTTATTTTCGTTAAAAAAGTCTTTTTAATTTTAGTTTTGCACAAGTTATTTATGTCAGGCTTGTTTAATATGCATGCCATTTTTTTATCAACTTAAAATAATGTTTTTTAATGAAATATTGAATGGCATGCAAAATAAAGTCACGGAAATTATAACAGCGTTTTTAGCAATTTTCGTAATGCATGCCACTACTTTACAACTTCCTGTTGTGCATGCCAAATTTGCTAACGTCAATAAATTATAAAAATTAAGTATTGTTCAAATGGCATGCAGTTTGAAATCACGAAAGGTGATTTCAACATTTTCCTAATATTTTCCACCCTTGGTCATACGAGGGGTGCATGCCAATTTTCGAGTATTTTGAGATAAAAAAAGGAATTTTTTACAACGGCATGCAATTTGTAAACACGGAAATGTTCTATTTTTTTTTCATTTCTACGTAACCCTTTGAGCCCCGTCGGCCGTTGCGAATTGCATGCCATCAATTATTATAGCTTAAATTTGTTCCAACTACGTTATATTACAAAGGCATGCAATATAATGTCACGAAAAAATACTAAAATTCTTTACACAAAGAGAAGCCATTTTCTTTATGACGTGCAAGCGCGCAAGGGCTCGTAACCCCTCTATCTTTCATATTTTAGGGTTAGTTATCAATTCTTAAAAAGGCATGCAGGAGAAAATGGGAGACTATTTTCTGTCACCATCTCCCGATCTAGCACCAGCGCAGTGGAAAAACGAAGCCCCGGCACCGGCACCATGCCGTCGCCGGTAAATAAAAATCCGCCCGTTGGCATTATTGAATGATACCTATGTCACGGCTAAAAGCCTCAGTGCGGTTACACCGAAATTAAGCCGGCTACAACTAGGTGCAGCTGACCTAGGTGTAACCGCACTGCGGTTTTAACATGTAACAAATATACCAAAATCGTAATAAATAATAAGTTAAAAGTGCGGGACGTCTGGTATTACGATCGTCAATCCATCAGCCAAGCGTGATTCAAGCAAGTAAGGCCCAGTCCATCAATGGGCTTTTGCTGGCTAGTGAACAATAAAAAAAAGATGCAAACATTACCAATTTCATCACGTTTAATAGATAACTGTGTACCTTCTCATATAATCCAGATGTGAATACTTACGTAATATATAGATGGTAGTGCTATGCTGCAGCTATATTATGCTTGTAGCATGAATAGGTCTGCTCGACCGAGGAAGGACGACGCTCTCATAAAATTCCAGTGTGAAATAGCAGCTTAATGCTCCTTTGTTTTGTATGGTGAGTGTAGAGAATCGGAGACCCTTTTCACTGGAAAAAAGGCTTTTCTTGTGTGTTACCTCATAACTTTTTACTGGGTGAACCGATTTCGATGATTCTATTTTTATTTGAAAGCTGGTACTTCTCGTGTGGTTCCATATGAATTTGACCAAGGTCAGACCAATAATTTTGAGTTATTCTTAATTGAAATCGGCAGTACAAAATTTTTAATTTTTAATTATATATAAACGTTACCGTTACTCTTTACCAGTACCGTTGACTACTTAATTCCACCGCTGAACATAGGCCTCCTCCATGGATTGCCTCATAGAGGGTATATTTTCCACAGTTGCCACGCTGGGCAAGCTCGTTAGCAACCGTAGTTTTTTTATTTTTAGTCGTTATTAAGAAGAAGTTTATATTAATTAAATTGGAAATTAATAAACTAAACTACAGATATTCATAAAAGTCAAAAGTCATCAAAGAATACCTACAACACTGAGGCATTTTTCGTGTTTGTACTAGAAACCGAAAAACTTATAATTAAATCGCAACTTTTCCATGATGATGACACTGTAACAAATAACTTTACCTTAGTAGCAACTAGCGACATCCTGCTGAGCGTAAGATTATTAGCCCACATAATTGAAACAAAGTTCTCGCCTGATATTTTGTAATAGCATTTATACTATAGCAAAACATTGCCTTCGAGTTTTCATAGCACATTGAAAATCATTGCCACTTTATCGTTATGATTAATAATTTTATTATTTAATAGAAACCGAACTTCAGTTATCTATTATTGTCGTCAGTTTCTGTTATACTAATGAGGGCATCCACAACTTTTTCTGCCACCAGGGCGGCGCCACTTTACAGTGAGGTAAAATATTTGACAGATTTCATAGCGGGGACGATAATTTCTTAGGAAAATTTAATCTTTAAGGTTTCTTTCTGTATTTTTAGTTATATTTTATATTAATTACATTAGAAATGAATAAACCAAAGTGTAAATATAACTAAAAGCTGATTTTTTTAAAAAAGAGTTATAAAGTGCAAAAAATTAAAAATTAAAATTACTGACGCATTGTGTTGTGTATTAATATTATACTCTAGATAATGATAAACTATTATTTTAAACGAATTTCTCAATTAACTGACATTGTGTAACAAAAAACTTTACCTCAGTCGCAACTAGCGACATCTGGTGAGTGGAAGATTATTAGCCCTCATTAATATAGGGCCGAAGTTGACTAGGAAATCATGATAGACAAGACACCAAAACTAGCTAATTCGATTTTTGAAAAATGTTAGATCCAGTTTCTTCTAAACCAAAGCTCATTGCGACCAGTTACAACGCAGTCAGATGTTCATACGTCTCGCGATGTCGACAAAAGTTTATGGATATCTATGGATATTAAATTGCTTTCGAATGTCATCAGCGTAAGCATATTTTTATGCCCTAATTCAAGTCCCGCGATCGTCGGCAATAGTTATATAAATAAGGAAATAAAATTCAAATATCATCGGCGTAGGCATATTTTTATGGCCTCATTCAATTTAATTAGTATAAATTATTGGCTTTATGTGCAAAAATTTTGAAATCAAAATTTTATAACTGACAATAAGTCTGTGTTTAACCCCCAACAAAAACAAAGGGGTGTTATATGAATCAAAATGCAGATGCGTTGTCATCCGTGAGGACGTGTCTACGTGGTAAAGCCATGTTGCAGCTATATTAGTAGTATAGTTGTAGCACGAATGGGTCGGCTCGACCGGAGAAGAACCACGCTCTCACAGAATACCAGCGTCAAATAGCAGCTTAACACTACGGTGTTTCGTATGGTGAGTGTAGAGAACCGGAGACCCTTTTTACTGGAAAAGAGGCATTCCATCTTAGTCCTTAGGGGTGACAACCAGGGATTGAATACCGGTACCAATTTTGGTTCTGGTTCTTCATTTAGGTTCTTATAAAGGTTCCTCTTTTCGGTACGGTTCCAGTTCCGGTATCGGTTCCGGTTCGGGTTCCGATGTACCGGTTCTAAATACCGGTTCCGAGAACCTATAATTAAATTTCTCCTAATCCGTAGATTGGTATAAAAAATTCTGTACAATTCCGTTGATGCTATTTCGAAATATCCGTTCCGTTGAGGATCGACAATATTTGTTTTTGAACTTAGTTAATAAATTCATTCTGTCATGGAAAGTTCTTGTTGTAAGTTTAAATGTAGTATAACATCGATTCAAGCTACACATGTAAGAAAAATAAACCATAAAATATTGATTATAATTAATTTTTTTTAATTAAATAATATTTAGTAAACAACTAATAAAGTAACTATACACACTTTAATATTTGTGGATAGTTACACTAAAAAAATACGTTTCGACCTTGATTATAACGACTTATTAACATGGATTTTATTTTCTGGTTTTTGTTAGTTTATTATTTGGTATATTACGGTGTTTCAGACTCGGGTGATTTATGTCACAATGAAAAATTATAGCTGTGTAGTGGCGGTTAAGAATATCTGTGGGTGTCGTAAGAGGCGACAGTGGGATACAGTCAGGAGATGGGCAGCAGCATCTTCCTGATAACAGCAATATCACAATAAAAAAATGCGGTTGCCAACCTGCTCGCCAAGCGTGGCAACTATGGCAATATACCCCCCAAAATAAATAAAGTTACTAAGAGACGGCCCCCAGTCCCCGTCGGCCCCGCTATTCCTGGCTACGGTGGCGACCATGTTAACGGCGGGGCAGGGGTGCTAAGAATCTCCGGTGGAGGTTCGGTTGCCACCTACGACGACTCGACCTGGCAACTTATAACGCACGCACCCTGAGGACTGACGAGAAGATCCTGGAGCTGGAAGAAGAGATATTGCGCTGGAATATTATAGGACTATCCGCGGTCCGAAGAGAGGTCAGGACACGGTAATCCTCGAATCCGGCAACTTGTTCTATCACTGGGAGGGCAACCACCCGTCCCAAGGAGGTGTCGGATTTATCGTCCACAAGTTTCTCGTTAACAACGTTGTAAAGATAGGCAGTGTGTCAACGAGGGTCGCGTACCTTATACTCAGAATCACCAAACGGTATTCGCTAAAGGTCATAAAGGTTTACGCTCCAACCTCGACACACCCCGATGACGAGGTGGAGGAAATGTATGAGGATATCTCTAGAGCTATGCATTCCTCCAAAACCCACTATACGGTGTTAATGGGAGACTTCAACGCAAAACTAGGCAAAAGAGAGAACGGTGAGCTGAAAGTAGGGAAATTTGGAATAGCAGATTTGACAGCATACAGGCAACTGAACGGACAGATCTCCAAATGCATGCGGCGGGACTTATGCAACTTTAATACTGCTCTTATTGAAGAAGCTATCGAGCGAAACCAGGGCTCCAAAGTCTTTGCTAGAGATCTATCTGCCGGAAAGAGCCAACTGTCGAAGCTGAAGACCGAGTGTGGCAGCGTCGTTTCCGGGACACCTGAGATTTTGAGTGAGATTGAGAGGTTCTATGGGCAGCTGCACACATCATGTGTGGAGCCACACGAGTGAGTAATGATCCAAAAGCGAGTCTTATCCGACAATATTCCGATGATATCCCGAACGTCAGTCTGAGCGAGATTAGAATGGCTCTCCAGCACCTTAAAAACGGCAAGGCCCCAGGCGAGGATGGAATTACAGCGGAGCTTCTGAAAGCGGGTGGAAAACCGGTACTTTAAGTCCTTCAGAAGCTCTTTAATTACTTCCTCCATGGTGGCATTACACCGGAGGCGTGGAGCAGAAGTGCGGTGGTCTTGTTCTTCAAGAAAGGTGACAACGCTCTCTTGAAGAAGTGCAGGCCGATTTTTCTTCTGAGCTGCATCTACGTGCTGTTTTCGAGAGTCATTAGGAATCGTCTCGTGCGCAGAATTGATGACTTCCTTCCTCCGAACAAGCCGGTTTCCGAAAGGGCTTTAGCACCATAGACCACATACATACCCTTCGGCGAATTGTACAGAAGTCCATGTAGTACAATTTGCCTTTGATTCCGTCGAAATTTGGGCGTTGCTGCAGTCCCTTCAACGGTGCCAAGTTCACTGTCGGTATATCGAAGTGCTGAAGTGCTTGTACAGTAGGGCTACGATGGCTATGCGAGTACAGAACCAGTGTATGAAACCTATCCAATTGCAGAGAGGTGTAAGACAGGGTGACGTTATATCCCCGAAACCCTTCACCGCTGCATTGGAAAACGTTATCAAGCTTCTCGACTGAAAAGGATATGGTATTAACATCAATGGCGAGTACATCACTCACCTTCGATTTGCCAACGATATAGTCCTTATGGCAGAATCGCTGGAAGACCTTAGCACCATGCTCAATGACCTCAATAGTGTCTCACAACGGATAGGTCTTAAGATGAACACGGGCAAAACAAAGATCATGTTTAACGTCCATGTCACACCTATGCCGGTAGTTGTTGGGAGCACTAAGCTCGAAGTTGTTGATGAGTATGTTTACCTGGGACAACTAGTCTGACTAGGTAAGTCCAACTTAGACCGAGAGGTCAATCGACGGATTCAACTCGGTTGGGCAGCGTTCGGGAAATTACGGCACATCTTCTCGTCAGGTATACCTCAAAACTTAAAAACGAGACTGTACAAACAGTACGTGGTGCCAGCGATTACTTATGGAACTGAGACGTGGTCGTTCACTGCTGGCCGGATGAGAAAGCTCAAGGTCACTCAGCGAGCTATGAAGAGGGCTATGCTTGGAGTTTCTCTGCGTGATAAACTTAGAAATGAGGATATCCGCAGTAGAACCAGAGTAACCGACATAGCCCTACTGATTAGTAAGCTGAGTGGCAATGGGCCGGCCATAAAGCTCGAAGAACCGACAACCGATGGGGAAAAAAGATTCTCGAGTGGCAGCCTCGTACCGGTAGGCAAAGTGTAGGGTGACCCCCACTAGATGGAGTGACGACCTGGTAAGACATGCAGGTGGTAAGTCGATGGATGCAGGTGGCTCAGGACCGTGCTTTGTGACATTCTTTGGGGGAGGCCTATGTTCAGCAGTGGACTTGTGAAGGGATGTAATGATGATGATGATAAAAAACTATACAACTAAGATCTTTGAGAACATCTCGAAAAAAAAGATCGAGGAAAAGCGAAGAATAATCCGGCAGAATTTTTTTAATAATTATAAAAACAAATGGGATAGTATGGATTAGAAAAATTTGAGACATAAGTGACAATTCAATCATCTATGAAAATGTTATAAGCGGTTATTCTAACTGCCTAGTTTTCAAGAAGAAAGAAGAAACAAACGTACCTAATTTAATTCAAAATATCTAAGCTATTAACATTTGAAATCGATTAACGTCACAAAAAATTGATATTTATGAGTAAGAATGGTTTTATTTTAATACAGATAGCATAGAATTAATTATTAAATATAATTTAATACAGAAAACATTAGAAGCAGAGAGAGAGAATGACATTGTCGGCAAGTTCACACTCATGATAAAAAAAACTTGTTAAGTTTATAAAAATTCCGTAGATTGCAACGTCAAATTCCGTAGTTCCGTAGATGATGACAAATTTCCGTATATCTATAGAAAATCCGTAGAGTTGGCAACACTGCATTGATATGCAACATAAGATCCACCAATACAAATTTGATATTTTACAAACTCCCTCTTCTCACAATCCGCCGCGCGCCGCATCGCGCCGTCCACCCGACCGCACCTCAAACAAGTTTGGACTCGCTTTCGCTTTACTTAGGAACCGGTAAAATAAAGGTTCTTAAAGGTTCTAATTTAGGTTCTGGTTCCTGTTCCGGTATAGGTACCGAAACCCTTAAATACCGGTACTATACCGGTATTTTGGGACCGTTTTCAATCCCGGGTGACAACGCATCTGCATTTCGTATCGATAATGCAGATGTCTATGGGCCACAACAACCTATTACCATCAAGTGGACTGTGTGCTCGTTTGTCACCCTAATCTATACATATAAAAAAAACTAAGATGGAATGCCTCTTTTTCAGTAAAAAGGGTCTATATTTGAAGAAAATCTGTTTCCTTGAAAATCACTTTTAAAGAAGGGCTTTTAATTTTTTTTTATTTACGTTTATACACTTGATGGTGAGCGGTAGGTCCATCGTCACCTAAACCTCTCTTAATTAAATGACAGTAGCTGGTTCTATTATATTGTATAGAAAAATTAAACGCCTTGACCTTAGAATGTGAAGTTATTTTATTATTTTCAGTTATATGAAAGCGATACTTTTTATTATCAATAATTTAAAATTTTGTACAAAAAACTCAGAAACTATTGGTCAGACCTTGATCAAATTTATATAGGACCACATGAGAAGCACCAGCTTAAGAATAAAAAAAGAAGCATCGAAATCGGTTCACGTAGAACAAAGTCATGAGGTAACACACATAAAAAAATAAAAAAGTCAAATTGCGTAAGTAGACTAAGGGATATAACAATCTCAATATCGTCTAAATAGTAGGTACCTACTTAACATTGAAAACTTCAACCGCTATTTTCGCACTCGGCAAATACGGGACCGCCGCTGACGCATAACCTATTTAATAAAAAAAATGTCATCAAAACCGGGGTTCACAATTACCAAAAATATCGCGTAATATACATACAACAAAACATACTGTCGAATTGTAAACTTTTCTTTTATAGGTAAGGGGCAAACGAGCATACGGCATACATTTTTAACAGTGGTAGAGCCACGCGGCAGCTTTTGCTGTCGCACAGATGGGCCGGCTCGAACCGGGGTGGTACCACGACCTCACAGAAAACCAGCGTGAAGTAGAGGTTTACCTCTGCGTTTCGCTTGGTGAGTGCAGGTGGCCGGAGGCCCTTTTTACTGAAAATGAGGCATTCCATCTTAGTCCTCACGGGTGACAACGCATCTACATTTTGATTTGTAAAAGAGGATAGATGTAGATGTCTATGGGCCGCAGTAACCACTTACCATCAGGTGGACTGTGTGCTCGTCACCGTCATCCTATAAAAAAAAAACGGCTCACCTGATGGTAAGTGATTACCGCCGCCCATGAACAACTGCAACACCAGGGGAATTGCAGACGCGTTGCCGGCCTTTTAAAAAGGAGTACGCTCTTTTCTTGAAGATCCCTAAGTCGTATCAGTCCGGAAAAAAACTTTATTTTGAAGTCGTCTAAAAGGTCGTTGCTTCGAATTCGTCATTCGACTACTCTCGTGAGAGTCTCGTGAGAGAGAGTGTTTCTCCTACCTCTTTAAGTTCAACGTCTCTAACTCTGGACATTGAACAGTAGACCCTATTCTTAATAAACGAAGATCCAGGCAGCTAATTGAGATAATATTAAAAAATAACTTTTAAAACACATAAAAATTAAACACGTTTTACAATTTTAATGTTATTTAATATTATAATTATAAATATGGGATTTTTAAATAAAAATAATGACTATCAGAATCAAAACCTAAAGTTTTCATGTTCTGTTATTTCTATTATCTTAATTCCTTTAGATAAAATCATTAATCAGCACCTGCCACAAAAATTAAATGAACACAAAAATATATTTTCGTAATATTAACATTATTTCTTATTCAATGTTATTTTGAAAAATTATCTAAAATTGAGACAATATAAGATCATTAGTAATTTGTTTTAAAAACACAATTTGCAAAATGCATAACGTACATAATATTAATCCCTTATTTTTATGAACAAATTTAATTTTACATAGTAATAAAGAAATTTGTTAATATTTATAATTATTTGAGCAAAGAGAATTGTTTTCCTACGCAGATTTAGAGACCTTTGATTGGTGTTCAGTGTCGCTGGATTGCTTAGAATGCTCAAGATGGCTCCTCAGGCTTTGACTGTTGAGTTTGTCTCTTCGGAGTGCCTGAGACCGCGCTCTTCGTCTTCCCACGTCGGAACGTAGACGGCTTGAGCTTCGACGACGTTCCACAGGACCTATTAATTACAAAATTAGCTATATTTTATTTATATATTTAGATTAAAAAAACATGTTTATTATTAGCTATATAAATATTTTGTATTAGTATATTTATTTCTTCTTTTCCTTTTTCAGCATAATTTTTGTTCACGAATGTTTTTTATGTTATAATAACAAACGAGCACACGGTCCACCTGCTGATAAGTGGACGCTGAGGTCCATAGACATCTACATCTATGTTCAATTAAGAATCAAATGGAGATGAATTGTCACCCCTAAGGACTGAGATAGAATGCCTTGTTTCCAGTAATAAGTAGTTAGTAGTAGTACTAGTAACAAGTAATTATTTCCTTTTTCCCTACATTATTCCAAGCTGAATGCTTCCAAGCTGTATCTAAAATAAATTTTGTAAATAGTTTGTTATCATTTATAATGTAAAATTTATTTAAAAAAAAGTTCCGCTGGGTTTCTTGCTGGTTCTTCCCAGGACAGAGGATCTTTTCGAACGAGTGGTAAAAAAATGATTTTCAATAGGAATTACTTGTAATTACTATTGAATAAAAATTATTCTATTCTATTCTATTCTATTCTATTCTATTGCGGATAAATTATTTTCAAATATCTTAGTTTTCGCTCATCGACACGTCTGTTTGTTGAGAATGGGCAAACCAAGTTGTGCCTGCTATCAATCGATTAAAGTCTATAGAATTAAAAATTAAAAATTTTGTACTGTTTGACTTTTCTGCCGACTTCCAAAAAGGAGACGGTACTCAATTCGACTGTATATTTTTTATGTGTGTTACCTCATACCTTTTGTCCGAGTGAACCGACTTCGATGATTCTTTTTTATTAGAAAGCTGGTGCTTCTCACGTGGTCCCATATAAATTTTATCAAGGTCTGACCAATAGTTTTTGAGTTATTCTTAATAATTTATATTGAAGTCGGTCATACAAAATGTTTAATTTTTAATTATTCCAGTTATTAGTAGGAAGACGCTGCCTATCTCTTGGTTTGTTTCCTTGGGTCGCCTCTTATGATACCCACGGATGATACAGGGTATTCTTACACCGCCACTACACAGTTGATAGACACTAACATCTATCATCGCTTAATGCGGGGCACTCACATGCGCGCAAACATTCGTATATTGTACGAATGTTTGCATGCATGTGAAGGACCGTCAGAAATTCATTCGCAAACTTAGCGGATATGCAAATGGTTCGCATACTCAATTTGCGAACCCGTTTTCACTCAGTCCTACACTTGTTTACGAATGTCTCAGTCTTGCTTGCGATTTTGTGAATCATGGACAATGAAGATGATTTTATTAGTGCGGTTGGACGGTTTTACCTATGTTCATATAGGTATATACACATAAAATTAATTTTCCAGTCTTTCCAATCTTTCCCAGGCGTCATTAAGGGCCATTCTGTTTTTATGTATTTTGAGTATCCCATATGGTCGGTTCACTGCAGGAGTTCAATGAACTCCATCACCTTGGTGTTGTTACAATCCATGATAAAGTTATTTGAAGTACGCTACACAGTAGACGTCACTAACTATGATAATGGTGAAACGTCCGTTACCTTCGCAATCGTTTGTGCAACTGGTCGCACGAATGTGTGGGAGAGTACGCGAAGGATCGAGGTTCGTGCGCTTTGATGTTCGTTAAAAACCGACACAGCTTGGAAAACCGCGAATGCAGCCAAAACTTTGCATAATCATTTGCAAATGTCGCCCCACACTTGTGGGTTTGCGTATTCGTGCGAATGTGAGTGACTGGGGTAAGAATTGAAATGCATATGCGTTGAAACCCCTAAGACAAATTACCTCCACTAATAATGTTCTCCGATTCTCTAAACTACATAAACACAATACGAAACACATCAGAATTATGCTCACTACAACGTTGCATTCTGTAATGCCCCCGGGACGGTATGGGGTGGAAGATTTTATTACACCGTCATTTCATAACATACACTTTTCAAATTTAAACATTGTAAAACTAACTTACCATCACCCGAAAGTTCTGACGTATCTTTGCCTCTTCTACGTCTTCTTTCCTTGTCGCCTTCGAAACTTTCAAAGGATTCGCGACTGGCTCTCACCACCTCTTGATACTGCTCCATGTAACCTTGATTGAACATCGCATCCTCCAGTTTCTTGCCGAGTTTATTTTCAAGGGAGAAGCCCAAAGACTTTGTCAGGGGGAAATCGTTCATATTTATGCTTTTTAATTTCGATGCATGAGTGATATCCTTCTGTAAAAAAAGAAAATTTATTTATTTAAAAGTAAATTTGCACCTGGACTAAGGCAAATCCGTAGATAGTAATATGTTGGTATCCATTCTAAAGTAAAGTGATTGTTAATCGGGTTCAAAAATAATTATGATTGTTGTTGATATGCTTGTGACATTGCATCTACTCGTAGATTATTTTAATAAATGATTTCTTATTTTTACGCGAACACTACACATTGAATAAAACTATTTGCTTTAAAGCACCCGAAACGTCGGGAATTAAAATAGTTAATTAAACGCGATAAAATCCGTAAAAAATAGTTTGATTCAAAATACATATTTATTTTTTTATTTTGCTTTGGGCACTTATCTTTTCAATCTTCTTAACTAATTAAATAAGATCAAACAATGATGAATCAAGTATCATTGTCAAACAAACTCCACTGCGTACTCCGTATCATTGATTCAAAGTCAATTTTTACAAAATCGAATATTATTTAAAGGTGCTACTTTAGCATATTAATGGCAATCTTCACTGTAACTAACACATTAATTTATACTGTCGCCTTTTGTATACAAGTGACAAACAAACTTATACTCCACCTGATGGTAAGTGGTTGTTGCAGTCCATGGACACTTGCAGTCATTTTTAAACAACAGACTACAGGCTACAGATGTGCTTCTCTTCAGAGGAATAAGGCCCGTACTAATAAACGTTACTCAGCTCAAGTACACGCACTTGAGTACAATCTTGAGGTTATGATCTTATTAATAAACATATCTCAAGATACGGTTTAGGTTTACGATATCAGCTGAGTGCCACACTGATTAATAAACGAAACTCGACTCTCAAGTGTGTGTACTTGAGAGTAGTCAAAGAACAGTATTCCTAAGGCCGGCAACATACATACGGAATTCCGTTTCGTGATTCCGTTTCGATTTTCCGATTCGGGATACCGAACGCAGCAAGTCCATATAAAATCTATGAGCCGCCACACACGTACGTTATTTTTCCGTACGGAATTTCTCCGATTCGAGATTCCGTATGGCCGGCAACATACATACGGAATTCCGTTTCGTGATTCCGTTTCGGAATCCCGAATCGGGATTCCGTGAATTCATCACATACACACGTTTTTATCCCTTTCGGAATAACAAGGGTCAGTTGAGAGATGTTAGCCATTGAGTCTAGACATTCTGCCAGTGAAAAATGGACTTGCTGCGTTCTGAATCCCGAATCGGAAAATCGAAACGGAATCCCGAAACGGAATTCCGTATGTATGTGGCCGGCCTAAGTAAGCGTTTTGAGATACTGTTTTTATTGTGTTTATTAATTAGCAACGATCTTGAGATGCTGATATCGTAATGAGGGCGTGTCAAATGATTACGCACCTCAGTTCGTCATTGAGTACCGTTCATTAATACGGGCTTAAGAATCTCTAAGATGCATGTGGAGAATGTCTCACAGCCTATAGTTATACTGGCTCCCTATAGCCTTCAGATCGGATCACGGCAATGCAAGCACTACTATTTGGCGGTAGAAGTAGGTGAGATGGTGGCACCTACACAGACGAGACGGACTCCAAGGCAAAAAGAAGTCCTACCACATAGATCCAACTTAAACTACGTTCAAATTATTATTTGAGACCGGCGATACAGAACAGCGTCAAAATAAAAAACATCTGACGATCGCTAATTCGCGTTCTAGCTGGGAACTATATACACGCTGATAAAGAATAAGATTACATGTGCTTTAAAGGTCTAGCTATTTTGGAGTTGACTATTTCGCCATACATTCCGATATATCGATTTATCACAGAATAACAGCGTAAAATAGCAGCTTAACACTACTGTGTTTCGTATGGTGAGTGTAGAGAACCGGAGACCCTTTTTACTGGAAAAGAAGCATACCATCTTAGACCTAACGGGTGACAACGCATCTGCATTTTGATTCGCAAACGAGGATAGATGTAGATGTCTATGGGCCACAGCAACTACTTACCATCAGGTGAACTGCGTGCTCGTTTGTCACCCTATTCTTTAAAAAAAATATCGAGCCTGTCATCGTTATCGAGTCCTATATTCTGATAAATTATTATATTATATAGATAGAACAAAGGTGACAAGCGAGCACACAGTCTACCTACTTGATTGACATCTAAAAATCAAAATAGGTATAGCCTTTCTGTCTTCTATGGGATGCCAAAACATTCTCCATGTCTATGGTGTGGGTGATAGATTATCTTTCCGCGATTTCACGACGATACATTATAGCTTACGTAATAAAAACGACGGTTTCTTGTATCAGACGAGGTGGTTCGTATTTTATGATTATAAAGAAGGGGATAAAAATCAAGTTTATCTTAGTACACCGGTGAAATTGCAGATAATATTTTTTTTACTTATTATAAGCGAGTGCTTGACTACAATCCCACCTGGTGGTAAGTGGTGATGCAGCCCTAGATGGTAAATCGCACTGTCTTGGCGTAACAAAAGCCTATTCCCTCTTGCCTTGAAGACGCCCAGATTGTATTCGGATGGAAAGATATAAAAAAGAATTTAAAAAAATAAGATTTAATGTAATGCTATAAATTAGGGACGGCTCAGTAGCACAGTGTTTAAACATTTATGCGACGCTGTATTTCATAATCGATGATTGTTCCGGGTCTAGCTTTATCCATGTATAATTTAAGATAATACATGGACCGTCCTAGTGCAACTTTTTTTACCAAAAGCTATCTAACACGGGCACATTATACATATAATGTTTATAAAAGTTACAGCTTTTACACGTCCTACTCTGGGCACAGGCTTCCTCTCTTTACAGAGACGGTCTGAGAAGGAAGTATGTGTCGCGCTGCCCAAATGCGTGTTAGCGAACTTATCAAGTCTTCATTGGTGCCAACGGGTAGAAAGCCGGAGTTGCTTGCGCAATGTGAAATTCAAAGCGAGCACTTAACCCATGAGCAACCACGGCCCACAAAATGTAACAATACATATTATGTATAAAGTCTTATGGCTACCAGGAAACCAGAAAAATAGACTAGGACAGTCCCGTTTAGCATCAACCACAAAACCGCTACACCGTGTACCTACTTATTAAATTATAATGCTGTAGAATGTACTTACTATAAATGCTATCATTAGAGAATACTTGTTGCGAAATGATAAAATTAATCACAGACACGATATAAGAAAGCACTTTATAGAAAGCAGATATTTAGAAATTATGGAAGAATAATCACAAAACATTTTACAATCTAGAATTTTCATAAGCTTAAATGGTTGCAATTGTTTTAGTGACAGGTCGTTAAGTAGCTAATGAAACAAAACGTTTGTTAAAATAAACACATACCAAAATTAAAACTAACGTAATAAATCGAAATTGATATTGAGATTAAAGGTGCACGTTTTAAAACTAAGAGTACACCACATTGGAAATTTCAGTGTCAAATTGTATGTAGTAACTACCTCAATCAATAAAAGAGTTACAATTAGGACCGAAAAAATTAAGGCCATCACTTCACTAGTATCACTCAATTCATGTATTGAACTGCTATTTGCCGCGAACGAAGATGCGATGTCTGTCACAGTTTGTAAATTATAAGTTATACAGAGCACCTTTAAAAAACATCGTATGCTGCATTGTCTCCGAGACAAACAATGGTGTTTTAACAATCAAGTTTGTATCGAAACAAACACTGTGTGATTGGTCTCTCCGGGAAATACGACAAACATTCTCAATGTAACAATATACTCCATGTATTTTCGTCATTTATTCATTGGCATTGAGCGTAAAATGGAAGCTTAATACTGCTGTGTCGTAAGGTGAGTGAAGAGAACCGGAGACCCTTTTTTATGCTAATGGAAAATTATATTTTATTTCTCAGGGGTGACAACGCATCTACATTACGATTCTAAATCGAAGATAGATGTACTTAAATGTGTACCACAGCATCCAGCTACCATCAGGTACTTATACTGTGTGCTCATTTGGGTGACAAACGAAAAAAATTACAATATGGTCAAGTATTAAATATCTCTCCAATATTGTTCAATTTTTATGTACTATAATAATTATACATTTATTTACATAACATTACCATAATAAGATAACTAAAATTAAAAAACTTAAATAATCATACAGCTCTACTCCCCTCGGTATAATGCCAAAAACGCTGGTATTATCTTACTGATACTTAACCTGTGAGCGAGAAAAAACTATCCTTCTTATCACCAACGGATCATATTTTTTTAATTAAATTTAATGCTCCTACTTAATATTATATACATGTACATAATTAAGTGTATTCCTGTTTACTGTGCAACTTATTGTGTAGTTATCTTTTTGATAATTATTTTCTCAATTATCTTAATTTATAATAGTGTCATATTAAATTAAAATTCATGTACTAGATTTTTTTTTAGAATAATTGAACTAAATGCAGTACATCTTATTTATGAAGTCTCTTATAAATCCGGTTCCACTCAGCGCTGAGGATCCTTCATGGATAGAACTGGCTAGAATCTAATGCCAAATAATTATTTTTTCGTTAAATTTTCTGCCTGGCCTATTGTTTAAAATGTGTTTCTAGCGTTCGGTAATTATTACAACTATGTTTAAAATATACCTCTCTGTCTATTGTTTCACATAAAAATATAAATTAAGAATATTATCACTTTTATGGGGCCATTTAAATTTTATTCTCAGCTTATAAGTGAGTGTATAAAGTAAGTAAGTAAATATATAAAGCTTTCAAACTGTTTTTCTTAATAGAATAAAAGTGTAAAACGAGCATACAGTCCACCCAATGGTAAGTGGATGCTGTGGCCCTTAGACATCTTACATCTATCCTCGATTAAGAATCAAAATGCAGATGCGTAGTCACCCCTGACGAAAAGGGTCTTCGGTTCTCTACATTTACCATACGAAACATAGCAACATTAAGCTGCTATTTTACGCTGGCATTCTGTGAGAGTCTGGTTGTACTCCGGCCGAGCCGACCCATTCGTACTAAAACCATAATATAGCAGCAGCATGGCCTACCACGTTGAAAATCTTCTCATTAGTTGTCAGTTTTTTGAGCTATATGTTCGGCCTATAGGCATTTGAATCTAATGATCCGTTAGGTTAAGTTAGCATCGCTCGAGGACCTGTCTCAAAAAACCAGTGTCTCCCAAAGAGTTGATACTAAGAGTAACATGACCAAGACTAAGATCACAATATCTAACATCTATTTCATAAGTATTAAATCTTGCTAACTACTCTTTTTAAAACAAACTTATAGCGAACGAAAAAGACATTTTGAAATAGCAATTGACTAACACGCCAGCACAACACAACCAATGGATAATACAATCAGCATTGTGATCAAGAAATATTTCATTCACTTAATATCGCGGGTCAACCGAATGACACAACACTCTGTGACCGCAGAAAGGCACGCATCGAACTGGATTGTACTGGTTATAAAATGATTGTTTTATTTATAAGATTATAACCGATGAATAGCTCTTAGCTTTTAACAAATGACAGTATTTTGTAAAACATATAAGTTTAAAGATTTCATTCACATCATTTAAGTTAAAAGTCATTGCCTAATAATCGTGCGAATCATGTTTGACATGACGTTTATAATGATGCATTTGGTTAAATTTTAAGGTATATTGTCTTAACTTTTTAACTATTATCAGGCAGTGCTTTACTATCTTACCTGGTAGGAAATGGTGATGTAGCCGAAGATGCTAACGCGTTGACACTCACTCTGAAATCATCTTCACTCTTGCTTTGAACACAACGTTGTAATCGGATGGAAAGACATCTGTCTATCCATCCGATTGATGGCAAATTATTCCACTCCATTCCTGTACATATTACAAACGACGCAGAAACTGATATGTGACAACTGTAGGTGATGATATTATGTGACAACAAAGGAAGGGTGACTTGCCGAGCGTCTAGTGGTCCGATGGTGGGAGGGAAAAGAAAGTTTATGTCATACAATTCTGTCTAGTCTTCGAAATTTCGTTTTTTGTAGCCCGAATGAGTCGGCTCGACCGTGGAAGGAGGACATTTTCTAATATTCCACTAAAAACTATGAACATTCTCCCCCTGTCAAGTACTGATAATAGCATCTTGTAAGTATAATTGATTTTCCCTAAACAGTACTAGGACAGTGGTAGAGCCACGCGGCAGCTTTTGCTGTCGCACGGATGGGCCGGCTCGAACCGGGGTGGTACCACGACCTCACAGAAAACCAGCGTGAAGTAGAGGTTTACCTCTGCGTTTCGTTTGGTGAGTGCAGGTGGCCGGAGGCCCTTTTTACTGGAAATGAGGCATTCCATCTTAGTCCTCACGGGTGACAACGCATCTACATTTTGATTTGTAAAAGAGGATAGATGTAGATGTCTATGGGCCGCAGCAACCACTTACCATCAGGTGGACTGTGTGCTCGTTTGTCACCATTATCCTATAAAACAAAAATAGGAGTTTCTGATAATTACGTTTAACGGTGTTCGTCACTACTCTGGAACAGACCTAAATATCTAAGCAATAAATATGTTTTTACATTGACTGCTATAACACAGTTTATAGTTATACTAGTATGACCGTCAACGCTAACTTCTTTGAAATGTAATTTTGTAATTTAAAATAGATATAATACATAAGTGTAATTTGTCAAACTGAGAGTCTAATAAATTATTATTATTATTATTCCCTTTGTCAAATTACAAATTTCGAATTTTGAAAAAGCCTTTTAGCACGCCTTGCCATTACTTCCAAAGCTGTAATCATTTCGCAGCACCTGCCCATATACCATATACGGCAGTAATACTCCAATTGTTTAGATATGTGTTGAGAATTGGCCTCATGTATCTGTGAAAATCTAAACAACATTCATTATACACGTCTCTACTTCCGACCACACCTTCTTATTTGAAAGACCTACACTCTTTACCTCTACGATCTCAAAATAATCTCCTTCTAAGTACTCCTAGACATTCCTCTTCCTTCTATTCTAACTCTTTTACGGTTACCGCTATACGACTAAGGAATTCTCTCCCCTTACATATTAAAGAATCTAAATCTCTTTCTATATTTATAAATAAATTAAAACTTTATTACCTTTCCTCTTAAGTTACTACCTGTCGTCATTCACTCTTTTTTTTTAATCACTTATGTTCTTCTAATTATCTTTCTATATTATATTCTGTACACCCTTTTAAAATAGTATCCTCTGCCCTGGTAGAGATCGCTGTTTTAGCGATAAGGCCGCCTGTTGTACCAATGTCCGTATAAATATGTTATGTAATATGTTTCTTGGTGTACAATAAAGTATATTTTACTTTTTTTTTACTTACTTACTCTATAGAGAAAGACACAACAGCTGATAACATATTAATTCACAGCTTCCGTAATATACACAAGCTATAATAGACGTGTCACCGACTGATTATATCTCGTAACCTACATATATTTTGATATCTGAGCAAAGGAAATAAACATGGCAACTAGGTTGATTGCATTTTAAACCAAAGGTTACCGTTACAAAATGTGCTTCATTTTACAATGTAAGACGTTAAATTAAAGATGTTTAAATTATTAGGTATAGCTTAGATCCGCGTAATATTTTTTTAATATATAATGTGTTTTACTAAAAAGAACATAAGTATCATTTATAATACTTCTGGTATCCATTTAGTTATACGAATAAGTACTACGTTATAACTCAATAAGCCTATCGCCTGTAATCCCTGAGTCTGAGAGATTTAAATGAGCAGCGGGCTATTCGACCCATGTTTAACAAAACAAAAACAAGTTACTTTTAATTAATTTATTTATTTAAAAGGACAACCAACAAGACCAACACTAATACATGGAATTTAAAGTAACATGAATATCAAACTAAAGCTAAGCGTCATCTTAATTATAGGCTGCCACGGCATGCAAATGTGAACTATGCAAATAAAATTTAAATAATTACTTAATATTAAGCAAATTAAAACTTAAACATTTTAATTCTTATTTTTTATGTTAAAAAAATCAAACAATAGGTATAGATACTTGAATCAAACAGACACCATTCGACTCGAAGACTCGAGAAACTGACCGAGATTGCGTTTAAATTTCCATAGCTTGTCAGAAAATATGTCGATGTTGTAAGACTTAGATATTAAGTTGTACTGTCTCTGTAAGCGATTCATGACCTAAGCTACTTGTGACACCTTTTGGTGAGCATGGAACGTAACGTACGCGACGCGGCAACTTGTATGGGATATTAAAATTGACAGATCGCTCAACGCAGGGCAGTCAATGAGGCCATTGATAATCTTTTAAAAAAGCAACTGATCCAAAAACAATCTTCGCCCTCGCAGGCTATTCAGTTTAAAATAGGCAAGACGTTTCTTATACGAGGGCAGCAGTTTGGTTTTGTTAGATTGGAAGGATAGGCGCCAGAGCAATCTCTTCTGTATTCGATCGATTCTCTTGATACTCGTATGCACCTCATAATGTAGGAACCAAACCTGACTACAATATTCCAAACCCAAACGCACCAATGCCAAATACAGGAGAATTTTTGTTGAGGGCTTTTTGAACTCCTTTGCATTCCGTAGCACAAACTCCAGCATTTCGAAACCTTTTGTTGCGACTTGGTCTATGTGCTTGTGAAAGCATAGTTATTTATCCATAATGAAGCCCAAATCGCGAATAGAGTCTACCTCTTGCAATTTTTGACCAGCAATATTGTAGGACGGTGACAAGTTCGTTTTGCATCTCGAAAATCTAATAAATTTACATTTTTCAGTATTTAAATATAACGTGTTCTCCTTACACCATCCAGCGAGTCGATCTAGATCCTTCTGTAATAACAATGAATCATTAATACCTTTGATCTGCATAGACAGTTTCATATCATCAGCATAAAGGAAACAAGCTGCATGATCAAATATACCCACGATATCATTAATAAATATATTAAAGAGGATTGGACCCAAATGCGAACCTTGTGGAACGCCGGAAGTTGGCTGGTAACAATGCGAGGAGTAGCCATTAACCACAACGTGCGACTTTTGCTAATCAAGATAGGTTTCAAACCATTCCAGAAGGCTACCATATACACCCAAACAAGAAAGTTTACCCTGCAAAATTTTGTGATCAACAGAATCGAAAGCTTTACTAAAGTCCGTATATATGGTGTCCACAGGAACACGGGAATCAAGGGAATTAGAAACGAATTCCACAAACAGGAAAAATTTAGTTACCGTTGAGCGAGATATCAAAAAACCAGATTGGTGAAGAGAAATGAAATGCTTTATGTGATAGGGCAAGACCGGGCAAACCAAGGATTCAAATGCCTTCCCAAAGACTGACAGTATCGAAATAGCCCTATAGTTCTTCACGGATGCCTAATCACCCGACTTAAAAACTGGAACAATTCTCGCCTCCTTCCAGATCGAGGGAAATACACCGTTCCATAAAGACTTATTAAATATTATTGTTAGAGGAAAGGAGAGAGATTCACAGCATTGAATTACAAACAAAGAGGGTATTCAATCCGGGCCAGCTCCCTTAGTCCTATCTAGCCCTTTTAGAGTTTTCAGAACATCATTCCACCTGAGGGGTCACACTTCCAAGGAAACAAGAGACTGAGTATTCCGGATCAGGTACGTTGTAGAGAGGCAAGCTTGGCCGGTAAACCGAGGCAAAAGAGGAAGCAATAAGATTACAAATACCCACAAGTTTCTTCCTTATCATCCAATTTTATTGCAGAAGGATACGCGTTGCTATTGACTTATCTACTCTTAAGAAAGGTCTAAAACTTTTTTGGATTTTCTGATAGAGACTTCTCGAGATAACATGATTCTCTTAAATCAGAGCACCGTTTTTTAATTGTTTGGAATGTCAGTTCGTCGAGTGGATTTCTGTAGTTTTTGTGTCTTATCCTGAGCTTATAGTTCTCACGTGAAAGGCGAATAAGATCTTTGGTATACCATGGAGGAAATTTTTTGATGCTGGTTTGCTTTTAGGAAAATATTTTAAGATACTTTTTAGTATTGAGTAAAATTTGTTAGTCGTTTCATCCACCAAGGAGCACGAGGCACGAGGCTTAAATAATTAGATTTTTTTTTATAATCAGCTTTATAGAAATTATGTCTCTCATTATAATTACGGGAAAGAAGTTTAGCTGAAAACCCGGAGGTAGCGTAAATTCCAGCGGTGGGTGATAATCATCTACAGAACTGAGCTTAGAGTTACTTCGTGTCACGTTCAACAGAATATTAAGATTAAAGAGAACTAAAAATTTTCCTATATGGTTTAGGACTGTAGTATTATATTGGATAAGATTATTTAAAGCCATAAAATCCAGTAAAGTGCTTTCAAATGGAGTCTTAGTTATATTATTGCCATTTATAGGAGACGGTACCTCCGTATCGTTCCAGGCAATATCACTCAGATTAAAATCTCCCAAAATTAACGCTTTTGCGTTTGACTCTAAGACTCGATTAGTGTTGTCGATATAATGTTCTAGAAAATGTTTTTGAATGAGTGACGGGTGGTAGATGCCACACAATAAGAGGGGTTATATGGGGTACCTTTTTCCGTAGGTATATTCAATTCGATCCAAATATCCTCGCATTTACTCTCAAAATGGTGTAGCCTACGGGAATAAATATGCCTTGACACAGCCACCAATACCCCGCCACCAGATTTGTGCTGATGAAAGCCGCTAGTCTCGCGGTCGCGTTTAAAAACTGCGTAACGATCACTAAACAACTCGGAGTCAAAAATAGTGCTATTTAACCAAGACTCACATAACACAATTATATCATATGTTTTTAATTAATATGTTTTTGTAAAAGTTTACTGTTTACGAAGACCCCTAACGTTTTGAAAATATACATTTAAACTATTGAACTTTAAGCCGTATACTATTATACGATAGATTACAAAATAACAAAAAGAACCTAAGATAAGTTGTCCCGGTCGATTTATTACGTACTAAAACGTATTGAGATGTATCAGTTTTCCGCATGTACATAATATGCGGCCGCCCCGGACCCATACAACTTTGTATTGAAGTTCTTTTGCACGTGTACGGGACAAAGCGTGAAGAAGCTTATTCTCAGGTGAAAGATTTTCTACTACATATATGGGAGTCTTCCTGTTAGGCCCCAATTCCACATGCTCCGTGTTCAATTTTTCCTGTGAGTGAATTTTATTGTAATTCAATGCAGCGGCTAGCAGGGAGTCCCTGGAGCGCGGGCTGTTAAGTTTAACTAGAATAGAGCGGGGACGAGTACTCTCAGGGTTCATCTTAGAAATGCGTGAATAATATAAGATATCCGACTCGTTTATAGGGCAAGATATGGTTTTGCTGAGTTGTGTTACAACAGATAAAACGTTTTCAGACCTACGCTCAGGAACACATTATATTTCCAGGTACGATGCCCGAGAGATTAGCTCCATTTGATTAAGAGGGATAGTAATGATGATAACATCACTCTGTAGGGTTTCCTTTTCCTTAATAATTGTGTAAATTTTCATTACAACACTTACACTTACAACCACTCAAATCCTTGTTAAATTGCTCAAACGAATTTGTTATAATTTCAGTAAATGTTTGCCTCATTTTAAATGCAATTTGATAGACTTAATAATATAAAACAGTGGCCCTGAGAGTGTTGATATCACGACTAATAATTTAATTATTAGATATATTATACAATTAATATTTGTATAGACTGTTCAGTGTTAAAAATACTTGACACCTTTAACTACATTTACAAAGTACATATTTATATAAATAGGAAGAAACTTACATTAGTCACCTCTTGCTGTCTTCCTTTCTTCTTTCTTCCTCAACCTGTAAAGTCGACTTGTAACGTAGCAGCTTACAAGATTTCCAGAGCTTAGCACAGCCTTGTTCTCATTTTTAGGAGAGTTTTAGAAATCCAGTTTGCCTGCTCCAATGCGTATTGCGCGGACTTTACATATATATGTGCTCGATTTTTTTTATTTCTTCGACATGTAGGTTTCATCACGATGTTTTCCTTCATCGCCGAGCATATAGTAAATCCGTAGTTAAAATTTCAATTTAAAATAACAGCGGTGCGGTCGGAAATAGAGCGAAGGATCTTATGGTTACAATCTGTCTCTGTGGAGCGCTATACTAGTGGTATAGCCATCGAATTTATCAGATAACCAGCTAGATGCTGTTGTATATCATATGTTCGTATGGTGAGTGTAGAGAACCGGAGACCTTTTTTACTGGAAACGAGGCATTCCATCTTAGTCCTCACGGGTAACAACGCATCTGCATTTTGATTTTTAATCGTGGATAAATGTAGATTTCTATGGGCCACAGCATCCCCTTACCATCAGGTGGACTGTGTGCTCGTTTATACCCTTGTTCTATAAAAAAATATCAGTTTCGAATGACCCAATACGAGGATGGGGAGCCAAAGGTGCATACGTTTATTCTTAAGTCCTTTTCATTTTTTCGTTACACTACTGTGTATTAAAAGTCCACTGCTGAACATAGGCATATTTGCCATAGTTGCCACGCTTGGCAGGTGGGTTGGCAACCGCATGTTTTATTTTTTAGTTGTTATTAGGAAGATAGCCCCTCTCCTCGGTTGTTTTCCTCTGTCGCCTCTGACGACACCCACGGGATGATATAGGGAAGTGCAGATATACTTACACCGTCACTACATTTTCATATTGGTGACAGTTAATTTAAAAAAAAACGTTACTCACAGTAGGACTTTCTCCCGTATAGTAGAGGCGAATTGCATAAATATTAATTGCACAAGGATGCACGTCCGGAGTCGGAACAATTATTTATAAGCCATGCAAACGCATATGATGATTTCTTATATTTACGCGAACACTACACATTGAATAAAACTGACTGATGAAAATTCAAAATTAATAATTAAAAAAGCTGAAGTTACTCCGGGTTAACTCTGACATTGGCACGTCAATCACCTCAGTCCTCCGAGACCATGGGTGCTGTAAAGCACCCGTAACGTCGGGAATTAATAAAAATATCTGTAACATTTGATTAATTTGCAATCCTCCATCAATACCCGCTATCATTTTCTTTTATAAATTAATCATAAAATATGAAATAAAAGACGGTGCATTGCTCATAAGTCAAATATATTGGTAAATCCAATTGGGCATACCTTAAGCGCATTAAAAAAATTACGTATAACATGATTATACGGAATTATTAAAGTAGTTTAAATACATTTCGACAGCACTATCGGCTTCAACACCCACGAAAACCATGAAAATGACACCCATGATGAAAAAATTGATACCTATTGCAGCCGCCATCTTGGATTTACATTTCGACAGCACTATCGGCTTCAACACTCTTGAAAACCATGAAAATGACACCCGAGATGAAAAAATTGGTACCAACTTCAGCCGCCATCTTGGATTTACATTTCGACAGCACTATCGGATTCAACACCCTCGAAAACCATGAAAATGACACCCAAGATGAAAAACTTGATATCTATTACATCCGCCACCTTGGATTTACATTTCGACAGCACTATCGGCATCAGCACCCCCGAAAACCATGAAAATGACACTAATGATGAAAAAATTTATATCTATTGCAGCCGCCATCTTGGATTTACATTTCAATAGCACTATCGGCTTCAACACCCTCGAAAACCATGAAAATGACACCCATGATGAAATAATTGGTACCTACTTCAGCCGCCATCTTGGATTTACATTTCGACAGCACTATCGGCTTCAACACCCTCGAAACCCATGAAAATGACACCCATGATGAAAAAATTGATACCCATTGCAGCCGCCACCTTGGATTTACATTTCGACAACCCTATCGGCTTCAACTCTCTCGAAAACCATGAAAATGACACCCATGATGAAAAAATTGATACCTATTGCAGCCGCCATCTTGGATTTACATTTCGACAGCACTATCGGTTTCAACACCCTCGAAAACCATGAAAATGACACCCAAGATGAAAAAATTGATATATTTTGCAGCCGCCATATTGGATTTACATTTTGACAGCACTATCGGCTTCAACACCCTCGAAAACCATGAAAATGACACCCATGATGAAAAATTTTATACCTGTTGCAGCCTCCACCTTGGATTTACATTTCGACAGCACTATCGGCTTCAGCACCCTCGAAAACCATGAAAATGACACCCATGATGAATAAATTGATACCTATTGCGGCCGCCATCTTGGATTTACATTTCGACAACCCTATCGGTTTCGACACCCTCGAAAAGCATGAAAATGTCACCCATGACAAAAAAAATTATACTACTTAGGTACTTTTAGTACGTACTACTATTATTTATTCTGTGCTTTTAGATATTGTAATAAAAAATCTCTTATTATTATTATAATCAAGTATTTAAGAAATTTGGTTATTCGAATATTGTGTATTTGTACAGCGATCTTTTTGAGCCGCTGAAAACAACCGAAACAATATCCACTCACGACGGCGACTGAAGCCGAACTAAACTTAATACAAAGGTACTCTGTGAACTAAACTACTCTGTGGCTGTAGATCCCCATTTACAGAAACAATTTATATACGAGGCAAACAAATCAACGAAAATTTCGCCATTTTGGAGCCGAAAAAAATTAATTATAGCTAAACAAAACAAAATTACACTGCCATTTACATTCAGTGGCTTCCCACATGATAGATGAAGAGATTAAAAAATAGATTGAGTTAAACAATTGATATTTTCAAAAGTTATAGTGTTTACAAGCCACAGGGACATGATAAATCCACACCATAAGCCACTAAAACCCTTTTTTTTATTTAAAAATAGCAATTAATCGATTTAAAAAAATTATTAATAAGTTCAACAATCATTTATCTTTCTAACAATGTGCTTTTTATATCATTTATATGTATAATATGATTGCTAGATACGATTTTATTCGATAAAATGTTGGAATTTTAATTTTTAGGCGATAGTAGAACATTACCTTGCGCTTTCGCTTAAGGTATGCAATATAGTTAATTAAACGCGATAGAATCCGTAAACGTAGTTTTATTCAACATGCAAACACAAATTCCCGCTTTCCGCTGCTCCGCGGCACCGTGGCCAAACGCTGGGCACTGTTCTACGAAACCGTCATTATTGATAAGAATTGATTTCAATATATTTCCATAAGAATTAACGTGATTATTAACCCGTCGTGTAATATCTCCCTCTTATCTTTCTGTTTGTGCTCCCATTATTGTCATTGTTTTAAATACGGCTTTTAACTGGTTAAATCTGGATTTATATTCTTATCTGTGACTTTTAAACAACATAAATTCGCAGTTCATCAGAACATCTTATACGTTTTCAACTGTAGTAGGTATTTGTCTATACAATCTATATCTATATACAAATAAATTTTAAGTGTATATTTGTAATGTCTAAATAACAGCTTTTTACTAAATGCATATGAAAGTATATACGGTACATATAACAAAAACACAACTTTTAAAATTTTTGTCTGTCTGTCTGTTTGTTCCGGCTAATCTCCGCCGCCGTGAAAGCCGTTTCGGAACAAACAGACAGACGGACGGACAGACAGGTAGACAGACAAAAACATTAAAAATTTTGTTTTGTTATTAGTACCGTATATACTTTCATATGCATTCAGTAAAAAGCTGTAATTTTGACATTACAAACAGACACTTAAATTTTATTTATTTGTATAGATTTGCGAATAATTGCGTTTATTTATATATTAATTATTAATTAATTATTATTTATATATTAAGTAAATTAAAGTAAAGTTGCAGCCTATTTACGTCCCACAGCTGGGCACAGGCCTCCTCTCATTTCTGAGAGGGTTTTAGGGCAGGGAAATATCCGCCGCGCTGCCCCAATGCGTGTTGGGGAACTTCACATGTCTTCGAAATATTTTTTTTCTTATTTCTCAGATATGCAGATTCCATCACGATGTTTTCCTTCACCGCCGAGCACGTGGTAAATCAGCACTTAAAATTGCAATTAACAATTTCATTGGTGCCGACGGGGATCGAACCCGGGTTGCTCGAGTACTGTGAAGTTTACAGCGAGCGCTAACCGTCTGAGCTACCACGGCTCTCTTCGCATACGTGGTTTTACTAAATTCCTATTGCAATGTTGTTGTTGTAGTTCGTTTCAAGCAGTCCAATCTTTGATATGTCTCCACGTATTGAGGTCGCTAGAGTTCATTTGTAATATCGTATGTTAGTGAAATTTTTTCGCCTCCAAATAGCGATATCGACTCCAAACCAATTTTATTCCACTCATAAAAGCATCAGATGCTCATGCCTGAGTTTTCATTAAAATCAGTCCTGTAGTTATTTTAACAAATTAAATAGAACTGGGAAGTAGCCACGAAATCTTATAATCATTACATTTGTTTTTTTTTAATTTGCTTATTCATAATTTTTTTTATATGATAAGGGTGACAAACGAGCACACAGTCCACCTGATGGTAAGTGGTTGCTGCGGCCCATAGACATCTACATCTATCCTCTATTACAAATCAAAATGTAGATGCGTTGTCACCCGTGAGGACTAAGATGGAATGCCTCATTTCCAGTAAAAAGGGCCTCCGGCCACCTGCACTCACCAAGCGAAACGCAGAGGTAAACCTCTACTTCACGCTGGTTTTCTGTGAGGTCGTGGTACCACCCCGGTTCGAGCCGGCCCATCCGTGCAACAGCAAAAGCTGCCGCATGGCTCTACCACTGTTAAAAAGATAAATTCTGTTTTATTTCCCGTATGAGTGTAAGGTGCAGAATAAAATAAATGTTTTTCTCTTAACTATTGCCTAAATAACTTAACTATTATATAATATAATTGTGAATTATATATTAACTATAATAAAGACAAACCAAATCGCACACCCATTTTTATCTACAAACGTAGCAAATAAACTGGTAATAGATAATGATATAAAACTAATTTTATGGATTTTATCGCGTTTAATTTTTACTTTTTTAATTCTTGACGTTTGACCATGGGCGCTGGAAAGTGTCCGTAACGATGGTAATTAAAAAAGTTATAAGTAAACGCGATAAAATCCGTCACAGTTTTATCCATATGTAGTATTCGCGTAAATATAAGAAATCATTATGGTACAGATAATTTAAATTTAGAGCTGAAAATCACGTTACGCACACGTGAAGACTGTCGTAAGTACTTTCGCATAATAATCTCCGCTTTATTAGTAGCCTTTTCTCTTTATTGAGAGGCTTAATCGCCAACGTGATTATGTCGCCCCGTAAACAATATACATAGGTTATTGTACTTACTGTCTAGAACTAAGTAATTTATATTATAATAATCGAGTTATTTAGCTACATTTGACCAGGGCTAGGCTAAAATAATAATTCCGTTAACGTTACCGTTGCTATAAAAAAGCTACCACTAAACATAGGCCTCCCCCATAGCTGTGAAACGGAATTTCTAAGAACTTTCAGTGTCACCCTCGTATTGAACAAAAAAGTTTCTGTTTCTGTTTTCTTAGAAAATCTAGATTTTCTAAGAACTTTAAGTGTCACCCTCGTATTGAACAAAAAAGTTCCTGTTTCTGTTTCTGTTTCGCGTCTGAAATCTTGATTTTCTAAGAACTTTCAGTGTCACCCTCGTATGGGTAGGTCTTTCAAATTATAAAGTCCTCCAGAACGATTTCGTTCACGGCGGCCAGTCCCGACGTAGACTAGTCATCTACTCAGGATTATAGAGCATGAGTGTCGGCGCAAGTACAGGTCTTTTCCCTTGCTTAGTTTGACGGGACAGTAATTCAACACGACCGGAGAGATATCAGATGCAGGGCCAACGGCTTTACGAGCATTCCGAGGCTCGGGGATGAAAAAGTGCCAGTATGATCCCGGATTGCTACTGAGAATTTCTTAAGAAAAACTCAATAACTGATTTTATTCCGACCCGGGATCCGAACGCGGGACCTCATAATCAGCAGTTGCACTTACGACATGTTGCATCAACGAGAAATTTTTTTCAAGGTCATAGATATACTAGTTAGCATATTCATTTATACGTGGTAGGGCCACCACGTTGCTCCAATATCATGGCTGCAGCACGAATGAACACCTACAAATACACCTAAAAAAATATTTACATGGTAGAGCTATGCTACAGCTATATTAGTAGTATGGTTGTAGCCCGAATGGGTCGGCTCAACCGGGGAAGGTCCACGCTCTCACAGAATACCAACGTAAAATAGCAGCTTAACGCTGCTGTGTTTCGTATAGTGAGTGTAGACCGGAGGGTAAACATAAAAAACGGATAAACCGGAGACCTTTTTACTGAAAACGAGACATTCCATCTTAGTCCTCACAGATGACAACGCATCTGCATTTTGATTCGTAATTGAGGATAGATGCAGATGTCTACGGGCTACAGCAACCACTTACCATCAGGTGGTCTGTGTGCTCGTTTGTAACCCTTATAATAAAAAAAATCAATATATTTTATTTCACCATGACTTTTCAATAAAACTAAAAGACTTGAATAAAATCTTTCTGAAAATGTTGTTCGGAAAATTCTGAATATAATAATATTTTTATTTATTACATTATAATACAATTATTATATTTAATATAAGAACTGTATAAAACTTTAAAAAACCCACATTGACTATGAGCTGTGATAATTCCAGTGAAAAAAATTCTACGTCACTGTCATGAAATTATTATACTGTCTTTGATTCTTAATAACTTCTAAAAAATTCAGATCATTCAAACGTCTGAAAGTGGATGAAAACTGAATTTTAGAATCATTCATACATACATACAGATACAAGAAGGTCAGGCTTAATAAAGCGTGTAAAAACAATCATTCGATTTTTAAACCAGTGAAAATTTACAGTGATTCTTATTTGTCTTAGTTTTTATTAATTAAAAATAACTGGCAATTTGAAATCATTTTGATAACAACTGTCAGTCAGATGTTGTAACATTTAACATCAATTGTCATGCCATTTAGGCGGTTTTTAAAAAAAAACAGTGACTTGTTACTTTTAATATTAACAAAGCTTTGATGTGATAAGTGATGTCAAGGTTCAGGTGATGCTGGAGAGGGTTCGTTAAATACGAACGTGCAGATGAATTCATGCTAGTCCGATTGCAATCCATCAAGTGAGTGCGCGGACGCAAGACACGCGAAGGAATCACATATTAATTTGAAATGCCGCCTGTAGCGTTACTTAATGAGGTAAGTTATCTTTTTTTAAGATTTAATTTAATCTGTATTTTTTATTGTTATTGTCTGTCGTTAAAAAAATATTGCCTGACGCTATATTAGAGATATGTGTTGTAACTATTAATAATAGGCTGTGAGATAAAATGTTAAAGTGAAAGTATTTGATTTATAGTCATCTAGGAAGCAGCTTCGTGTTGCTATAATCGGCCAGAGTACGTTCGCCGCGGAAGTCTTTAAATTACTCCAGAAGGATGGCCATGAAGTCGTCGGCGTATTCACAGTCCTGGATAAAGGGAATAGAGAAGACCCTCTTGGTGAGTGGTGTATTTGTTACTTAAAAAAATTATTAAAAAAAACTGCATATATAGCGTTTATTAAGTGGCATGCTAAAGCAATTTGTTTAATATATTTTTTTAATCTTGTATAATACAAACACACATAAACTCACGCCTGGCACTTATTAGTACGATCCTGATACACCCCTCTCGTCTCTTTCTCGTCTATATGCTTGAAATGAAATGAAAGTTTGAAATGAAATGATTTTCAATATATTATCGCCAATTTGGTCAATAAACTTCCGTTTGCGGCGTCCCTTGCCGAATTTTCCACTCACTTTTGCAAGATAAATTTGTTTTGTCACTCTTTCCTCATTCAATCTTTCTACGTGACCAAACAAACCACCGTAGTGTTTCTTATTTTAGATCTTATTTAATTAATATTATAATAGTAGGTTCTTACTAACTTCTAACTTACAGTAGAAAATTAGACTCTTAGTAACATAGAGCATGTAATGATTTTTTTTATTTTTCTATTTAGCAACGATTGCTGCACAATATGGAAAACCAGTGTTTAAATACAAGACTTGGCGCATTAAAGGAAAAGTAATTCCGGAAGTGCTCGAGCAATACAGATCTGTAAGTGTCACGTTAACTAAATTTACCTTACGTATGTTACTTTTATAGTTTAATTTTGATTCATTATAAATAGCCTACTACAAATATATTATAAATAAACTTATATTGAAACATGTGTCACGAAATTTCTTGGCCGTAATGAAACAAAATTTTGTTAATCGAACGTATTTTTTTTGATTTACTACCATTTTAAAATGAGTTTCCTCTGATTGTAGAAGAAACGGCAAAGCAAACTCCGTAGGCACCTCTTTTTGCTAAATTTTATAGACAATGGCATTAAATGTAGTTTATAAAAATTACCTAAATACAGTACTTTAAAATCAGATATCTAAAATGAATTATAAGATACTTAATAACTTATTATATTCGCCCATAAGTAGCCAAAAGGATTTGATGCTTTTCCTTAATAACAAAAATCATTAACATTGGACTAAGTGTTAAAGAATTATCACTTAACTTGCATAAAAATAATATATTTAAAATACAACATAAAAAAATAAAAAAAATATAGTTGTATGAATAAAATAGTTCACTGTTTTATATTCAGTCAAGTTATAATTTAGTTCATGGAAAACTTTTATCCGATGATTGAAAACTCCCTTTTGTTGCGTAAGAGGGGATTATGGGAAAGAATAGAAAGACGTCCAATCTATTGTAGTTTTATATGTAGTTTTACTCTTTGGTTATATGACAGATAGGACTGGGTAACTCAGCGACAAATGCGACAGAAGGAAACTCAAATAAGGCAGCAGTAGCAGCCTGATAACAAATGAAAATTATTAAAAAAAAACTGCGGTTGCCAACCCACCCGCCAAACGTAGCAACTATGGCAAATATTCACCTATTAGGCAACCTATGGAGGAGGCCTATGTTCAGCCGTAGTGTTTTGATAGACTGTAGCGAAAACGGAACAGTTATATTATTTTAGCATAGCACTTGTCAATTGTAGCAAAATAATATCGTTTTAATGTTGAGTGGATTTACTTTTAGGCAGTAAGTGCAATAACCTTTACTTATAAGTACAGTAGTGGAATTTCATTAGCTGTCATGATGATTCCTACATTAGGAAGGCCAAGCAGACGTTACGGGCACATAAAAAATAAAGAGTTTAAACTACAATAAGATTTATTTTAGAGTATTGATTTACCCTACATCGCCAGAAAATGACAGTTTTAACTCCAATTTGAATCAATTATGGCAATTATTACGACGTGTTAACGTTTAAATGGAATTCTCAGAGCGCATGTACATTAAATGATCACAACTGGAATGCATGCTCGGTTATACATTTGAAGCAGAGCATGCCGCCCTCTGACTCCGTTATCTTTCTCGATAGAGAGTTTAGGCGCGAAAACTATAAAGTATAGAATTATAATTATGTTATGTTGTCTTCCTTTTTTATAAAAATAAAACAATTACAACTCTTTAACGGTCAGAATTGTCAACGTAAGACAATTGCCAAGATTGGCTGTAGTAGGAATTTAAACACGTTGCAGCTCTTATGTAGGTTAAACCACTATGCGGATGTCAAAACATTGTACACATACCTACTTTTTGTATTTATACAACAATAATGTAAAATACATAGTTGTATACAATATTAAAAACTATAATAATAAAAAAAATAAAACTAGAAACTTAATTATCATATAGTATATATAATACCTACCCGCGGTATCGTGCCAAGAACGCTGGCTGCATTTCCCCGCTGAATGGCCATACTTAGCCTTTGAGTGAGAAAAGAACCAGCCCTCTTATCACCAGCAGCAACGACCAGCCGCGGATGGAGTTCCTTTAGGAACTTCACCTCACGTGGACCCCACGGACCGATAGTCTCTACAGCAAATGGCACAAATATGTAGTCATCTCTCAGAGACTCATATTTGCGCCACTTACTCAGTTCAGCTGCCTCTGATGCCGCCCTCGCTCTAAACGAGGTACCCCTGAGACGAGAGACCGCTAGAGTGTCTACGCAAGTAGCATCCCACATAATATAATACATCTGTGGAAAAATCGTGTGTTCACGATTCACGCAAAAACTACTGGACAAATTTCCATGAAATTTTGTGTGTAGGATGTAAATGACCGTGTATAACATTATAGGCAACTTTTTATACGCTTACGGAAAATTAAAATAAATAAGGGTTGTTTCCTTTTTTTTAAGCTTATTGTCATTATGGCTGCTGGTGGTTCCATTAGTCCTAAAGAGCATTTAGAAGGCTATAGCTATACGTATAATAAATTTATAGAAAAGTGTGAATGTGAAAATGAAACTCATCGCGCCATCAGTAAGGGCAGAATAACGTCTAACGGGCCAGCTTGTATTAAATATATACAAAACTAGCTGTTCCCCGCGACTTCGCCCGCGTGTAATTTTGGGTTTTAATTTTTTGCGAGGAACCCTAACTATTTTTCTAAAATAAAAGTAACCTAAGTTGTTGGGAGCACTAAGCTCGAAGTTGTTGGCGAGTATGTCTACCTGGGACAAATAGTCCGACTACGTAAGTCCAACTTCGAACGAGAGGTCAATCGATGGATTCAACTCGGCTGGACTGCGTTCGGGAAGCTACGACACATCTTCTCGTTAGACATACCTCAAAACCTGAAAACGAAATTGTACAACCAGTGCGTGTTGCCAGTGATGACTAACCGATCTAAGACGTGGTCCTTCACTACTGGCCGTATGAGGAAGCTCAAGGTCGCTCAGCGAGCTATGGAAAGGGCTATGCTCGGGGTTTCTCTGCGTGATAAACTTAGAAATGAGGTTATCCGTAGTAGAACCAGAGTAACCGACATAACCCAACGGATTAGTAAGCTGAAGTGGCAGTGGGCCGGCCATATAGCTCGAAGAACCGACAATCGATGGGGAAGAAAGGTTCTCGAGTGGCTGCCTCGTACCGACAGGCAAAGTGTAGGGCGTCCCCCCCCCCCCCCCCACTAGATGGAGTGACGACCTGGTAAGATATGCAGGAAGTCGATGAATGCAGGTGGCTCAGGCCCATGCTTTGTGGCAATCCTTGGGGGAGGCCTATGTTCAGCAGTGGACTTATGAAAGGCTGTAATAATGATGATGATGATAATGAAGTTACTCCTTATGACATCAGCTATCTGCCTGTGAAAGTCCCGTCAAAATCGGTCCAGCCGTTTTGGAGATTAGCCGGAACAAACAAACAGACAGACAGACAAAAATTTTAAAAAGTGTATTTTTGTTATAAGTACCGTTTATACTTTCATATGCATTTAGTAAAACGCTGTAATTTTAACTTTACAAACAGACACTTCATTTGTATTTATTTGTATAGATTAATTAGCGTATCTGCGTACTCGTAGTAATAATTTAAAATTAAAAATTTTGTACGGCCGACTTCAATATAAGCGACTTCAATATAAGCGACTTCAATATAAGCGACTTCAATATAAGCGACTTCAATATAAGCGACTTCAATATAAGTTATTTAAGAATAACTCAAGAACCATTGGTCTGATCTTGATCAAATTCATATGGGACCACACGAGAACTATCAGCTTTCATATAAAAAAAGAATCATCGAAATCGGTTCGCCCAATACAAAGTTATGAGGTAACACACAAAAAAAACATACAGTCGAACTGAGTACCGTCTCCTTTTTGGAAGTCGGCAGAAAATAGTCTCAGCGGTTGCAGCCTCATTTATAGGCGAAGTCCGTGCCGTATTATCGACGGTGGTGTCTCTCCTAGTGTAGTGTTGTTGGAATTAGTGGTGCTGGGGTTAGTAGTGACTGGGATAGTGTACGCAAATGAGGGAGAACGGGGCTTACTCTTCACACTGGGTAAGACTTTAAAATGGGCAACACTCAAATATCGAGAAAGCTATTAAGTTAGAGGCGGTTATTATAAGTATTATAATAACTTTTTATATTATGAACTAGCTCGTCAGGCAGATGTTGTTCTGCCCTTAGCGGCAAACCTCTGTATTATAAAAATCCTTAAATTCGCAACAAAAAAAGTTTAGGGTCATTTATCGGGATAAAAACTATCCTATCACTCAAGTTGAACCAAACTGGGCACAGTGTGCAAAATTTTATTGAAATCAATTCAGTAGTTTAAGAGTTCATCGCGGACAAACAATGTGACACGTAATTTGTATATATTACTAGCTGACCAGGCAGACGTTGTTCTACCCTTTCCGACGACCATTTGCTTTCCTAAAAAAAACTCCTGAGATTAGCAATTAAAAAATTGAGGGTCACTTATCGGGATAAAAACTATCCTATCTCTCAAGTTGGACCAAACTGCACACAATCTGCAATTTTTTTTTGAAATCGGTTCTATATGTTGAATACTTACAACAACACGTGGTGGTTATACTACTAAATTGTAGCTTATATTAAACGTTTGTATTTTTAACACAGCGCCATCTATTAAATATTTACTCAATCCAGTCAACAGATATCGTCATCTGACAGAATCGTTTGGAGCTAACAGATAATTGTGACTGTCAAATAATAGACAAATAATTTTCAATAAAATAATATTGTATTGCGACTATAAATTGAGATGTAAGCTATCCTATCTTTTAAGTTGGACCAAACTGCACATTGACCAAAAATTTCATTGAAATCAGTTCAGTAGTTTCGGAGTCCATCGCGGACAAACAACGTGACACGTACTTTTTATATATAAAGAAGACTAGCTCGCCAGGCAGACGTTGTTCTGCCCTTTCCGACGACCTTTCCTATAAAAATCCTTAAATTCGCAATAAAAAATTTTGAGGGTCATTTATCGGGATAAAAACTATCCTATCACTCAAGTTGAACCAAACTGGGCACAGTGTACAAAATTTTATTGAAATCAATTCAGTAGTTTAGGAGTTCATCGCGGACAAACAATGTGACACGTAATTTGTATATATTACTAGCTCGCCAGGCAGACGTTGTTCTGCCCTTTCCGACGACCTTTCCTATAAAAATCCTTAAATTCGCAATAAAAAATTTTGAGGGTCATTTATCGGGATAAAAAGTATCCTATCTCTCAAGTTGGACCAAAATGTACACAGTGTGCAAAATTTCATTGAAATCAGTTCAGTAGTTTAGGAGTCCATCGCGGACAAACAACGTGACGTAATTTTTATATATAAAGATAAAGATAGGGAAATAAAATCGGCTATGACTTTATCAACTGGTTTTTAAAGGCCTGCTAATGTAGGTACCCGCTTAGTTTATTTTAGATTATCATTGGTCTATTGCTTTTAAGTTGCAGAAGCTGATGCTAAACACCTTTCATTACTTTGATTTAAAATGGAGTGGATACATAGGGGCTAGTGTAAAGAGAAAAAAGAATGAAAAATAATCGGAAAAAATTACGCTTAAGAAGTCAGAAATGACAGATATGTACCTAGTGGATACGCATCTTTTTCATTTAATGATGATACATTGCAAGTATTAGTGTGCCTTTGATTATAAAGACAACAGTCATTGTTAAGGACATTTTAGTATTGCATGAAATAATATAATTAAGCACAACATGCAACAAAAAATAAATTGCACATTTATGTTACTATAGCGAAGTGACCTTCGCGTGCTGCCTATTACCGTAAAACCGAACTAGATTCAGTTAATTTTTTTATATATATACTAGCTGGCCAGGCAGACGTTGTTCTGCCCTTTTCGACGACCCTTCATATGAAAAATCCTTAAATTCGTAATAAAAAAATATTGAGTGTCACTTATCAGGATAAAAACTATCCTATCTCTCAAGTTGGACCAAACTGCACAAAGTGTGCAAAATTTCATTGCAATCAGTTTAGGAGTTCATCGCGGACAAACAATGTGACACGTAATTTTTATATATAAAGAGATATATATATATATATTTATATATATATAAATATATATGTGTGTATATATATACATATAACAAATTAAAGAAACCTGGGTAAAGGTTATAGAACATATACTTTTTTTTTATAGGATAAGGGTGACAAACGAGCACACAGTCCACCTGATGGTAAGTGGTTGCTGCGGCCCATAGACATCTACATCTATCCTCTATTACAAATCAAAATGTAGATGCGTTGTCACCCGTGAGGACTAAGATGGAATGCCTCATTTCCAGTAAAAAGGGCCTCCGGCCACCTGCACTCACCAAGCGAAACGCAGAGGTAAACCTCTACTTCACGCTGGTTTTCTGTGAGGTCGTGGTACCACCCCGGTTCGAGCCGGCCCATCCGTGCGACAGCAAAAGCCGCGTGGCTCTACCACTGTTAATACACTAATATATAATAATATATAATATATAATAATACTTCACTATATATACACATAATTTTACATAAATTGCGATAATGTTTTTTTTTATATAAAATATAGTTGATAAACGAGCACACAGTCTACCCGATGGTAATGGCCTATAAACACTCACATGTATCTTAAATTAAGAATCAATCAGACTAAGACGGAATGCTTCATATCCAGTTACGAGAATCTCTGGTTCTCTACACTACACTCATCATACGAAACGGCAGCATTGACACAGTATAAATTTATACTGTGGCATTGAGCTGCTATTTTACGCTGATATTCTGCGAGAGCGTGGTCGTACCTCGGTTGAGCCGACCCATTCGTGCTTCAACCACAGTATAGCTGCAGCGTGGCTCTAGCACATAAAATGGTGATGTTAATGTCCTGATCGAACAAGCTATGGATTATCGTCTATGGTGACATTAAGTCACACGCGAGCGGATAACCCATATCTTATGATCATTTTAGGCCTAAGCTGCGATGGTTTGAAAATCTACGAACTACGGGACATGCTTTTTCTATAGGTCCTTCAATAAAAATTTCTATCGCTACAAATTCTTACCTTCGTTTTGTTGAACAATCGAAAACCTATGATTAAAATATTAATATGCAGTGATATTTAAGTTTCTAGTTTTAGTTTTTTTTTTAAATTATTATTATAGTTTTTAGTATTGTAGATTAAAATAAGTATTATGTAAATAAATAAAAAATAATAACATGTTTAGCACACAATATGGTAATATTAACATGAGTACGATTTTTCTACGTGACATTTAAAAACCGAAATACGTTTTTATCGACGTTGTTACGATAATACAATATAATCAGAATATTTTGTAACGTAGATATGTGATGCGTAATCGTGCTCGATTAGGTATCGAAGATAACGGATGTCTGACCACCAAAGCAAAACATGTTAGCGACTTTATGGAACTAGAAAATTATATTTATAAAAGTCCCCTCCTGAACACAGGCCTTCCCCATATAGTCCACTGCTGAACATATACTCCCCCATAAGTTACTCAAAGGGAGGATTTTACCATAGTTGCAACGCTTGTCAAGCGGGGCGGCAACCGCAGCTTTTCTGCCGACTTCCAAAAAGGAGACGGTACTCAATTCGACTGTATGTTTTTTTTATGTGTGTTACCTCATAACTTTGTACTGGGCGAACCGATTTCGATGATTCTTTTTTTATATGAAAGCTGATAGTTCTCGTGTGGTCTCATATAAATTTGATCAAAGTCGGACCAATGGTTATTGAGTTATTCTTTAATAACCTATATTGAAGTCGCTTATATTGAAGTCGGCTGTACAAAATTTTTAATTTTAAATTATATTATTATTATTTTGAGTTGTTGTAAGATGCTGCTACCCATCTCCTTTTTCATTTCCCTCTGTTGCCTCTTACGACGCACACGGGACGATATGAGGTAGTGGATATTCTCACACCGCCACTACACGGTTTAATAGCTATATCTATTTTAAGTTACAATGTATCAATATTGTTAGTGTTTCGAATAAAACAAATAAACGTATGCTCCACAGCTAACTTCCGGTTCCACACAATCCCAACATTAATGTTGCAGGTTGCAGCGCTAAAAACTTACACATATTAAGGTCTGCTTTTATCCTGTTCAGGTGAATGCCGAGATCAATGTGTTGCCATTCTGCACACAGTTCATCCCAATGGAAGTGATCCTGTACCCTAAATACCAGAGTATCTGCTACCACCCCAGTCTCTTGCCCAGACACAGAGGAGCTTCGTCAATAAACTGGTAAGCTATTGATACTACATTTAATAAAAATACAACTTAACCCTTAATTTTTGCATGATGTTATAAACCTCGCAGCCACTGTTATAAAACACACAGTATTATACCACTGAATAAGGAAACGTGAATGAACCATGCTTGAGAATAGTTCCTAAAGAGATATATCTTGAGAATAGTTCTTTCGGTGGTAGGACTCTTTTTCTGGCTAGGAATTTTTTTTGTATATTGTTGGTAGTTTCTGGGTAATTCGCCAAATAACACTGCGTGCACTGTGCTGTGTTCAGAAACACGATAGAACTTTAAACTACAATTCAGTTACAATTAAATTGTATTTCAAAGTTTCATCGGTTCAAAGGCAAAAACATTTCCGTACCAGTGATAAAATTATAAATGACTTTCATTAAATATTAGAAATATTATCTCTGTTATTAATATAATCTCTATTTAATATTATTTTATAACTTTTGTTCTAGCAACACAATAAAATAGCAGGCCGTATAGCCAAATGACAAAATTAAATAATTTAAAATTTAAAATTTTGTACAGCCGACTTCAATATAAGTTATTAAGAATAACTCAAAAACTATTGGTCTGACCTTGATCAAATTCATACGGGACCACACAAGAGGTACCAGCTTTCAAATAAAAAAAGAATCACCCAAATCGGTTCACCCAGTAAAAAGTTATGCGGCAACACACAAAAAAAACATTCTATCGATTTGAGTACCGTCTCCTTTTTGGAAGTCAGCAGAAAAAAAGGTGGCGTACGATCAGTCCATCTGATGGTAAGTGGACGCTGTGTACCATAGATATCTACATCTATCATCGATTTAGAATCAAAATGTGGATGCGTTTTCACCACTTGAGACTAAGATGGAATGCCTCGTTCCCAGGAAAAACGATCTTTAGTTCTTTACACTTACCATATGCAACAGAGTAGCATCATTCTGCTGGTTCACGCTGGTGTTATGTGACAGCGTGATCCTTTCATGGGCGAGTGGACACATTCGTGCTACAGCTATGTACAGCTAGCATAACTGTAACGTGGCTCTACTACATAATACCAAGTAATTTCTAGAATATGGCCAAATTTGTAATATAGCCTAATTTGAACTGTAAACGTGAATATATTTTCTCATATAAGGCAGTTATTACGCGCTTTGAAATGTTCTTAAAGTAGAGCAAACAGCGTTAATAATAATCGTCTGACGCTAGCCTTACACAACTAATAACATACAGACGAATGTAGAGTGAACGTATTGGGTCAACCACAGTATGCATACTACATTTTAATTTTTACGAGATAATAAATTACCTATACGTTCTAAAGTTTCTTTATTAGAATCATAAATCTATGCATCTATACATATAAATAATTGCTGGTTCTCTCTGTTATTCGCATGCGATTAAGACATGAAGAACCATTTTTTTTTAATTCTCTGTCTGTCGGTCTATATTTCTGTCTCTATCCGAGCTAATCTTCTGAAAGGCTGAACCCATTGTAATGAAACTCAAACGGGTAGATTGCATTGCCACAAGTGATCCGAATATTTCACCGATAGATATATCTTATCCGAAAAAACTTTGATTAAAAAAAGGAAACGAAATTGATAAAATAAATGGTCTTTGACTATCTTTAATCTCAATCACGCCACATTAATAGATCCTATCCAGGTAATTATTAAGTGGCGAAGCTTGCGAAGTCACTTATTAAGTCGCCACTTTGCTATGCTGTTAGTTTGCTAGGTTTATTGATTACACGATGTCTGTCCGTCTGTCCGTCTGTCCGTCTGTTCGTCTGTCCCACGATTATCTCGAGAACGGTTTCGAATTTTCAAATTCTGTTTTCAGCAATCGATTACTGATCACCCAGGCATCTGAACCTCCTATTTTTTTTCCGTTAGAAACCGCTACAAAGCTGATTGCTTCGCCACTTTGCTATGCTGTTAGCTTGCTAGGTTTATTAACTTCCGCTATAAGAAGGATGTGCCTTGTGCGTGTGCGTGCAAATTATCTCTTTTCTCAGAACTTTTAAAGCTACAGTTTTCGTTATATTTGAATAAAAATTATTTAGAATGAATTAATTGCATTCCTTCCCACATCACTGTGCAAGTTGTTACATATATTAAAAATTTACGAAAAAATTAACGTTGGTAAAAAATTACCTCGCGTATATCCGCTCGATAAAATAAAATAATGTGTCTTACCTAGCTTGAAGAGCACCTCCCGCCCTCCCTCAATTGCGTGCATTATCCCCGTCACCACTAATCCTGGCACCACTACTCCTAACTCCGATTTCCGCAAAGTGACGCCTGGTTCTATTAATTATATTAAAAACTAGCTGTTACCCGCGACTTCGCCCACGTGTAATTTAGGGTTTTAATTATTTTGCACGGAATCCTAATTCTTTTTCTAAAATAAATGTAGCCTAAGTTACTCCTTATAACATCAGATATCTGTCGGTGAAACTCCCGTCGAAATCGGCCCAGTCATTGCGGAGATTAGCCGGAACAAACAGACAGAAAGATCGACAGACAGACAGACAAAATTTTTAAAAATTTTGTTTTTGTTATAAGTATCGTATATACTTTCATTTGCATTTAGTAAAAAGCTGTTATTTTGACATTACAAACAGACACTTCAATTTTATTTATTTGTATAGATTTACGAACGAAATGTGAAAGTATATATTTTTTTATAGGATAGGGTGACAAACGAGCACACAGTCCACCTGATGGTAAGTGGTTACTGTGGCCCATAGACATCTACATTTATCCTCGTTTGCGAATCAAAATGCGGATGCGTTGTCACCCGTGAGGACTAAGATGGAATGCCTCTTTTCCAGTAAAAAGGGTCTCCGGTTCTCTACACTCATAATACGAAACACAGCAGCATTAAGCTGCTATTTTACGAAGGTATTCTGTGAGAGCGTTTTACATTCGTGCTACAACTATACTACTAATATAGCTTATGTATAAATACGTATGAAATTATCCACTATTATGTTCATTGCAAAATATAATATTTACGCTAGCTTCACGTTTTCTAAGTATGGGCTTTCCACAGCTGTGTTTATTTCCATGACATGAGAAAGTTTTGTTGGATCTCTTAATTTAGTAGACAGATCATAGTACATTACATCCGATATGCAACTTTCGAACAAACTCCCACTCCAGGTGTGAAGTTTAAAATTGGAAAGTTTGTTAGTCTAATATAGATTTTAAAACGTTCAACTAATTTTAACTACCGATCCGCCTCGGCTTCACGCGTGAGATTTCCGGATCTCGACAACAGTGCCACCTGCCGAGTCCAATTGTGAATCGTTTAGATCATCTAGGACCACCCACTCAAACACACAAAATAAATCATCAAAATCAGTCCTGCCATTTTCGAGTTTTTGCGAGACTAAGCCGCGGCGCCCACCTAAGCTACATGATTTCGACATGGCTTGTAGCATGATTCTGACGATGCTCTGACGTGACCACGAGTGACACTGCTTGCACCAACCTGTGCAACAATAGCATGTCGCAGAGTTCATTTTGGGCCAAAATCTCGCCTGAAGAGGATAAACATGCCCTTGCTTTGCTACAGATTTCAAACATTCAAAGTGCCAGCTGAAGATTTTGAGTACATCCCTAAGGGAAAACAATTTTATGAAGGAATTAGAATTACATTTCGCATAGATTTGCCCTACAAGTTGCAAGAAGCATCTTGCGAGTTCCTGTTATTGTAATCGGGTCTAGGATAATCATATAAACATGGTTTTTCATGAACTAAATCAATGAATTTAATATTAAAACTACAAGTTTCGTGTTACGTGCCACTTCAATGCGTCACTAGTAGCAAGCTGAATGGCACGTCAGGTCATGCGGCGTCACGCCACGCAAATGGGCGTTACTACATACATTCCCTTTGAATCAGTGCCACCAGATGAGACAAATGATATTACAGTGTTTCATGCTCAAATTTACAGTGTTTACGACAAAATTACAGTAAAAGTAAAAAAAAATACAGTGAACTTTACAGTAGATTTCAAGAAACTTTTATTATCTTTTATAAACTAAAATACTGTTTTAATTTCACCTTTTGTAATTTAGAATAAGCATACCTATATATAATTATACATTATTCAATCACTGTCACTATTATGTAGCCCGATATCCGCTTCTTTTTTTTTAGATCCCAGAATTAAATGATTTTATCATTTTCTCAGTTGGTTTAAAGTTAACGCAACTGGTGCTGTGACGCCGAATGCTTTGTTGCGCTAACATGTTGCCTCTTTTTGTCCTGGTTATTAATCTATTTTGTTTCTTGGTTTTGGGGTCGTTAATTTGACAGAAAATTCTCTCGCATTCCGCATTGGAGTTAGGAAGAGCCAAGATGTTGAGCATGTATTTTCCAATCAAGCGGAACTCGTCCAACTGTTTCACCTGAAAAGCAACAATAGTATTAAAAATATTGTATTTTGCAAACGAAAGAAATATATTTCTAAAATAAATATAGTCTTAGTTACTAACCTTGTGCCAGTATTTATCAGGCCGTATTGCAGCATCGAAATTTCCTTTTAACTTTGGCAATTTTCTCCATTGGTCATCCAAAGCTTGTTGTTCTATCATAGAAGTTGGTGTCAATCTTGGCATTAAGCTTAGTATATTCTGAATTGATTTATCGCGATCTGAGATATGGAGACATGTTTCAGGATCTAATTTGGATATCCCAACCAATACTGGATCATTTAACGAGAATCTTTTGCGTATGCCTACGCACGCTTTAATCAAAAAATTTCGGCATTTCTTTTTTAAATCGTTTTTTTCTCTGCTGTTTTTTCATTTGTTGAAAACTGTTTAGATACTCCCAAGCCCAGGTAGATGTCATCCAAATTTTTGAAATTGTTTTCGTCAGTTGGGTCAATTTTTTTTTAGTTCAGTGTTTGCAATATGTGCCGTTGTCATATATGTCGATAAAAGTTCGTGAAAGAGATCGTTCATTTTAGTGTTCTCACTCTGCGTATTAGTTTCAGTAAATTTAGGTAACATCCAGTTGAAAAAGAAAAAGTATGATTTTGTTATGGGATGATTCAACTGCATATGGATTTCGGAACCTTCGTTGCCTTCAAGCCATCTTCCATTAAAAAACAGTATTAGTGCATTCCACTGTTCTAAAATTCTTTGCACTACAGCACTTAGTGATAACCAACTCGTTTGAGCCGGTTTAAAAATTTTGTGTATATCTGTTTCTGCGAATACTTGAAACTCTTTTAATAGCGATTGTCTTTTGCTACTGGTCGCAAAATAACTGTAAATATCACGTGTTAGCTTTTCACATTCAGCTGGTAACTGTTTGCATGCGTCACTCACACAAAGATGCAGGGAATGACAAACAAAATGTGGCGGTAGCTACCGGAGCAGAGTTTTCCTCGCCATGTATTTGAATTACGTCCCAAAATCTGCTAACAATTTGACCTTTTAGTGCACAGTAATATCTGCGCACAACACACATAGTTTTTACTGCTCCGATATCATTCATCAATCATGACAGAGAATTTTCGCTCCTTTAGATCTGCACACAAATCTTGTTTTTCCGATTCTCCTAGAATATTGTTTATTATTGCTTGACATTTTGTTCTATTCAGTTTCATATTTTTTGCAATCTGAGAGTCAGGAAACATAGTGAGGAATAAATCAACTAAGTGGTCCATCACCCTCATGGATATTTTATGCTCTGCCATAAAAGAGGCCAACTTTAGATGCTTTACATTTATCATCATCGGACTGCTTAACCCTATCAAATGCAGTAGCAATCGAAGATTGAGCTGGCGCTGCTGTAGTTCTTTTTACATGCTTAGCACCTTCACCATGTCTTTTTATCACTACTCTGTCAGCTATCAATTTTGCATCACACATAACACAAACTGCACGATACGGGTCTTTTGGGTCACGTTTCAGCCAAATTTTGAAACTATTGTCTTTTAACTACTCGTCTCTAAATTTTTGTTGATAATGTATCTTTTTTGCTTTTTTGGAGTTGATGGTCCGCTTTAATCACTATCATCAGATAGATTAGGCATTTTAAATTATCAAGTCCTTAAACAAAATAACCACTTGCATCAGTTTCACAGAAAGACTTGAAAGAGTCAAATAAAAACGTAATGCAATGCATACAAAACCAATTTACAATCATATTATATATAGTATATATAATCATACTAATTTAAGTTAGTCCCAATAGGCTTGAAAACAAAATTAAAACACGGTTGACACAATTTGGTTGGTTAATACTAAGAAGTGGTTTTTAGTCTATGACGAGAAATTCCCGCGTAGTATCCACCGCCGCTAATCATGCCCGTTTAAAGTAAGAGATATTCGTTCTTATTACAATAGAAACAAGGGTTGTGACATATGCAGAGAGGTGGCGCGGGCTCTAGTAGCCAGTTGCGTTTTGTTATGTTCATGTTATTTTTTCCTTTCACAAAGGCTGCGTTCAGTTTACATTAAACTATTTTGATTTTTGCCTGTAGAAAATTACAGTGCTCTCCATACACTGTAATTTTAGTATTACAGTAGACAGTAGATCGTGTGAAAATACAGTAAATCTGCTGTACTTACAGTGTATCTGGCAACGCAGCTTTGAATGTTGAGGCGAGTGACAAGTTACGCATCAAATCACGCGTCAGATCACGTGTTACGTTACGTAGGTGGGCGCCGGGCTTAACGGACAGGAATTGATTTTTATATATAGAGATTATTGTAATATTCAACTACAAGTTTACTTAAAATTAATGTGTAATACGAATAATCTTAATACTTTGCGTAGGACATTAATAGAGGGAGACACAACATGCGGCCTGTCTATCTTCTGGGCAGATGACGGCCTGGACACCGGGCCAATCCTTTATCAAAAGTCTTTCCCGGTTACTATTGACGACACAGTAGACACTTTGTACAACAAATACTTATATCCAGAAGGTAAGCGCATTTAATATAATAGTTTTACACGCGTTTTAAATTACGAAAAAGTCAAAAAAAATTCCAGACAAATAAATTTTGCCGCATTACTATATTTATTCGCCGTGTAGTGACGGCGTACGAGAACACACTAACCGATGTAATTCTGTGGTCTGTGAGTGTCGTAAAAGGCGACAGAGGGAAAATAAAACAGGATTTAGGGAGCAGCATCTTCCGGATAACATCAAACTAATAGAAAACTGCGATTCACGATCAATCAATGGCAAATATAACAAAGATATTGAAAAACCCCTGAACCATTCTATGGGGGAGGCTTATATTCCCAGTGAACTTTGAAAGGTTGTTATGATCATGATGGTTTTTTTTATATAATAATCGTGACAAACGAGCACCACCTGATGGTAAGTGGATGCTGTGGCCCTTAGACATCTACACTTACAAAATATATGTAAGTATTATTTATAATGTTAAAAATTGTATACTTAGGTATAATATGTCTACATAACATATACATAATATACAGTGGCGGATTATCCTTAAGCCGCGGCGCCCACCTAAGCTACATGATTTCGACATGGCTTGTAGCATGATTCTGACGATGCTCTGACGTGACCACGAGTGACACTGCATGCACCAACCTGTGCAACAATAGCATGTCGCAGAGTTCATTTTGGGCCAAAATCTCGCCTGAAGAGGATAAACATGCCATTGCTTTGCTACAGATTTCAAACATTCAAAGTGCCAGCTGAAGATTTTGAGTACATCCCTAAGGGAAAAAATTTGAAAAGTGGTGGTACTTTCAATTTTATGAAGGAATTAGAATTAAATTTCGCATAGATTTGCCCTACAAGTTGCAAGAAGCATCTTGCGAGTTCCTGTTATTGTAATCGTGTCTAGGATAATCATATAAACATGGTTTTTCATGAACTAAATCAATGAATTTAATATTAAAACTACAAGTTTCGTGTTACGTGCCACTTCAATGCGTCACTAGTAGCAAGCTGAATGGCATGTCAGATCATGCGGCGTCACGCCACGCAAATGGGCGTTATTACATACATTCCCTTTGAATGTTGAGGCGAGTGACAAGTTACGCGTCAAATCACGCGTCAGATCACGTGTTACGTTACGTAGGTGGGCGCCGGGCCTAAGGCATGCTGGGCACGTGCTTAGGCGCGCAAAATCAAAAAAGGGCGCGCGCACAAGTTTCCTACATCGCCTCACACTCCTATCACATTTTTCATTTACACCCAACTGTATTATAAAATATATAGACATATATCTTTTATATATAAAAAATACGTGTCACGTTGTTTGTCCGCGATGAACTTCTAAACTACTGAACTGATTTCAATGAAATTTTGCTCACCTGTGTAGTTTCATCCAACTTGAGAGATAGGATAGTTTTTATCCTGATAAGTGACACTCAATTTTTTTAATTACGAATTTAAGGATTTTTTATGTGAAGGGTCGTCGAAAAGTGCAGAACAACGTCTGTCTGACCAGCTAGTATATATGTATATATATATATATATATATATATATATATATATATATATATATATATATATATATAGCCTAGGGCGCTGTCGACATTTAATCCGCCTCTGATAATATACTTACGAAGTACTATAGTCACTCGCTGCCTTTATAAATGCGGAAACTGCGAAACAGCCTGACTACCAATAGATACAGAATAAATAAAAGTATGCTATAAATTTTACCGAACGTTACTTCCATCCGAAATAACGCCTCAGTTGCCCTTAAGTCGCGTCCTTGCTAATCTGTAGTAGCGCCAAAAAAAATTTTACTTCAAAGTTCTTATTATCGATTCAAGGCCTCTAAAGTTTTTATTAACTTTTAATTTTTGCAGGCATTAAGGCCCTTGCGGAGTCCGTGAACATGGTAGCAAATGGTACCGCTCCAAAGATTAATCAAACAGAAGAGGGAGCCACTTATGACCCAGCTCTCTTCAAACCTGAAACACATCAGGTATATTTTCTGTTTAACACGAAGTTCTTAGTAGCCGATAATGTGTTTCTTCTGTGTGTAGTGGTGGCGCGGGAGAATCTACTATCCCCGATCATCCCGTGGGTGTTGTAAGAGGCGACAGAGAGCAAATAAACAGAGATCGGGCCTGATAACAACTGGAAATAATAAAAAACTGCTTCTGTCAACCCGCCTGCCCAGCGCTGCAACGATGGCAAATCTCCAATATAAAAATATGACGCAATCTATGGGGAAGGCCTATGTTTAGAAGTGCAATTTTTAAATTTTGTAATGAATGAATAAATGAAATATGTTTCTTTCATGGACGCGTCCATGGTTTCTTTATGATAAATGTTTTTACCAGACTGCGCGACGCGAGTTTACGTCAATCGATTTGTCGAATTTCACTAACGACATGACAGTAATCAAAATTCAATATGGCGACAAACAGACGCCATATTGTGAGAAAGAAAAAAATGAAAGTCGACGAAATATGTCAAATGGGGTATCATTGAATAAATAGGTCTTTGAAAATCATCTTTAGATTTCTTTGATAATTTTTCATTTTGAAAGGCCATTTAGAATCTATAACAATTTAAAGTTGGTGGAGAATAAAACTATTGTATTGGCCTATCGATATTTTTTCACTTGTCCTGCACAGTTGGTTAGCAACAATGCTCACTTAAATGATCAAAACTAATAATCTTATTTACTCTTGAGGTCTAATTAACGTGAAAAATAATTATTGACTTTTCAGCAAAGACATTTAAGTAGTTAGTATACCTATATATTTAAATCTCTTTGCTTTTCAGTAAACTGTTTTACACCGTCGGGTTTTTTAATAAATGTTTTAACTATTAAGTTTATTTATTACCCTATTTTTTGAAATTTTTAATAAAATATGTCATACAAAAGACACTACACACTAGTATTCTGTTTATGTATTTCAGTACTAATTTACTTAGTAATCCATAAAATTATTTAATTTCACTTCATGACATGGATTTTAATAAATATTTTTAAAAAGTTAAATGGAAAATATAATACCACTTGTACGTGTATTGTACTTGTAGATATTTAGATTTATATCTCAACCCTCAACACCCTTATTTTGTATGGGTAACTTTTCCTATTACAATAACATAATAATTACTTATACAATTTAAAAAGTATTTACATTGTTTTAGATCGATTGGTCGAAAGGTGGTGTAGCTTTACATAACTTCATTCGTGGTCTTGACTCCTCACCCGGAGCCACTACTTTTATCAAACCTCAGACAAAGGAAGGTATGGATGAAGCTAGCGAAGCAAACATTGAAATAAAATTCTTCGGTTCATCTCTATGGCAAACTGAATATGAAACTAAAGGTGATAAATTGATAATACCAGGCTTGAATAAACCAGCTGTCATACATGAAGCAGGACTCTTGATCACAGCTAACGACGGCGTTCAGGTATTAGAATATATTTTTATTATTTTAATGCAATTTTTATGGTCGCTACTCTAAGAACGTAAAATAACAATAAAATAAAATTTTATTTTTTACTTCATACAATATTCGACTACGTTCTACTCGAAGGACCTAACATTATTTATTTCATGAATATTTAATTTTCATTCCAGTTAAACATACAAAGATTAAAAGTTAATGGTAAAATGATTAAAGCACAAAACTTCTTCAAAGCGAACGAAAAGAAAGTGTCTCTAGAACTAACAGCTGACGAGAAACAATTCGTAGAGAGCGCTCGTGACATTTGGAAGGCGATACTCCGCGTTGACATTGAAGAAGACACCGACTTCTTTACAAGTGGAGCAGGATCCATGGATGTGGTCCGACTTGTTGAGGAAGTTAAGGAGCTGGCGAACATCGAACTACAAAATGAGGATATCTATATGAACGCAACATTCGAAGAGTTTTGTAATATTGCCGTTTTGAAATCTAGAGGCTGTTCTAAAAAGAAGGAGATTGTCTACAATGGAGTTGAAATGGAAGTGAACAAAATGAAAATAAAATTCCCAACTCAATTGTTTATTAATGGAGAGTTCGTTAATTCCGACAGTGGGAAGATGTTGACTTTGATCAATCCAACAGATGAATCTGTTATTTGTAAAGTGCATAGTGCATCAGTGAACGATGTCGATAAAGCCGTTATGGCCGCTAAAGTTGCATTTGAAGAAGGTGAATGGTCGAAGATCAGTGCCAGGGAGAGAGGGCAACTCTTATTTAAGTAAGTATACGAATGATTTAAATGTATTATTATCGTCTTATCTACCACTCTGCAAAGTCCACTGATTTACGTAAACCTTTCCCAAGTTAAGGCTAATTGTCAGAAAAGCATCTATTCCTTCCTGCTTCGTAACGAAATGGAGTAACGGATTCTATTACGCCACCACCACATGGCAATTCAAATAATTAAAAGTATTCCAAATTTAAAATACGTTGCCGAAAGGCGACTATATGAATTGGTAGACAAATGGATGACGATATAACAATCTCTTTTACGCTGTATTTAAAATACAAAGACAGGCAACGGGTAGAAGCGTCAACCGTGTAAGACATCTGGTCCTACGATAGACAATGATCCTTGTATCATGTGTAGCGATTCTAACAAATTCTTCCTAATAATTAATCAATTAATAATTTCTTACAGACTAGCAGATCTAATGGAGCAGCACAAAGAGGAACTAGCAACCATAGAGTCAATAGATTCCGGAGCAGTTTACACATTAGCCCTAAAAACCCACGTTGGCATGTCCATTGATACGTGGAGATACTTCGGAGGATGGTGTGACAAGATACAAGGGGCCACTATACCTATAAACCATGCGAGACCTAACAGAAACCTGTGTTTGACAAAGAAAGAACCGATTGGAGTGTGTGCGTTAATAACGCCATGGAATTATCCATTGATGATGTTGTCATGGAAAATGGCTGCTTGTCTGGCAGCTGGAAATACAGTTGTAATGAAGCCAGCGGCGGTAAGTCATGATAACTTGATACTTATTTATTTTTAAAAGTACAATAGACACTCGTGCCATTTTCTACAATCCAACTTCGTATAAGCTATTAAAATAAAATTAAAGGTCTAGGTTCTATTCAGGATCTATTTACATATTTACCTTTCATAGGTCTAGGTCGAATGAAAGGTAGATATGAAAATAGCTGTCAAAATAAAATAATAACATCTAGTTTTTATAGTCAAATATTCGTCTTTTTTATATATTTTTAGACAGTAAAAATATAATCGGGTCTCTTTAGTACATAAAAAACAAAACCGACTCACGTCAACAGTTCAATTATCAAACACTATGAAATAACGAGTGCTCAAGCTCAAACCTACATCTTTGGAAATTTAAAACTTATTTTTTCTTGTATTTCCCTAGGTATGTCCCCTCACGGCGTTGAAGTTCGCCGAGTTGTCGGTCCTTGCGGGAATTCCCCCGGGCGTCATCAACATACTGCCGGGCAGCGGTACGGTGTGCGGACAGGCGCTAGCAGATCACCCGCTCGTCAGGAAGTTGGGTTTCACCGGCAGTACGGAGATCGGTTCGTACATGTTTACCTGCTCAATTTCATTCCACCATTCTGAAACTTGCCCTTTCCAACAATTCATCCTTTGTTTTAAGTTCCGCTTTTTAAATAGAATAAACCTAGCAAGCTAACAGCATAGCAAAGTGGCGAAGCAATCAGCTTTGTAGCGGTTTCTAACGGTTGCCGTTGAGCAATCAGTTTCAAAATAGGAGGTTCAGGTGCCTGGGTGATCAGTAATTGATTGCTGAAAACAGAATTTGAAAATTCGAAACCGTTCTCGATATAATCGTGGGACAGACAGACGGACAGACGGACAGACGGACAGACGGACAGACGGACAGACATCGTGAAATCAATAAGTGACTTCGCAAGCTTCGCCACTTAATAAGGGTGACAGACATCTATATCTATTCTCGTTAAATAATCGAATTGCAAATGCTTTGTCAACCTTGAGGGCTAAGGTGGAATGCCTCGTTTCCACTAAAGGGGTTCTCGATGCTCACCATACGAAACACAGCAGCATTAAGGTGCTATTTTACGCTAGTATTCTTTGACAGCCTGCGTCTTCCCCGGTCAGGGCGATCCATTCGTGCTACAAATATATTATACCTACTTGCAGAATGGTTCTACCAAGTTTTAAAAGTTGCTTGACAAAGGGTTCGAAATAAGAGGTGCATGTACCAACTACTGGCAATGTAGACTACTTACGTGGCGGAGCCATAGTCCAGTTGTATCATGGTCTCATTACGAAGTTTAAGAAAAGATCACGTTCTCATAAAGTACCTTATTATTGTAAAATAGCAGCATAATGCTGCCGATGGTGAGTTACATGAACCGGCATCCACTTTTTTACTAGTAACGAGAAATTTATTTCTTTTCAGGGAATAAAATGAACTTGATTTTAGATGCACAAATATGTGTAAATGCGTGTGTGTTCTCGTACAAAAAGTTTGGTTTCAGCTTCATTTTAAATGTAGGTATCTGTACGTATGTCTTTCCTTCTTTGTTTGTCTGAGCATGAACCAAAGGAAAAGATGCGTTGTCACCTCTGAGGACTAAGACGGAATGCTGCTGCTTACCGGCGGAAATAAAACAATTGATACCTTTCGCTTTGAAGGCCTATTTAAAGTAAATTGACTATTGCGTTGTTTTTCTTAGGTCAAACAATAATGAAGTCTTGTGCCGTATCAAATATGAAAAAGGTGTCGCTGGAGCTTGGAGGCAAATCGCCGCTAGTTATTTTCGAAGACTGTGACCTGGATAAAGCAGTGAGGAATGTAAGTAATAATTGAATATAGATTATAGACTCGTAACCAATAACAATCTTGCTGCAATGTTTCAACTTGCCTTTTAATACATATTCTTATTACTTATTAAGAATCCTCTTCAACCGACTTCAAAAAAGGAGGAGGTTCTCAATTCGTCGGAATCTTTTTATGTGTGTTCACCGATTACTCCAAGACGCCTGAACCGATTTAGAAAATTCTTTTTTTGTTTTAAAGGGTATACTTTCCAGGTGGTCCCATTTATATTTTATCGAAATCGTTCGAGCAGTTTTAAAAAATTTAACAATAAATTATATATATTGAAGTTTTTTGTACAAGAATTGTAATTTTACCACTTGTTACTGGCAACGAGGCCACATGAGTAAATAAACGGAATATTCATATGACGAGGCATTCAATCTTAGTCCGGGATTTGAGGATAGATTTAGATGACTGTGTATTCGTTTGTCAACCTTTCTTCTAAAAAGGAATTCCATAATTTTCTTTACCTGATCATTTAAAAAAATAATTTAAAATTAAAATTTTTGTAAAACCAACTTCAATATAAATTATTAAAAACAACTCAAAAACTATTGGTCAGACCTTGATCACATGTGAAGTACCAGCTTTCAAATAAAGGAAGTATCATCGAAATCGGTTGACCCAGTAAAAAGTTATGTGGTAACACACAAAAAAAAACATACAGCCGAATTGAGTACTAGCTCCTTTTTGAAGTCGGTACAAAAGTTTAAAACATTTTTAATATATAGGTACTTTAAAAAAGTGAATCGGATTTTAGGGGACATAAAACGTGTAGAATTATTAAAATTTGGTCTTCTGAAATTCGAATCCATTCTAATGTAAAGGTAGAAAATAAAAACACTAATAAAATTATAACAGTTTTTATTATATTAAACATTATGTATATTTATTTCCAGTAATGAATAACCTTTTACAATCAATTATGCTAAACTCTATTTATACCACAGGGCATGGCCGCTGTATTTTTCAATAAAGGAGAAAACTGCATAGCAGCGGGCCGTCTGTTCGTGGAAGAGTCGATACACGACGAGTTTGTAAGACGTGTGGTAGAAGAGACCAAGAAGATGGCGATTGGCGATCCTCTGCATAGGGGTACAGTTCACGGACCACAGAATCACAAAGCTCACATGGATAAACTAATTGAGGTATTTAGCTTAAAAATGTTATAAAATACTAGCTGTTCCCCGCGACTTCGCCCGCGTGTTTTTTGGGGTTTTAATTTTGTTGCGTGGGACCCTAATTCTTTTTCTAAAATAAAAGTAGCCTAAGTTACTCCTTGTGACATCTGCTATCTGCCAGTGAAAATCCCGTCAAAATCGATCCAGCCGTTTCGGAGATTAGCCGGGACAAACAGACAGGCAGACAGACAGACAGACAGACAAGAACTTTATAAATTGTATTTTTGTTATTAGTACCGTATATACTTTCATATGCATTTAGTAAAAAGCTATAATTTTGACATTACAAACAGACACTTCAATTTTATTTCTTTGTATTGTTAATCATAGAATCAATTTAGTTAATAAAGATGTGCTTTGCAGCCTGATGGTTTATTCAGAGGATTAATTGAACGACCGTGCCTCGCTTTTATTCGAATCACAAGGACGCGGATAACGCTTAAAGTTTTGACTGACTGATTATAATCAGCCTTTTGCTACCTCTGAATGAAGAATTATGAATTTGAAATATTATTGAACTGTAAATTATTATAAATTTACTGAATATATACGTTTTATACGTGGTAGAGCCATGCTGCAGCTATATTAGTAGTATAGTTGTAGCACGAATGGGTCGGCTTGACCGGGGAAGGACCACGCTCTCACAGAATACCAGCGTAAAATAGCAGCTTAACATTAACACTGCTGTGTTCCGTATGGTGAGTGTAGAGAACCGACCTTTTTACTGGAAAAGAGGCATTCCATCTTAGTCCTCATGGCTGAGAACTCATCTGCATTTTGATTCGTAAACGAGGATAGATGTAGATGTCTATGGGTCACAGGAACTACTTACCATCAGTGGACAGTGTGCTCGTTTGTCACCCTATCCCTATATAAAAAATATAGTAACTCTACTACATGGTATAACCAAGCTGCAGCTATATTGTGGTTGTAGCACGAGTGGGTTGGCTCAAACTGGGAACTTTCGAAACCTCGGTACAAAATAGGGTGATGGATTCTCTTAAGCCGCCACGGCAAGGCAAATGTCATTTCATATATTCCGAATTTAAATTACCAAAACTGGTAGCGTCAGAGGTGCGAACCGTATGGTATCATTATCGCCAGTCCACCTGCCAAGTTTGTCAATACATAATTATTCATAAAAAGAGAGAGGACGGGCCTATTTCCAGCAGTGGAGTTATACGGGCTGAAATAAAAAATATTATTTATATTTGTATCTATTTAGATACCTATATCATCTTAAAAGAGTAAATTTGTGTGATGTTTTTTGTGTAGTTCTGCGAGCTGGGAGTGAAGGAGGGCGCTAAATTAGTATACGGGGGTAAACGATTGGACCGCAAGGGCTACTTCTTCATGCCGACCATCTTTACCGAAGTCACCGACGACATGTTTATTGCAAAGGAAGAGTCGTTCGGACCAATCATGATTATAAGCAAGTTCAGCAGCAAGTACGTAAACAATACCATCACTAGTTAACATTATTACGCGAGACTTAAATATCATTACAACAGCCGAATTCAGGTATATTGATAAATTTTGACCCCATATAATCCCCCATAAATGACGCTGCGGTAGCACACAGGGAAAATATTCGACTGCGGTGCTACAGACAACGGGTTCCATTCCCGCACAATTAAAGTGCTTACTTGTATACGGCCTAAAATTGAAGTTTCCGTGTCTGGATAAAGTGTGTTTAGAGGAGAAACTCGTAATGAGGAGATTTACTATGAATAAAAAGCTAAGAAAATAAAAAGGTGAATATTCTTTACCAAGTCAACCAATTTCGATGACTATTATTATTTTTTGCTCTTTCAATTTTAAAATCACTTTAAAGTTTTTTTTTATCTCTCATATTATGAACTGCCTGTAATCAGGAGGGTGGAGGAGGTGGTGCGGCGCGCGAACGCGAGCGAGTACGGGCTGGCGAGCGGCGTGTTCACGCGCGACGTGAGCCGCGCGCTGCAGCTCGCCGAGCGCCTCGACGCCGGCACCGTGTTCGTGAACACGTACAACAAGACCGACGTCGCCGCGCCCTTCGGCGGCTACAAGCGCTCCGGTTTCGGAAAGGACCTCGGTACGTACACTTGTCTCTCATCGCTCCCTGCACTAATTCACTAACTACCTCAAGCTTGTGCCAGCAAACACTCAATGGCGACAGTATCTCAAGTCAAAGCTGCCTAAACAGACAAATTTTCTTGATGTTTACATCACCACTTGTTTCATCGTTTCCACTGATAGTTCACATGCGCAGACATTTACTCATAATCGAACTACTTTTACGTATCACAAACTCCATTTACATTTTCATACATTTACCTTTAGATTTGATTAGACTTATATACAATTAAACTAGAGCAGCCATCCGCCGGTTTTCAAGTTCCCGCCAAAACGCTCTTTTTTATATCAAGAACTTGAGGCTGAGTTGAGCTGTTGTCAAAATCTCCCAAATAATTCGCAATGTGACTCATCAGCATATTGTGAAGAAAATAATTTATAAAATGAAGATCACGAATGAAATGAAGACATGGTTTAAAAGACAAGCATCCAAGCCACAAAATTTAATAATAAATAAATAATAATATCCGTGGTCGCTGATACTCTGATAAATAAAAATAGTGTAAACCTAAACTTAGGATCAAATGTTGACTATCTGTATATACAACGTGTCCCAAAATTCAACGATAAGCCACCACCGGAGGATAGACCTGCCCCGGACTAATCGGGGGAAAAAAGAAAAAAAAATATATCCCAATTATATTTTAAGTTATATAAAAAAAATGAAATTCTTCAGAAATTGAGACCGTTTATGATATTTTTCACTACCATGACCACAATTTTTGAAATATTTTTTTCTTATTTTTTTATAGGCAACCTGAATAGTACTGCTATCTACCACAATTCTTAAAAACTCCAGAATAACTCTTGTTTTATCACGAAAATTAATGAAACTTATTTTATTCCCTAAATTTTTTGAAGACTTTTACTTTTAAACAAATTTAACTTATCGTGGTGTAAAAAAAAAGTATGAACACTAGTATGGCAAGTTTTTTAAAAAATTTACGCAACTAACCAACATTCCAAAATGGTATAATACTCTAGGAAAACAAGTTATAAAAAAATATGGGCCTATTATTTCTAAACAGGGGTCAAATTCCTTAAATTGTAATTGTCAGTAATCACTTTTACTACATGCCCAAAATGGGTTCCTGTTACAATTTCTAGGGATTCGAATAGGGCATTAATACCTTAGATGTTAGAAAGAGATAGATAGATAGAGATATTTACGTTAAAAAGAGACAACAACAGTGCAGGTAGAGAAGCTGTTATTATTCTCAGCAAGTCGGTTTAGTACGCTCTGCTCCTTTGTTTACTGCGCACCGTTCCCAATTCAACTTACGCGGCGCTCGTACATACATACTATCGACTTTTGGCTTGGCTTTTTGGACTGGAATCGACCTGCAAACTTAACTGCCTTGGCATTATTTGGACTGGAAGTGATCTGCAAACTGAACTGACCTGGCATTATCTTGGACTACGATTGTGTGTTTTGTGATTTAGAGTTCTGGCGCATTTTGGACTGTTTGGCGTTTAACATGCCGCAACCGTACACACCACAGGAATACGCTAATATGCATTTAATGTATGGAGAATGCCGATGTAATGCTAACGCTGCTAGCAGACTGAATCGAGAAAGATACCCAAATGCTCAAAAATATCCTGATTATCGAGTGTTTATTAATGTGCATCAAGCGTTTTCGGAGGGTCGTATGCCATCCAATAGGAGAAGCGCTGGAAGACCTAGATTGGATCGTAATGAAGAATTTCTCAATGAGATAGAAAATGACTCGACTACTTCGGTACATGCCATAGAAGAAGCTGCAGGAATCCCGAAAAGTTCTGCACATCGAATATTAAAACGTCACAAGCTTCACCCATATCACTACAGGCGTGTGCAGACGTTATTACCGCGGGACTATCCGCTACGGGTCACATTTTGCCGTGTAATGCTGCAAAGGCACAGTGAAGATCCCCACTTCCTAGACAAAATTCTATGGTCGGATGAAACAACGTGCAAGAAAGATGGGTATTTAAATCTTCACAACCTACATAGTTGGAGTAATGAAAATCCACACTTGATGAGACAAGACAAATCCCAATATCAATTCAAGGTTAACCTATGGACCGGCATATTAAATGGAAAAGTAATTGGGCCCTTTGAGTTACAAGGAAACTTAGATGGCAATAGTTATTTAAACTTTTTACAAAATGACTTGCAAGAATTGTTTAACGACGTGCCCTTAAGTGATCTTCAAAATATGTGGTTCCAAAATGATGGTTGCCCAGCACATTATGCCCGTCCTGTGCGAGAATATTTAAATCAAGAGTATCCAGGGCGTTGGATCGGGCGACTTGGTCCTATCTTATGGCCACCCCGTTCACCCGATTTGAACCCTGGACTTCTTCTATTGGGGTTGTCTTAAAAACAGGGTCTACTCAAAACCCATTGTGACATTGGACGAACATCGTCGAAATATCACTCAGGCTGCTGATTACATTAATAGCAGAAGATATGCAAGACAAATAAAACGATCATTTTTAAGGCGATGTCGTGCATGTATTAATGCTGGTGGCAAACAGTTCGAACATTTGCTATAATGTTAATAACTTAATAAATTACACGTGAAACTGTTTGTACAATTTGTTTTGAAATATTAAACATTTTTCAAGAACTAATACTTTTATTACACCCGACCGTCATTTGGCCCCTGTTAAAAAATAATAGGCCCATATTTTTTTATAACTTGTTTTCCTAGAGTATTATACCATTTTGGAATGTTGGTTAGTTGCGTCAATTTTTTAAAAAACTTGCCATACTAGTGTTCATACTTTTTTCTTACACCACGATAAGTTAAATTTGGTTAAAAGTAAAAGTCTTCAAAAAATTTAGGGAATAAAATAAGTTTCATTAATTTTCGTGATAAAACAAGAGTTATTCTGGAGTTTTTAAGAATTGTGGTAGATAGCAGTACTATTCAGGTTGCCTATAAAAAAAAAAGAAAAATATATTTAAAAAATTGTGGTCATGGTAGTGAAAAATATCATAAACGGTCTCAATTTCTGAAGAATTTCATTTTTTTTATATAACTTAAAATAAAATTGGGATATATTTTTTTTTCTTTTTTCCCCGATTAGTCCGGGGCAGGTCTATCCTCCGGTGTTGGCTTATTGTTGAATTTTGGGACACGTTGTATATGCCTATAGAAAAAAAAACGTTTGAAACGTTTGAAATCTTTTGAAGAGAGAATTGCAATTTTCATACGTGTTTTCGAACCCTATTGGATTTTAACTGCATCGAAAACACGTTATATATAATGACAAAAAGAGACACGCATGCCGAGCACAGCAAGTTTAATATAAAAAAGTTGGCAACCCCACCCACAAGTAAGATACTATAACCACAGTTTAAAGACCTTACAATTGGGAAACGAGTGTACTTGTGTAGAGCAACGGTGGGGGCCTTGCGTGGAAGGGGCGAGCCAACCTTGTGCCAGCGCATTTCACTGGGTCTGCTATACAATACATGCGGTTGGCGCGAGCGTGTTTTATACTACTTATTTAACTAATATAACATAGGTTAAAACATTTATTGAACAAGATCATTTTTATTACTACAAGAAAAAACACATTTACAGGTGTTGCACTGCCAAATATTTTCATAACATTTTATTTTTATAGATTTTTTCAGTTTTCGATTGTTAAATTTAATTATGATAGCATTCGGATAAACAAATTTATCAAAAAAAAAATGAGGGGAAACATCAGCACGGCCGTCATGTGACTTCAATTTTACTTAGTAACTCATATAACTATAACAGTAATTCATCATTATAGATATTATATTTTTCATGAAACTAATTACATAAATACCATAAAACACGCTCGCGCCAACCGCGTGTATAATAATAATAATAATATAACTTTATTTCAGACATAATTAGAGTATTGTTTATCAGTCAGTAAAGTGCGCTGGCACAAGGTCGGCCCGTCCCTTGCCCCGCAAGGCTCCCATCATTGCTCTACACAAGTACATTAGTTTCCCAACTGTAAGGTCTAAACTGTGTTATAACTCCTACACGGGAGAACACAGTCGCTAGATTTAATTAAAAGGCTTATTTTATTATTAAGTAATTTATGGATGAAAATTATTCCCGGGAATGAAGTGATTGCTGCCGATGCTATTTCGGCTGCGATCCGTCCCAAAGACCGGCGATTAATCAATCAATTATATTATTGTTACAGGTCAAGAAGCGCTGAACGAGTATCTCAAGACGAAGTGTATTACCATAGAGTACTAAATTATAAGCTTTAAGTTATATTAGTAGGATAGGATATTTTTAATTTATTATGTGATATATTTTGCATGTAATTTCGCTGTATATAACGCATTCTTTATAAACCATTAATCAAAGATGTTTTAATTAATATAATTCTACGACTGACTTGTTCGAATGAAAATATATATTTTTTTCATTTTGTAATTATTGACTTTTATTTTTCTCATCGTACATTTCAAGAGTATTTTATAGCGTGAAAAAACTTTTGATCCCTTCTTTGGAGGTGTTCTTTTCCCATTTTTCTAGTACTTTAAATCTGAAAAAAAAAATAGGAAAGTAAAAAACAAAAAAGTTTGAAAACAGTATGAGGCAGACACTCCCTAATTTAAACTTAAGCTTCACAATGTCACGATTTGAGTCAAAACTATACATAAATTTTGACATTTTGGAGTTAAAACTTAAATTCGGGATTGTGTCTGAATACCGGGCCAAGGGTCATTAATCACGAATATACAAACATCCACCCGATAACCAACCCTTCTACTGTAATAGTAGAATCGACACGCATATTTTTGAAGTTATACTTCTTTTGGGGCGTTTGAGGAAAATTATGAGAGTGAATTTTTACAAAGCGTGCCCACACCGACACCTAAAAACGACACCATGAAGTTATTACGATATGGGCGCACACTGAGATTTAAAATCAACAACTTCAGTGGGTAATTGTCTCTCAAGTTTTTTTTGTTTTGTTACGCTGACGAAGTATAACTTCCTACGTGCGTACATAAGTACACACACACTTTTTTTAATATTTTACTAATAACATAACTCACATTTGATACCTTATCGTATCGCGGCTCTCTAAAGATTTGGGGTTGCCAGCTAGGACCGAATCAATACAAAATGTTGCTGGTGCCGTCCGAAAACTCTTTAATATGTCTTCGTTTTGCTTTCTAAAATAGCCAAAAAAATTGCATTATGAAGTTTTAATGTATTATTATTATTTTATAACATGCAATGTATTTTTATAGGTAGTAAGTGGCTACTGCGGCCCATGGGCACCTGCAAATATAAACAAAGAAGGATACTGATGCGTTGTGAACTTTGACCTTTGAGGAATAAGATGGAATCCCTCACAGCCTGTAATGAACTGACTCTCTATACATTTCACATCGCAACACTTCTACTACCTTCACTTTTACTAGGTACTACTTTCTTCACCTTTTTTTTTATAGGATAAGGGTGACAAACGAGCACACAGTCCACCTGATGGTAAGTGGTTGCTGCGGCCCATAGACATCTATTACAAATCAAAATGTAGATGCGTTGTCACCCGTGAGGACTAAGATGGAATGCCTCATTTCCAGTAAAAAGGGCCTCTGGCCACCTGCACTTACCAAGCGAAACGCACAGGTAAATCTCTACTTTACCCCGGTTCGAGCCGGCCCATCCGTGCGACAGCAAAAGCTGCCGCGTGGCTCTACCACTGTTAAAAACTTCTATCGGCAAAAATAGGCAACGCACTTAACAAGAGCTACAGGTTTTTTTTACATGTTGTTTATACCGTTATTAAAAGCAAACAACCCTTTCATACTATTCATGAAATCTATAAAATCTTTTGAGGGAGCCGTTTGGAGCAAATCAATCCTCGTGTAAACATTAAAAAGTAAATCATTAATTTTCATCGATATTGCTTTCACAACTTCCTAAGTGTCTAAGAACTAATATCTATATTTATATCTTTTGTCAAATGTAATTTTTTAAACCTATTTAATATATATAAATTTAAATCTATTGTCGAAATGAGATTCGTTTGACCGGAGAAGAAACGGCGAGCGGAACTCCGCAGATATCCTCTTTTTGTCTAAAATATTACACAGCATAGCATATACAGAATGCAAACGACAACAGGCACATCGGTAGCTGAAGTAACGTGGCATAAAATAGCAGCTTAATGCTGCTGTGTTTCGTATGTTTAGAGAACCGTATACCCTTTTTACTGGAAACGAGGCATTCCGTCTTAGTCCTCAAGGGTGACAACGTATCTACATTTTGATTCTTAATCGAGAATAGATATAGATACATGTTTATGGGTCACAGTATCCACTTACCATCAGGTGGACTGTGTGCTCGTTTGTCACCCTTATTCTATAAAAAAAAAACTGAAGTATGCTCTATGACGTACTCAAAAAAAAACACGATTTAAAATTTGGAGCTTATCAGCGTATAGTGTACCCGAGTAGACCAGTAATCCACAAGCAGCACCTGTTCACAAGTATGACGCATGTAACAGCCATCGGCCCCCTCGACCATATGGTTAATAATAATAATATTAAAGGAAAGTAGACGATTATTTCATACAAATACCTCTCTGAATAACTGACACACCTAATCGAATCACCTGAGATAACATGAGCCATCAGAGCCTGATTGCTGCGAATGTCCTACAGATTGTTTTAGGCCTATACCGCACTCTCATGCAACACCGTGCACTCATCCCCACACGATCAACGTAAAGGTTCATGCTCTTACTAGTGACTTAAATGTTGCGGGATGGCGTTTCTCCGCTTGTAAGATTAAGTGGCAATTTGAACACCGAATATGCAGTACCAACGTTGAGTGACGTTGCAGCAATGCCCGAGGAAGCTATTGCAAAGGCGGTATTGCGATCCTTGCGATGTTGGGTAAGCAATTAGTTCAGTACGAATGTTTACCCCGTGCCCCCAGTTGCGTCGAGAAAGAAGAGCCCCCCATCTTTATTACACACATATTGCTCTGCACACTGCTCTTGAAAAATCATTTCTTTCACATGGATTAGTAAATCATCGGTTTTGTAGCTGAGCGCCCTCACAACATCGTTTGGTTAATCTTCTCGCCGCTTCGGTTCGAGAAAAGAGAATTCAACCAATTTTTTTGGGCAGATACTTATACAATTATTTAAACATAGTAAACAGACACCCAAACAAGTAATTTAACTAAATTTAAATCTCACAGCAATTGTGCATTTTTCGGGTTAAAAAGTATTCTATATGTTTTTTCAGGAAATAGGAAATCTCACGTAAAATAGGAAAATGTTAACCATTTAACCATGAAGAGGTAATTACAATGTTGTCAAAAAAATACGTGGTAGTTGTAGCGTGATATATAACTACGAGTATATGGTATATATCCCACAAGTAACAGTACATTTTTCCGGGAAAAAGTAGCTTAAGTCACTCTCCGACCGAAGAATTATTTCTCTTTGCAAAAATATTATATCTATCCGTTGGTCCATTGTTGCGTGAAAAAAAGACAAATCAAAAAACACAATAATAAATCAATTAATAACATTTTAGTAATTTTTAATTTAATGAAAAAAAATAATACGTACAATACAATATATATTTTATTTCACGCTTTCCATTACAATAAAACAAAATAAATTTTAAATATATATTGCCACGACTCTGTAGCGAAGTGACTATAAGCATTTCGCTGTGAAGCATTACGGGTCGCGGGTTCTATTTCCGCATAGAACTTGTATCTATATGTCAAATTGTGGTTCATCATCATCATCATAATTACAGCCCACTGCTAAACATTGTTCTCCCCCAAGGAATGCCACAAAGCAAGGTCCTGCGCCACCTGCATCCATCGACTTTCTGCATGTCTTACCAGATCGTCAATTAACGAAATTGTGGTTGTACATGTGAATATTTTCTATGAGCAACTCATGTTTGTAAAACACCTCCATGATGAGTAACTCCTAGTGTGGGCTTAACATTTTTATAAAGATATAAATAATAAAAATCATAGTAATATAATTTCATTACTTATCAGAAATGCGATTTATATCTGGAATCTTCAGTGTGTTCGAAGAATTTTCATGGAAAACACGCATACAGAGAATCTGAAATTTACATAACAAGTATAATATTTAAAACACTCAAATTACTTTATTACTATTTGATAATACTATTACCTACTGCAATTCAATATAAGTAGGCATGCAGGCTGGTTTACGCACTTGGCAGGCGGGAAAGTTGCCAGAAAGTTGCTGCTGCCCATCTCCAATATCATTTCCCTCTGTTGCCTCTTACAACACCTACGGGAAGATTTGGGGTAGTGGACATTACACAGCGAACTGTAGTAGAGAAGGGTAGTAGATATAACGATTATTATAAGGAAAAAATATCTTACTTTCTGCGGTACATTTTTAATACCTAATTTGTTAAATAATTCAAATATACGCATATAATATGGCTCATAGATTTTTACATAAAAATAATTAAATAAAAATTTACAAATTTAGTTTAAATACGTCAAATAATCTCAAAATCTAAGTTTAAAAATCTATGAAAAATGTAGCGATTATATACTCTTTGAATCTATGCTCTAAGTATTCCACTATTAAACTATTCTATCCAAGAAGTTTAATATAATCTCTCTGACTAGTATACAGTTATCTGTGATATAATCATTACGTTTTAATTCCTAGACTATGGAGTGTAGAGTATAAGGAGGAACATCTCTATATATGAAAAGTGTCCCTAAAAACGTGTCCAATAAGGGTGGCGCTGCAGTAGCATAGGATAGATTTAAAAAAAAGCGCCGAAAGTAATTAGAATAAGATGGAGAAATAAACAAGAACCAATCAATCCGCTTGGTTTTGTACTACGTAAATAGTTGAGATTTTGTATACTGGCATTTTACTAACAACTCTAGTCATGTTTTTTAAATATTTGAATTCAGCTGACTTCACTCCGTTCACAACAGCTATCTTCATGTCGTAGTTTTTCCGACGCCAGCGCTATTGTGGTAGGTTTTGGAACCTCTATTTTCAGTAAATAGTAAGACACTTTTTCAACTTTCGCCCCTTATAAGATGGTTCTCCTTCTACTCTACACTCCATATCCTAGACTTAGAATATACTTCTTAAGTCTATGGTTTTAGTTATCTCTTTGACTTGTCAATTTAAAAGCCCCCGATGAAAGATAATTTAAATTATAATCACAACGATTTATAAGCGGGAATTGTATTTTAAAGAAATCTATAAATCTGATGCCAAGGTATCTTACCATTCTAATCATAATAGACGATTCTAATTTTTCAATGAAAAAGCTGCTTATAATATATACTCTATTCCAATTACGAAGTCCCTTTTGACACTTCTTAGAACGTAACTCTTCACGTTTCGCATAATTTGAAATAATAATCATTTTTGTTCATGGTCGTAAATCATCATTTAAAAATACACAATTAATCTAAATCATTATACAATTAATTCACACACACAATCAACATATTATTTTTAGACATCGTGCTCGAAATAATAAAAACTTTAAAAGATAATAATATTTTACTGCCGTTTTGCGTTTACGTTCTATAGTTTTATTTTTACTTTTTTACATAGTGACGTGACTAAAAGAATCGTATAAAATCGATTATAGACAGATTCTTTTCGCGAGTGAAAATCTGTCAACACTGCGTCCACCTCGTGATCACGACCGCTATTTTATTTGTCTCTTCAGTACGAGTGCAGAAGCCTTGTATACGATACGCGTGTTCAGTTTAGTTGATTGTGTGTTGTGTTTTATTTCGTTCTTGTTATTGTAGTTATAACTCGTTGATAATTATTTCGTTGTTATTAAGTTTTGATTGTTATTTGATTTGTTTTTTTTTTTATAAACACTATGGCCGAAACTGAGACCACTAAAAGAACAGTGATGCGCAGTCAGCGAGAGTTTGTAGTACGCCTACAAGGTTACTTTGAAAGAGAGTATCAGAATGGTGGTCCATTGTTACCACTTTCACAAGTAACTAACCGAGTAAGTGCAACTCTTGGTATTAGTCGAAAAACTGTTTCCCGAATAAGTAAGGAAAAACATGGTAATTTAATGGAAGATAACAAATTAAAATCGCCACTTAAGAAAAAAGTTAGAAGATCGATAGTTACACATATCGACAATTTTGATAACGACGCCATTAGAAACCATATCTATGGCTACTATAGTAGGAACGAATTGCCGACTCTCGATAAATTGTCAAATACTTTACGAGAATCTGGACTGTTTCACGGCAGTAGAACTTCTTTCTGGAGGGTTTTAAAAATGTTGACTTTTCTTATAAAAAATGTGATAGAAGGCGGATTTTGATGGAACGTAGAGATATAGCTTTAGCCAGATTTAATTTTCTAAAATCAGCAAAGTCCATTGCCGTTTGGAATAATGTTATATTTCTAGATGAGACGTGGCTAAACGCTAATCATACAATTGGCAAGATATGGACAGACGACACTCCTCACTCCTCCACAAAAGTACCTAGTGGCAAAGACGAACGCTTAATTATTTGTCATGCGGGTTCCATGAAGGGATTTGTTCCGAACTGCCTCTTGGCATTTAAACCTAAGAAAACTGTGGAATACCACGAAGAGATGAATTTTGTTAAATTTAAGGAATGGTTTTGTACCTTATTGACCAACTTGAATGAGCCATCGACGATCATTATGGATAATGCACCGTATCATTCAGTACAAATAAGTAAGCCTCCAACTTCTAGCAGCAAAAAAGCCGATATTGTGAAATGGCTGAATGACAATAATATTGTTGCTGACATGTCCATGTTAAAAGTTGAGCTGCTGCATTTGGTTGCTATAAATAAGCCAGCTAGACCAAAATAGGTATTTGACAAAATGTTTAAGGAAGCCGGACACAATGTAATGCGCCTTCCACCCTAACATTGTCAATACAATGCCATAAAATTGATTTGGGCGCAAATTAAAGGCAAGAATTAAAAAAATCTTTTTTATAATTTATTTTTACCTATTTTAACATTTTATCTGTTGCTATATTAACACGCAAACCTTTATTTTAGGTTATGCGGCTCGTAAAAATAACAGCCCACCGTTTACTGCAAACAAAATGCTGTCATTGTTGCAAGAAGCTTATGATAGTGTTACTGTCGCGAATTGGGAAAGTATGGTTTTACGAACAAAAAAATTGATTTTCGCGGGTTGGGACGGAGACATACATATCGATGCCGTCATAGATAACCAAATTATAATAAATACAGGGGATTCTACAGACGATGATGAGGGTGATGACGACGATGCCGACCATGAAATATCGATTTCGGCTAATGATGATGAATATGTTCCATCTTGATAAAAATATCATGTAATATTATCTAATTAAAATTTAAAAAAAAAACAGTTTTATAAATTTTAATTTGATGCTAATGCTTTTTCTTTCAATACGATTTTAATTTGTTCGTTATAGTAATCGAAGATCAATATCGTCAAGTATCGACTATAGCGGTACATTACTAGTACTTGATTATTGACATCTGTCAAATGGGACTTCGTAATTGGAATAGAGTATAGATGCAATTCGTTATGCAAACAGTATGAACTTTCCATTTGGTGACAAGTTGCAAGTCAGTTGTGCCCTTAAAGACAAATACTTACAATTTTTTTTTGTATTGAATACAATACAAAAAAAAATTTAAATATTTGTCAGAAAATATTTATAGAATTTTTAAGACTTGGCTCGCAAAAGTTTTTCTCGGAATTACAGTTGACGCGAAGCTGGGGCCTTTAAACTAACAAACTTTGTTTTGCAGCATATTATGCTGTAAAAAATTTGAAGTCTTATATGTGTTGAAATAGCGAGATTACTTTATATTAGTTATTTCCACAGCATAATGTCGTATGGAATCTTTCTTGCAGGAATGCGGTACTGACTTTAAAACTATTTTGGTTTTGCAGAAGAAGACCATAAAAGCAATTTATAACCTAAGTCCGAAGGAATCTTTTAGACAATATTATTAATAAATACACCCCTTCACAAGTCTACTGCGGAACATAGGGATCCCCTAAAGAATAACACAAAGCACGATTCTGAGCCACCTGCTTCCATCGACTTCCTGCATGTCTTACCAGGTCGTCACTCCTTCTTTTGGGGGGTCGCCCCACACTTCACCTACCGGTACAAGGCTCCCTCTCGAGAACCTTGCTTTCCCATCGGTTCTTCGGACTACATGGCCGGCAGTGGCGAAGCTAGGGCTCCAAACTAGGGCAAGCCCAAGATATGGTTTTGTTGTTTTTAGCAGTTTTATAAAAATTTACCTTTTCTATTTTTCGATTTTACCTTTTCGTCGCCGATTAGCACTTTAACACACTTCAATTCATCACAAGGAACACTATTATCCTCTATTTTCACTAAAAATCTATAAAAAGTATAAATTTCCAACTCAATATTGCGAGTTTCATTCGCTCAAGTAAACACACAGGGTAAACATTGGAATGTGAAGTTGTGAAGTGAACTTTGCAAACGTATCGTCCGCACGTCGTCACGCTCGACAACTTCACACTGAAAGCCTGGCTTCTAATCTCCATAGTGATTGCTATATAAACAATCGTAGTTATATTTCATTATAGAACATTTTTCCACAGTTTAGAAAGGGAGCGTTCGTCTTCTCGAAAGCCCGGTAAAAAGCCCACGCGTGCGAGAGAGACGACTAATCGCTCAACTGCGTGTTCGCTTTGAGACAAAGAGAACACGAATCAGTGTATTTCGAATTGAAAGCAATCTGCCAAGTGTTGACGTTACATAATAAGGCTACGAGGCCACGACGTGTGTAGAACAGAGAAGCGCTTTGAAACAGTTTACAGAGTTATTTTATTAGTTGATATTATTGATAGGGCAAGCCCGGCTTCTCGGCTTCTATAGAAGCTTCGCTATCGATGCCCGGCCCATTGCAACTTCAGCTTACTAATCCGTTGGGCTAAGTCGGTTACTCTGGTTCTACTGTGGATATCCTCGTTTTTAAGTCTATCACGCAGAGAAACCCCGAGCATAGCCCTCTCCATAGCTCGCTGTGCGACCTTGAGCTTCCTCATACGGCCAGCAGTGAAGGACCACTTCTCAGCTCCATAGGTCATCACTGGCAACAAAATAACACGCACTGGTTGTACAATCTTGTTTTCAGGTTTTGAGGTATGCCTATTGATTCTGGTTCCGCTCGATCGCTTCTTCAATACGAGTTGTATTGAAGTAGCGTAAGTCCTGCCGCATGCATTTGGAGATCTGTCTGTTCAGTTGCCTGTAGGCTGTCATATCTGTTGAAGACTGCAGCTTCATTTCCCGTCTAACAGCAATGAAATTAAGAGTGTTAACGGAGAGTTTTTAAGTTTATATTACTTTCAAGAATACTTATTGAATGTCTGTGGAGCTTACCTAACCTTTAACCATAATATTTTTGCACGTTCTTGTCGTAGGTGATAACTTTTCATCACCAGTGATCAATCTTTTCAAAAATGGTTCAAAATCGGTTTCATTACGTTTTAATAGAATATCGCAAATGAGTACACGATTCATTAGGTTTCTTTCAGTGAGCTCATGTGGTACCCAAATATCGAACTTTTTCGTATAGCCAGACTTTTCCAAATGGGTCAAAACTGTTTTGTGGTCAGTCCTCAATTCTTCGGCTATGTCGTAACTACTAATATGCTGATCTTGCTCCACTTTTTCAAAAATGGTATCAACTTTATCCGTATGAGGGCGACCAGACCGAGCTGCATATTTGACATCAAAATTCCTGGACTGACAATGCTTGAACCAACTTTATGCCACTCTTACTAACACTGCATTAAGTCCATAAAAGTCACAATTTATTTCCCCTTTTTTCTAATAAAACTTCAGAATGTATCGTTTATCTTCGTTAGATTCACTTATAGATTTAGAATACACTGGCGATAGACGGAGATAGTGTGCAAGGGAGAAGAAAACTCCTTATAGCAAAAATTAAAGATAGAAAAGGATACCAAATCTCATGACTCTGTAACTGATTTTGAATGAGAGGTTTGCACAAGTCGGCACGCAAGAAATAAGCTCTTAGATATTATGTCTTTTTTAGAGTGTAATAGTGGTTATTTCTAGTAAGTAATATTTTTTCAAAATAGTTACTTGTTTTGTAACCACTCAAACGTCCGGGCGACCAAATTCGCCTAAAACTTTTTCCGGTTGAACGTTAGGGTGTCTAGAGCGGCCTTGCTGACTTCTACACTTCAAACGACTTTTTATGTATGGAAAGTTACAAAAATCTTCATAATTATTACATTAGACGGCTCCATATTAAAAAACGCGTCTATGGGTTGGTAAAACGTCTATTCCAAGTAACATATACCATTGAAAAAAACAAAAAAAACAAGCGTTGTGGCAAATATTGTCGGTAGTACTGTGCGTTCTGCATTTAAAATGTAAGTAATAACGTGTTTATAATAGCTTTGTACTGGTATTATATATTAAAATAATCCTCAAGATGCTTTCTTCTCGTATATCTACAAGTTTTATGAATCCAAAGTCTGTAATGATGTTTTTATATATGATGAATTCGACATGCGAAAACTTCGCCTTTGCGTGTCGGTTTTTGTTAAGTTTTTGTATTATATATTATTAATTTTAAACAAATATAATAAACTAACATAATTAAATTCTGCATTTCATTAGCTTTCTGTGAGTGATTTTTATTCTGATACAGGTAAAGAACTTTCTTCGTGGCAACGGTTTTAGTCGAACTGGTCGCGATCGGACCAAATAAAAATCGCGAAGATCGTCGCCGGGACGTTCAAGGCTATTGTCGCCGCGTCGTCCGGACGTTTGACTGGGTAGGCGACTGTAGTGTCAATTATAGAAATAATCCTGATAATTGCACATTTCACAGGTAAATTCTCAAGATGTCGTCAATGATATGACGCGTCTATTTTGGTTAAAAGAACCATGCCCACTTTTCATACATTTAAAAACCTGATAGTAAACGTTTATGTATAGTTATAAGGTATAGTAGAAAAACTTCCTGTAAGTTTAGAAAATAATGTCATATAGTCATTTTTACGATTTAAACGCTACGAAGCCCAAAAATATTAATGTTACTCTTTAGGTTAGGATTTCCCGTTACCAAATATTAAATTTTTCTATCTCTTATTAATGTTCTATCATTTTTTTACCAAGTACATCATTTTTTTATTATTACTTTTTTCAGCAAAATTTTTCTTCGAATCTAAAACGGTTACGTACTTGGTTTTTTTTTATTTTATAACTTTTTTTAAAATGTGATTATTACTTTTGTAACTATAGTTGAAAGTGTACTTGGCGCGATGCTTTACAGTGAAACTGTTATTGTTCGGATTTCATATCTTTTTGTAAAGTACACAATTTCTTTTATTTTCAAATATCGCACACTTCATACCGCGAAGCGGTTGAGTTTGTGCTTTACTCTCAACACGTCAAGGTCAAGAAATTTTTTGCTCTTTAACTACCTCTACAACAACTGATTTGTACTCATAAGATAATATGAGTAGATTTATTTCAAGAAAATTTAATCAATCTATCTCATATTTTGTAAAAATCAATTTTATTTTGCAATTTTAAGAAAACTGAAAAAAAATTTCGTGGACGTCCGGATTTTTTTACGTGGTCACGATAACTCTCGAAAAATTTAACGTATCGAGTCCGGGTTTTTTTTAAATAATTATATTAAATAGATACTTATTTCATAACAATAGTGGTGTTTTTTATATAAAAAAGTCTCCATTCATTATACAGTTAAGGTATAAAACTTTAACTTCGAATTTCAATGTAACTCTGAATAAAACTCTACTAACAATTAAATATTTTTTTACAACTTTACCAGAGTATCCAAGTAGAAAAGTATCGTGTGGACATTCGGTAGAAACAGAAACAGAAACTTTTTTATTCAATATAGATTATAAATGATACTTATTGAAAGTCTCTCTTTTGTTTAAACTGGTTCGGAAAAAAACCTCTGTCCTGGGAAGAACCAGCAAGAAACCCAGCGGGACATTTTTTTAAACAACAGCTTACAATCATGTACACAATTAACTACACAACAAATTAGAAATAGTATGGTAGTGATCATCTCATTCCCAGGACTTATTGTCATCCATAAATTCCTTAATATTATAATAACCCTTTTTATACAAACTTAGTTTAATAAAGTTTTGAACTTTGAGCAGGTCAAATTTAGTATATTTAAAAATTCCAGTTGTTGTAAAAGCGTATACATCGCCCCAAGAATGAATTACTGACTCGGTAGAGTCGAGTAACTAGGGCGTAACTAGACGAAGTATAATCTACTAGTTAGTCTGTGGTGTGAACTGTTGAGTGAAACTATGGAGTGTAGAGTAGAAAGAGAACCATCTTATAAGGTGTGAAAGTGGAAAAAGTGTCCCACTATTTACTGAAAACAGAGGTTCCAACACCTACCACAATAGCGCTGGCGTCTGAAAAACTACGATATGAATATAGCTGTTGTAGACGGAGTGAAGTCAGCTGAATTCAAATATTTAAAAAATTTCATGACTAGAGTAGTTAGTAAAATGCCAGTATACAAAACCTCAAATATTTTACGTATTACAAAACCAAGCGGATTGGTCGGTCCTTGTTTATTTCTCCATTTTATTCTAATTCATTTTTGCGCTATTTTTTAAAATTATGCTATGCTACTACAGCGCCACCCTTATTTTACGCGTTTTTAGATATGCAGAGATGGTCCTCCTTCTACTCTACACTCCATAAGCGAAACGAAACTGTGGAATATAAAGATTACATATATTTAACAAAAAAAACTGTACTTGTCAATGTCAGTTTGCATTTTTATTTATTTACTAACTCACAATTGTTATAACAGGAGTGGAGCCTAATGCTACTATGTGGTCACTAATGTAAAAAAGACAAATAGTTTAATGTCACCCTTGCGAATTCCGCCAATGTACAATTAAATATGTCTAATCGTTGTGCTACGATGTTAAGCATTCTAGCTGCACGAACAACCGGTGCGTACTTTAAGATCTTTGTACGAGCAACTGGTACGTCCAGCAACCCTCCCCTCAGCCCCCGTCACAGCCTAGGATTAGGCACGAAGAACCGCAGCGATTCCAGAATTTCCGGATTGTTTAATCTACCACGTAATATCAAGTATATGTACTTAAGTAGCGCAAAGTTCCGTCTAACCTCCAATTTATAATATCCAACCATTCCTATTACAAAAAGGGTTGGATACATAAGAGGATAAAAAAGGTACACCCCGTATTGCTTTAAATAGAGGTATCGGGAAAACTTATTCTGTATTTTATCCAACATGAGGTTATACTTGGTTTCATAAGGACTCCAGATGATAGCTCTGGTTTCTAGATTGCTTCTTACTAAAGCATTATATAATGACTTCACGGCGACAGTGTTGAGGAAGTCATGCGTTTCACGCATTATGAAGCCCAGGTTTTTAAAGGCCTTTTTACACACCTGTACAATATGAGTACGAAACGTCACGTCCTCGGTAAATAAGACGCCAAGATCACGTATACAGACAACGCGATTGATGACATCCCCTTCCATGAGGTAGTTGAAATGTATCGGGGTCCTCGAGCGTGTGAAAGACATCACATTGCATTTTGATATATTAAACAGCAATTTATTCTCCCGACCCCACTCCACCACCCGATCAATATCACATTGTAAGCGGTCGCAGTCCTCGTTGGAAGTAATCCTCAGGAATAATTTGAGATAATCCGCAAAGAGTAAGCAACCCGCGTCTCTCACTGAGCAACTCTCACCACCTCTGGAAGGTCATTTATCATAATGATAAATTCTAACGGACCCAAATTACTCTCTTGACCGACTCCTGTAAGGGTTAGATACGAGTTTGAGGTGTAGCCAGCGTAGTCCACGAATTGCCTTCAGTTCTCTAAATAACTAGAAAAGAACTGCAAGAGGTCTGGAGTGAAAACAGCCATTGCGAATTTCCTGAACAAGACGTCATTGTCCACACTATCGAAAGCCTTCCTATAGTCGAAATAAGCTACATCTAGCTGGGCACCGGCCTCTGAATCGAGAGCTGGTGCTAAGTGATTCATGAAGCACATCAAGTTGGAATTTGTGCTGCGATCCGTCCGAAAACCATGCTGTGCATCATTAAATTGTACATTAACCTGCGAGTAAATGCAGGAATACAATGCTGACTCGAAGACCTTCGCGAACGCTGACAGCACAGCTACAGGTCTGTATCCACTAACATCTGAGCTCAGAGCAGCCTTTAGCGCGTTCAAAAAAACAAGGCCTGTCTGCAAAGGACTTAGTTGGTAAAATTAAATTTTTTTTAAAGATATAGTAACTGAAAGGGCAAGTTTTGTGTTTAACATTACTGACACAGTTTTAACTTATCATTTCGTCAATTAACATATCCAAAGCACAATCTAATACTTTAAATTATCTAAATTTTTTTCATTCGATAAATAAGTATTCTTTAATATTAAAAAATCAAAGCTCAACTGCTGACTAATAGCAGAAATCATAAGACGACATCTATTCCAAAGCAGACAATTAGAATGTGACTGCTGTCTAACAGCAGAAATTGTATAATTGAATACCATCCGTTGCTGAAAAAAAATACAAATTACGTATTTGCATTACCACAGGTTCGAAAAAAACCCTCTGTCCTGGGAAGAACCAGCAAGAAACCCAGCGAGACTTTTTTTTAAATAAATTTTACGATACAAAATGATTACAAACTATTTAAAAAAAATATTTTAGAAACTGCTTGGAAGCGACCACCTCATTCCCAGAGGTTATTATCAACCATGTATTCATTTATACTATAACTCTTTTTTTTAAATCGATGTTTCACTTTCGAAAATATCGAGGTTCTAATATCGCTTTTTTTATGAGCGATGTTGCATCCCTACCGCCATACCAATATTCTCAAGCGTAGTATCCACTAAGTAATCTGTGTTCTCAAGATAAGGTGTCTATCTGCTTAGACGCCTTGAGATAATATTGCCAACTATCGACTAACTATATCGAACAACTATATTGAAAAGTATGAAATAACTGATAGATAGAAATAAATTTTAGTTTTATATGGAAACAATTGATAAACAAAATGATAAATGACTGTTTAAAGTGTTGACGTTTCGTTAATAAATAAATATATGAAGTTGAAAATTTGGTGAGGTCATATTGACATCTGATTCGAGAATATATACACTGTAGTCTCACGCCTACACGTTTACATACATATACATATGTTGAACGTGTACTTGGCGTGTGACACTACAGTGTCTCCGGATACACAGTAATAATATCATATTTTGCCGTGTGGTGTGCGGCCTTAGAGTATTCAACTAACAGGAGACGCCATGCGCATAAAGTTCCAAACAAAAAAGTCTGTCACTTCTAGCGGGAGGCGAGATAACGCACACTAAGCAAATCGTAAACATTGGGTCACGTCGTTACGCACGCACACAGCATAATATAAGCACACGATTAAGCAAAACGCACACAACCTTGAAAATCTCTTATAAATGTCTCATCGTTACAGTGCATAAGCTATAAACAACTAGTGCGAGGGTCTTGTCGATATGGATATGTCGATGAAATTTTATGCAAGTTACATTAGCAAATAAAATAAAATAAAAATGAACAAATGTTTAAGGTGTAATATTATATTCAAAGTAAATTAAAAAAAAATACATAAGGTACAAAATAATAATACAAAATTACCAAAATTAAAACAAATTGAAAAGTTTAACAGTGGTAGAGCCACGCGGCAGCTTTTGCTGTCGCACGGATGGGCCGGCTCGAACCGGGGTGGTACCACGACCTCACAGAAAACCAGCGTGAAGTAGAGGTTTACCTCTGCGTTTCGCTTGGTGAGTGCAGGTGGCCGGAGGCCCTTTTTACTGGAAATGAGGCATTCCATCTTAGTCCTCACGGGTGACAACGCATCTGCATTTTGATTCGCAAACGAGGATAGATGTAGATGTCTATGGGCCGCAGCAACCACTTACCATCAGGTGGACTGTGTGCTCGTTTGTCACCCTTATCCTATAAAAAAAAGTATTATATTATATTTTAACAGGTTTTTAAAGTGAATAAGTTTGGTATATATGTGACGAATACACTTTTTGGGATTACTCTTAATTCTTACTTGCATATTTTTCCATCACCAAGTTTGCCAGTTCAATGTTATGTGGAACGTAATCATTATCGAAATAAACCTAGCAAGCAAAGTGGCGAAGCAATCAGCTTTTTTTTGCCGTTGAGCAATCAGTTTCAAAATAGGAGGTTCAGATGTCTGGGTGATCAGTAATCGATTGCTAAAAACAGAATTTGAAAATTCGAAACCGTTCTCGAGATAATCGTGGGACAGACGGACAGACATCGTGAAATCAATAAGTGTCTTCGCAAGCTTCGCCACTTAATAATCTTCCTGTATGCTTAAAAATATATAATATGCCTAGTCTATGAAATGTTTTTACCATTTTTAATGTCATGACCAACCGAAAAGGTTATCTGTATAGGGGTTTTAAACGGTCTAATTTTAGAGATTTTACCCAACCTATAGAGTTAAACCGTTTTAAGGCTTAGGGTTGAACTACATCTGGCAGCACGGAATCGCACTTTCCTGTGCTTCTATCCTTTTTGTTCACTCAGAAACGTTATTTACTAGAGCGAGAAAGAGAGCGGGAGTGTATAGTTCTACCCTCAAAAAGCCGATTGTAAACCGGTTTCAAAAGTTTATATATCATTCTTGACAATCCATACTAATATAATATTATAAATGTGAAAGTGTGATTTTTTGTTTATTTGTTTTTGTCCTCCCTTTATGCAGCAACAGGATGGAGCAATTAAAAAAAAATAAACATTTGCTATCTCTTGGTCGAAGTTTACGCTTAACCAAACATACTTTTTTTCGTCATTTTACTTAGGATTGAAAAATAATTAATGTCTTCGTAAAAAGCGGTAATATTTTGTGTTCTACAGTACAAAAGTGTAGTACTCTGTATATATTTAATAATAATAGATTATAAATATGACACTGAAATTATTTGTTTGTCCTTATTTATTTATTTAAGCGCTAATAATTCGTGTATCATCTGAAAACAACAATTTGGTTGACACCATCTAAGACGATAAACTTGTAAATAACATTTTAAAATGAATATATATCGTTCACTAAACCTTCCATTTCCATTTGTTACATGTTTTAAATTTTATCCTTCATAATGTAAAATAAGCCTGCAGCAAAATAATAAACTTACTTCCAATAATTTCAAAATCGGTACATTTCATTTAGTTTCCTTTTATTATTTGATTTGATTACGAAAACCGATTGGTCAAAATGCTCGGAACAAATAGTGCTTGTTCGTTTAGGTACCAGGTTATATGATTGCCACATGCTTTTAACCAAACTTGGCGCCTGTAAGGATCTTTTGGAAAACTGTAAAACCAAAGATCTTTTATAAACATTGTACAAAAAAGAATTTTAAATAACACCTTGGTATTATATAACAAAGTATTACTTATAGTCAAACTAGCTGACCAGGCAGACGTTGTACTGCCCTTTCCGAACAACCATTTACTTTACCAAAAAAACTCCTGAAATTAGCGATAAAAAAATTGAGGGTCCCTTATCGGGATAAAAATTATCCTAACTCTCAAGTTGAACCAAACTGCACACAGTCTGCAAAATCTCATTGAAATCGGTTCCATCTGTTGAATACTTACAGCAACACGTGGTGGTTATACCACTAAATTGTAGCTTATATTAAACGTTTGTATTTTTAACATAGCGCCATCTATTGAATATTTACTCAATCCAGTCATCAGATATCGTCATCTGACAGAATCGTTTGGAGCTAACAGAAAATTGTGACTGTCAAATAATAGGCAAATAATTTTCAATAAAATAATATTGTATTGCGACTATAAATTGAGATGTAAGCTATCCTATCTTTTAAGTTGGACCAAACTGCACACAGTGTGCAAAATTTCATTGAAATCTGTTCAGTAGTTTAGGAGTCCATCGCGGACAAACAACGTGACACGTACTTTTTATATATAAAGAAGATAAAAACATCGACACTAAAGATAACAGTGAACATCACTATTATAGTCTTGATGATACCATTTTATATACTCGAAATTCCCCTTCTTTTCGTTTCATAACGTAACATAATGAAATGAAAATATCTATTTATAATGTTTTAAATGTATAATGTATACAATAAAACAATTTAAATTGACGTTTTCATTTCGTTAAAAACAATTAAAGATTATTAATGTTGTTTGAAATAATATAGTTTTGCAAATAGATCACAATAATATTGATGAATTTAAGACTATTCAATAACACGATTTTGTCTTGTGTAATTAGAACAAAGAGAAACGATATTTGTCTACAATTAAGCAAAATTTAATTATGTCTTAGTAGTGCAAAAGTCCTTACTATAGTATTAATACTTTAAGTTGACAACACTACCTGCTCAGCTATACTAATCAGAGTTTTCGTGATTTAATGCTTATATTAATTATTGAAATCAAAATAAATACTTAAAGATGAAAGGTAACGCCGTCGTTTTGTAAATTTGAGGTCTGTGATCTTTTTTTTACAAGAAAACACACTGCAACTCGGCATTTTTCTGGAGGTAAACTCACGCTTACGACTACTTGGTAAGTGACGCCGTACGCGGCGCAACTAGTTTTATATAACGGGAATGATCCGCGCTCTCGTACTTTTGACAGCGGGGAACGCTCTCCAATGTCGTCTCCTGTTAGTTTAATACTCTAAGTGTGCGGCGGAGTAGAATAGCACCACCCTATATCTACCTGTGGGTGTCGTAAAAAATAAATAAAAAGAAGGCGTTTAAGGGAGTGTGGAAAAGGACTGAACCCCTGTAACTTTTTCACTGATATACCTACTGCTCCATCTGTCCGAGTCCCTCTCCGGTCGTAACGGTCTCCGTTCCACTGGGTCCAGGGGGACAAAGACGAGTATGTGCACCTGTGTCCGCGCGTACACTTGTGCACGTTAATATCTCCTGCGCAATTGACCTGCTTCCAAATAGGACTCCGATCTATAACCAATGTCCTATGGCGATAGGAGGAGGTAGAGAGGCTTAACGTGATGCTCGTTGAGTTTTGTCTGACTCCTGCACTTAGGCGGTCTTGGGGGTGTAGTGTACATCGTGGTCGCTTCTGCTCTGCAACGGGATGACAGAGCGGACTCGGCAGCACCCAAGGTGACAAAGCAGCGCTATTCAGGGAGGCACTGCTTTCCTCGCTCAACCGGGGAGGGGGATAGAAAAGGCGCCAACTCCTTTAGGATGGTAGCAACCGCGGCTGCCTCCGCATCACAAATTCGCGGTTGACGCTACAGGAAAATTAATGGAAAATTTAATTTATCAAAATCAATGACGTTTGGTGCGTGGAATGTGCGCACACTTCTTGACCGCGAAGCAAATGCCTGCCCTGAGCGTAAAACTGCCATTGTAGCTCGGGAACTAAGTCGCTATAATATTGATGTGGCTGCACTCAGCGAAACACAACTCCCCGATGAAGGAGAGCTGGTAGAATACGGCGGCGAGTATACTTTCTTTTGGAAAGGACTCGCTTCCTCGGATCCGCGAAGGTCTGGTGTAGGCTTTGCTGTCAAGAACTACCTTGCTGCTCAACTACAAGAGTACCCTGTACACATATCGGACCGCATTACCACATTGCGCCTTCACATGGAATGTGAAAACTATCTTAATATCATCAGTGTCTATGCCCCTACGCTAGACAAGTCTGATGACATGGGCGACTTTAACGCCCGAGTAGGACGAGACTATGACGCCTGGTCTAAAGTTCTTGGCAGACATGGTGTTGGTAAAATGAACAGCAGCGGCCAACTGTTGCTTAGTCTTTGTGCACAATTAGATCTTGCAATTACAAATACTATGTTCAGACTGCCTGCCAAGTACAAGGCAACGTGGTTGCACCCCAGATCGAAGAATTGGCACCTTATCGATTACGCCATCGTGCATCAAAAAGACATATCTCAAGTCCAAGTCACCCGTGTCATGCGTGGTGCTCATTGTTGGACTGATCATCGGCTTGTTATCATTAAATTAAATCTTCGTCTTCCACGTCCTTGTAGATCGGAAAGATCTAAACAGATACGTCTGAACCTCGAACGACTCCAAGATACTAACACGAGGGCTAAATATGCCGAAACCTTGAATACTGCTCTGCAGCCCCTCGATCTAAAATTAGGTGAGATCAATGTTGTCTGGGAGTCTCTATCTTCTCATGTTCTCGATACTGCTAAATCTACTTTGGGTTTGAGAGTTCGAAAACATGAGGACTGGTTTGATGAGAATGATGGGATACTTCAAAGAGATTTAAAATATATATATACTATAGAGCGGGCATTGGGATAAGTTATATACAAAAACTTTAAGCTCGTGTGTGTGTGACACCCTCTAGCTAAAAATAGCAAAACTACGCTATCATTTATTAAGACAACATTTTAGCTATTCCCCAGTAGGTGACGCTTAAAATATAAGATCGTTTTAGGAATGTTACCATTTCGATACCAAAGTATCGATAATGTTGTTGAAGGTTACTAGGCTTGAAATGCTTTAAAATATAATAATAGGGAGTAAAATGATTGTTTCATTGTATAAATCTATTTATCATGACTTCCATCACACGAAAAAAATCACTTTAACTTTTTAGTCCTCTATTTTATACTGATCCTGCTTTTATATCTTTAAGTAATCATAGTGAAAAATAACCTGTTACAATGCAACGACAGTGAAAAATCACCTGTTACAGTGTATGTAATAGATAATCTCTATTTTACTTATTCTACAATAACTCAGCTTCTAGATTGACAAATCTTTTCAGCTATTAATTGTTTATATATACGCTTTCAAATGGTACTTTCATCTTGTTAACACTTGGGCCCAAGAATTTATGGAGACGTCTTCTTCTCCTTTTATATTATTTTGTCAATTTCATCAGCTGCACTACTTAAAAGATACTACCCACATCAATAAAAATTGTTATATTATCTTACCTAGTTTTTACCTTATTTCCTAACTCAGGCTTAACCTACAACTTCTTGAATCTAATATCTTTAACAGTACAATTTTTTTTAATGTCACAAGCCTATAGCAGTCTCCTATCACTGTAAGCCAGGATCTATAATGGTTTTGTCCTTGAATAACACCAGAAAATGAAGCCCGGTATGTAAAAGAGAAGACTTGTGGTATGGCTAAACATCAACACAGCAAGTATCCTCAGCATCTTCATAAGCAACACAGAAAATCTCATCATCATGCCTAAAAAAATGTTTCCACCCTTCTACATAAAGTAGGCTACTTAGCATAGTTGGCATTTGCTACTAATTTTTGTTGGTATGGGTATAGTATCTTTGACTGTTTTACCTCCTTAAATATTGTAAATGATTAAATCGGCATCCTGTATATTATTTTTATCGATAACCCCAATCGATAAACGTCGTCAATCACTAACTTTAAATAAATAGTGACGCTACAGGATAACAGAGGGCGCTTAGTACAATAAAAATAAATTTTCTAGAACAATCTACGAGAAATAATAAAATTTAAAGATTATTCGGTAAATATACGTTATATTTACGATAACAAACCAAAATTACGTTCATTTTTTGCTCCATATCGTGACTTACAATATCTTAATGCACAACCGGGCATATTTTCTATAAAAATATTTTTTTAAAGATATGAAAAGAATGCGTCTTGACTTTATGACGATGTCACTAAGACTAACGGAGATATATCCTATAGGACATAAGTTACAGACGACAATTTTGCTGCTGATGTCCGGTCTATTACTACTACTACTTAAATGTCTTTGGGATACTTACAGACGCTATTGATCAACACCGTAGGCTCCTAAAGCAGCACAGTAGAACTCATCAGAGTGGAGGTGCTATGGAGTTGCGTCATAGTGATCTGGAGCTGCGTAAACTTACACGACAAGCGAAAGACAAGTGGTGGCAGGAGAAGGCTCGTCAGATGCAGGGCCTCGCTGATACCAACCAGCTCGGTGAGTTTTATGCTGAGGTGCAATATCTACTCGGTACGTCCTCTATGGCAAAAGTTCCACTGATTTCAACTAGTGGTGGAGCGCTTTTTAAAAGCAGGGAGGAAATACTTGGGCGATGGGCGGAGAATTTCAACACCCTACTTATACGTGGATCATTTTGTTGACCTAGACCACGTTCGCTGCCTACCTCAACAACCTTTCGCCCTCGAGCTCGATGAGCTAGTCTCACCTGACGAGGTTGCTCTTGCCATTAAGCAACAGCAAAATAAACGCGCGGTTGGTGTTGATTTTATACCGGGTGAATTATTGAAGTATGGCGGTGGGGATTGTATTCGGCGTTATGGGAACTTTTTGTCATTATGTAGGAAAAAGAACAAGTCCCTAATACTTTTAAGGTATCCCTCATACGAGCCCTATATAAAGGCAAGGGTGACCGATCGAACTGCAATTCTTACCGAGGCATTTCTCTACTTTCAGTGCCTGGAAAAGTCTTCGCCAGACTTCTATTAAACCGCCTCAGGAAACTTTCTGAAAGGATTTTGCCGGAATCCCAGTTCGGCTTCCGACCTGACCGTGGTACCTGTGAGGCGATTTTCTCATTGCGTCAACTACAGGAAAAAAGCAGAGAACAGGGTCGTAATATGTATCTCTGTTTTGTAGACCTTGAGAAGGCATTCGATAGTGTACCACGTGAAACCCTCTGGATAGTGCTGCGGAAAATTGGATGCACGGAGAAGTTTGTGAGACTTCTGAGACTCCTGCATGATGGCATGCAGAGCTGCGTCGCTGTAAACGCTGATCAGTCAGATTTTTTCCCGTTACCTGTGGGGTAAAACAAGGGTGTGTCATTGCATCCACACTTTTCGCGTTATACTTTGCAGTTGTAGTCCAGGAAGTCTTAAAAACTACCCATGAAGGAGTTCGCATTCGTTTCCGCAACGATGACAATCTTTTCAGCTTAGCTAGACTTAAGGCCCGTACGAAAGTATCTTACGCACTTATTACAGAGATCTTCTACGCAGACGATTTATGTTTTGTGCCCGATTCCCCAGCTGGCCTGCAACAGTTTGTGACCACCTTTCACGAGTCGTGCCGTATTTTTGGTCTGAAGATAAGTGTTAAAAAGACGGAAGTGATGTCTTTAGATATCTACGGTCAAGAGACACTGGCCGTCAAACTCGGTGATGATATACTTAAGCAGATCAATACATTTCGTTATCTGGGGAGCACGATAACATCAAAGTGTGACCTTGATGCTGAAATCAACAGCCGATTCGGTGCCGCGGCTGCGGTATTCGGTAAACTGGATCGCAAAGTCTTTGGCTCACATGACTTAAAGCTGGCTACCAAAATTGATATTTATAAGGCGGTAGTGCTGCCTAACATACCGTACTCTTCAGAGTCATGGACAGTTTACCGCCGTCATATACGGACGCTGGATCGCTTCCACTTGCAATGTCTGCGCAAAATTCTCAACATCCGTTGGTCTGATCGCATTCGGAATACGGAAGTGCTGCGTAGAGCCTATATATATATACCATGGGGATTGAAGCCTACCTTATGAGGCGACAACTGCGTTGGTGTGGACACTTATCGCGAATGTCAGATCAGCGTACGGCTAAGTGCATCTTTTTCTCTGAACTTGAGAAGGGCAAGCGGACAACTTCTCAGGTACAAAAATGTACTTAAGCGCCACATGATGAAGTGCGACATCGAGCCTTCAGAGTGGGAGCAAGCAGCCGCTCGACGACCGGAGTGGAGATCTTTGGTGAAAGCCAAGGTCAAAATGTTTGAGGAGAATCGATGCTCTGAATTGGATGCCCGACATGATCAACTCAAAGCACGCCCACCTTGTGCGATTAACTATAATTTCTGTAATGGTGTGCTCACCTGCCCGCATTGCACGCGAACATTTGTAAATAAGATCGGCTACGTTAGCCACGCACGAGCACACCAACGACAGGATCGGAGCTGAAGAGGTCGCCATGGCCGAAATCGGTCGAGGAGATTATTATTAATAATATCGTCGTGAATATACAATAAAGAATTTTTGTGAGATGTTGAAAGTATTTTTAGTCACTATTTAGAAATCTGGTTCTAAAATACTAATTAAGTATTAAATCTGAACCAGATCTGTAAATGGTGACTGAAAAAGGTATGATTTATTATATATATTTGTACTACTTCGTCTTGTGCTAGTGTTTAGTCACGGTAACATTTTTATGGATGAAAAATATGTGGAAATTCCATTTTGGGGATTCATTATAAAATCGATATTGAATTCTCCCTTATCAATCAAACGAGAACATGAAGTATACCTACCTATTGAGGTTACTGCCCTATATTGTTGTATTTATGCATTCTATTGCAACATTGATTTGACATTTTGGTAACCTATATACCTACAGCTATCACTCTGACATTAAACATTTCAAAATGCAAACATTCGCAATAGCCGTTTGGGGCGCCTGCGTTATTCAAATAATATCTTTTACATGATCCATTGATGGTGTAAGATGATTCAGAATACTTAGTTGGCATTTGTAGGCATTTCCTCGCGATTGTATATGTAAAGATTTTTATGAAATGTCGCTCAGTATGAGACATTGACTATAAATTAATTCAATATTTTAAATGGGGGTCATTGTAGAAGCGTGCTCGTCGCGACCCCTGCCAGCCCTTTTCAGGGCTGCAATTCTATACAGCTGCGCACCCATGCCAACGAGGGTTAGGGCGTCCCCCCAAGGCGACGCACAACAGCTCGTCCCCGTTGGTGTGGAATGCAGCGCGCAAAGCGGCGATGGGGACCGCCACCCGTCACGCACAGCCCGACACGGCGGAAGGTGGAGGACAGAGTGCAGAGTTGGCACGTGGAATGTTAGAGGAGGCATGAGAGATAAGACGAATGAGTTGATCGAAATAATGAAAGAAAGAGAATTAGATGTCGTGTGTATGTCGGAGACCAAACGGAAGGTCAGTGGTACTGAAGAGCTCCCTGGCGGGGCGTTAGCTCTATGGTCCGGAGTCCCGGAGAGCGAGAGCGCCTGCCAGGGAGTGGGGGTGCCGCTGTCGTCTCGGTTGGTCGATGTTATGACTGAATATAAGGTTGTGAACTCAAGACTTCTCTGGGTTCGCTTTAAATTGGGACTGGCGAAGTTATTCCTTTTGGCTGTTTATGCGCCGGTAGCATCGTCGTCCAGGGCTGAACTGGAGGAGTTTTGGGAGAATGTAAGAGAAGTTCTAGATTTGGCTAGGGTAAAGCCTGTGTGCGGGTAGGGCATGACCTGTCACCCATGTTTGGCGTCCAAACGGGCGTAAAACAGGGTTGTGTCATGTCTTCCTGGCTGTTCATACTGTATCTCGACAGCTGTTTACAGAAGCTGAAAGATAGCTGTTTGGGTGTGAAATTGGGTGACATTAATATAAATTGTCTGCTGTATGCTGATGATGCAGTGCTTATTGCATCAGAGGCAGAACTACAGGCATTAGTCACGTGTATGAAAGAGGAATGTGAAATTAAAGGTCTCCGTTTGAATGCTAATAAAACTAAGGTTCTGGTATTTGAAAGGGACGAAAAGAGAACGAAGTGTGAAATATGGGTAAATCAGGAATGTCTAGAACAGGTAAATCAAATTGTATACTTGGGGAGTGCTTTTAGCCGGGATGAAAGATGTGATTTAGATGTGGACAGGTGTGTCGCTGCCGGGAACAAAGTCAATGGTGCCCTGACTGCGTTAGTCAAAAGGCAAGGCGTAGTGAAGAGTGCACGCCTTGCAATACATAACGCAGTGTTGGTACCGACTTTGTTATATGGCAGCGAAACCTGGGTATGCCAGAAGGAGCATAAAAGCAAGTTGAATGCAGTGTAGATGCGATCTCTTTGTAACATGTGCGGCGTTACCATGGCCGACCAAAAGCGAAACAAAGAGATTCGCAATATGGCAGGTTTGAAAGACGACCTTATCACAAAAATTGATAAGGGCGTACTTCGATGGTTTGGGCACGTTGAGCGAATGAGTGAAGACCGAATGGTGAAAAAAATATATAGCGCGAAAGTTAATATTAAAAGGTGTCGAGGTAGACCGAGACTAACTTTCGAAGACCATGTGAGCAAACCTAGACGTGCATGTATGAAGAAGTTAATGAATCTGAAAGAAGCGAAAGAGGTATGTAAGGATCGTGACACTTGGCGATCTGTTCTCTCTGGCTACCCCGTCAGGGATTGTGCGTGAAGGAGGAATATTTTAAAAATTTTGCACGATGTGTGATCAAAATCGAAACTAAGTTAACAAACCTACAACAACTAAAAAAAACAAAACCATCTAATCACTTTTCGCAAGTTTCCTACATTATAACAAGATAAACTTTCCTACATTAAACAATACTGTAGTAAGTCTTTAAACATTTTGAATTTCTTAACCGTTATTTGTAGGGATTATTATTATATTGACTCGAATGTCATCTGTTTCAGATCATTTATTTGGGTAGAGTTAAGATTTCACCATGAGAGTTTTGCTAATTTAAATTTACGTTAAAATCTGTGAAGAATAATTCTCGGACAATAACATACATTATAATTATATCAATAAAATGCGTGGAAATATTATGTGCAAAAGCAATATAAAACATCAATAATAATGTATAGTTTATAAAAAAAAGAGCCGTGGTAGCTCAGATGGTTAGCGCTCGCTGTAAGCTTCACAGTACTCGAGCAACCCGGGTTCGATCCCCGCCGGCACCAATGAAATTGTTAATTGCAATTTTAAGTGCTGATTTACCACGAGCTCGGCGGTGAAGGAAAACATCGTGAGGAAACCTGCATGTCTGAGAAATAAGAAAAAAAATATTTCGAAAACATGTGAAGTTCGCCAACACGCATTGGGGCAGCGCGGCGGACACTTCCTAGCCCTAAAATCCTCTTAGAAATGAGAGGAGGCCTGTGCCCAACAGTGGGACGTAAATAGGCTGCAACTTTAACTTTTATAAAACAATTTGTCTTCCAGAAAATAAAATTACATAACTACACCTATTTATAGTTTTATTTTATCCACATGCTAATCTAAAGTAAATTCGAGTAATTTTGGTAAAGTTTACCCCGTAGGTACCTAAATTTTAATTATTATTTTTTAGAAAATTTTCAAATCGTAAGGCTTGAGCCAAAATTACTCCAATATTCCTGTTTAAAGTTACAGAATGCAGGCTTGAAATTCCCACGAAAAAAAATTCATTTGGGCGCCACTGTGGCGCTAGAAATAGCACTGTTAATAATATATAATAGCGTGTTTAATTTTTTTAGTTGGAGATAGCGTTCTTCTCTCGGTAGAGAGTAATTGTGTTCTGTGGTCTTAATAACCGTTATCGGGGAATTTCGATTAGAGAAATATATTTATAGATTTATAGTAAAAGTCAGTGATTTTCAATCTGTGGTGATGAAGAATTTACGTTTATTCTATGTTAATAATGCGAAAGTAAGTGAACTGTATAACTGTATGACTGGTGCCCGCAGCTGAGACTGTATTGATCACTGAATTAATCAAAGAGAGTTTTTCCATTATATCTAGTAGCACAAAGCCTATTCTGTTAGATATTCTCCATCAAATTAAGAAATATCTTTTGACAGCTGCCACATTTATTAAACTAGGTATTCCAACTGAAAAAATCGGTATCTACAATATTCGATTCTTAAGAGATATCGTTATGGATTATTTAGAGTTGGTAATCATTTAGTTTTATCTAGAATATTACCAGATTAAATTGGAAACAAATAACTCAAAACATAGTTTTTTTTTTCACATTTATTGCTTACTACTAATTTCTAGAGATAAAGTTATATTAAATTAAAGACTGCACTAGATTAAAAACAAATTTATTTCATCACTTTCACTACAAATAGTTTTGCTTTGGGCTATTGTCGTCATCATCGTTGTTTACGTTAATTATTATTTGATTTTCTATAATGCAATCAAAATTAATGTCTATTTTATAGTCATCCATAACAATTTTCTTTGTTTTCTCTATCACTTTGGCCCAGTACAGTAGTTGGTTTGTGTAGATGTATAGTATTTGCATTTTCTATCCTCCTGCGGCGCATCCCAGATGGCAACTTATGACGCGTCCACCTCTTCCCACGGGCACGTGTCATCTGTCCATGTCTGCAACACAGTTTGCTTAGTGATGGGTCAACTCGAGTTGGATCCTTTACTCGAGTTTAGGCTGCTGTAAATGAACGGGGCAAGTGAGCCCGCAAAGGTGTGTTTCAAAGATTATTTAGCTTATATTTTATATTAGCTCTAAAAAATATTTTGACTGTGATAATTAAATTATTAATAGCTTATGTACCTATATCTTAAAGCTAGACTCATATTGTTTCGTAACGACTGCTATGTAGCCAGTTTTCTTGTTAAATGCTATAACGAAGATTAAAACCAAAAATACATAAATATAATCCAAACTAAATATACTTTTTTATTTCAATCTTACATATTAAGTTTGGTAATTATATTTATCTAAACCCACCAAAGAGCAAGATAGAAAAACAAATTTATAAAAAAGTAATTTATAACAAATCGATTAACTCTCTTTCGTACTGTTAACTCGAGTTGCGTAACTCGAGTTACTAACTCGAGTCGTAATTTTTCCGAGTTGGTACATCTATGTTTGCTTAGCGTTTAGCCATGATTCATCAATTAATATAACGTTGTCCCAATTGATTCTATTTTTAATTTTTCGTAAAAATGTTATTCTTTGCATAGGTACACAATTAATTATTTAGAGACATCTAAATAATTATTTTGCGTTTGTATTTTTTTTTGTATCCGATGCCAATTTCTCTTAAAATGGTTCTAAATGACTCTATGCTACGATTATACAAGACGGCATCTTCCAAACTTACTCGCATTTTCGCAACAGTGGTATTCATAGAAATTATTTTAAAAAAACAGGCTTGTTTAATTCATGATACTAATACCGTAAAATGCTACAACTTTACCAACTATGCCCAAGTTTGTCTATTTCGTTTCAATTTTTTTTATAAGAGAGAGGGCAAACGAGCATGCGGCTCACCTGATGGTAAGTGACTACCACCGCCCATGAACAACTGCAACACCAGGGGAACCAGGGGAATTGCAGATGCGTTGCAGGCCTTTTAAAAAGGAGTAGGCTCTTTTCTTGAAGGTCCCTAAGTCGTATCGGTCCGGAAAAATCGCTGATGGTAATCGATTCCACAAGGAAGTCGTGCGAGGAAGAAAACATCTTCTAAATCACACAGTGGTGGACCGCCAATCATCCAGATGATGTGGATGGTATCGGGAGTTCTGCCGCGATGTGCGTTCGTGAAATTTGGCAGCTGGGATTAATCCCAACAATTCCTCAGAGCACTCCCCGTGGTAAATGCGAAAGAAAATGTAGAGGGATGCAACATCTCTTCGCAGTGTCAATTAATCGAGTCGATCGGAAAGGACTCGGTCGTCGACGATTCGAGCCGCTCTGCGCTGGATGCGGTCAAGTGGGGAGCCCCTGCCCCGAGATGGGAACAGTATTCCATGTGAGGCCGAACCTGCTCCTTGTAAAGTTGCAGGCGGTGTGCCGGCACGAAATACTGTCCCGCTCTGCTGAGCACGCCAAGCTTTTTAGAGGCCAATTTGGCCTTCTCTTCCAAGTGACTACGAAACTGCACGTCACTCGATATGTCGATCCCGAGGATTCTGATAGTGGCTGAGGCAAAAAGGGGAGTGCCTTGAAACTGAGGAGATATTATTTGTAGGTCGTACAAATATTGTTCCGTGCGGGATTCGAACCCGCGGTCGTTAGCGCTGCAACTCAATTGCTAAGCCACTGCGCCACGGAGCCGTGGTGGACATTTTGAAAATGTATGTAATTATATTATAAAAGTAATGTATATTAAAATACAACGTTGAATGAGAGTTTAGGCTATCAGTAAGTTAAATATTTGATTTTTAAAATTATTGTAATCTTGATTCCCATCTTTTAAACACGCTGTCTTTGAATCATGCTGTCGTATTACCTCTTAGTTTTAGCAGTTCAATATTATTTACAATTAAAATGAAAATGTTATGCAAATTCATAACATTTTGTAACGAATATTGCCTATTGACATTGTATCATAATCAATAAACAAAATTATTCAGAGTCGAAAGTCCAAAGCCTGAAGTGTGATTGAAAGATGCAATCAAATGTTTACTAGACTAGCTTGCTACATATATATTTATCTATGTACTAGACTTAAATAAACAACTCAATGCACGGAGTTCTGACATCTGTTAGGCCGGCCACATACATACGGAATTCCGTTTCGTGATTCCGTTTCGGAATCCCGAATCGGGATTCCGTGGATACATCACACACATACGTTTTTTTTTCGTTCGGACTGGGGGCAGTCAAGAGATGTTAGCCATTGAATCTAGACGTTCTGCCAACGAAAAATGACGACGATTTTCCAATTGCGATGCCATTATTGCTGTATTATTCTTAACGGGTATATCCCCTTATCACCTTAAGGTTTCAATATAGTCAATATTATGTAAAAAGATCTATCTATCCAGAGATATTTTTTAAATATGGATGTCTGTAAATTCTTTCGACGAATTATTAAATAAAATAAGATGAAAGGTTACGAAAAGCTATACCTATACCTATAACATTAAATGTAAAAACATAGATAAACACACCTACTCGCTTCGGTCGTGCGACGAACACTGAGCGCGTTCCGTACGAAATTTACGTATGTGTGTTGCGACTCGTACAAAATCTATGAAAGACTTGCGTTCGGAGCGGCTTTTTCCGTTCGGGATTCCAAACGCACAGGCGGTCATACGGAATCTCGAATCGGAGAAATTCCGTACGGAAAAATACCGTACGTGTGTGGCGGGTCATAGATTTTATATAGACTTGCTGCATTCGGGATTCCAAATCAGAAAATCGAAACGGAATTCCGTTTCGAGATTCCGGTTCGATATTCCGATTCGAGATTTCGAACGCAGCAAGTTCATATAATACGAGGGTGGATTGAAAAGTACTCGGCCTAACCAAGAAAATAAACACATACTAAATCAGTCATATTTTTATTTTTCTACATAATCACCATCAAGTTCAATACACTTTTGCCACCTCCCCTTCCAAGCATTTAGACCGTTGAAAAAAAATGATTCTTCCTTAGAGTCAAAATATGCGTCTACAGCTGCTTTGACCTCGTCGTTTGTCGAAAATCTTTGACCTCCCAAGTGCTTTTTTAGGTTAGGGAACAGAAAGAAGTTTGATGGTGCCAGATCAGGTGAATACGGCGGATGCGGTAACAGTTCAAAGCCACAGTTGTGAATTTCAGCCATTGACTGTACTGACGTGTGAACACGGGCGTTATCTTGATGAAACAGGACTTTTCTTCTGAGCATTCCTCGACGTTTTTCTTTTATTTCCTCTCGTAAACGACGTAGTAAGGTGCAGTAGTAATCAGAGTTTATAGTCTGACCCCTTTCAAGATAATCAATCATAATCACACCTTTCGAGTCCCAGAATACTGAAGCCATCACCTTATTTGCCGACAAAATCAACTTAGCCTTTTTAGGGGGTGGTGAACCAGGTCTTCTCCACTGTTTTGATTATTGTTTTGTTTCCGGTGTACAGTAATGAACCCATGTTTCGTCTATAGTAACAAAACGATTCAAAAAATCATCTGCATCGGCTTCAAATAACTCCAAACAGTCGCGTGAAATAGTCAATCGCGTCCTTTTTTGTTCAACTGAAAGCAGTCGCGGAACCCACCTCGCAGACACCTTGTGGAAACCCAACTCGTTGACAATGATGTTTTGAGTTCGTTCATAAGAGATGCCTATAATCTCGGCTATCTCTCTAATTTTTAATCTGCGGTCTCCCATTATTAAATCAAGTACTTTTTTAATATTTTCGTCAGTAGTTGACGTCGAAGGCCTTCCAGAGCGGGGTTCATCTTTCACATTCTCTCTACCACGCTTAAATTCTGCTATCCATTTTTTGACGGATGAATATGACAGAGCACAATCGCCTAATGTACTGACCATGTCATCATGGATGGCTTTTGATGATAGCCCCTTCTTATGGAGGTACTTAATGACGGCACGCTGCTCGATTTGCTCCATTCGCGGAAATTATGTCCGATTACTTTGTTAATAAATTTATAAAATCACAACTAATTATCGCACACGTTTCGAACTTCACACAATGAACTAGTCTGAACTGAACTAAATAATGTGGGTAGATTTGATTTTTAGAATTGAATGGATCTGTGTTAGGCCGAATACTTTTCAATCCACCCTCGTATATATGACCCGTCACACATGTACGGTAGTTTTCCGTTCGAAATTTTGAGGGCAAAACGGGATTGAGTGGCCGACCCATTCGAATTACATGCAGGTTGATAAGCAGTTGTTTTCTTGTGTTTGAAACCTATTGAATCTGAAAGATATTTGAACAGCGATGATTCAAACTGCCTTCCCCGATCAGTTATTATTTCCGCAGGACATCCAAATCACGAAATCCAACCTAGTAGCAGGGCCTTTGCAACGGATTCCGCAGTTATATCTATTAATGGAATTGCTTCTGGCCAACGTGTGAATCTATCTACCGCTGTCAGACAGTACCGAAAACCTTCTGATGGTGGAAGAGGTCCAATTATGTCTGTCTATGTGAATGTATTGGAATCGGGCACGTGGCAATTCGAATGTATGTAGCGGCGATGACACGTGTCGGGTAATTTTTGAGGTCTGGCAGGCGTGGCATGCTTTAGCCCATACTCGGCAGTCTTTGTCCATACGGGGCCAAACGTAACGCTGTGCTACTAATTTTGCGGTAGCATTAGCGCCTGGGTGACTCAGTGAATGCAGTGTTGCATAAATTTGCCGTCGAAGTTGCTGGGGCACATAAGGGCGTGTTACTTGCGTTTTACTGTCGCAGTATAATTCTTCTAGTGTACCCGGTATTTTAACTTTAATTAGTTGAAGCGATGTTTGACTATTTATTATTTTTTTTAACTCAGGATCTTCTGACTGCGCTTTTGCGAGTGTGCTTAAGTCGAAGGGCTTAGATAATTCCTCTATTCGTGAAAGAGTGTCAGCTACGACATTTTATTTCCCAGAAATATGTTGTATGTCCGTTGTAAATTGGGATATGTAATCTAAATAGCGAAATTGCCGTGGTGAACATTTTTCTTTTCGACGTTGAAATGCGTAGCATATTGGCTTATGATCAGTAAATATGGTGAAATATCTCGCTTCGAGCATATGCCGAAAATATTTTATATTTTCATAGATCGCTAATAATTCTCGGTCGTATGGTGAATATTTTCTCTGTGAAGGACTCAATTGGCGAGAAAAGAAGGACAGAGGCTGCCATTCACCATCTTTAAATTGCTGCAGAACTCCTCGAATTGCTATGTCTGAAGCGTCTGTCACTACTCCCAGTTTGGAATTTAAATCAGGGTAGGCCAAGAGGGTTGCATTGCATAATTCTTCTTTGCATTTTTCAAACGCTATTAGTGCGTCACCTGTAATATTTATTGGATGTGAACCCTTTACCGCTCCGGTTAGGAGTGAATTTAATGGAGCTTGAGTTTCTGCTGCACCTGGGACAAATATGCAATAGAAATTTAACATTCCCAGGAACAGGAACTCTTTCACGTTCTTTGGCACTGGAAAATCTTTGATGACTTGTACTTTTGAGGTCAAGGGTTTGACGCCTTCGGGTGAAACGGTGTAGCCTAAGAAGGATACAGTGGAGGCTCCGAATACACATTTGGACGTGTTTATTAGCATTCCATAGTCTTGCAATTTTGTGAAAACTTGATGGAGATGTTTAAGGTGTGTTTGTTCGTCTTTTGAAAAAATTAAAAAATCGTCCAAATAGGAGTAGCAAAAATCGAGTCCTCTCGTCACTTCGTCCATGAATCTTTGGAACGCTTGGCTGGTATTTCTCAGGCCAAACGTCATATACGGGAACTCATACAATCCGAAGGGTGTCGTTATGGCCGTTTTTGAAATATCTTCTGGATTTACCGGTATTTGATTATATGCTTTAACTAAATCAATGGTTGAAAATATTTTGCATCCTGATAAATTGTACGTAAAATCTTGAATATTACGTATAGGATACCTATCAGGTATCGTGCGTGCATTTAATAGCCGGTAATCACCACATGGTTTCCACCTGTTATCTTTTTTAGGTGCCAGATGTAGTGGAGATGACCATGGACTTTCTGAAGGTCTTGCTGTTCCATTTTTTAGCATAGCTTCAAATTCTGCTTTCGCTATTTTCAATTTGTCAGGAGCTAATCGCCTTGGTGCACAAGAAACTGGAGGTCCTGGAGTTGTCCTAATATAATGGAGAGTATTATGATTAGGAACTTTATGCGTGCCTGAAGGTCGAGTTATATCAAGGAAGTTGCGTATGAGTATGATACTTAGATTCACCGGAAATCGTTTTTGCCGGTGATATGGCGTTTGATGAAAGAGCTGATGTGGCGGAAGCTGATAAATTTGTACTGCTATCGATGAGGCGTCGATTCCGGCAGTCAATAATTATGTGGTAGAATGATAAAAAATCAACACCTATTATGGCTTTATTCACATCAGCGACTACAAATCGCCAGCTGAGATCTCGCCGAAGACCTAAGACTAAATTAAAGTGTACGAACCCATAAGTAGATATCGGCGTTCCGTTGGCAGCATAAAGTTCGTACATCGTTTGCGGTCGTCTCTGCATTATTGCGGAGCGGGGGAAAACGCATATGTCGCTACCTGTGTCGACTAAAAATTGCACTTTTGATCGTCGATCCGAAACAAACAGGCGACCGGATAAGCTAAGGCAATCGTCTGTCACCATTAACGACCGCCTTGAGAGTTTTCCTGTTTATAGTCGCATGGATTGAGGCATATTCTTGCTTTGTCACCATATTTGTGATGATAAAAGCAAATTGGATTTTTTTTATAATTAGATTGGGACCGACGGGACCTACTATTTTTGTGTTGGCTTCGACTATAACGGTTCCTTTAACGGGATCTACTCCTGCTGTCCCTAGCTGATAGGGCTTGAACCTGATGAGTGAGCTCAGCTATTTGTTGAGTCATTTTTTCTAAAACATCAACCGATATTGCGTTTGTTGACGCAACTTGTGGCACAGTAGGAACGAGGTCGTGAACTTTGTCTGCCAAGTCTGCTAGTACTTACAGCGTTGAGTCTGGTTGTGACGCTATGACAGTCTGTCGGTTATTTGGCAACCTACTAGTCCAAATTGTTCGAATAAAATCATCAGGAACATTAGGACCTGCTAGATAGTGCAGATGCCTCAAAAATTGTGACGGGCGGCGATCACCAAGTTCCTCATGCATCAATAGTTGCTTTACTTCCTTTACTCTTGATGCTGACAATCTTTTTATCAGCTCGGTCCTTAATTTCTCGTATTTACCTTTTGCCGGCGGTGAAACGATAATGTCCTTCACTTCAGCAGCATACCGATGATCCAGTTGTGAGATGATATAAAAATATTTGGTGTCATCATCTTTTATTTCAGAAAGTGCAAAATTGCCTTCTATTTGGGCGAACCATACGCCTGGTTCTTCTGGCCAAAACGGAGGCAGGCTTACTCCGACGCGACAAACGTCGGAAGGTGAAAATGAGCTACTTTCTCCTGCTTTAATAGTGGCGTTGGTGTTTGCCATTGCTATTTATGAGTTGCTGTTGGTGTACTATTTTAAATAGCGTCCAAAATTCCGGGTCACCAGTGTGGTGAAATTGGTGATAAGAAATAATTCACTGTCCACTGTTATAATGTTTACTCTTTTTATAAATCAGCTCTACAATTCACAATTTTCACAGATTACAATTTAACTATTGTTACGGCCTGCAGCTGCCTATCTAACAGTAGGACCTCCCGGGCCCATAGCGGAAGAACTTACAAGCAGATGCAGATCGGGCCTCCTAAGGCCAAAGTGGAAAGTCTCTAATTACAATAAACTATAAGGAGGAGCGTTCTATCCAACTACAATTCAACAGGGACAATAGTAAACCGAGCTTACTTACCAATACCCAAGGCGACTGCTGTCTCAGGGTTCGGTCAGGCCGCATCTGGTTGTAGGGTGCATGGGAAGTAAGGGTTGGTGATGTGTATCTGTGTGTGACTGGGTGTGGTAGACCTGATTAGACCGTTGCCGTCAGCAGCAGCTTTTACTTCAGCACCGCTCCAAATTGTGGTAATCTTCCGCGGAGCCGCCCACAGTCACTTTCCTCGTTCGTCACGAGGACAGTCCATTAAATTTATCGTACAATTAACTAACTTCCAGAAGCCACTAACTCTCGTTTGTTATAAAGCTTAACACACAACACGAATACAGAATGTCGGTCTATACTAAATCCCGTTACTATAAGCAAAAACGTAACACACGGCACGAATACGAATGTCCGGGTCAAAGTGCACTACCGTTTCGCGTGGCAACAATTATTTCTAGAATAGTAGTTAATATTGTCGAATGCACTTATATACGGATTCAAAGTTAAACACAACTAAGTCCCGGGAGAAGCTCTCAAACAAGGAATGCGCGTTACGAATCCTAGACAGTATATTTACTAGACGCGCTTACACTATTCCGCGTTCCCGCACAAAAATGACAGCGTGCTGTCGACAGCACTGCTTGCAAAAGAATTTGCGCTCGCGCGCTCTCGCCACACCCCCGCTCGACCGAACTTCAAAACCGGTATCACGCCGAGCCGAGCGCCCTCTGGCGTTGATTCTTGACATTAGCGCTTGGCGCGAACAACTATAGTTTATGACAACACACAACATATATATACAAACAGAAGGCTAATGCAATTTTAATACTAATTTAGCAACTAGATTTTATATAAGAGAAAAACAACGATATTAATGACGCATAGGACAGTTGACAGTTAAAAACTATATTTTTAATTTTTGACATAAATTATGTGGCTACACGCCACAGTAGGTATTAGTACCGAATAAAGCCGACAATACACATTTGTTTATGTTAAAAAAAATGATCTACCAATGAACACTAACTGATGTTCGTACTCCGACCATCGAGTTGTTTATTTAAATCTAGTAAACATTTGATCGCATCTTTCAATCACAATTTTCAACCATTGGACTTTCGCCTCTGAACAATTTTGTTTATTGATTATGATACAATATCAATAGGCAATATTCGTTACAAAATGTTATGAATTTGCATAACATTTGAATTGTAATTGTAAATAATAATAAACTACTAAAACTAAGAGGCAATACGAAAACATAATTCAAAGACGGCGTGTTTAAAAGATGTGAATAAAGATTACAATAATTTGAAGAATCAAATATTTAACTTACTGATAGCCTAAACTCACATGCAACGTTGTATTTTAATACATTTTCAATATGTCCACCACGGCTCCGTGGCGCAGTCGCTTAGCAATTGAGTTGCAGCGCTAAGGACCGCAGGTTCAAATCCCGCACGGAACAATATTTGTATGGCCTACAAATAATTGTTCCGGGTCTGAATGTTTGTCCTTGTGAAATTTATGTTTGTACACGTCCCCCACAATACATGAGAAAATCGTTGTGTGGAGGTTACGTTTTAAAAAAATAAAAAGAAAGAAAATAATTTAGAAAGCAATTCAGTGTCATTTTTCACTATTCTAAAATCGTTCACCCATAGAATTACTATTTTTAGGTCCTCGACACTTGTTGTCTCACTAAAATAAACTAATGATTTAATACGTATCAATATTTAATACGTACGTAATCAGGTGATCTGGGAGGTCAATGGCCCGGCCGCCGCGACCTTTATAAGGTACTTCAAACTCTGTATTTGTAGAGACTTTAACATACTTGAAATAAGGTTCAATTTTCTTTATTTTGTATTAAAAAATGACGGAATTTGTATTAATACAAATAAAACTGCACTTTTAAAAGTCTTATTGCCTTGAGTTACGATTCATTTTAGTTTGTATTGACTGTACAGGTTTAGTGTGATTGTAAATTACGTAGTTTCAATTATTTTTGGAAAAAAAAATTACCTATTTTAAAAATGATAGAAATCGATTCAATAAACGACTCTGAACAAACTACTTCCTCAAAGTTCGTTAATTATGATACGTGTTGTATATATATATCCATACTGGGTGGATAATAGGTTACCACGTTAAATAGCACAGCAGTTAATACAAGTTGATATATGTCTGTTAAAATAATAAAATAAACAATAATAAAAACAAATAAAACATGCATCTTTCAAACAAAATAAATAGCGTAAAAAATTACACGAAATAAATCACCCTTGATAATATTAGTTAACTGACCTGAAGTGACTTGTAGAAGCAGCAACGTCGCGGCCAGCGGTTCAGTACTCACTCGACATCTACATGCGATGCTAATCCGATGTTATCAACAAATCACAAATTTCATGGTATTTTTTTTATCCAAGTAATCACTTTAATCTTGAAATCACTCAAGTTTATTAAAGAAGTCAAATTTTTAAATTTTCAAAATGTATGATATTATTTCGGACTTTTCGAAGTATACCATTGGCTGCAAAAAATTTTATTTTGTCGAGGACTTAAAAATGAGAATAATGCGGACTATTCTTATTTTTAAGTCCTCGACAGTCGTTACTTCAGTAGAGTACACCTCATTTTTTATGTAACCCCATAAAAAGAAATCTAACGGTGTTAGATCCGGAGACCGTGCTGGCCACCGAAAAGGCCCGTATCGGCCAATCCATTTCTCTCCGAACATCTCAGTGAGGCGCTGCCTGACAGCAACCACTGAATGAGCAGGTGCTCCATCAAGCTGATACCATAACCGGCTACGAGGGCGGCACTGAAAATTTCGGGAATCAAGGAAGTGACACAACATTACTATTTAAAAATGTATTTATTGCTTTTCGAAGTATTCTCCGCGAAATTTGACACATTTTTCCATACGATGGAACCAATCATTGAAGCAACTATTCCATTCGGAAGTTGGGGTCTCCAAAATGGCCGTTTTGTAGGCGTCCACAGCTTCTTCAGGTAATGAAAATCTCTGTCCACGCAATTTATTCTTTATTTTAGGGAAAGTATAGAAATCATTAGGGCTTAGGTCGGGGCTGTACGGCGGATGGTCTAATAATTTTATGTTTTCTTGCTCTAAAAACTCTTTTGTTCTGTGTGCGGTATGAGAACTCGCATTGACGTGATGGAGGATGATGCGGCGGTTGGAGTTCTCTTTACGGAGTTCAGAAATGACCTGTGGCAAACAAATGCTAGCATACCATTCTGCATTAACCGTTCTTTGTCCCTCAAGAGGAATAGTCGTAACATGGCTGGTTTCGGAGACGAATGTGGCTACCATTTTTTTTTTGCAACACTCTGTGAACGATCAATTTTTGTTGGCTTTAACTCATTTTCGAACACCCAAACTCGTGACTGGTTTTTTGTTTCGGGTTCGTACGCGTATATCCAGGATTCGTCACCTGATACGATGTTGTATACAGCATTTGAGGATCCTGCGTAGAATCTTTCGAGAGTTCTTATGCACCAAGTAACGCGAGCCGCTTTTTGTTCTTCACAGAGCAAATGCGGTATCCATCGGGAATACTTTTTTACACATAATTGTTCATGCACAATTATTTATATTTGACTCATGCTAATGTCTGAAGTTGCCTGAATTTCGCGGTAAGTCACATGTCGATCTTTCTCAATCAGCTTACGCGGACGACCTTGACGGGTATCATTACTGAGCTTGACACGTCCACGTTGAAATTCAGCAAACCAGCGATAAATTGTGGTTTTGGATGGGGCTTCATCACCAAATGCAGAAATCATCCGGTCTACACACTGTTTTTATGTTAAAACACTTCGAAAGTCATAATAAATCATCGCTCTTGAATTTTCTCGAGTCAATTCCATTTTCTCAACGACTAAACAAGTTTGACAAAACCTTGTGACAAGACCGAGAACCTTTTTTTAAATAAATAAATGGTATTCGATTTTTAAAACCAAGGAGTTTTCAATTAAAAAGATTTATAATGACAGGAACAGTGGAAATATTCCATTCCCGATACTTTTAGTGCAGCCTATGTATTGGCCCCCAACGATAGTCCATCAACGTAATCCGCCACTGCGTCGTCAAGCAGTTCCAAAAATTTAGGCCCATTAAGGTTGCCTTCGATAAACACGGGACCAATTATTTGATCTCCGTGTATCCCAGCCCAAACATTAACGGCAAATCTATATTTGATGCGCAGACTCTCGACACAGTTGCGGATTTTCTTGACTCCAGTATCGTAAGTTCTGCCGATTCCATATTCCGTTGCGCGTGAATGTGCTCTCGTCAGTCCACATTACGTTTGTTAAAAAGTTAGAGTCATTAGCTACTTTGCTCAGGAGCCATTCACAGTAGGCTTCCCTCACTGGCTTATCTCTATCTAATAAAGCCTGTACCTTTACGTATTTGAACAGCCGTTGCTTGTTTTTTTTTTAATATTCTGTGAACAGACTTGTGGTGTACACAGAATTGGCGAGCTGCTCTACGGAGACTTGATGTTGGATTACGAGCGAAATAATTTAATATTCGTTCTTCCTGAGCCACGGCGACTCGCGGAGGAATTTCAACCTGACACGGGATCAAATGTTCGCCGTCACGTAATCTTTGGACTGCCCGTATAAAAATCTGTGAGTCTGTAGGACATACACGTGTGGTATTATATCTCTCTCGGTATGTTCGTAATGCCAAGGACGCGTTTTGGTGTCATTTTCCGTAAATCAAAACCATATCGGTGTATTCCAATGACGTAAAATTGATACGAGGCATTTTAAAATAAAAAAAAAGTTATACGTTTAAAAAAATAAAAGCGTCCATTTGCGCACGGGCTGTCACACCACTATGTTATTAAATATGACTATCTATTATTAACGTGTCAAATTTTCTTGCGTTTATTGGAATTTGCAGGCCGGGGTTAGGTTGTATATTTAACAAAACATGATTCGCGACCGTAGCGATTATGTGTTTACAGAATTATTATCATTAAAATTACCAATACAACCCTGTAAGTTCATATTAACCCTTTGAATGAGTTTTTCTGGAAAAAGTTTAAGTTTCGCGAATCATATTTTGTTAAATGTACAACCTAACCCTGACCTGCAAATTCCAAAAAAAAACAAGAAAATTTGAATTTCGCGGGCCACCCCGGAGCTTCCACCTTAACATGTCCTATCACAAACAAATCAAGAAACTTATGAAAATATCCACAAAATAAAAAAAAACAATTAAAACTTTAAATTAAAAGGACGTGTACGCGAAAAACTAAAATTAAGTCAAGCGACTCATGAACCATCCCCAAGGACGCCGGCGTCGGACTAAGTGACTTACTGTCTTACTTTATTGTCGCACGCGCCAGTCGACAACACACACACTTTTATGCCTTATATATTATGCCTTAAGTCGTCCAATTTAAGTAAATTTTTCGCTTGAATTTGTTTTCACACACCCGCAGGGCGCGGTCTCTTTATTTTTCATTTCGCGCATAAGAATTATGCCTTATATTGTTAGCCATAAGTACATTTTTGCTTAATTTATTACTTTATTTGATTATGTAAAATTGGCAACGTTGAAGTAGGTCTCTTGGCCTTCACGTGCCATGGGTCTTTGAACTTCTTGTATTTATCAGGTGATATTTGATGCATTTACATGATGTTGTCTAATATTAAAACAAAAAAAAGGCTACCGCGCCTAGAATGTTAATTGTTATATATTTTTTTAGTTGTGTATGTTTAAAGAACTTTGTGTAAAATACGTCTTTTCATTTAACGTGATAACTTCAGCGTCACTTTGTATATATATATATATATATATATATATATATATATATATATATATATATATATATATATATATATATATATATATATATATTGTAATATAACAATAATATTATAAGAAAAATAACAGTTAAGTTTTAAAACGCGCCATTGAAAAACCTAAGCATCATAGAATTATTACACATAGAATACTATAGTATGTGCCATATCGATTGAGAAAAACGGACAATGACCTCAGATATGAGCCGAGTGTCAAAAGGCGTAACTTACAAAATCTCAATTTAGATGTGATAACAATATTTAAATATTGATATTATTCCCACTTCTAGGTCAGCACATATGTTTTGTTTTTTTGTTTCTTAAATAATATTGTCTGTGGTTCCTATAAACATAGTAAAATCTTACGGTACATCGTGAAAAATGTGTTATATTTTATATTTCAATTTATGGTAAGTAACGCAGCAATTCATTTAATAACAGTTTCATATTAAAAAAATATTTGAAGCAATATAATCACCATATTGAGCTTTTGCAAATTCATCCCTTTAAAATAAACAAAACGCGCGTTACGTCAGTTCGTTCTAAAAGAAACGTGACAATGGCAGCCAGAGATGCGTCACCTTTTTTGGGCCGGTCCGCCATTTTGTTTTCATTCGTGTTCGGATAGCGCTTGCGTGTGTACGTCTCGGGTAATTCATAGCATTCATTGCATTGTTTTAGTTGAGTTTTTACTGTTAAATTTGTTATATCGTTAAGTTTTTGTTTTTTGAATCTGTTATATTAGTTTTACTGTGACGGTCGTTACTAAATCGACATGAGTTCAGGAGAATTTGGTGAAGGACCCGGTCCTTCAACATCAAGTGGAAAGAGACGTCGCCGACCCATAATAAACGTAGCAGGTACGTACAAATAGGTACAAATGCGACGACGTAGCCTTTCTATTTCTTAAAGCGCTCTTTTTATGTGACCATGTGGTATTTATTTTCTAAAACAATATGTATTTATGTGATGTAGTACTATGGTAGTATATTTTTGTCATTTATTTACAGGCCCATCTTCTGGAGCACCTTTAACGTCACCAGTAAAAAAGAGAAAACCTACCACTTTGTCGGTCGGGGAACAAGAGATTATCATTAATGTATACAAATATGTCAAAAACACCTGGCCCGAAGACGTGTATCCTTCAAACGTTAATATGGTAGAAAAGGTTTCGGAGATCTCAGGAGTCAGCAAGAGCACTATATATCGCGTATTAAGCGTGTATAGAGATTCCCATAAAATACCAGAAAAGGGAATAATTAATAAAAGAAAAAAGTCTGTAATTGACAAGTTGGACGATTTTGATAAATCGGCTATAAGAGCGAAAGTGCATCAGTTCTTTCTTGCAGGAGAATTACCGACTTTAGACAAAATTTTGCTCAGTATAAATCAAGATGACCAGTTGCCAAACTTGAGCAAAACTTCCCTGCGACGTGTGTTGCGCCATTTAAAATTCAAATATATAAAGAGAAACAGAAAAAGTGGTCTAATAGATCGCCCAGAGATAGTTCTGTGGCGTACCAGATATTTGAGAGAAATACAAATATTAAGAAACGAGGGACGTAACATTTTTTACCTTGACGAAACATGGATTAACGCAGGTCATACTATGGGAAAGGTATGGGAAGACACCACAATTGAATCTTCTCGTCAATCACGGTTAGAAGGCTACTCTACTGGCGCGAAAGCCCCTTCGGGTAAAGGAAAGCGATTAATAGTTGTACACGTTGGCAATGAAAATGGCTTTTTGGAGGGATGTGATTGGGTATTTGAATCATCATCTACTGGTGACTACCATGAGAGTATGGACGCTCTCCATTTCGAGGACTGGTTTAGAAAAGTAATAGAAAAACTGCAAAGCGGCGATGTCATAGTTATGGATAACGCTAGTTACCACTCCAGACGTTTAGAAAAAACCCCAACAATGTCTTGGCGGAAACAAAATATGCAGGAATGGCTAGAATCTAAACAGATCGCATACGTGCCCTCGGACACAAAGACCCACTTAATGGAAAAAATAAAGGCAGTTAAAGATAACTATCGAAGTTACGTCACCGACGAGATGGCAAAAGAAAAAAGCATCACAGTGGTAAGGTTACCTCCTTATCACTGTGAGCTTAACCCCATTGAACTTGTGTGGGCAGATGTGAAAGGGTACGTTGCACGAAAAAATACAACTTTCAAGTTAAAAGATGTTAAAAATTTACTTAAAGATGGTTTAACTCAAATCACGCCAGATAAATGGAAAAACTGTGTTCAGCATGTCCTTAAGGTTGAACAAAAAATGCGTGGCATGGATGATAGAATTGACCAAACTGCAGATCGCTTTATAATTAATGTTACAGATAGTTCATCAAGTGAAGATACGAGTGATGATTGCACCGAATAAAAATAAAGTTCTTATATAATATTAAAAATAAAGTTTTATCTTTTGCATAAGTACGTACTTATTCGGTGTCGTTATCACTCGAATCTTTATATGTGTTATAAATTAATGTTTTTTGTTGTTAAATGAATAAAGTACTTTATAACAATAGATGATTTTTCTTCTACAGCGATCTTTCACATAACTTTTTAATAATAGTTAATAAATATATATTATATCAATCATTATAAAAAAATCATTATAAATAAAGAAAGTACTACATATAAAATGTGCCTATATATTGAAGGTTTGTAACCCCTGGTTAAACGACCGAAAGGTCATTGTCCGTTTTTCTCAATCGATTTGGCACATACTATAGTACGCGCACGAAAAGTGAAGCAAGTAAAACTAACGCGAAACCGCGTAAGTTCACTCAGCGACGCGTCAGCAGTGTTGCAAAAGTTCCCGATTTACCGGAAGATCTACTGATTTTAATTAGTATCTCCCGATATCCCGATTTAGCGACTATGTCTGCCGATTTTTTTACATTTTCAACTAATGTAAAATAATATTCATAAATAAAATTGAAAAGTAATATTCTAAATACGACAACACTAAAATGAACCTTTAATACAAAATCTATGTACGGGGACTTCCCAAAATTGCTCGCACCACGTCCTATGAGACCTATATCTATGCCCTTATTAGGTTTTTAACATCGCGGTATGCTTAAAGAACATTGCACTGAAACATCTTAAAATAGAGTTCATTATTGTCTGGTAAATGTACGGGGGAGATCCCAAAAGATTACTTTGTTCAGGTTGTTTTACGAATAGGGAGCTTAAGCCATGGTTATATAGTGTTGTCCGTTTATAGAATTGCATTAACTAATTACTTGCCTTCTTCTGTTGTGTTGTGAACTGTTGTGCTTTATTTTGTCCAAATTTCTTAGAGAGCAATAGTCAAAAAATTTATTTAGGCTGGCATTTGCTTCTATATACGAAATAAATTAAATACCGCTCAGTGAAAAAACAGAAGAATTTTGGACAAGCGTGAGTAGCAAAAAATATATAATCATTAAATTCTAAAGACATTATTTTGATCGCAAAAAAAAATTGAAACGAGCAAAAAGACACCTAAAAGAACCTGTTTTATGATACATTTCCAAACCCATGGATGTAAATAAAAATCTCCCGATTTCTCCCGATTTTTAGCTAGCAAATCTACTGATTTTTCATTTTTCTATATAGTTTGTGGTCAGTGCGCAACGTCACGTCTTACGGAGAAGAGCTCGCGAAAAATTGTATAAATGACCGTTTGTGTTGTAGAATATTGTCACAACAGTGATGATAAACATCTTAGCACATAAGCAGAATTGGCGAGAAACTAAACTAAAGTAAACTTCCTTCGGGAACCCGTGCATTCTGGTCTCTCGCCAAGGCTGTCCAAGGGAATTTCTGTAAGCCATCACTACCATCTCTGCACAGGGAGGACGACTCACTGGCTCAAGACGCAAAAGGCAAAGCCGACATTTTAGGCTCCCTTTTTGCGTCCAACTCGACTCTTGATGACGGGGGGAAAACACCGCCGACCATCCCGCGGTGTGAGTGTTCCATGCCGGATGTGTTGTTCTCACAGTGCTCGGTTCGCAAAGCACTTCTCTCCCTGGACATCCAGAAGTCGAGTGGGCCTGACGGAATCCCCCCAATTGTGCTGAGGACGTGTGCTCCGGAGTTGGCACCGGTCCTAACGCGTCTTTTCCGGTACTCCTACTCACACAGTTTTGTCCACCCGATCCCTAAAAAAGGCGACCGCTTAGACCCGTCCAACTATAGACCTATCGCCATCACCTCCTTCTTCTACAAAATAATGGAATCCATTATTAACTGCCAGCTCATCCGGTACCTTGAGGATCACCAGCCGATTAGTGACCGCCAATACGGTTTTCGTCGGGGTCGATCAGCTGGTGATTATCTGGTCTACCTGACCCATAGATGGGCGGAGGCAGTAGAGTCTAAGGGGGAGGCGTTGGCCGTTAGTCTGGACATTGCGAAGGCCGTCGATCGGGTTTGGCACAAAGCGCTTCTTTCGAAGCTCCCTTCCTATGGGCTTCCCGAGAAATTGTGCATTTGGATCACCAGCTTCCTTGCAGATCGGAGCATCAAGGTCGTTGTAGACGGTGCATGTTCTGACTACAAGCCTATTAACGCTGGTGTTCCACAATGATGTGTGCTATCACCAACACTGTTTCTTCTGCATATAAATGATATGTTGCTAACTTGTAACATTAATTGCTATGCGGATGACAGCACTGGTAATGCTCTATACACCGGCCGTGCCAATATTTCTCGGGAATACGTCGCCGAGTACCGGAACAAACTTGTGTCTGAAGTCGAGTCTTTGCTGGACAAAGTCTCGGACTGGAGGCGACTAAATCTAGTCCAGTTTAATCCTCAGAAGACACAAGTTTGCGCGTTTACCGCTAAAAAGAACCCCTTTGTCGTATCTCCTCAGTTTGAAGGCACTCCCCTAGTTGCCTTAGCCAGTATCGGAATCCTCGGCGTCGACATATCGAGTGACGTGCAGTTTCGTGGTCACTTGGAAGAGAAGGCCAAATTGGCCTCTAAAAAGCTTGGCGTGCTCAGCAGAGCGGGACAGTATTTCATGCCGGCACACCGCCTGCAACTTTACAAGGCGCAGGTTCGGCCTGACATGGAATACTGTTCCCATCTCTGGGCAGGGGCTCCCCAGTGCCAGCTCCTTCCCTTGACCGCATCCAGCGCAGAGCGGCTCGAATCGTCGACGACCGAGTCCTTTCCGATCGGCTCGACTCATTAGCGCTGCGAAAAGATGTTGCATCTCTTTGCATTTTCTTTCGCTTCTACCATGGGGAGTGCTCTGAGGAATTGTTCGGATTAATCCCAGCCGCCAAATTTCACGAACGCACATCGCGGCAGAACTCCCGATACCATCCACACCATCTGGTTGATTGGCAGTCCACCACTGTGCGATTTAGAAGATGTTTTCTTCCTCGCACGACTTCCTTGTGGAATCGATTACCATCAGCGATTTTTCCGGACCGATACGACTTAGGGACCTTCAAGAAAAGAGCGTACTCCTTTTAAAAGGCCGGCAACGCATCTGCAGTTCCCTCCCTGGTGTTGCAGTTGTTCATGGGCGGCGGTAGTCACTTACCATCAGGTGAGCCGCATGCTCGTTTGCCCCGTCTCCTATAAAAAAAAGTGATGTTATTAGATTTCACATATCAGTTCATATAATTCATTATACGTACGTAAAACTAAAAAAAAACTTACCTAAGCTATCATAATACACATGTTGCTAGTTGTGAGGAAAAAAATCACAATTTTCTTTTAAAAATATTTATTTTCTATTTGTGTTTAAAACGTTTAATCGCAACGCTCTGTGTAAAACTCAAATGTTTATAAATAGATACCTGCTTCTCTAAGTATTAACATAATATTAACAATGGGTGCCTATTTAAAACTAATACGGAGTGATCAGCTAATCGCAATCCGTCGACGCCATTTTAACGAACTTTTTTATATAACTTGTTTATTGATTAAGTTGACGTTTTAGAGTATAGAATAAGAACTTTTTATTTACAACATCAAGAGATTATTAATAAGAACACCTTTACTAACCAGATGTTACTTTACACCCAAACATAGTCTATTTTTAATCGACTCCCGAAAAGGAGAGGTTAATTATGTATTTACACTGATTTCTAAGACGATTCTAGACCAATTCGTATATACATGCTGAAATTTTAGTGGTAGTTTTCCCGCAGCCAAATTATACTGTCTCGACAGTAGAGTCAATTTATTAAAGGCAATTTATAAAAGTCCCGCTGGGTTTCTTGCTGGTTCTTCCCAAGACAGAGGTATGTTCCGAATCAGTGATAAATAAAAAATGACTTTCAATAAGTATTATGTAATAATCAATATTGAATAAAAATCATTCTATTCTATTCTAAAATAAATAATATTACAATTAAAAAAGGGCAGATTTACAATAGCAATACCTCACGAGCTAGTCGGACGTGCAGACTAGTTTATGTTGTATCACTACTCTTGAGAGTTCATGCTCTGAACATTTATTAGTAGCCCTTCACTGTGCTTTCGCGTTACTTAGTTCACTTCACAGCGCGCGGTAGCGCGTACGACATACGTAACACTACGTTACGTCTACCGAATTATTTTGTTTTCAGACTTTATTACAGTAATACGGCATAAGCTAGCCTACACGCCCAATTTACTTGCGAGATATTGCTATTATTTTGAGATCGCATTCGAGTTTTGTTTTTCTCGCTAGTAAATCTTTAATTTTTGCACCCTAATAATTTTTATTTTAATAAATCTATCGTACTACCAAGACAAAATCATTTGATTTCGGGAAAACAAACATTAAAATTTCAGCGTGTATATTGGATCAATCTGTGTATGTATATATTCAAATAAAAAAATCTAAATCTGTTTAGAAATTATAGAATTCTGAGGTAAAAAAAAAAATACACCGAATTGAGAACCTCCTCCTTTTTGAAGTCAGTTAAAATTAAACATTACACGACGTGCTTATTGTATTCGAGCAAATTAATTTTGTTTAGTAATATTCTTAAATTTTATTACGTCTGCATTTTTGTACCATTAAAATACATATAATAAAGTTATATTAGTACCATCATTATAGTAATTATTTTATTCCATTTTATATTCTCATAAAATACGTCTTGGTCCGTAATACGTAATCTTTAATACATCGATTATTTAAAATTAATCAATAAAATAGTGATTTGTACAATTTGATTGCAAACGCCAGAAACTGGTATCACTGAATGGCGTCTATGTGTGCGTGTGACGGGCGTAGGCACATTTAGGCCTGGATCGTATCGCGTTTTCTGAGAATCGTATCTATATCAGATTTCGAGTTTCAATATCTGATATCAAAAATATATATTTCAATATCTATATATTCTGTGTACGCGTTTATAAAAGGTCCGCCAAATAACTTTTTTTTTTAAAAATGCTATTAAAAAAAAGCTACTAAATATTTTTCAAATTTCTTTTTTATTTGAAAGTACAATCCTTCCGGTTAATGATGGAAAATAATTTCATTCAAATGGCTGCCTCGGCTGGCCATGCCTACACGATCGGTCCAATTTTTGAGTACATTATCGATTGTGTGCAGCTGTATTTCACCAATGGCTTCACGAATATTGTCCTTTAAAGCGTCAATTGTCTCTGGCTTGTCGGCGTAACACTTATCTTTGATGGCACTCCACAAATAATAATCCAACGGTGTCAAATCGCAGCTCCGAGGTGGCCAAACGACATCAGCTCTGCGACTGATAATGCGATTTTCAAAAACAGGGCGCAAATCATCAAGTGTAGCGTCGGCTGTGTGGAAAGTTGCGCCGTCCTGTTGAAACCAAATGTTGCCAATATCCTCCTCTTCAATTTCTGTGAACAAAAACTCGTTCAACATGGCCCGATAACGATCGCCATTAACTGTAACGGCCACACCTTGCTCATTTTCGAAGAAAAATGGCCCAATTATGCCTCTGGACCAAAATCCGCACCAAACAGTGACTCGTTTTGGGTGCACCGGCTTTTCGATGAATGCGTGCGGGTTTTCTGTGCCCCAAATGCGACATTTCTGCTTGTTTACATACCCGCCAAGTTCGAAATGAGCTTCATCTGAAAAGATGTTTTTTTTGGCAAAATCCGCATCTTCTGCAAGTCGATCGCAGGCCCACTTAGCGAAGCAAAAACGCATTGGATTGTCAGTTGGCTTCAACTCCTGAACCAATTGGATTTTGTACGGCGTCATACCAAGGTCTTTACGCAAAAGTCGTCTCCGAAATGTCCAATTGTTGAGAACGACGGTGAACTGATGTTGATGGCGTTTCACGCACACTTTCGGCCACAGCAGCAATATTCTCGGGTGTACGCACTGTTTTTGGCTTTTCACGCGTTGGTTTATCGATGAGGATGCCAGTTTCTTTCACTTTTTTCACAAGGTAACGAACTTACGGAGCTGACGGTGCTTCATTTCTTCCAAAATCCGTACGCAATTTTCGCACACATTCTGCAACATTACCATGATTTTCAAAGTAATGTCGCAATATTTCCCAGCGTTGTTCAAGCGTATACACAACCATATTCGTTCAGCGGAAGGATAAAACTAATTATCTGTCAAATTAGACATGAGCTAAGTGTTGCCATTCACGAAATAAGCACTAGTTGAAAAAAAAAGTTAGATGGCGGACCCTTTATTTTCTACTCCGATACGCTGTTGAAATCCGATACGAAGATTTTATAGTTACTCTTACCTATTCGATGCGAATCAGTATTGTACATATATAGTTTTAGAGTAAATGCATATTATATTATCTTCTTGGAGCTAATGCAGATATAGTTGTAGTTTTAACTTTATTATTTTAAAGTTTTGAACTAGATTTCGGTGAAGACAATTTAGTACAATTTGATTTATATACATATACAGGGTATTTTTGGAACGCTCCCGAAAACGAAGACAGACGACAGTACCAACTATACCTTTGATGATGGGTGGAATATAAAATCGATCCTGATGAAAGAAAAATCATCTTTTCATAACGTTTTATTGGCTTTATTCATTCTCTATTATGTTAGTACAGCTAAATGAAACGATAATTTCATAAAAAAATCATGAAAATACTGAAACATAAAACCAGCAGTGGAATTACTGAATTGATATCAGCTGACTAGAGGTCAATGTACGCGCGAACGCGAATTCTCGCGTTCGCGAGAAATTATTTTAGGTATTGTGATATGGCCCGCTACGCCATACCTAATAATTTACAACTGTTCGCACCAAGCGCTAATGTCAAGAATCGACGCCAGATGGCACTCGGATCGGCGCGATACCGGTTTGACGTTCGTTCGAGCGGAGGGAGTGGAGAGAACGCGCGAGGGCAAATAAGAGGCCTTCGCCAGCGGTGCTTGGGGACAGCACGCTGTCAATTTTTGTAGGGAACGCGGAATAGTTTTAGGCGTGTCTAGTAAACATACTGTATAGGAACGTAACGCGCATTCCTTGCAGAGAGCGTCTCCCGGGACTTATTTGTGGTTAACGCTGAATCCGTATATAAGTGGATTCGACTGTATTAGCTACTAGTGCGGTATTTGATATTCTAGAAATAACTGTTGCCACGCGAAACGGTAGTGACCTTTGATCCGGTTTCGCGTGTTAAGCTTTATAACAAACGAGAGTTAGTGGCTTCTGTAAGTTAGTTAAATGTACAATGAAGCTAAGAGACTGAGTAGTGACTGTGAAGAAAGAAATGGTCCGGCGCTGAAGCAGTCTGGAGAGGTGCAGCATTTTGGAGCAGCCTGGAACTCGGCCGCTGCTGGTCGCCTGTGCGTGCCAAGGCCCCACACATTCACCCCTCGCCGTACACTGTACACCAAAACACCATTACACACTCACGGCCTGCCCAAGCCTTGGCGCGAAGTCGTCTCCTGCTACAGGTAAGTAAGCTCGGTTTAATTGCAGTAGGATAGAACACTCCCCCCTGATTGTTTATTGTTATTAGAGATTTTCCACTTTGGCCTTTAGGAGGCCCGACCTGCATGTGCTTGTAGGTTCTTCCGTTAATGGGCCCCGGAGGACCCTACTATTGAATAAGGCAGCTGCACGCCGTAATAACAACACTTGTCTAAATACCTAACTTATCTACTTAACCTACTTTTTTGCCACTGTGTTTGTCTCCACGTAGCCACTTTAATCCGAATTTACAGGTTAAATAACCCAAATAACTGGTTCGATTCCCCGCTAATGAAAAAATAGTTAAATGAAATGTAACCAAGGTTAGAGTCATGCGTTTTAATTCATCGTGTAGGTATGTTTATTATTCTCATGTATTCAGTTATGTACCTATTCAGATTAGTTTAGTTAGTCACTACTAAGTTATTTAAAAAAATTAGTTATGAAACAGCTTACCGCTCTAAATCCTCCGTGGTCTTATGAGATACGGCTCAAATTGTGCTCCATTCCTTTCAAGGCAGATTTGGGCTCGGTGTTGCGTCTCCTCAAGCAGGCGGGGCATCATCGTGTGGTCTTCGACACAATCCGTACGTAGTTTGTCGAAAACATCCACGATCCTTTTGTAGTTTCGTCAGCACTATCACACTCACGATTAAAAACCCTTTCTTTCACATACCCCACAGAAAGAAGTCTAACGGGGTCAGATCAGGTTAGCGAGGTGGCCAAGCGTGTGGTCCTAGTCCGCCAAACCCAGCGATCATCAAATAATTCGGTGAGGCGCTCACGGACGAACCTCACGACATGTGGAGGTGCACCATCATACTGGAACCATGTGCGGCGATATTCAGCCAACGATAGGTCGTCTAAAATGTCAACCAACTGTTAATTTATAAAGTTTAGGTATCGCTGTCCGTTAAGTCGCTGTGGCAGAAACACTGGTCCCAGTATGCGATCCTTAAATAAACCTGCCCATACGTTAACCGACCATTGGGTTTGGTGCCCAGTTTGTCGAAGAGCATGCGGGTTAACCTCTTAATACACGTGTGTATTTCTTCGGTTCCACAGGCCGTTTCTGGTAAATGTCCACTCATCCGTCCAGATAATGTGCTCAATGGAACCAGGCACACGCTGTTGCTGGTCTAATAACCAACGGCAGAAAACTTGTCGGCGGTCGTGATCGCCGGGAACTAAAGCTTGCACTTTGTGCAATTTGTATGGGCGCATTCGGTTACGCTTCAACACTTTGTGGACTGCACAGTATGACACACTTGTTCCATCCCGACGTCTTAACAATTTAGCGATACTTCGTGTACCTAGGTTCGGATACCTAACATGTTGCCTTATTCACGGGCACTATAAACGTACGCGTTAGGCATTATTAAAATAAAAAAGAAAAAAAAACATGACAACAACAATAATACCAACACGTAATCACAAGTAATAACAATAAGAATTTAATAAACAAAACGATTGAACTGTCGCGCGGGCACGCGTGTACAAAATCAACACGGAACTGTCTCAAAGACTAAAATTATACTGCGTCATAGCGTGAGGCGACACCAGCCGGCCAGGTTAGGCATTGTTTCGCACCGAGCTAGATACAGGTCGACAGTGGAGAGAGTGTGGGTTCAGTCGCGTTCTAAAGTACTACAAGGTATTGGGCTATTGGTTTATAATATTATAGTAATTAAGTGTTTTATTGTAGAATCATAATAGATGTTTTACTAGCTACTTAGAACTTTGGAAGAGGTTGGAATTAAAAATGGATAATGTTTACTTGAGCATGATTTGTTATTTCTATCGTAAAATATAAAGTAGTTTGTAACAAGAAAACTTAAGCTAAGGGTGACACGCCGCCAATTATGTCGTCTTGGGTCACATGGAAGCCAGATGTCGATGGTGTGTTGGTGTTATTGGATGTTACTTCATCATCACTTTCATCTTCGCTTGAGCTTCCGTCATCAGGTTGATCACATGGTAATTTTCGCGGTATTCTTCCTCAATACTTTTAACTTTACTGCACAATTTTCCCCATTCACCTTCTCCTATCATATTTACCGTTTCGTTTTTTTTATAGAATAAGGGTGACAAACGAGCACACAGTCCACCTGATGGTAAGTGGTTGCTGCGGCCCATAGACATCTACATCTATCCTCGTTTGCGAATCAAAATGCAGATGCGTTGTCACCCGTGAGGACTAAGATGGAATGCCTCATTTCCAGTAAAAAAGGGCCTCCGGCCACCTGCACTCACCAAGCGAAACGCAGAGGTAAACCTCTACTTCACGCTGGTATTCTGTGAGGTCGTGGTACCACCCCGGTTCGAGCCGGTCCATCCCTGCGACAGCAATTCTGCCGCGTGGCTCTACCACTGTTAATAGTTTCACTCGTCACTTTCGTCCACTAGTTCAGTCATAAAACAATAGATTATATAATAATTTTTCTAATAATAATTTTTCTTTCCTTCCTTTTTAAAACCATCGTCGCTAGTCGCAAAGTAAGCTGTGTATGCGACTGTATTTTGGGAGCGAACAAAGCGCGGGAACCAATAGTATGCGGGCACAGTAATACTGGCGGATTGTTCCCCCGTCGCGCCCTCTTCGTACCAGTCACTCATAAATCGCTCACTGCCCAGTTTCAAGGCCAGCGTTCTTTTTTCAGCGTTCGCGTGTACATTGACCTCTAGTCAGCTGATTGCAATTCAGTAATTTCACTGCTGGTTTTATAATTCAGTATTTTCATGATTTTTTTTTTATGAAATTATCGTTTCATTTAGCTGTAGTAACATGATGGAGCATGAATAAATCTTATAAAACGTTGTGAAAAGATGATATTTTTTTTCATCAGAATGGATTTCATATTTCACCTATCATCAAAGGTATAGCTGGTACTGTCGTCTGTCTTCATTTTCGGGAGCGTTTCAAAAATTTCCTGTATATCGATGACTGTAAATGACGTATTTATGTAGGTACACAAATGTTAATAAATTAAAGAGCAGATTCCCGCGACTTCGGCCGCGTGAAAACCAATTTAAAAGGATACCGTTGGGATTTCTCAAAATTCTTTTTTTGAGCGGATCTACTTTTGTAGATATATTATATAGAGAACCTACCGACTTCAAAAAAGAAAGTTCTGTATTAGACCCTTATGTATGTATCAATGTTTGAGATTTTCGGAATTCTTAAAACACACGGTGTCTCCATTATTTATTTACATCACAAATTGCATTTAAAAGGATAAAAAGTGCAATTTTCTCCTTCCACTACATTTATTCTGGCAGATCTGTTAGAACTAAAAATAAATTGAAAATCTAAATAATATTATAAAATGCACTCGATTTTAGACTTTAAAAAACCATAAGATTTAAAATTTATCATTATTAGGCAACAAGTTAAACTTTAAAGTCTTACATATAAGATTAAAGTTAATGAAATAACTTTGTAACGTAACGATATCATAAAAAATAGTTCGTAAAGTTATGACGATTAGGTTCTAAATAATATACTATTGGGTTACGCGACTGGCCATGAATTGCCGTACCGCTCCTACTACTGTATTCGTCTCGGCGGGAAGTATCTAATTAAAGATGGTTAATATATCATTTAACTGTTAAAACAAACAGTTAAAAAATTGCAAATTAAACGATAATGAATAAAATTATCATATTCCAGTCCATTCCAAACCATCCACGATCGATTTCTTACCCAGACGTATTTATGCCATCTAGCGTCTTCTTTACGTTACACCTTGAGAGTTAATCAATTTTCGTTCGATAAAATGACTTTACCCATAGAATGGAGTAGATGGCGGTTTACAAAGCAATTTTATGATTTATTACATTAAAATTGTAACAATTATTTGCTAAATATAAGTTAAACTTATATCCAATATTTTATACTGAACTTGTGGCTGACAATTATCACATTAAATAAATCGTCTGCCGTTAAATCTTTTGAAGTGTTATTTTTATTGATCCGTACAAAATGATATTTTTAACACATAGATGTAACGCTATTGACTGAATTAATTAGTGGTTGATGTTAATTTTACGTACTTTGTTACAATATTGGCTCAAATATTGGTTGGTAGTAATTTAAACAAAGCGCGCCAGTTTCATATTATTTTGTTTAGTTTACATTTTATCAAAATATTACAAGGGATTTATATAAAAACCTGTAAAAAATATTACTAGGGAAGTAAATTAAGATTTAGTGAAATTGTTTTTTTATTATTTAGTGTAGTGTACAAATATAAGATTCTAGTAAGACTTTAATTTTCCGCCATGTCTAATCTAATATCTATATCGCTCGCACTCTATCGCACACGGCGAATCTAGCCACCGACCGATGCGAAACGATGGATTCGCGGCGGTAAGCTATTATCAGATTTTGTAATACATAGTTTTCGAACGAACAAGTATAATGCCTATAACTCTCGCGCTCCGTCGCACACGGCGAATCTAGCTACTGACCGATGCGAAGCGATATAGGCATCGCGGCGGTACGCAAATATCAGATTTTGTAATACATAGTTTTGAAACGAACCAGTAACAGTAAGCGGTTTTTAGATATTGTACCAATATGTACATTTCGTATCAGTATACGGTTTGCATCACCCACCTCTAGGCACATTCCGCTCGCGCCCACTAACATAATGACCTTGCGTCACTTTAACGCTCGTGTTTTGTACTAGACTGCGTTTCTATTGGGTAATAATTCTATGCTAAGCATGTTATCCGGGACATCTTTATATAAATAACAATTCCATTTATTCAAATAAACACAGGTCAAATTATTTAATTGCCAACTTAAACTTACTCCAAGTAATTTATCAAAATGTACAAATTCCGGCATGTCTTCGGAATTCTCTCATTTACTCATTTTTATTCAAGGTTGTTAGAGTAGTTTGGTATTTATATTTTTATTTTTAATACGTAAGTCCCGCCTCTTAAAACGTAGCGATTATATTATATACTCCATAGATAAATAAATATGTAGCTGATCCTGATATACTCTTTGCTATCGGCCTGTATCGACCTGACGTCAGTCGTTAACAAAACAAATTACGCTTATTTTAGCGATATCTCCGGTTTTGAATATATTATTAGGTGTTTAAAACGCCTGATTAGATATGGTAACGTGTGCAGTACCTGGATGTAGCTCATCTAGAAAAGAAAATCCACAAAAATATACGTTTCACATGTAAGTACAAATAAAATGTTTAACAGTTATATTTTAGAACTGGTACAAACGTATTGTGTAGAAATGGATAGGAAAAAAAATATCGCATTTTATTATATTTATCTTAAAATAATAACAAATACGTTAATTCCTTCTACTTCTGACCTCACTTTTGTAGCGAATCTTATTTACAAAGATTAGATTGACACTAATTGACAGTTTACTTTCAATATCATCATAACGATGTTGTCCTTATCTGGCAAAGGTATGTTTTGCATGCAGCCTTGAACTACGTAATATTTTTAAATATCTGTTTTTAATTTTTAAGGTTTCATAGCCAAAATGCATTATTGTTAATATTTTAACAAGATAATTTAAACTTTTATAATATTTCAGATTCCCAAAGGATATTGAAGTTCAACAAAAATGGTTAAAAATGATTAATAGAGGAAAATGGGTTCCCAAAAAAAATTCAACTGTATGCAGCAAGCATTTTGAAGAAAAGTGTTTTTCTCATAGAGTTGCACAAAGAGTAAAGCTACGTTCTGGTTCAATACCCACGCTATTTATGCCCGTACGTTATTTATTAATTATCTACCTTACTGTACATACATTCATTTCGTTTACGCATGTTCAAATTTAACTATTCGCTGTCAGTATAACGTAACTTGTTGTCGTCACTCTTGTGATCCATATATTTTTTAAACGGAAGTAACAAGGTAACTTACCGTACCACATGATGGTAAATGGCTACAAATGTGTTTTCACCTCTGAGGACTATGGTAAAATCCATCACAGTCACATAGTTATTAATTGTACAGGCTTTCTAACTCTTTAGACTTTATTTAGCGGCAGAAATAGTTAAAATGGTGGTACTTATTTTATTATAATCATAGACTAATACATAATATTTGTTTGCAGGTTGTATTGAAGCCGATACGTAAAGCTTCGTCATATATCTACAGAGATATATCCTCAGTACCCAGTACCACTACTGCAAACGGTTTTGTTCTAGACAATTACACGAGAATGAATAAGATGAAAAACACTATTGAAATTCTTCGTAGACGCTTAAGTATGACACAGAAAAGATTGAAAAATGTAAAAGCACAAAAAAATCGGGCTGATGAAAGAGTGAGAAAGTTGTCTCAAGAGATAGATAACCTTAAAAGTATTACCTCACTTCAAAATAACATTAGTGATGTTATTTATATTAAATATGTGGAATCAACGGAAGCTGAGAGTAATCATTAGCATAGGCGGAATCTTAAAATAAGACCAAAGTTCTTGTAATTAAACTCTATATGCATATGATGTTTTACGTGGTACAAAATAAGATAGCTATATTATTCTCACCTTCTTTCTTTTACAAGGTTGTTCCCTTTTTTTTCATTTCATAGACACCTCAATTGAAGTGCCATTAGCGAATCAATAAACTTTGTCAATAAATTCACTTAATCTGTGACTTAGAAAAATTAAGGATTGTGATGGAGCTTATGCGGGAACTTGACCGGCGGCGGATTGCTGCTCCTGTATTATTGTTTAAATAATGGTTTCAAGTGGATTTTAATATGTAACAGTAGTGCGATTTTGTGTATTAAATGTTTGCACATGTGAACTCTTAGTGGAAACGGTGATACAAATGCTCCTATGGCTTAGAGTATTAATCTAACAGGAGACGACATTGGAGAGCGTTCCCCTCTGTCAAAAGTACGAGAGCGCGGATCATTCCCGTTATATAATACTAGATGCGCCGCGTACGGCATCAGTTAACATGTAGTCGTAAGCGTGAGTTGACCTCCAGAAAAATGCCGAGTTGCAGTGTGTTTTCTTGTAAAAAAAAGATCACAGACCTCAAATTTACAAAAAGACGACGTTACCTTTCATCTTTAAGTATTTATTTTGATTTAAATAATTAATATAAGCATTAAATCACTAAAATTCTGATTAATATAGCTGAGCAGGGTGTGATGCCAACTTAAAGTATTAATACTATAGTAGGGACTTTTGCACCACTAGGACATAATTAAATTTTGCTTAATTGTAGACAAATGTCGTTTCTCTTCGTTCTTATTACACAAGACAAAATCGTGTTATTGAATAGTCTTAAATTCATTAATATTATTGTGATCTATTGACAAAACTATATTATTTCAAACAACATTAATAATCTTTAATTGTTTTTAACGAAATGAAAATATCAATTTAAATTGTTTTATTGTATATAAAACATTTTAAATAGATATTTTCATTTCATTATGTTACGTTATGAAAGGAAAAGAAGGGTAATTTCGAGTATATAAAATGGTATCATCAAGGCAATAATAGTGATGTTCACTGTAATCTTTAGTGTCGATGTTTTTATTTGACTATAATTAATACCTTGATATATAATACCAAGGTGTTATTTAAAATTCTTTTTTGTACAATGTTTAAAAAAGATCTTTGGTTTTACAGTTTTCCGAAAGATCCTTACAGGCGCCAAGTTTGGATAAAAGCATGTGGCAATCATATAACCTGGGTACCTAAACGAACAAGCACTATTTGTTCCGAGCTCTTTTTTTTAACAGTGGTAGAGCCCCGCGGCAGCTTTTGCTGTCGCACGGATGGGCCGGCTCGAACCGGGGTGGTACCACGACCTCACAGAATACCAGCGTGAATTAGAGGTATAACCTCTGCGTTTTGCTTGGTGAGTGCAGGTGGCCGGAGGCCCTTTTTACTGGGAATGAGGCATTCCATCTTAGTCCTCACGGGTGACAACGCATCTGCATTTTGATTCGCAAACGAGGATAGATGTAGATGTATATGGGCCGCAGCAACCACTTACCATCAGGTGAACTGTGTGCTCGTTTGTCACCCTTATCCTATAAAAAAAAAGCATTTTGACCAATCGGTTTTCGTAATCCAATCAAATAATAAAAGGAAACTAAATGAAACTGCTGTACCGACTTTGAAATTATTGGAAGTAAGTTTATTATTTTGCTACAGGTTTATTTTACATTATGAAGGATAAAATTTAAAACATGTAACAAATCGAAATGGAAGGTTTAGTGAATGATATTTATTCATTTTAAAATGTTATTTATAAGTATATCGTCTTAGATGGTGTCAACCAAATTGTTGTTTTCAGATGAGACACGAATTATTAGCGCTTAAATAAATAAATAAGGACAAACAAATAATCTCAGTGTCATATTTATAATCTATTATTATTAAATATATACAGAGTACTACACTTTTGTACTGTAGAACACAAAATATTACCGCTTTTTACGACGACATTAATTATTTTCAATCCTAAGTAAAATGACGAAAAAAGTATGTTCTGTTAAGCGTAAACTTCGGCCAAGAGATAGCAAATGTTTAATTTTTTTTTAATTGCTCCATTCCGTTGCTGCGTAAAGAAAGGACAAAAACAAATAAACAAAAAGTCACACTTTCACATTTATAATATTATATTAGTATGGATTGTCAAGAATGATAGATCAACTTTTGAAACCGGTTTACAATCGGCTTTTTGAGGGTGAAACTATACACTCCCGCTCTCTTTCTTGCTCCAGTAAATAACGTTTCTGAGTGACCAAAAAGGATAGAAGCACAGGAAAGTGCGATTCCGTGCTGCCAGATATAGTTCAACCCTAAGCCTTAAAACGGTTTAATTCTATAGGTTGGGTAAAATCTGTAAAAATTAGACTGTTTAAAACCCCTATACAGATAACCTTTCCGGTTGATCATGACATTAAAAAATGGTAAAAATATTTCATAGACTAGTCATATTATATATTTTTAAGCATACAGGAACATTATTTCGACAATGATTATGTTCCACATAACATTGAACTGGCAAACTTGGTGATGGAAAATATGCAAGCACTAGAATTAGCTACCTCGCAAAAAAAGAGTGATCCCAAAAAGTGTATTCGTCACATATATACCAAACTTATTCACTTTAAAAACCTACTACCTACTTTTTCAATTTGTTTTAATTTTGGTAATTTTGTGTTATTATTTTGTACCTTATGTACTTTTTTTAAACTTATTTTGAATGTAATATTACACATTAAACATTTGTTCATTTTTATTTTATTTAATTTGCTAATGTAACTTGCATAAAACTTCATCGATATATCCATATCGACAAGGCCCTCGCACTAGTTGTTTATGGCTTATGCACTGTAACGATGAGAAATTTTCAAGGTTGTGTGCGTTTTGCTTAATCGTGTGCTCATATTATGCTGTGTGCGTGCGTAACGACGTGGCCCAATGTTTACGATTTGCTTAGTGTGCGTTACCTCGCCTCCCGCTAGAAGTGACAGACTTTTTTGTTTGGAACTTTATGCGCATGGCGTCTCCTGTTAGTTGAATACTCTAAGTCCTATGGTGATGTGAATTTCAAGATAAGGCGTCTGTCTGCTTAGGCGCCTTGAGATGCTATCGCCAACTGTCTGCTGGCTCAATCTGCCGTCAGAATCTAAAAGCTACACAATGTAACGCATTAACATATTGTCAAGTCTTGTACTACAAAGGATTATTATCACTTAATAGTGAGATAAATGAAGACATGGCTTAAAAGACTAGCATCCAAGCCAAAATCTTAATTTTAAAAAAAAAAGGATTTTGATTAATCCAAAAGCATGGAGTATAGAGAAAGTAGTGGAGAGGCTTACTGAATACATTAGCGCCTTATTAGGCCTCCTAATCACTATGGGATATAATATAATATATATTACATCTCGAGATATGAATTAATATCGCTCACCATACATTTTATATGGAACTGCTTACACTTAGCTATAATATATACTACATCTCAAGCTATAAATATTTTTTCGATCGACCGAGCGATATTTTCATATTATATTTCACCTCCTGTACCCCAGCACACCCTTCCGCACCGCCGCTACGTCAGATCGTGTCTGTTCGTAATGTATATAGGTAGGTACTCATTTGTTTCGTCTGTATTTCGTTATTGCAAATATGGAACACTACAGAAAGTGTAAGGAAATATTCCTGTTTATAGGCGACCACCACCGAAGAATATAAAATGAATGAAATCAAGGATGTTGCTTGGAGAAACTTAATAAAATAATGATTTACCGGACAGTAAGTTTATATTTATTGTTTCTATTTTAATTATTATTACATAGCAATCTGTTTTGTACTCTTGTAGTTTGCCATGATATACTTCCATCAGTGTTAAAAAATCGACAAAATTCTTCACGAATAAAAAAAACTTTTATTTGAATATCTGATACCTGACTGAGTCAACGGTGTAAGCTGACTGTCAGTTAAATTGGGTATCTCATGTTCAAACATACTCATATTATTGTTTTTGCATAAATAGTTATGCAGACCAACTGTAGCATTCACAATTTTATCGACAAGCTCAACACTGCATTTGAATAGTTTTCTGTACACTCTCCATCTTGCTGCAAGTATTCCAAAAGCATTTTCAACTACTTGGCGTGCTCTCGACAATCGATAATTATAAATTCTTTGGCTATCTGTTAATTTCGATTTCGGGTAAGCACGCATAAGATTTTTCATTAAGGGGAATGCTTCGTCACCTACAAATACGTAGGGTAGTTCCGGTCCTCCTGGAAACAGTGGTTCATCGGGCGGTAAATTCAAATTATTTGTTTTTAATTTATTACCAAAAACACTGTCGTTTAAAATACCACCATCAGTGTAGCGTCCCATGGAACCGACATCAGTGTATATGAATCTTTTATTTGCATCAACGACAGCAAGTAAAACAATTGAAAATGAATTGAAAAATTATATTTAAAGAAATTTGAGCCAGAGTTTGGTGGAGCTTTTATTACGACGTGTTTACCATCGATAGCACCAACGCAATGATCAAATTGGCAAGTATGTTTAAAAACTTTCGCGATTTCTTTTCATTCACTTTCCGTAGGTTCCTGAGGCTGAAGGTGGTTCCATAGTGCACTACAAACATTTTGAATAATGCTTGAAATTGTACACAATCCCATTCTGTAACTGTAAGCCATTGATGTGAACGAATTTCCTGTTGCCAAGTACCTGTAATAAATACATACATATCATGCAAAAATCGTTAATGTTGTAAATTTTATTTCAGTAAAAGAGGCAAAAAACTTATGGAAGAAGTTAAGAGACGGCCATAGGCAGTCAGTTTATAGGAAGAAAACTACTAATGGACAGACTACTGGTAACGATAAAATTGGAAATATGAAAAACTTATGGAATTTCTGATTCCATACATGACAAATAGACAGAGGACTACAAATGCGGTACCTGTATCAGAACAAGCAGACTCTCAGGAATGCCAAAATACAATAAATTATGAAATATATATTATAATGGAAAATAAATTGGAAGGTGATGAAACTATGATAAGAAAAAGAAAACCTAAGGATAGCTTAATCAAGTTTTTGGAAGAGGAAAAAAGAGCAAGAGAAAATCGAACCACCGAAAGAGATATATTAAGAAGACAAATACTTACACAGCGAGAGCAGACAGATGCAATGAAGTCTTTTTTTGATACGATGTACGAAATGAGTAAGAGTTTGCCTGAAAACTTCCAAATGCAGATACAGCGTGAAGTTTTTAACACTGTGATGCAGGCTCGAGAAGAAAATTCTTTACCTAGAAATACAGTCTATAGCCTTACTGGGGGCACACCCTTTAGACTTCCTACTCCAACCCCTCGAACTGGATACATTCGATACATAGCCCACAATCGTCACTTTCGATACATAGCCCACAATCATCACATTTAGTTTATAGCCCTCAGCCACAACATTCCCTTCATGTGACTTCATCCCCTCCAACTATATTAGACACAAATGAGATCATCATCGATGGAAGGTCTTATTTAAGCGATCATTCTACTTACTAAGACATAATAATTAATAATATTTCAATTTAAATAATTAAAACACGCAGACTTCAGATTGTTATTATAATACTAATTAAAGACTGATCGAAATGTAAGGAAAGTAATAAATAATAATTTATCAAATAAATGGTGTTATTTTAAAACCAACCTTAAAGTCATCGCTAGTCTTTCTCTGGAAGGAATACTTTTACGTAAATGTGTCACTTGCTTTATAATGTCATCTTCAATCATAGCATGAAGTTCGATGAATTTGCTTTTAGTCATCCGATAATAATTAAAAAACTTTTCTTCATCCAATTCATTAAAAATTCTATTGTCACCATATTTCTCTCTAAAATTTATATGGTTGGATATCCAGTATCGACGCTCCCTCTTTTTACTTAAAAGTAACACGTAAATCAAAATCTGCATCATCTTCCTTCTGATGAACTGTCGAGACTATCTAACAAAACAATATCCATTTAGTTTGTTGTTTGTGAACGACGCGTGCAGTGTGTTCTAATGACGAACGCATACTGGTGAAAAGATATATCTCACAATGTAAAGGCCAATAGCGGTATTTATATTATATGTCGGGATATAATATATATTATATCCCATAGTGAAAAGCCAGCCTTACGATCCATCTTGCTGTACGTCCCGCCAAGTTCTTGCACAACGCACGACGTAAAACGACAATGAGTAGGGTTTGTTCAAAGGTGTTTGTCAAGGAGGAATATTAAGACCTCTTGTCTTTATTGTATACATATTTAAATTAAATAATATTTTAGGATCAAATGTTACTAATTTACAATATGCAGATGATTTGGTCATATATACCTCAAGAACAAATGTCAAAAACTTGGTAACCATTTTAAATGAGGCTTTAAAGAAATTTCACATTTACTTATCACACTTAAATTTAGATATTAGTACGGAGAAAATTAAAGTTGTAATATTTAATAAAATCCGTCCATTTAACACTAGAATAATTTATAATAATACATTTTTACCAATAGTAAGTTGTGCAAAATTCTCAGGTGTAATTTTTACAAATACATAATTTCTCTTGGACCAAATACGTGAATTCTAGTTCAGACAGAGCTTCTAAGGCCTTTAATGTATTAAAAGCTTTAGCTAGTACTAACTGGGGAGCTGATCCAGAAATATTATTAATGTTATATAAGTCTTTGGTGAGGAGCCATTTTGAGTATGGCTTCCTTTGTTTTGCATGAAATAAAAAACTAGTAAACAAATTAGATATTATACAAAATAAGAATTTAAAACTTATTACCGGCTCTATGAGAACAACTCCTATTGTTTCTTTACAGGCTGAATGTCTTACTCCTCCTATCTTACTTAGGTTTAAATATCTGAAATTTAGGTTTTTATTAAATATTAATTCTTCGTCTCATCATCCTCTTTTTCAAAAAGTATTATTTTACTATAATGGTATGTCTCCTATATCTAACTCCACTTGACCGGCGGCGGTTTGCTGCTCCTGTATTATAGTTTAAATAATAGTTTGAAGTGGATTTTGATATGTAAAAGTGATGCGATTTTATGTATTAACTGTCTACGCATGTGAACTATTAGGGGAAACGGTGAAACAAGTTCTCTGATCGTGATGGATTCTCAAGATAAGCTGTTTGTCTACATAGGCGCCTTTAGATACCATCGCCAACTGTCAGCTGTTTGCTGGCTCAAGTTGCCGTCAAAATCTCTCAAGGGCTGCACAATGTGACGCATCAACATATTGTAAAGCAGTGAACTATGAAGGATAATAATACAAATAACTTTTTTTTAAAAACTCGACCACATTTTTTTTAAATTTAATAAAATAAATATTTTTTTTTAATTTTATGTGGTTTTATTACCTCTTATTGACACTAGCCGATGCTATAGCTAAGTAAAGCGGGTCTTTGACAATCCTCCTTTGAATTTGGGTGGGGGTAACGTTTTTTATATAAAAAAAGTTCATTTTACTCTTAAAATAGTTACGTCTGGTTCATCACGTCACATAACATCAGTCTTATTATTTATCTAACAGTTTACTCTAGTCGTTAGCGAATCAACGTAGAACGACAACTATAATTATATTGACGTAAATTATTCATCCATCATGTTTTGTCGACGGCATAAACTAGTCGAAAAAAAACTGTTTTATAAACTAGTTTATCATTGACGATAAACAGTCTCGTTTCGTCGACCATAAATACGTCGACGACTCATTCCTAGTTCTATGGTTGACCGCTAGTGTCGAACGCGAGAGGCATAGATTTCTTCAAAACTATCCAAAATTCAGCTCTAACGTATTATTTTCTGCCGACTTCCAAAAAGGAGACGGTACTCAATTCGACTATATGGTTTTATTATGTGTGTTAATTCATAACTTTGTACTGGGTGATCCGATTTCGATGATTATTTTTTAATATGAAAGCTGATACTTCTCGTGTGGTCCCATATGAATTTGATCAAGGTCAGACCAATAGTTTTTGAGTTATTCTTAAATAACTTATATTGAAGTAGGCTGTACCAAATTTTTAATTTATGATTATTTTTTCTATTATTATTGATATTTGAATAAAACAAAAGGTTAGAAACGTAAAACCATAGAGTAGAGTAATATATACCGGAATAGAGAGCCATCTTCTAGGATTTTTTGTCACCTAATACAAATAGTGGCACAGTGTCGCCGTTTTTAAACATTTATTTACAACAACAGTAGGTGTGAATTGGGGCTTCTGCGTCACTTTGCTCTCGCATTCGCTCGAGCCATGCCGCTGAAGACCCCAATTCTCTCTAGAGAGGTACAACATTTTTAGTTTAACCAAATTAACGTCTACATACTCACAGTTCTATCCTGCGGGAACAAGTGTACTTCCACTTCCAGTTGAGTTATTGAGCATTATATTCAGAGCGTTTGCGAGATACTGATGGTATTGCCGCATCTATATGATTAATTTCTAATAATACAACTTGTTTAGCCTAATTTCATTGTGGTTAGTGCTAATAAACGTTTTTAAGCTATTGCATAGCTTTTATCGAGGGCTTTGAGTGCAGCGACCGAATCAAGAAATTCCGTAACGAAATAAAACCTAAGACCCGAAAACCTAACATCGTAAATCCATTACAATAAAGATATTAATTAATTTGCAACCATCCGCTAACTAAATACAATGATGTGTCTTACCTGGATTGAAGAGCGCCTCCCACCCACCCTCAATTGTTTCATTATTGTTTTATTCTCATAGCGAGTGCGCGTTGATTAAAACGCCCGTCAAATATCATCTATATTGGTGAGTTTAATTATTTTTTTACTATTTAGAAATTCAGCCGCCATTACTTTTTTTTGACTTCATACATGTTTTTGTTAATTGCAGATTATGGGCAACACTGAGGAACACAATGATTCTAATCCTATCACCACCTATCACTAATCCGTATTACTATGCACAGGATGTGGATAAATTTACACTAAATTATTACAACCGAAAGGAGCAGCTTCACGATTTACCACCAAATAAAATAGCTATTAATAAAGAGCGATAATCGAAATCAAAGAAATGTTACAGGAAGAGAAACCGTTCTCAAGAATCATCATCATCATCATCATACATTATTCGCCGAGATAAAGATAAACAAGGTCATCGTCTGATTAAAATCAGCATTTGCGAACTTAACGAGCAAGAAGAAAATTTCATCCACGATCTTAGTGCTAAGTGTTCAATACTAGAGCCCAATGACTTCGTTAATCTTACTTAGCGGTACCATGTAGCGACATCAATGGAAATGTATTAAATAAAGAACGATGTATTTAGCGCGTCAAATTTTCATATCGATATACATCGCAACCGCTTCCGTAGATAGATAATAGATGGCGCTAGAGTAGTCAAGTGAGCTCGGCCACGGTCCTTATTGCTTTGTAAGAGAGATGTTGTGATGGATTCAATGTATGATGAAGTGTTAGATGCTACAAATTGTCTTATAAAAAAATAGGTGAAAAATTATGTGAGAACTAGTAATTGAATTAATGTAGCTTGTAAAATATAATAAAAGTTATACATTGAATTTTGTTGTTGTTTTATTATGTATCATTATTTTTCAATTGTGGAGAGGAAAAAAGAATAATTTAAAATTAAAAATTTTGTACAGCCGACTTCAATATAGGTTATTTGAGAATAACTCAATAACCATTGGTCTGACCTTGATCAAATTCATATGGGACCACACGAGCACTATCAGCTTTCATATAAAAAAAGAATCATCGAAATCGGTTCGCCCAGTACAAAGTTATGAGGTAACACACATTAAAAAAAAACGAAAAAAAAAAAAACATACACTCGAATTGAGTACCGTCTCCTTTTTGGAAGTCGGCAGAAAAAGACAAGGCTGTATGGTTTGGTTCCTTTGCCTGCTCTCTCGAGCGAATAATAAAAACAACAACAACAAAATGTCAAATTTCCAAACATTACATTTCTTTTCTGCGTTCCTTGAGCAAATAAAAAATTTTTTAAGCTTTTTGTCGTGGTGTTATGAAAAAATTCTAAAATAATGAGTAAAGCAAAAGTTGCTGTTCGTGATATTTCACCGCTTATGCAAGCGTTAAGAAATTTTCTATTAGGAGTACGTAGAATTTAATACAATTGAATTATGTAACTAATCAAATTAAATATTATTTATTGCTTATCGAATTTCTTAAATGCATAATTTTTTGCAGAGAAATCATACGAAAGCAATACGATTCGAGCCGTTTTTATCTGCTAGAACTCAACCACCACCAGAAATTCCTGATGGCCCAACACACAGGTTAGTATAGTTGCAACAATACAACCAATAATAATGAATGGTGAGAAATTGTGTTATAAGAGAAAAGTGTGGTCTACAAGTTGTTTTGATCAGGATTAAAAAAGGAATGCTTGGACAAGTGGTTTGGACCTTTAAAAAGAATGTATGAGGAAAGTGTGACAAAGCAAACTTAAGCTGATGAAGCGAGTGGCAGGGTCGGCAATGGTAGCCCTAGACGGAAGTTTGTTGACTAAATTAGTGATGTATTGACAATAGGTTAATAAGAAAACCCTTAACCGACATGCATGTATGACATTATAAAACATTGGGAGATTTGTTTACTTCCTTTCGACTCCCACACACACACATTCGACGACCACAGTTTAAAAAGCCAACAATTATGAAAATCCTTTGATGTCAGGTGACGCCGCACAGGTATTTAATATTTATGCCGACATTGTAAATATGTTAGGGGATGTCACAAAAATAAAATTTTGGATAAAGTTTAAAACATTAATTGAACAAGATTATTTTTTATTACAACAAGAAAAAATACATTTACAGGTCTTGCACTGAAAAATATTTTTGTGACACTGTTTTTATAGATATTTTCAGTTTTCGATTATTAAATTTAGTGTACATAATTAAATTGTGCATACAATATAATTATACATGCATTCGGATGAACAATTTTAACCTTTTATCGCACACCCTAACTTTTTTTGAATTTCTAATATTTTGTGATACATATATATTCCGTGCCGTAAATCATAATGACATGTCAATGACATGAAAAAAAACCTGAAAATCATTGTTTTTTGAGAAAATCCCAAAAATCATGTGGCTAGTAAACTGGCCACTGAACGTTCTGCGTCACTAACCATCACTGCAAAATCACTGGCCAGTAAAGTGGACACTAACAAATTCTATATTATTTTTGTGAAGGAATATAAAAAAAGACTTCAGTAATGAATTTCCTAGTCAGCATTTAATAATAAAACATATTATACTTGACATAGAACAATAGGTCATCAATTACAGATATAATTAACATAACATTTTTTAACAAAACAAATAAAAAACTGTCCCAGTGCATGTCGGGCCATGTGTAATATAGAGGTAGGTTTCCGTAATTGCCCGTCACAATAAGTGGGCTTTCTTAATAATGAGCATAATAACTGAGTTCGCTATAAAGACTAAAAATGGGCCTAAATAGAAAGATCGTAACTGAAGGACTTATTTTCAAATCTGAAATGGTCTTCAAAAAAAATTAAAAAACTTAGATTTTGAAAATAGTACAATTTACATCAAATCAGTCACATGCCAATGTACAAAGATGATCATAGTTGACTATCTATCTCTCTCTATATATATAATATTATCCTGAGGTTGCCCACGTAAACTAAGAGTGTGACAATTGTAACTGTATGAGGCTATATGATTGTATGAATACTTTGAATAAGGCCTACAATAACTACCAACTAAAAAATAAGTGAAAGTAATAAGTAAGAAAGATCCTCCCTGCTTATCCTGCAAATGAAAAAGTAAAGCTATAGAAGTACCGAAGTTAAGCAACGTCGGGTGCGGTCAGTACTTGGATGGGTGACCGCCTGGGAACACCGCATGATGTTGGCTTTTTGTTGTTTCCATTGATGATGGGTATTATACTTTGAGCATCACATCGATTGTAGTTTAATATATTGCACTTAAGTTGTTTTCTTCATAAAATATTTATTTTTAAAAGTTTACAATAACATTACAAAGTTATTAATGCAGCTGGTTTTAGGTTATTTCCTATAGAGTTTTGACGAAAGTTTTACTAATCCAAGTTCATTTTATAAGTTAGTCGATTATTACTCGTTAACTTCTTAATTCTACTTAGCTGTGATAGTTTTCCTTGCAACTCCATTATATATACTACTATCGTGTATACTTTTCACATTTCCAAAAACAGGGGTTTCGTTGGTAGGGGGGGACGGGACACATGACTACTGAAAAATACTACTTTAAAGCTAAATATTTCGCACTCAATTCAATTGTTTTTTTATGTGTGTTACCTTATAACATTTTTCTGGGTGAACCAATTTGGATGATTCTTTTTTTATTTGAAAGCTGGTGCCTATCATGTAGTCCCAAAGAAATTTGATCAAGGTCTAATCAATAGTTTTTGAATTATTATTAATAATTGATATTAATGTCAATTGTACAAAATTTTTAATTATTAAGATTTTATTTCAGTTTTCTAGGCGTGACTAATAGCTATGCCAAATTACAGATTTGTAGCACCTAGCGTCTCTGAGCAAAACTGCGGACGGATAGACATGGCGAAACTATAAGGGTTCCTTGTTTGTGACTACGGAACCCTAAAATTTAGGGAAATAAGAGCATGACCATTATTTGAATTCAACTTAGTAACTCATATAATAGATATTATATTTTTCGAAAATGGTACTTAAAATTAGTTAAGTAAGTACTATAAAACATACTCGTGTCAACCACATGTATTGTACAGTAGATTTAGTGGATTACTCTTGCACACGGTTGCGCCGCTCCCTGCCCCACAAGGCCCCCGCTATTGTTCTGCAGAAGTATGTTCATTTCACAACTGTCAGACACTTTAAATTGTCAGGACTGTGCTTTGAGGCGTTCCTTGGGGGGAGCCCTGTGTTCTGCAGCGGACTTGTGATGGGTTTTAGTGATCATAATAATGATTTTCAACTCTATAAATAGGAGAGGAGGTCAAAAAGTTAGCGGATTGAAAGAGAAAGAGGGTAAATTTAAACAGGAAATTATATTTCCTTTTGGATCTCCTTTTTGATCCATTAATCCTAATACACTTCTCAGACCGTTCAAATAATTTATTTTCCCACTGAAAAAAATGTTTTGTCAAGGCCCTCAAGATAGGCCGCAAAGTAGAAATTGCCGACTTCACTTCTTCGTCATTTTTAAATTTCTTCCCCAAAGCTCTTTTTTCATATTTGGGAACAAATAATAATCCGAAGCAGCCAAATTTGGACTATAGGGAGGGTAGTTTAAAGTTGAAGCCGCATTTGTAAAAGGAAACAATCACAACATAACTTGTGAATAAGTGCATTGTTGTGCAAAAGAGCACACCTTAAGACCAGTAAGTCCCCATAAACAGATGGCATCTCTCCTATAATGATATATGGCGTTTTTCCTTGCTGAGTGAGAGTGACGATCTTAATAACGTCACAAAACTCAATTTTCTCAATTTTTAGTGTTCAATTCCCGATTGACTTGTTTATCCTGTGATCTCAAAGGTTAATAAACCGATCTGGCTGAAATTTTGTATTTATTTATTGAGTCACCAAGTAGTGACTGTTAAATATATAATATATTATATTGTTAAATAATAAATTCCCCCTCCCCTAGTACATCTTACACAGTTGCACTTTTTTATTTTTTTGCTATTTAGAATTATTAATAATTACTTGAATATATTACCTTTCAGGCATGCTCACAATTATTATTACACACATGATGCACGCAGAGAAGTTAAACCACCACTAGATCTTACACAGCAGTTGTTAACTGATGGTGCAGAAAAAGGGTAGGTACTTTGCTATATTTATTTATTTACACTTTCATGCATAAAATAGTACATATGGCGGACTTAATGCCATAAGGTACTCTCCCAGTCGACCATTAGGCTAAACAGAGATAGACATATAAGAGGCGGTGCAGCATTAATCAAAATAGAAGGGTTAAAAATATTATACAAATTAAATACATACAATATATATCTATATAAAATATATATGTATATACAAATTGACTGTTTACAGTGGGTGAAAACTAATATAATAGGTGAATGACGTAGAAGCCTATGGCATAGTTATATTTTTATAAGTAAACTTTGATGTGTGGCAACATGAAAATATTCATCCTATTGCCCGCTGTGGGTGTTGTAGTTGTAAGTGGCAACTATGAGAAATGAAACAGCAAATTAACAGTAGAGTCTTCCTGATAACATCTCAAAATAATCAAAAACTTTGGTTTCTAACCTGCCTGCCAAGCATAGCGACTATGGCAAATAAGGCAGTCTATAGGAAAGGCCTATGTTCAGCAAAGGACTTTAGATAAGTATAAACTTGAGATTGGGTTGAATGAATGTATGAATTAAGGAAACAAATATATAAATAAAGCAATTAAAAATATCGAAATTCTAATCATATGTAAGGTTCCTTTAAAATGTCATACTTTATGCATGGTCACGTGAATAAAGAAACCGTACCGAACAGAGGCAAAGCTTCATACAACCGGGCTGTGATAGGTACACTACGACAAGCTTGAGGCGCGTGTGTGTGTGTGAGCACTGGCGGCTCGTCACGTAACTGCTTTAAACCAGCTTTGCCAGTGCTCAAACTTAGGGTTGAGTAAAAAATAATAAGTGTCAAATTTTGTTTTTTAAAGAATAATTCGTATTAAATGAAATATAAAAAAGTGTAAATATGGTTTACTAATACCTACACGTAGATATAAATTTTATCGACCTTGCCGCAAGAGATACCGCTGATTTTGTAAATAAAATTAATAATTTGTTTGATTTCTTACACTCAAGTACACCGCGATCTCCTATTAAATATAAAAGAGTTTATCTATGCGATAGTTATCAAATTGAGTTTTAGAAGAAATGCTAACATTTTTCAGGAACTTAAAATCAAATAAGAAGTATTAGGTAGAAAGACGTTACCAAATAGCATGAAATTCGTTCACGAATTCCAAATGTCTATAATATCTTTAATAAAACTTTAGGAAGAATTAAAATCAGAAGAAATTAAATTAATTTATATTTACGAGACGTCTCAATCGAGATTGTCTCGAAAATTTCTTTGGAAAAGTCATACAGGCAGGTGGTAACTGCCAGGAACCAACATGTCGTCTAGTTAGTATTGCCTTCAATAAAATTTTTATAACCAATATCTTAGGGAAACCTCAAAATACTAATTGTGAATACCATTTCGTTACTTATGAAACCAGACGATTGTCTTATGTTAATTCATCATCACCGCAACCTAACGATGTTACTGCCCCTGTGTTAACAGTAGACAGTAGGAATAAATGATTATCTATTTGATTTATATGAAAAAAATAGTTTAGTCTGGTTGTGGTTAAAAAATGGTTTAGAAAATGATTTGAACAAATGCAAGAAAATAAAATTGTACGTTAATAGATCTGAACAATCTATAAATATGGGAAAAGATAATTTTTTCAGCCATTACAAGGATGTTAATACAGATAGTGTTTTTTTTTAATACTTCCTGACAATATCATCGCGTTTGTTGAATTGCTTGAGCTTTGAACATTGTAAATATTGGTAGTCAAATAAGAGTTTTCATTTGTTATGAAGTGAGTGCTTTTCAATAGATTATTTAAAAAAAAATACATTAAATTTAGAATTTATCATTTAATTTATTGAGAAATAAAGATCTTTAAACCGAATGTAAAAGCCACAAATTGTTGAAGAACAATAATTATAAAAGTAAAATGTTTAGAATACGTATTTTGTAAAAAAATATTATATCTTAAGTATCTATTAAAATGCTGATAAACGTTTTATTTATTTAATTTTATTCCCCTGTGCCAACCCTACCAAATTAGGTAAAAAATTTGACTCATGTGGCATGGTGTAATAATGGATGAATCTATGACACCCTTGACCTTGAAACACAAGCTCATTAAGCTTACTTCAAATTTAGTAGTATTTAATCAATCAATAAGATCAATAGAAAAAGATCAATTTCATAATGTCAAAAAAAATAAATTTAGAAATATTTATATAGCAATGAATGTATATACGAAGTATATATATATATATATATATATATATATATATATATATATATCTACTTCGTTCACGAATCATACCCAATTTTTCCCAACGGTAAAAAGTCAGTCAGTATATTTTTTATTCAATTCAAATATATTATGTATATCAAAAAAATTATAAAAATCTTTGAGAAAATTAAAATGTTTAAAAAACATGATATTTTGCGAAGAGCAGCATGACCGATTGACTAGTTTTTTAGAAATGTGTGTAGGCCCATACGCAACATTGTTTTCTATTATGTACTTACTTTCTAATTAAAGTTTTACTTTATTTCAGGGCTGCTAGACAAGCAGCAGTTTCGATACCAACGCCTGGAAAAGTACATCATTGGGATCAGCATTACTAGTCAGATCAGCATTGCTAAGCATCTCACTTACCAAATGTAAAAAAACCTTTAATATAGATGTTACATAGTTAGTTGACTTTTTTTACAATTATTGACAGAGCATATAAAAGATTTTAGATACGGAGATGAAAACACTACTTTATTTTACTACATGGTAGGACTATTTTGCCGCCAAAAAGCATTGCCTGCACTTTTGTGTTCCGGTCTGAGTTTATAATACAGCTGGAATAATTAAAGGCTGTAAGGCATCATCAGGGGTGAGAACGCATCTAATTACCTTTCTTGTTTGTTATTGTACATGTAAAGCTGTTGGACTGTTGGTCCTGCGTTTGATCTCTCCAATAGTGTCCGATAGCCGTCCCATCGGACTAAAAGAGTGCACCTGTGCACTATATAGGCTAGTTTCTGTTACGACTGGCCTCTGTAACTGAATTTTAGTCTAGAAGAATTATTACTCGGAACACTTGTCTAATAGCTTTACAAAAAAATATTTCAAAATAGTCGAGGAAATAATTAAACAAGATATTTCACAATTCGTATATTTTTTACAAAAGTTAAGAAACAACAGCAAAACAAAAACCAACCAATAGAAGAATACTTAAATTAAAAATTTAAAAAACCCCCAAAGTTTTGTTTTGGGGGTTTTTGAGAGCTGATGGTCAAACGGCAAAAAGAGCAAACGGCTGAACTGAAAAACAATTAAAATCGGTTCATCCAGTCAGGAGGTATAATGCCACAGATAGACACACAGATACACAAGAGACACACACTACAAACTTATAACACTCCTGTTTTCATCGGGGGTTAAAAATAGTATACTAGTACACAGCATCAACATAAATTTCGATATCTTCTTACATTAATCAAGCCAAATACTCTTCTTTTAAACGAGTAATATGTTTTATTTCGTTTTAGTTACTTTCTTTTCGATAAGTTTTATTTACTTTCGAAAGTCCATATCCCGCAAAAAAATTGAAACTTTAATCAGTTGGTTTAAAAAATCCAACTTATCTACTCATTCTAAAAGTGCCCATTGACCGATCAATTCAAATGGAGTGGACGTCGTCCAAAATCGTTTCGTGAATGTGGTAAAACGTATGCCATTTGAATGGACGTCGTCCAGTTTCGGATTTCCAAACGTTTGATTTCCATGCATCCAAGTCAAATGGATGTCTTTCGCGAGCGAATGTCAATGTCAAATTTGCGCTACGCCATTTGGAAGCCGTCCGAATTGTCTGTGAATGGGCAAAACCACGTCTATTTTTTGTGATTTTTGTCTCAGTTTGTGCTCTGGTATTGACAGCGGTACATGTGCTGGGTCATAGGAGCTCTGTGGCTGAGTATATGAAACGTTTAAACAAACTTCTCCGGATTTAAATTATATGTTATTATATCTACGTCTGCACCGTATATTACTGTAACCTGTATTACTGTAATGCACCGTTGTATTAGAAGTAATTCAAAAAATATAATTCGCATCCATGTTTATAGCTAGAGAAACATCCTTATTCTCACGACAGGGAAAAGAGAAATGCAATGCATGCTTTGTTGGCGTTGTTTGTTTTAATCTTTCCAACCACCATTTCTCTTAGGTTTTTTTATCTTTTATCGAAATACACACTGGTGTTGTCACCATTAAAAAAAACCATTGTATTATTTGTTCCGTACGTGTAATTGAACAGCATGCAACCTTTGGAGAGTCGGCGCGTACGTCCAAATGGAAGTATAGTTTTTAATCTGGAGTACTTACATTAGGAAGTATTCCATTTAGAAGCATTCCAAACAGACGTATCGTCAATGGGCACCTTAACAAGCATGGTTTTAACCGGTGAATTTTCAAAATACCAAAACACACTGTAAAACTACAAAATATCACACGCAATAAGAAACTTGTAGTTATTTACCATTGCCATTTTAAAAAATATACTGTTTCTAAAAAGAAAGAATATAAAAATATAATTTAGTATCCGTTTCTTCGTAAATAAAAAGGCAAACAAACTTGCAGTCAATAATTCTGACATAAAAACAGTACTAAGCAGATATTATATTCCGTTGAAACCATTACAATCGAATAAAAGAAGAAGCCACAAAAATCTAGTAGCGGAATAGATCGTGAAATCAGGATACTTTATAAACATTACATTGGTTGTGGTCATGGTGAATCGAGGGTATTATCACAATCGTTAAAAGCATGTACTTATTAGAAGAGGCTACACAAGAGAAAACTACCACAACAGTAATGGCTACTTACCATATCAGTTAATAAAGTAAAAATTAGTAAAATGCCTCTGTTAAAACTAATACTAAATTGGTCAGATACCATAAATCGTACCTAAGTATACTTTTTTATTATATCAATGATATATATTTGTTATTACATATACCCTTGAATACTAAACTGGAGGAAACCATTTTAACGGATTTCATAGCATTAGTTAACCCTGTCACAGTAAGAGCTGCAAGCAAACTTCAGGAAATTCAAATGATTTATTTTAAACGCAATATAAATAGACTAGAACCTTAAAACATGTTCTATTCAATGTTAAATAGTATTATTGCATGATATTTTTTTGCTAACCTTATCATATATAGTTGTGTACTAATTAACGAGGTTACTTCGGCTAAGCATTTTAGGAAAAGTAAGATCATAAATATTAGGCGTTACACTTAAATATTAAACGCACCCTATTACGAAAACATTCATTATGTTCTATTTACTACACTAGAACTGACACGTAATACATTATTATTATCAATCGTACACACTTCAAGATCACTAAATCTCAATTTACATTGCTGCGGCACGGAATGGAAGCGAATTTTTGTAACGAAATTGTACATAGTAAAATGAATTTTATGTTATTTGTGTAACGTGCAAACTAGATATGAGCACAGAATAAATAATAGTACTACGCACAGAAGTTGCACTCCTTTGATGTTGACTGCTTGCCGACGTTTTAATAGCCTACGTAGTTATTATTAATCAGATAAATCGCGCACGCAAGCTAAATAAAACTTTATCGCTGCGCGCGAGTGTCAGTATTACTTTGCATCTTTTCTCCTTCCTACGTCACAGCGGACTTTCCGTGGTTACTAAGGGCTGTTAATAAAGAGTAAAAAATACATTGTGAAATTGTAAGTAAGTTCCTTAGGTAAAGTACCTATTGTGACTATGATCAACCATATTTCCGCTACTATGTGAGTTCTGTGATACCCAATGCATGCAACTTGCAAGGCCATTTGTCGGGCATCGCGATTCTTGGCTCGTAAGAAATAGGTAGATAGTGTATACAACAAATAAACCCGAAATACGATTCCTAACAGAAATGTGATCGTATTCTACTTAGTTAAAAATCTTGTAAACAAACTTAATTTCAGTATTTTGTGTTATTATAACTTAAAATATTTTAATTACAAAAGGCATGTAAATCGGATAGTGAAGTAAATTTCAACCAAGTTTTGTAATAAAGTACTTATACTTAGGTATTACTTCTGTAGTTAAATTATTACTTAATTCTTTTTTCGTTATAAGTACCTACCTAACAAAAAAAATTAAATAAATTCACCTTTCATTATCCTTCGGTAAATTAAAAAATGATATATCTGAATCCTTTTGTTTGCTCGATTGTAGCTAATTATTTCACGCAGGTAGCAAGAGTGACAGAGGCCTGATATAAGCCAAAAAAGAAGTCGCGCGTCTTCCGAGGACTTCTCCCGCATTCTCGAGTATAAACGTAGCTACTGTAGGCGCAGTCTATGGAATCTACGGGAAATGGCGCGAAGGGTGACATTTTCATTTCATCCATAAATCGAATCAAAAAGAAATCTAATATATATAATCTAGATATATAATCGATCTAATATAATAAATCTAGATATATAATCGAAAGAAAAAAATCTGGCTCGGTGCTCGAGCATTCACGCGACCAGGAGGAATTGACGCTTCCGTTCCATTCCATTCCGCCGCAATGTAAATTGAGCCTAAATACTATGTACTGATTAGGTGATTTGTAAAAAAATCGTTCTTTTTTTAAATACATTAATTAACTACTGCTACATACTTTTAATTTATCAACGGTCATTGCCATGACTACAGATGGATAAGATAAATATTATCATTCAATTATAATAAATATACTACGCATACAATATTATCGCCTCTACAAACTTATAATAGTAATCGGAGTACAGTTTTTGACAGAAGTTATCTACACATCTTAACCAACAGAACTACATTATTATAATGCAAGTAACGGTGTACAATCGAGCACATACCACCCTTTTTTGTGAAATGGAAAATCAAAATGAAAATTTTACCCTTGAGGACTAACATAGAATGCGTCATTACCTATAAAAATGAATTTCGTCACTTAAAACACAGCAACATTATGTTGCTATTTTACGCTGGTATTTTATGAGAGCGTTGTCTTTCTCCCCGTTCAATCCAACCCAATCGTGCTACAGCTATAATACAGTTGCAAGATGTATAGGCAAGCACTTGACCCTTTAGGCGAGAGTTGATAAAATAGCAGAGTTGTGATTGATGACAATATGGCCGCCTCGTCGGCTCGCCCGCCCGGCCTCGCGCTTGACAAGAGCTGCAAGCTTCGTACCACAAAACTATACTTGCGGGCGATGAGTGACGTCCGAAACACAGATTGCGATACCTAAGCGACAGCGACGCTATTGTGAGACGTTTTCATATTATTGTGCCAACTCTCGACCTACAAACTTTAAAAAATGTTTGTTTCTAACAAATGGAAATATTCGTTTTATGTACTTGATTATCATAATTTTTTCATAAACCACCGCGGGCTAGCCCCATGATTACTTTACTTCTATTTTATTGTTAATATTTTTATTAATGTTTAATTATTCAATAAAATATGTACATTAATTAAAATGTCAATGTCAAATTAGTGTGTCATTTGATAAAAGTTTATATTACAATAATTTTTCGATTTTTAATATTATACAATGTTTTAACTGAAGATTTTTTCATGTTATACATTAAACATTACAAAATTTGAAGAGGATGTCCTGGCAGCGTTTAGCCCATACAAACATATTCCTTTGTTTTTTCTTTAGATATTGACACTAGAGCAAATATTCTTTACAATACAATCTACGCGCACATATATGTACCACGTTCCTGTGTTTTGTTTTTCTTATTCTATAAATGGTTTTTCAAACTAGGTTCAATAACTAAAACTGCAGTTATTCCACCGTTATTTAACACCCAGCAAACAAATTTAACGAACATAAAAATAATAATTCACGATTTTTCTTACATTATTATTGAAAAAATAATATTTTAATCGGTTTTATTGAGGACCGGAGCAGGAAACAGGGAATTAGGGACGATGACTTCGCCAATTTTTTTATAAAATTTGTCTTCCTCGGTTGCCTCGCCTTGATAGTTAGGGCAACAATAGATCATTAAAAACCTAATCGACAAATTTTTTACTGCCCAAATATTCTCTAAAATACAAATTGTTACACACCACACTTATATGAATTTGATTATTTAGAAAAGAAATACACTGAGAGTTAAAAAGTGAGATAATTTATATTAAATATGGGTCAGTCGGAATTGTATTTAAATTATTATAATACATATTTATTATTCAAAGACTCAATCACTGGAATCCGTAGAGTCCATTGGTGTCCTAATAGACATTGTGGAGAAGTTGCCAAAGCTGAACGTTCTACCTCTCAGTGGTCTCCGGGACCTATATCTAAACCTTTGTCATTTATCTTCTCCGTCCACTTGTTTTCTGAACTGCATGGCATCACCGTAGGCTTTCTTAACAGCCTTCCTCTCGGTGGGTTTCCTAGATTCCACTAGTTTAGCTTGGTCTACGCTCTTATCTACACCTAAAAGCTCCAATTTATTCGGAGGGAGCCACTGCCAAGTGCGTTTGACATCAAAAAACAATACCAGATATAATATTGGCTCGTGGGAATGATTCTTCTTTAGATTTAAAACATCCTGAGGTGGGACCGGTAGAGGCACTCCATTGTATATGAAGCCTTTGGGAATCTTTGGGTCTATGATCAATGCTGGGTACCACGGGTATCCCCTATAAAAAGAAATTAAATATAATTATTTAAAAAGGATCATAAACTAAGAAATCCATTATCACATCTCGTTCAGTGCGTATTGTAATAATCAATAAGGTAAACAGTTAAAAGGTTTGCGACCTATTATATAACCAAATCTAGCCTATCATAGGCGCATAATGGAATCACTAATTCACCAAGCAACTGTACGATTACCCAAATCCTGCTTATGGGCTTATGTCCAGCAGTGAGCTGCTTTCAGGTCGAGATGAGATTAAAGACGCTTTACCAACCTGCATTTCGCCCACACCAATTGTAATGGTTCAAGATGAATGGTTGATTGTGTATTCTTAACCGGTGTCTTCGATGTGGACGATCTTGTGCCACGACCCTGTTCGAAATCAATTAAATACAATTTATTATAATAAAATAAATAAAAACAGATTTAATTATTATATTATATATCCAAATATATCAATAAAATTGGAGTCTTTGTCTGTCCGTAATATTGAAATAACTACTTTTTATTGAGCTCAGTGAATTTATTTGCATGCCATTACTAGGACATTAATAACATTCACACATTCATAAATTTAAACCAATAAAGATAAAATTTTAAAGTTGTAAGAGGATCCTATTTCTACTACGTGCTTTTAGGCTGAAACAAATACATACCTTTGCCTTAGATTAATTTAAAAAACTAAATATCACTTTCAATTCTTGAGGCCAATTTTTTAGTACGGAAGACGGTCAGTTGTGCGCTAGCACTTCTTATTAGTTTGTGGTAACAGAGTGATTGAGATGTTTGACATTCTAATGTCAAAGTTAACCCGGACTACCGTGTTAACTTTGACGTGGAAGGAAAAGGGGAGATCTTCCGCCGGGCAAGGTTACCTTAACGAAAAACTCACCCATTAATTAAAATTATCAATTGATTTACCTTCTCCATCTAATATTTCATTATGATAAAATTTTGGATCATTATTAGCACTGTTTAATTATTAAAATTTTGATAGGATTATTTTTAACCATATACTATACTGCTAATATTGAATTAGCCTTTTATAGTGCTAATTATATTTGTCGGAATGTTAATTATGGATGATTAATTCGAACTTTACATGCTAATGGTGCTTCATTTTTTTTAATTTGCATTTATTTACATATTGGACGACGAATTTACTAAGAATCATTTAATTTAATTTAATTTAAAACATACTTGAACTTGATTGGCCCGGGAAGCGGCCAACGCTCCATGTGTTAGTTCGGAGCTGTTTTATATATACCACGTTAACTTCAGAACTTTGATAGTGCGATTTAGGCTTCGGTGCATTTTCGCTTACTGCGCGTCGACAGCACCGCGACGCCACGCTAAAACAAAAGCCCCGCCCATAGATTGCCGCATAAGGGAAAACATTTTTCAAAGTTGCCACGCTTGGCAGACTTGGTTTGGCAACCGCAGTTATTTATTTCTAGTTCTTTTTAGGAAAACGCTGCTGTCCATCTTCGGTTTATTGCCTTCTGTCACCTCTTATGACACCCACGAGACGATATGGGGTAGTGGATATTCTTTCATCGCCACAACATGGTTACTACTAGCAAATGGACATGTTGCTTGACAATCGTTGAACATTTTGTGGAACTTTATTGAATGCTACCTTTGCTGGAGTCGACGGCATATCACCGTCCGAGTGATCAGCTGCACTACGTCTTCCTCGGCGACGCCGCTCACCTCCACTACCACCTTCTAGCGCCGATTCCATTGTATCGTTGTAGCTCGACCTTATTTTCATATACATAGAGTTCATTTTATACTGCAAACAATCTTCTAGGTAAGAAGAGATAATATCTTGTAATATAGTTTAAAAAACGTGTATTTTTTTTTATAGGATAAGGGTGACAAACGAGCACACAGTCCACCTGATGGTAAGTGGTTGCTGCGGCCCATAGACATCTACATCTATCCTCTATTACAAATCAAAATGTAGATCCGTTGTCACCCGTGAGGACTAAGATGGAATGCCTCATTTCCAGTAAAAAGGGCCTCCGGCCACCTGCACTCACCAAGCGAAACGCAGAGGTAAACCTCTACTTCACGCCGGTTTTCTGTGAGGTCGTGGTACCACCCCGGTTTGAGCCGGCCCATCCGTGCGACAGCAAAAGCTGCCGCGTGGCTCTACCACTGTTAAAAACTTTACTTATTTATTCTTCTTTACATCTACCTTATAATAAGGGATATAAAGGGCGGACTTAATGCCTTGTGGCATTCTTTACCAACCCTGGATGATTTGAGAAGCTGTGGTAGGTGCAACCACTCCATAAATTAATAAATAAGTAAAAACATTTTATCTTATAACAAATAAATAAAATATTTTTAAACTATACAACTTAATATTATCTACTTTGTAATAAAGAAAAAAATTATAAACGGATACTTATATATACAAAATTCCTAAATAAATATAAAATAATACAACACAAAAACAAAATAACATGATGCATATTATATAAAATACATATTATACAAAATATCAATTACAAAGCGAAAGAGGGAGAAAAACAAAAATCGGATATATCAGATGGTATTATTTCTGTTAAAGAATTCTCGAACTAGTCTTTTAAAATAATATTTGTTACTGATTTTTTTTATATCAACAGGAAAGGCATTCCAGAGCAGTATGGACTGCACAGTAAAAGAGGAATTAAAGAAACCACTCTTATGTGGTGGAATACGAATTTTAAGACTATTTTGGGAACGGGGAACTCTATCATGAGTAGAATATTGGTACCGTAAAATGGGGTGAATAGAAATCGCGGGGTGAATAGACACAAGTCTGGTTTTTTGATAAAGTTGTCTCTAGGTTTTTCTACAGCTCGGGAACGTGTGTTTATTACTACTGTTTATTATTTGCCAACATTTTCCCTTTTTTTTTGGTAACCTTTAAATTAGTGCCAATTTTGATGACAGTAAAGAAAAGAGCGGTTATTATAAACGTGAACAAGTGGTTTTATGCTGCGTAAAACTTTTAGTTAAACATCAAGTTCTTCAGTGTTTCTTTGTTGCAAGTCTGTTTTTTAGGGAGTTGAGTTTCTCATCTATTATTAATACAAATATGAATATCGATATTTAACGATTTTATTATTTGAATTAGTTAAATTAGGATACTGGTATTTTTTCTCGAATTCGAGGTGAATAGATACGACTGAGGGGTGAATAAAAACGCGTTTGGGGTTAATAGAAACGAAGTAAGGGGTGAATAGATACGAATGAGGGGTTATTAGAAACGTAAAAGGGGTTAATAGAAACATGATTTTTAGGGTTGTCAAAAACTGTTTGCACCATTTACTTACTACATAAATTAATTTTAGTAGCTAATTGAAACTAAAATAAAAATAAAACGTTTAAACCATATTAAAGGTATTTAAAAGTCTTCTATTATAAATGTTAAATTTTGATATTTCATATACATTAAAATTCCAAATACTTGAGGTTTTACCATTACACCAGATAGAAGTTCCTGCAGTAAATATACTTAGTGTGCTCATATGATTTAGTATTATCTAGTAGGTAAATATATCATTCATTATATTTGTATTTTATTGTTTAACAGAGAAGCTCGGTGTACGAAATAAAAAAGTATCTAAGCGGTGCGGAATAGGTGTGACGTGAGTTATCAGCTTCAAGTCCCCATATTATGTAAATTTACATTTATGTTTAGTACTTACATGATTTTATAAATAAGTAATAGTGATTTTTAATCTCGTCTTGTTACCTACAACTTAAAATAATCAAAGGTTATTAATCAAAACACGTAGTATTATAATTAGTGTTATATAGTTTAAAAAACTCTGTAATATATTTTTTTATTTTTAGTTTCATCACTTAAAAAAATATGTTCAAAACTATGTAAGAAGTGGCTTATTTATCTAATGGCTGTATTTCGGAAATGCTTATGCTGCAAAGCAGTTAAATTACATTACTCTGGTATTTTTAATTTATATAATATTTTATATTATATAATTATATTTAAATATCAGATTTATTAACTATTTTTTTTTCATGTATTCTTTCATTTGACTCACAAGCTCACAACCTATATACTACAACAAAAGTAAATTTGACAACCCTGGCATTTTTTCTCTATTCACCCCCATGTCGTATCTATTAACCCCGGATTCCCGGTATATAGAAACAGACTACTTTTTTCTAAAATATAACGAATTTGCTTGTTTTTACTCGTTTGAAGCATTGGTATTCGATAAACTACAACAAGACTCACAACATTAAACTATTTTATTATGAGCTTATATACAATATATGTAATAAAAACACTGTAGAAGTTGAAAGTTGTGTCTATTCACCCCATTTTACTGTACTGAAAGTTATGTTTAAGATAAGAAGGAGAATTTGGATCATTTAAAATTGAATATAGTGCTTGTAAAATTCGGGAGCTACGCTTTTGACGAATAGAAAGCCATTTAAGCTTAGTACGGTACTGAGAAACATGGTCATACTTACGTAAGCCCAAAATGAATCTAATGCAATTGTTGAGAAGTCGCTCCAACTTATCGAGAAGATATTGAGATAGATCTGGGTAACACACATCCGCATAATCAATAATGGGTAATATCAAAGTCTGGACAAGTAGAAGTTTAGTTTTAAAAGGCAGAAAATTTTTGAAACGGCAAAGAGAACGTAAGGTGGCAGTAACTTTACGGCTTATTTCAGAAACTTGAACTCCCCAGCTTAAGGTATGATATAGATCATACCTTAAGCTGGGGAGTTCAAGTTTCTGAAATAATACATATACACAATAAATAATATACATATAGATGTAAGCCAAGATTTTTTACAGATTTACAAAATGGCAGCAATGTTCCATTGTAAAATACAGGAGAAAGATCATCGTTATTAATCTTGGCTAACATTCTGCTACTACCTATAACCATTACCTTACATTTGGAAGGGTTAACCGAAATACCATGTCGACCAATCTCTTATGGCATCAAGGTTGTGGTTGATTTTATTAATATTATGGTTAAGGTCATTAACACTAGATTGCACATAGAGCTGAAGATCATCAGCATACAGATGGTACGAACAGTTGAGAACTGAAGTAATAGAATTTATAAATAGAAAAAACATTGTAGGAGAAAGTATTCCGCCTTGCGGCACGCCTGTTTCAATGTCATGCCCATGTAGAAGACTGTTCTATGCGAACTGATTGCTGGCGGCCGCGAAGATAGGATGAAAACCATTCCAAAGCTGGGATTGAGAATCTAAGATTAGCTAGGAAGGCTATAAGGATATCGTGGTCGACTGTGTTAAAAGCATTTGAAAAATCAACAAGCGTGGTAGTGCTTGTTGATTTTTCAAATGCTGTAAGCTTCTGCTCATCCATTCCCATTCGAATGTCATCTGTGACTTTTATCAAGGCAGTGGTAGTACTGTGACCTACGCGAAAGCCTGACTGATATTTATTCAGCAGGTTATATTTGGTTATGAACAATTATGATCTAAAATGGGTAGGTAATAAGGGGGGATTTGGTATTTTAGGAAATGGTCGCACAAATGCTTTTTTCCACTGAGTAGGATATTGGCCTGAGTCAAGGGAAAAGTTTACGATGTGTGTGATTGCAGGCAAAAGGCACACAAGGATCATGGATATCATAACCTTACTAACCTCATCGCAACCCACAGCCTTGGATTTAATAGCTAATACTGATTTCTGGATCTCATCCTCAGTCACAGGTAAAAAGTGAAAAAAAGGAATAGGAGGAGAAGGCATGGATTGAATGGAAGCTATTGTTGTAGAACGAACTGAGGGATCCATAGGAGAGGTAGAGATAAAGTGATGATTTATTTCATCCAGAGTGATTGATGGACCATGATCAGATGTAACAGCCTTACTAATACCCAGTGTTTTAAGAAATTTCCACACATCGGCGGTCGGAGAATTTGTAACATTGCTATGGATATAACGGCGTTTAGCATTTCGTACCATCTTATGGCATCTGTTTCTTAGCATTTTGTAGCAATCCCAGCTCTCCTGAGTACGATGCTTCTTAAATTTCACAAATGCTCGATCTCGCCTGGTCATTGCCAACTTTACGGCCCTAGTCATCCACGGAGCTGGTGGACGCTTTACTCTTACTGGATGTTTAGGACCATGATTGTTGTACAGACTAAGAACTATATTATTAAGTACGGACATTTTATCGTCAATAGAAGTTGATTTAAAAACAGGGGTTAAGTCCATACGATATGCGTCACTTTTAAGTTTATCAGAATCCATTTTAGCGAAATTACGAATATATAGTACTGCGGGATTGTGCTTAGGAGAAACAAGCTTATATGATATATAAGTAAGGTCATGTCGTGAAAAAGCAAGAGCCGATAGTTGTCCGTGCTTAATAACATAATCGGGAGAAGCTATGATAATATAATCAATCCATGAGTCATCAGTGTCAAAGTTGTGGTGAGTTGCCTCTAAGGGGAGAATGTGGAGATCGACTGACTCTATGACTGACCGAAATTTTTGAGAACGAGAAGAATTTCTCAACAAATCAGTATTGAAATCACCCATTATTATGCAGTACGTGTACTCAGATGTATATGTGTATTATTGTGTATAGTTCATTTTATTTAAGCTGTAGAGACCGTAAGCAATTTTTTTAGGTAGAAATGTTATACTGCAAGGTTTTTTAACAACAACTATTTGTAAGAAAGTGTAATTATAAAAATGCTCATTCTTAGTTTTTGTTGTTTATTATAACAATAAAAACGAGTTTGGCACGCTTCTACTAGGCAACAATAACTACTATGATACTACGAACTTTATTGGATAGAAAATGTATAGTTGGATGGTATTATAGATTTTGAATACTAGACTCTTATGTATAATTGGGTACAAAAAGTTAATATTGGTATTAAAATATATTACGTATTTTGACTATACAATGTGTCCGGTTTCCGATGTCCGATACTTTAAGGGGTTAAAATACAATTAATTTTATCGACAAATTAGGGATCAATGATTTTTTTTCGCCATCAATAAAAAAATGGCAGCACTTAAAAAAAAATGGTTGGCGAAGCATAGATGCTTGTATTAATTTAACAATATCTACCCAAGTAGAAGACTTTCAAAAACAAAATTGGTCTTAAATGTTAGTTAATAGTGTAGACAATAAATCTAGATTCAAAATATTATTTTTTAATTTTTCAGTATTAGTAAAAAACATTTTTGAAAAAAAAATTAGACAACAAATTGATGTTGTTTTTCAGATTCTTAGCTTTAAAAAAAACCATCGTGTTAACCAATTTTTTTTTACTTGTTTTTATTATAATACAGGATATTTGCTATAAATGCACATTTAAATCTTAACTCTGAGTTAGATAGTTTTGGAGCTATGATAATTTGAATGTAACTGTTCAAAGTGCCTCTACCCCGATATTAGATAACTAAACACCCATTCCAGTGAGTAAGATAAAATTCTTCAATAATTCAAGGAATCGTAAGCAAGCACAATAGCATCCTTTGTGTGAGCAGGTAAAAAACGCTGTGCACAATAGTGCGAGCGAGACAGAATAACGGCTGTCTCCAGGTAAAAAGGGTGCAGTGTGCGCTTGTGCCGTCGAGCAGTCGTCCCCCGCTCTGCGTCGTGATAACATTCCTGGTTTTAAGTAAATCTACTTACTGTACATAATTATTGTTTGTTGTTAGACTTTGTTACGTTTTTGTTTTGTTGTTGAACTGTTACTTTTTGTTTATTACAATGAACGAGTACTCAAGCCAGCATATCGCTGACATCCATTTCGTGTATGGATTGTGTAACGGGAGTGCAAATAGAGCTGTTGTAGAGTATGCACGCAGATTTCCTAACAGACGTACGCCGAATGCTCGCACTTTCGTGAGAATTCATTTGAGACTTGCGGAAAATGGAATAAGAAGGCTCTGTAACGAACGTACTCGTGTTTTGTCGCTCCAAGATGAACATCAAATATTGCAAATGATTACTCAAGACCCTAGCCTGAGCATTAGACGCATAGCTAATCGTCTCAGTCTATGAAAATGGTCGGTGTGGAAAATTTTAAAAAGAGAAGGATTACATCCTTACCATTTTCGAAGGGTGCAAGAAATACTGGAACCAGATTATGTAAGAAGAGCAATATTTTGTTCGTGGATATTGAGAGAAACGCGATATGATCCAAACTTTTTAAAAAGAATTATGTGGACAGACGAAGCTTCTTTCACGCGATCAGGGTATACGAACTACCGTAACGAACACCTGTGGCTTCAAGAAAATCCACATGCGATCCGCCCATAAGTTCTTTTCAACATAAATTTTCTGTCAACGTTTGGGCCGGAATGATTGACGACATTCTAATTGGACCAATCATTTTACCGGAAACAATGAATAGCCCAAGATTCCTAAATTTCCTGGAAACGAATTTTTTGGATGCTTTATTGGAGTTACCATTGGCCTACAGGGCCAGAATGATTCTGCAATTGGATGGTGCTCCGGCACACTTCGCGCTTCTTGTGCGGAATCATTTAAATGCACACTATTCGTCGTGGATCGGACGCGGAGGAACAATTGCTTGGCCACCGCGGTCGCCGGATTTAACACCTCTCGATTTTTTTTTGTGGGGCACACTCAAACGAAGAGTGTATGTAAATGTGCCAAATACACGAGAGGAGTTAGCAGAAAAAATAATTCAAACAGCAAACGAATTGCGAGAAGACAAGGCAATGATCCAGCGCTCTACGCAACACGTTGCACTAAGAGCAACAGCATGTCTGCAGAGACAAGGAGGTAACTTTGAGCAGTTTTTGTAATTATTTTGCCAAATTAAATGCAATTGATATAAATTATTTTGTTTTATTTCATTTGCTAGTGTATCCGCGCTTTTCAAGTAAGTATGTTTACACTGTCATAGCTCCTAAACTATCTAACTCAGAGTTAAGATTTAAATGTGCATTTATAGCAAATATACTGTATTATAATAAAAACAAGTAAAAAAAATTGGTTAACACGATGGTTTTTTTTTAAAGCTAAGAATCTGAAAAACAACATCAATTTGTTGTCTAATTTATTTTTTCAAAAATGTTTTTTACTAATACTGAAAAATTAAAAAATAATATTTTGAATCTAGATTTATTGTCTACACTATTAACTAACATTTGAGACCAATTTTGTTTTTGAAAGTCTTCTACTTGGGTAGATATTGTTAAATTAATACAAGCATCTATGCTTCGCCAACAATTTTTTTTAAAGTGCTGCCATTTTTTTATTGATGGCGAAAAAAAATCATTGATCCCTGATTTGTCGATAAAATTAATTGTATTTTAACCCCTTAAAGTATCGAACATCGGAAACCGGACATCCTGTATAATACTATATAGGCTAAAATTTAAAAACTGCTTCAAATTACATGTAATGTTTTCAGAAGATAAATGAAACCATTTACAATTACTAATGGGTACGCTAAAAATCCAAGCTAGTCCATTAAAAATCTTAAACTTTAATCAGGAAATCGACAAAGTTATCAGAGACTACTAAAACTACCAAAGTCAAATTATACAACACGTAACATAATTAACGCACTTTGAGAAAGTAGTTTGTTCAGAATCGTTTACTGAATCGATTTCTATCATTTTTAATATAGGTAATTTTTTATCACAAAAATAATTGATACTACGTAATTTAGAGTCACACTAAACCTGTACAGTCAAAACAAACTGAAATGGACCGTAACTCAAGGCAATAAGACTTTTAAAAGTGCAGTTTTATTCGTATTAATACAAATTCAGTCATTCAATACAAAATAAAGAAAATTGAACCTTATTTCACGTATTTTAAAGTCTTTACAAATACAGAGTTTGGAGTGGTTTATAAAGGTCGCGGCGGCCAGGCCATTGACCTCCCAGATCAGCTGACTTGACGCCTCTTGACTTTTTATGAGGATGTATTTATTTTACGTAATTCTATGAGTGAAAGATTTTAGAATAGTGAAAAATGACACTGAATTGCTTTCTAAATTATTTCCTTTCTTTTTCTTTCTTTTTTAAAAAGTAACCTCCACACTAGGATTTTCTCTCGAATAGTGGGGGCAGTGTACAAGCATAAATTGCACAAGGACAAACATCCAGACCCGGAACAATTATAGACCTATATACCTAGCGTTCGTGTTTTTGTACGGTGACCACAACATTCTTCCGGAATCAGTATAACTAATTTGATAAATAATCAATGCATAAACATGTTTAACTAAGAGTTCAGGGTATGTATTATGATTATAACATAATATACTAATTGGGGTGTCTGAAGATGTGCGTTAATTACGTTAAATGTTGTATATGATGTATAAATCTATAAATAATCTTGTCAACTACAGCATACAAGTTAAGTAACATTAGTAACGACTCACCCGTCACTAGAACTAAACGAACAAGAGCGATCTGAAGCGTTGTCGTCGTCATCGTAGTGCGTGCATGAGGAACATGATTGTGACCACACAGAGCTGCTACTTGAAGATCTGTAAAACAATACGAGATATATATAAAATTCTTCTGCACGTGTGTTCATTACTGAACTCCTCTTAAATGGTTGGACCGATTTAGTTTCTGGTTCAGACATTTATTTCCTCAAAAGTTTAATAATTTCACAGTCGCATGTACGAAATCCGATAATGACGACATCGATAGAGATGTGCCACTTCATATTAGATCCTAAGATTGCTTAAGAAAACAGCTTGGTTTGTCCATATCAATTATAGAATAAATTGAAAATTATGTTTATTATGAAAATATATGTACGTATTTCAATGAAGCAATAACATCTTTCAAAGAATGAAGATAAAAAAGTTTGAATATAATAATATAGTAAAACACGATATTGGCGAGGACAGCAATGTTTTTCAGTTACCACAAAACTTTAAATTATTCAATAAACTCTTTATGCACATCATCATAATCACTATATTAAAATGACGTGTTGCATATACACACCAAACAAAAAAAAAGAGCAATGTAATTAACCATAAGGCCAATCTCTGTTTGCCTTCATTTCAAAAATTATTGAGATGCTCCTTAATAAAGGGCTGATTAATTATCTTAAGAAATACAATATTTTAACAGAATTTCAATATGGGTTTCGTAGAGGAATACAATAGTAAAGCTAGAACATTTATAAATTACTACTACTAAATTGAAAGTCTAGAATTAAAAAGTAATAATCTATTATAGCTCAGGAAGTCGACAAATGTCTTACTAGACTACGGTCTTTCCAGACTTTAAAAAGGCCTTTGACACAGTTTCTATCTCCATTCTTGTAGACAGGTTAGAGAGCATTGGGATGAGGGGAATTGTGCTTTCTTTTTAGTAGTTACCTTAGTGACAGAACCTAAACCATAAAAATAGATAGCTTCATTAGTGATGAAGATACCGTTAAAATTGGTGTCCCTGAGGGACGATTCTCTTTTTAATTTATATCAATGAATTGTGTAACTTACAGGACGTCTGGGGAAGGATATTCTCTTATGCGGATGATACCGTTATTGTCTGTACGGAATTCGTGTGTACGGAGTTTCAAGTCTTACCAGTAAAGTACTGGTAAGACTTGGAATTCCGTATATCACCTGGCTGCGAAGGGCTTAGATCGAATCTTTTAACTTTAAATGTCCAAAAAACAAACTACATCTGTTTTGCTCCCTATACATCGTCGCAGCTAGGATATAATTTATGTATCAAAATCTGCAGCCACCCCAATCCTGAAAATACCTCGTGTGAGTGTCTGCTTATAAATAAGGTGAAGGAAACTAAATGCCTCGGCATCTTTGTTGATCAAATGCTTAGTGGGCACTGGCAGTTGGAAGCTGTTATAAATCGGATCAGAAAGTTAATCTGAGTATTTTAATTATTAACGTCAGCAATGACCAGCACTCTATTAAATAAAATTTACATAGACTTAGCACAATCGATAATTTCCTATTGCATCCCAATTTGGGGAAGAGCCACTAAGACTAACTTTTTAGATCTGGAAAGAGCACAGAGGTCACTTATAAAGGTCATGTATTTCAAACTTTATAGATTCTCTACTAACACCCTATATATTAGTAAACTTCTCTCAGTTAGAAAGCTTTATCATATATTCTTAACCTTATTCTAAAACTAGCTGATACCCGTGACTTCGTCCGCGTTGATTGATATATTAACAAAGTTTTCGCTTATAAAATCGTTGTCTCTTAAAACTTTAATAACTTTATATTAAACGAAGATATCACAATATATTTTTTTGATAAGGGTTATTATATACATAAGAGTTGATTTGTGTAAGAAATAAAACTCAGAAAACCAAATTGAAATTTATCCAGTAGTATTTCCGTGTTGCGTACACAATTGCAAACCTCTACCATTTTATTTATATAGATGTCACAAATGCCTACCGTTTAATGCATCCCTTAAAAAAGAGAGGAACTGATATTGTGGCCCTTACACCTCTTGTGCGTTTGCTAGTAGGCAGTGCCCATGTCAGTCTCCTTTTATATATAATCAATTAAATAAAATACTTAAAATATATCCTGTGCAAATTACATATGTACAAAAAAAAACTGCAGTTACTTATGACGAGGTTGAAAATCTTTTAACTAGAATTGTCTGAAATCAATCTCACCAACAATTTACAGGTAACAGTATGCTGTCTTTCACATTTGATCACTAAAATTTTATTATACAAGGCAACTAGTCTCCTTACTTACACTTCCTTCATCCACCAACATATAAACACACATATACCCACGTTATATATACAACAACACCCCCACACTCACATTGACATACTCCTTAATATACATGTAAACAAATTACAATTTTTCTAGAGATTTATAATAGACTTTTTGTAATCTTACTGTCACCCTTAAGGGTGGCGCGGCGGGTCATTGCCAACACGAGTATCCTCCGATTACTCACTGGGAAGTCTCAGCAATATGTTGTAAACAAGATTACCGAAATAAAAGCATTATTTAATTTATTTAATAAGGAGATCACTTCCGTAATTGTAAGCGCGAAATATGCGTATTCGCATCTCAAGTCTTAGTTACCACCCGCTTCTTGTTACTATTTTGTTCCTAAAACTATATCTGTGCAGCCACTGGCGACTAACTTCAGCCCGGCCAAGATAAGAAAGAAGAAGAAGAAGAGAAGTGCGGTCTTTATGGTTAAAGTCCAATGACCAAAATCAGAATAGCGTTATAATAAAACAGTATAGTCAGGTCTCCGTCACTCGCTCAAGACCCTGCGTTATATGCCTACCGTTCTGCGTATCGCCCACGGTACAACCGACATTGGGCTGCCGGCTGTCGCACGCCCGCCTGAGCGCTTGCACTTACTTGTCGAAATGCCGAAACCACGTAATTATTGTGCAGTGGATGGGCGTCAGAGTCAAAAAACAAATTAAAACTTGTCATTTTTTTCTTAACTATAAGATTACATCGAAATAATAGTGCTATGATTTATAAATTGAGTGACAACCATTTTCAACGATAAAATTTAAAAACCGAGAATTCAGAGAAGGAAAAAAAATTATAAATCATTTTAAAAAACTCAAACATATTTTATTGACAAATAAAAAATATGTTTATTTCGCAAGATTCGTTTTATTACAAAAATCATCATAGGTACAACCCTAGCGCATTCGTACGATGACGCGCTTGCACGCGAGTCGCACGGCGGTCAACACAATCTCGACTCTTTATGCGCGTACTTATGGTACATTTTCCTCTCGCTGCGAACAGCAGATATTATTTACTAAGCTTTTGTAGGCTGTATCTGTTTAGTAAGTATTTTGTGGTATAGTCACCAAAATATACTCATAAATTATAAAATATTTTATAACTTTTCTCAGTTAACTTGATCGAAATAGTGTGAGATGTTAATATTTTGTGTCTAATTGGTGATTTATTCGATTTTAAAGCATTATTTAAAAAAATTACGTACTTTAATGAAAGTAGTGTTGCCAATTTTAAGAACCTTCCCATAATCGGTTGTAACTGACAGTATAAGGGCAGACGCTGGGTTTTAATAATTATTTCAAATAAGACATTTTTCCGCGTTATTAATATTTTTATTTTTAATTAACACAATGAAAATAATATGACTTTACTAATTAAAAATTACTTTTTAGTTGATAAATCACTTAAGGGGGTGCAAAGAATCTCCGGTGGAGGTTCGGATGCCACCTTAGACGACTCGATCTGGCAACGTACAACGCACGCACCCTGAGGACTGACGAGAAGATCGTGGAGCTGGAAGAAGAGATAGACAAGTTGCGCTGGCATATTATAGGATTATCCGAAGTCCGAAGAGAGGGGGAGGTCACGGTGATCCTCGAATCCGGCAACTTGCTCTATCACCGGGAGGGCGACCATCTGTCCCAAGGAGGTGTCGGATTTATCGTCCACAAGTCTCTCGTTAACAACGTTGTAAAGATCGGGAGTGTGTCGACGAGGGTTGCGTACCTTATACTCAGAATCACCAAACGGTATTCGCTGAAGGTCATACAGGTTTACGCACCAACCTCGGCACACCCCGATGAGGAAGTGGAGGAAATGTATGAGGATATCTCTAGAGCCATGCATTCCTCCAAAACCCAATATACGGTGTTAATGGGAGACTTCAATGCCAAACTAGGCACAAGAGAGAACGGTGAGCTGAAGTAGGGAAATTTGGAATAGGGCAACGGAACTCAAGGGGCCAGCAGCTGGCCGACTTCATGGAGAAAGAGGGACTCTTTATGATGAACTCTTTCTTCCAGAAGCGGCCCTACAGGAAGTGGACCTGGTCGAGTCCCGACGGTTCGACAAAAAATGAGATTGACTTCATTATGACGACCAGACGACAACTGTTCAGTGATGTCTCCGTGATCGCGAGGGTGAAAACTGGTAGCGATCACAGAATGGTTAGAGGCACACTGAACCTAAACGTTAAGTTAATCCCAGCCGCCAAATTTCACGAACGCACATCGCGTCAGAATTCCCGATACCATCCACACCATCTGGATGATTGGCGGTCCACCACTGTGCGATTTAGAAGATGTTTTCTTCCTCGCACGACTTCCTTGTGGAATCGATTACCATCAGCGATTTTTCCGGACCGATACGACTTAGGAACCTTCAAGAAAAGAGCGTACTCCTTTATAAAAGGCCGGCAACGCATCTGCAATTCCCTCCCTGGTGTTGCAGTTGTTCATGGGCGGCGGTAGTCACTTACCATCAGGTGAGCCGTATGCTCGTTTGCCCCCTCTCCTATAAAAAAAAAGTTGGACAGGTCTCTTCCCATGTAATCAACGCTCCGTCCCTCTAGTGCTCTATTCTAAAGTCCCGAAACATTTCAGCTCTAGTTACAAAACAGTTTTCAGTGCCTAGAAGACTGCAATGAAGTGGACGATATGAATGACAAGCTCGTGGAAACTGTCCATGCGGTCGGAGCTAAGTTCTGCAAGACCCGCCGCAGAAGAACACAAAAACTCTCCGATCACACTCTTAATCTCATGGCTGTTAGACGGGAGATGAAGCTACATTCTTCAACAGACTTGACAGCATACAGGCAACTGAACAGACAGATACTCCAAATGCATGCGACGGGACTTACGCAACTTCAATACAGCTCGTATTGAAGAAGCGATCGAGCGGAACCAAGGCTCCAAAGTCTTTGCCAGAGATCTGTTTGCCAGAAAGAGCCAACTGTCAAAGCTGAAGACAGAGTGTGGCAGCATCGTTTCCGGGACACCTGAGATTTTGAGTGAGATTGAGAGGTTCTATGGGCAGCTGTACACGTCATCGTAGGAGCCACACGCAAGTGTGAGTAACGATCCAAGAGCGAGTCTCATCCGACACTATTCCGAAGATATCCCGGACGTCAGTCTGAGCGAGATTAGAATGGCTCTCCAGCACCTTAAAAACGGTAGGGCCCCAGGCGAGGATGGAATTACAGCGGAGCTTCTGATAGCGGGTGGAAGACCGGTACTTGAAGTCCTTCAGAAGCTCTTTAATTCCATCCTCCATGGTGGCATTACACCGGAGGCGTGGAGCAGAAGTGCGGTGGTCTTGTTCTTTAAGAAAGGTGACAACGCTCTCTTGAAGAACTACAGACCGATTTCCCTTCTGAGCCGCGTCTACGTGCTGTTTTCGAGAGTCATTACGAATCGTCTCGCGCGCAGAGTTGACGACTTCCAGCCTCCCGAACAAGCCGGTTTCCGAAAGGGCTTTAGCACCATAGACCACATACATACCCTATGGCAAACTGTACAGAAGTCCGAAGAGTAGAATTTGCCACTATGTCTGGCGTATGTGGACTATGAGAAAGCCTTTGATTCCGTCGAAATTTGGGCGGTGCTGCAGTCCCTTCAGCGAAGCCAAGGTGACTGTAGGTATATCGAAGTGCTGAAGTGCTTGTACAGTAGGGCTACTATGGCTATCCGAGTACAGAACCAGAGTACGAAACCTATCCAATTGTAAGACAGGGTGACGGTTATATCCCCGAAACTCTTCAACGCTGCATTGGAAGACGTTTTCAAGCTTCTGGACTTTAAAAGAAATGGTATTAACATCAATGACGAGTACATCACTCACCTTCGATTTGCCGACGATTTAGTCCTTATGGCAGAATCGCTGGAGGACCTAAGCACTATGCTCAATGACCTCAATAGTGTTTTCCAACGGATAGGTCTTAAGATGAACATGGACAAAACAAAGATTATGTTTAATGTCCATGTCACACCTATGCCGGTAGTTGTTGGGAGCACTAAGCTCGAAGTTGTTGACGAGTATGTTTACCTGGGACAAATAGTCCGACTAGGTAAGTCCAACTTCGACCGAGAGGTCAATCGACGGATTCAACTCGGCTGGGCAGCGTTCGGGAAGCTACGACACATCTTCTCGTCAGACATACCTCAAAACCTTAAAACAAAATTGTACAACCAGTGCGTGTTGCCAGTGATGACTTGGACTTGTGCGTGTTGACAGGAACTAAGACGTGGTCCTTCACAGCTGGCCGTATGAGGAAGCTCAAGGTCGCTCAGCGAGCTATGGAGAGGGCTATGCTCGGAGTTTCTCTGCGTGATAAACTTAGGAATGAAGATATCCGCAGTAGAACTAGAGTAACCGACATAGCCCAACGGATTAGTAAGCTGAAGTGGTAGTGGGCCGGCCATATAGCTCGAAGAACCGACAACCGATGGGGAAGAAAGGTTCTCGAGTGGCAGCCTCGTACCGGCAGGCGAAGTGTAGGGCGTCCCCCCACTATATCTAATCCTTCATCTCCCTCTTACTTTCGTCCTATTTCAATCTTGCCATTTCTTTCTAAAGTTCTTGAACACATTGTCCACAAGCAATTTTCAGCCTTTCTCAACAGTAACAATATTTTATGTCCATATCAATCTGGTTTCCGACCTGGTCACAGTACAACAACAGCCCTTCTTAAAGTTACTGATGATATTCGTTGGAATATGGACCATGGATTTTTAACAGTTCTTGTTTTACTAGATTTCAGCAGTGCATTTAATTCTGTCGATTTTGATATCCTTATAAGTATCCTTAAGTCGATTAATGTGTCTATATCGGTTATTCTATGGTTTGACTCCTATCTTCGAGATCGTTCTCAATGTGTTCGTTCAGGTGAAATATACTCCCAATGGTATAATGTAACTGTGGGTGTACCTCAAGGTGGAGTCCTATCTCCTCTGCTTTTTGCTGTTTTTATTAATTGTATCACTAAGGTCATATCATCTAATTACCACCTCTATGCTGACGATTTGCAGCTATATCGTAATTTTGTGGCATCTGAAGCTAACTTGGCGATTGAATCTATGAATGATGACTTAAATAAGATTAGCGAATGGTCAAGATCTTTTGGTCTCATTATAAACCCAAATAAATCCCAAGCCTTGATAATAGGCAAAAGATATGCGCGTGGATTGCTTGATTTCTCCTCTCTCCGAACTCTACGAATTGATGGTACCACTATTCCCTACTCAGATACTGCCAAGAACCTAGGCGTTATTTTCGACTGCAATCTGACTTGGGGCGCTCATATTACGGATGTAAGTAGGAAAATATTTCATGCCTTTCATTCTCTAAAGCGTCTTCAAAGTTTTCTACCCTTGTCTACTAAGATATCTATAGTCCAGACTCTTATCTTACCAATTTTAGATTACGCTGATGTCTGTTATCTGGATGCTACAGAGGAGCAAATTAATAAACTTGAGCGCTTGCAAAATTTATGTATTCGATACATTTTTGGCTTAAAGAAGTTCGATCACGTTTCTGTTTATCGCAAGAAGCTTAAATGGCTCCCAATCCGCCTTCGCAGGAACACTCGTATCCTCTGTCTTCTTTTCAATATTCTACATAATCCTACTATTCCGCTATATCTAAAAAATCGTTTTACTTTTGTTCATTCTCCAGACGTACCATGTAGGTCAAATACTAGAACATTGTTAAGATTTCCGTCTTTCAATACCATGCTTTATTCTCATTCTTTTTCTGTTAACGCAGTACGATTGTGGAATTCACTTCCCTTTAGGATTCGTGATGCTAAATCGGTGTCTATATTTAAAAGACTTGTTAAAGAGCACTATCATTCTCTCCATAATTATTAAATCGTAATGTGTTGGTATGCATATAAGTAACATTAAAAATATATATTGAATTATATATATTTATTATAATATATATATAATATTTATTTATATGTGTATATACGTATATATGTTTGTATATATTTGTATAGTATATGTATATTTATGCAAGTGCACACTTTGACTACTTCTATTTCCTTCAACTATCCTTCAATAGGCCTGCTGGAAGAAATTTCATTATGGAATAAGCAGTGCCTTTGTACATGATTATGTTTTTACCATTTTCCTATCGAATAATGTGTGTACATAAACTGTTAAATAAAAAAAAATAGATGGAGTGACGACCTGGTAAGATATGCAGGAAGTCGATGCATGCAGGTGGCTCAGGACCGTGCTTTGTGGCATTCCTTGGGGGAGGCCTATGTTCAGCAGTGGACTTGTGAAGGGCTGTAATGATGATGATGATGAAATCACTTAAGGTCAGTGTGATTTAGATTAACAGTTAGTAACACTACCACGGGCAAATGAAAGGTCAATTGTCAAAAGTGTCACTGTGAAGTCAAACAATATAACAATATTACAACTAATGTATAACAATATTAAAACTAATATATAACAATATTAACTGTAATATTATTTACTTAGGATCATTCATTTGTTTGTTGGAACTATCCTGTTGTCTTATGAGAATTCTAATCATGTTGTTGTAGGGACTGTTTTTTTTTTTTGGTAAAGGGTTTGTTCCAAAACTAAGCTCAAAATTGAAGAGAAAAATCAAAGAACATCAAAAACCTCTAAAATATATAGACCATTTTTATTTCCTTGGAAAGTAGATCTCCTCTCTTTTATATCCAATTTATGATCTCATACAAACATGTTTTATACGCAACGGCAGTCCATAAAAGGATGGGCAATCACCTTTGGAGAAGTTGTTATAACCTCTACCCTCATTTCATCCTGAATTACACACACTAGTATAAAAGATTAAAAAAAAATAATTTCCATCATACTAACCTAGAAAGAGCCAAATCGCTGTCGGAGCCAACTTCTCCCGGCGGTCCTCTGTACTGCAAGAAAGAAGCTGGCACTGGGGTTGACACGCCTTTACTAGTTTCAGTTCCGGGGACAGCCCTAGATGAATATAAATTGATATCAGTTGCAAAATAAATAACCGGCTAAATGCGAGTCACACTCGCGCATGGGAGCCATTCATTCATCGTAAAACACGTTACAAGTGAGGAGCCCCCTATAATTTTTTAAATTTATTTTTATTATTTCAAATGAAAATTTCAACTGTCTACCTATTACGAATCATGAGATACAGCCCGCTGACAGACAGACGGACAGACAGCGGAGGCTTAGTAATAGGGCCCCGTTGATAACCCTTTGGGTACGGAACCCTAAAAAGGTTGTTAATAACTTTTAGAATTAAAATTTTATAGTATGCATTTATTTATTTATGCATGTATGTAAAAAAGTAAAATTAAAATAAATTAACAAATTTAAATAAATATGTCATTTTATATTGAAAACCTTACCTAAACAAATCGGGCGTAGAGACGGATTTCTCCTTGTCATGTTTCCTTGGCCTGCCGCGTCCCTTCTTACGAGGAGAAGTTTCTAGAGTAGGTCGCCCTAAACTCGCCGACAACGTTGGTAGGGAGGCTAAGTACAATTTGTTATGGAAATATTAGATCACATTTTATAGGATACTCTCACAGTACTTCTGAATAAATATTGTGCATCGGCTAACTTCGTATTTCCGTATATGTCCGGTCCGCGTCCATACCGCATACCCGCAGTATAAAGATACTTACACGTCTAACCTTGAAAGACAAAACACGATGGTGCTTATACAGCTATGTGTGATTCCACAAAACGGCGACGCACGTCCTCTATACGTTCAATCCTAGTCGTAACTGACTCTTTTACTCTTTTTGTGACTTAATTAATCGCTGTTATTAGAAATGATATTGACATTTATTCGTTTGTGATAAAGTTGAAATTATATGTGATTTTTTGGACCAAATTACTTTCGTCAACCGTTTTTTGTAATGTACAACAAGATTGTTTCTGATGTTTACCGATGACCAATTATTTATTCTGAAGTACGATCACATATTTTAAAAAAAACCTTATGGAATTGCTAAAATCACAAGTGATGTTTAGCAATTCCATAAGATGAGAGCAACTGGAGGCGAATAACTTGAGATCATCCACATAGAAAAGGTGGGTCACTTTTGTACCTCCTCTCCGAAGCTGAAATCCCGTCCCGGAACCCTCCAGTAAGGTACTAAAAGGGTTCAGAGAGAGGCAGAACCATATTGGACTCAAACAGTCGCCCTGGAACATACCCTTTCTTATCCTTATGTGGTTCTCCGCAGCCGTCATCCGCTCGCCTAGATGACAAAGGATCGTACTCCATTGCCCCATACACTGCCCGAGGAAGTCTCGAACTGTACAATCAACCTTGTACAGCTCGAGGACCCTCTTAAGCCATGTATGAGGCACCGAGTCGAATGCCTTTTTGTAGTCTATCCAGGCGGCGGAGAGGTTTTGACGGTTGCGTTTAACCACCTTGCCAATGACCGCGTCAATGAGGAGTGGTTCCTTGGTTCCACGACGACCGCCCCGACATCCGTTTTGAGCGCGCGACATCACCTGATTTGCGTTCAGGTGACGAGTGATTCTCGCGCTCAAAATGGATGTAAGTGTCTTGTATATGGTAGGTAGACACGTTATGGGGCGGTATTTGCTCGGGTCTGTGGAATCCCGGTCTTTAGGAACCAAATGAGTGATCCCAGTAGTGAAGAGGCTCGGGAGCGACTTTTGGTCGAGTGCCTCTTGAAACTGTCGGGCGAGCACAGCGTGACACACCACGAACCCCTTCAGCCAGTAGTGATGCAGTCCGTCGAGTCCCGGGCTTTTCCAGTTCGGGGCCCTACGGACCGCCTCAGCTACGTCATCCGGCGTTATGATGACGGGGTCCATGGGCGTAACATTCGCACACTGACTCGCCACAACTTCCGTCCAAGGGCCCTCGCTGTGGTTTACGGCCTGACTACAGGCCGCGCCAGAATGCGATAATGTCGGCCTGATTCGGTGCTGGGCCCGTTCCACGTACCATTGGTCGCTCCAATGATTCATAGAGCCTCTTCTGATCACTCTAGAAGAGACAATTCTGGTTGAACCGTGTCGACCTCTCGGTATATCGCCGAATCCGCTTCCCCCAAGCAGCGATTCTCTGCTTCAGGTCGTCTATGCGCTCTGTCAGTTTTTGCGTTATATCCGGCTGGGACAAACTGATGTTTGTCCCAGCAAACGCCATCCTGACGGTGCGCACAATTCTCGGCCTAATACTGCCCGACCTGAAGCTTATCAGCCTGCCGATAAGGGCCCTTGCCTTTGCGATACGGTCCTCAATCCTTCTTCTCCAGGCTGGGATGGCGCTACTTTGTCTAGTAGCGCATCCAGCCGTGGGAAGTTTGGCGCCAATAATACGGCAAACTGCCAGTGCGGCGCCAAAAAGAATTGAGTCCGTATCGCAAAGGTCCCGGCTGGCTTCCAAATAGGTCACCAGCATTGGATTGAGAGCCCTTACGACAGCCCGATTCCGCTTGCTTAGGGGTATACGGGAGAGTCGCGGTCGATTCTCGAGAGGCGTTCTGCGCGTTTCCCTAATCGCCTCTTCCAATATGCTCCTCATTTGCTCTTGTTCCTGGGCGACTATTCCATCGTCGCCTGAGTCAACCACAAGGAGATCTACGGCGGCATCTACATGTGCCGGTTGCTCTGCAACTCCGCATCTCCTGTCGTAGTATTTTCATTCCACAAAGGAATAGCCTCACGTCGTAGCCGTTCGAGTTCGGCGTCATCAAATATTTTTGAGCGCATGATGTACCGAACTCGGTCTGCCAGGTTTTGCTCGGTGACAGTTATAGATGGCTCCAGCTCAGCAAAAAGTCGATGCACCCTAGCCCGATACGCAAAACCTCCAATTTCTCCCCCCTTCGCCCCAAAATACGCCCCCAATGCGTTGCTGTTCATCTTCATTGACCAACGCATGCGGCGTACTCCACCAGTGGCGGGTGCCGATTGCTGGGCCCGCGAAGGCCCTGCCAACACCAAGCCAGCTGGTGGGGATGATGGATGCGAGGGGCTGCTGGGTGGTCGTGCAGCTCCTCACGGTCGGCTGGCGGTTCGCATGCTGTCGCGTCCAGCGCCAGCTCCAGACGCGTCTTGGCGACATCCAGGTAGCGGCCCTTTGCGCAATCTTCTTAGTTCCATCATCCATTTATTGGGCGTCAGTTAACGGGAGACGCCCAAACCCGGCACCGTTTCATGGTGAGGCCATGTGCACAAGCGGGCCTTTGCACCTTCAATTTTGCCGAGGCACGGCGCTAACACCTCTTGGCAAGGTGCTGACTGACTGCGCTGACGTAGCAGTTTTGTCACATAACCGTTACGTCAGCGGGCGATGGGGTCGTCACTTCCCTACATTATTATTATTATAGTTAGGAGGCGGTGTGCCTCTGCGCTCATCCGTTTGCGAAACAGCACCAACAGTATCCTTCGGGTATTCCTTGATCGGTGGGACTTGCCACTTCTACAAGCGTAGGTGGGGGTCCACACAGCAGCATAACAGTTAATATGTTGTTGTGTGGATCTATCTCACAATTGTATAAATTTTTCTGTTGTTTTTATAGTTTTTTTTTGTATTTTTTTAACAACCCTAGCTATGATTTTAATTTGTTAGAAACTCATATGGGCCCTGCCTGAAATAAATAAAACAAATGTTTGCACTACTGTGTACCGAATTGAAGAGTATAGTACAGAGAGCCAGTGTAATTACAGGTTGTGAGTTATTCCATGTTAGTACTCAGAGGTGACAATGCATCTGTATCCTATTAGGCTCAGAAGGGCTAGAACCCAGAGCAGTAAAGCCAGTTTAAAAAAATGTGTCCTATTTTCCATGGACTGCACTATCCACTTACTAGCAGGTGGAGTATAAATTCGTTCGTCACTTCTATTTTATAAAAATATCAAAATCCACTGCAAACTATTATTTAAACGGCAATACAGGAGTAGTAGTCCGACGGAACGTAGTTTTAAAACCCCTGTTCAAAGTTATTGGGTATAATATGTAAAAGTTTTATATAACTTTGTTTGTGTGTTAGTTTTGAAATATTTAGTCTATCTGACACTTTGTGATCTCTTGCATAGATGACATTAGTTTTTTGTTTTATATAATTTCATTACTGTACAAATATTTGCCATGCCTTGGAATTGAACTGGAAGTTAGAAGACCATGATGTTATGTGGCGAAAAACCACTCAACCAATAAAACAAAATCATTAAAAATTAAGTAACTTACCGTCAGAGCCAAAGCTTTTTGGGGGCGTTGCTATAGTTGACGGAGTTACCAACAACGTGGGCTTTCTTAGTCCACTGCTTAATAATCCAATACCTAAAATATTCATACCAATTAATATTTATAAAATGGCTGTCATTTGTCATGTCATAAACAACGAAAATCAGTCATTCGTTTGAAATACCATAAAAGTAAAAGTTACAGCCTTTATACGTCCCACAACTGGGCACAGGCCTCCTTGTATTTCTGAGAGGGAATAAGGGCAAGGTAGTGTCTGCCGCTCTGTTTTAATGCGTTTTGACGGACTTCACATGTTATCGAAATATTTTTATTACATTTAAAATATGCTGGATTCCTGGGTATGTTTCTTTCTACAATTTAAGCCAGTGCTTGACTACAATCCCACCTGATGGTAAGTGGTGATGCAGCCGAAGACGGTAAAGCGCACTGATTTGTTTGTTTCCTTCACTTTCTTTCTGTCGGTCTTATAGCGAGCGCTTAACTCCACAGCTACCACGGCTCTTGACAGATTAAAAAAAAATACTAAATAATTTATTGTTTTAAAAGGGGAATGCCCAATTATGGCCATGAAACGCCCAACAATTTGCATTTGTTAAAAAAATACATCTTTTTTATGTTAATTAATCGCGGTATTTATGAATCCATAAAAGATTGCAATTTTTTTGCACAAAAAAAAAGTACCGAAAAGATAAAAATGAAATTAGGTAAATCCGCAAGTCATTAGTTTGTGGATAAAATAAAAAGTGTTGCCAATCACAAATCTCATTAAAAAGTCGATTCTGTTTTTATCAATCGATTTTTTATGGTGTCATTTTTCGATAATTATTATGGTGTTATGATAATTAAACAAGCGAATTACTAGTTGATTTACCATGAACTGTTTAACCCTTCCAGTACCGCGCCCACTATAACAAAAAACGGCTTTGTACCGGGGGCTTCTGACGTCATCTCGGCGCGCGGCACTTGTTTCAACGTTTATGTTTTTCACGACTGTTCGTTTATGTTATAAGAGGCTTGAGTTACAGTTCTTTAAAGCTGATAAGATTGTCGATAAGTAGAAACAATAACAATAACATTTGGATGTTTAATTAGTTTTGTACAGCTCTTTGTTTCTAAAGGATCTTGAAAAAGTGTATTTACTGCCAATAAATTTGGTTTTATCAATGTAAAAGCGTGAGTTTTTATTTTATTTTTATGTTTTCACAATCAATACAAAATAGTCTTCCTAAAATAAACCGAAATTATGCATGTAACCATTATAATAATTCTACTTTTTCACTCGCAAACATTTGCTAAAAATTCGACAATAGACAGTTTGCGCGCGCTTTGTAACCTCATTTTCAAAACCTTTTTGTGAAAATATTATAACGTCTTCTTTAATTTTTCTTATACAATCATATAGATATAATATTTATAAATAATATATCTTTATGAATTTACATACATGCAATAAACTATCTATAAAAAGGCTACATATCTCAGAAGGTAGATCTTATTTGAAATCTTACCCGTTATATATTGTTCGCGTAAAGGTGTTTTGTTTTTCCTTTTTTATCAATTGAAACACATAAATTTACTGCTGTTGTAACTTAAGTCATTCCAAAACATTACCTAGTAAAGATCATTAACATTTCTTACCAGTTTTTAAAAGAAAATCCAACAAAAATCACAAACACAAAAAGAAAACAATTACGCAACTAACAGCACCAACAACGCGAAAGTGAATGCCTATTATTTTTTATTTCGTCTATGTAACCGAGTGAGTTTAATGCTTGAGAATACTCTTGACGATCACACATAACTCCATTTCTTAACCGGCACGACTTGATGAATATGACCACTCGACGTACACTTCATCTCGCCAGATTGCTTTTTGGGGTTATACGGAACAAAGAACCTTCGTATTTATTCGAAAAGCTAACATTTTCATATCGTTATGTTAGATCAGCGTCGCGGCTCATTTGTCCCCGGTATCGTACAGCTGCTTTCCGTGGTAGTTTCCGATTTGCTGCTACTAAGTGCTGGAATGACCTCCCTCCACCAATCAGAAACTCAACATCTGCTAAGTCTTTTAAAAACAACTTAAAAAAGTATCTCCTTTCAACACAAAAGTCCAGCACTTAAGTTTCTGTATAATTGGAAGAATAAACAAGCACAATTAAGGCATAACTGTAGTGACCACAAATAACTCACTAATATTTGCATACAGCTCAAGCATGTATTTGTAATCAATTCTATTGTCTTATTTTATTTTTTCTTTCATTTTTGTAATTCAGATTTTTTTTAATATTATTTTTTATTTAATGTCTATTTTTGTTGTTTTTTAATTTTTTAATTTTGTTTTATTTTGCTTTCTGTTTTTGTTATATGAGGCTTTTTGTGTTTGTTACATATTAATCACTGTTTTGTTACGCCATCTATCATCCTCCTATGGTTCCACTGAAAACCAGCATTCACGAAGTTTATTAACTCCGTTAACTCATGCTGAGTGGAAACCTATTTGGTGCATATACATTGTATTTCTTTTTATTGTAAATAATTTTTTGTAAACGATTTATTTATGTACCAAATAAACTTTTCTTTCTTTAGTTCGTTCAGAATCGAATGAAATAGTGTTCAATTGAAAATATACTGTATTTTTATATCAATTAAGACGAAAATAGCAGCACGTAATGCGGACATGAATTCATGTCCGCGGTACTCAACGGTCACGAAACGTGGACATGAATTCATGTCCACGGTACCTTAGGGGTTAAGACCATAACAAAAACGCTACTGCACAATTTAACTGTTATTCTTATCTGTTCTTAAAAATACATTTGGAATGGAATTTAAATAAATAAAACCAAACATATTTTAAAAAGCATGCATAACTTAAAGCGAATCAAGGATTATTCTTTTTTACGAAATTATAATACGAATAAAAGATCGCTATCTATTTATCGACATTATGTCTGTTAATTGGCAACATCGAATCTGACAGCTAGGCCCATGTCATAATTATCAAAACTAAATAGTCACAAGTTGATTTCCTTTGCAATTGTGTTATTTTGTTTGTTTTCTGGCGGATTTGTTATCTAAGCAACGAATAAGCTTTCTAAATGGACTCCGATAATTCTTCTCACCCTATTGACCACGGCCTGAAAATGGATCCTGCTCCCACTTCTTACGATAACTTCTGCACGAACTTGGACTCGATATCCACTGTTAACGATGACCACAGCTTTCACATCGGCCAGAGTTCTTCCCAGCTCTCAGTAGCTCATTCAAGAAGACATTTACGCTGTGTCAATTGTGGTTTAATTGTCACGAAAATACGAAGTCATTTGTTATTAAAAAACTGTTCTTGTGAAAATAAAATAAAAACCTTTATGTCTTAAAAATCCGGACTTTTTTTTAAACCAATTCCTTAACCATTTCTTATTTTAATTGCATATTATCATTTCCATATGCTTTTATGTGTGGGCACCCATGGCCGAAGTGTCTATAAACCGTGGGCATTCCCCTTTAATAACTTGTGAAATAGTTTCACAGTCATGTCTATTTTTTGTTTGCTTTAATTTTTGATATACCTCGAAGAACCTACAACCGATGGGGAAGCAAGGTTCTCGAATGGCAGCCTCGTAACGGTAGGCGAAGTGTGGGACGGCCCCCTAGATGGAGTGACGACCTGGTAAGACATGCAGTAAGTCGATGGACGCAGGAGGATGTGTAGGTCTGTAATGATGATGATGAATTGTTTGAAGTTATTTTCAACCGACTTTAAAAAAGGAAGTTCTCAAATCGTCAGAATCTTCGTTTTTTTTTATCTATTTTCACCGATTACTCGAAGACGCATAAACCGATTTGGAAAATTCTTTTTTTTGCTTCAAAAGGATAAGTATATTTCCCAGGTGGTCCCATTTTAATTTTATCGAAATCGGTCGAGCGGTTTTAAATAAATCAACAATAAATTATTTACCTTGAAGGCATAAGGTATAAAAATTTTAATTTTACCATTTGTTACTATCGGCTGTAGTAGTAGTAGTAGTTATTATGTCGGCTTCATGGCGTAGTGGCTTAGCAATGAGTTGAAGCACGGGGGGCCGCGGGTTAGAATCCCGCACAGAACAAGTATTTGTACGGCCTATAAATAATTGTTCCGGGTCTGAATGTTTATTTTTGTACATTTTACTCGTATGTTTATAGACTGCCTCCACGGTACAGGAGAAAATCCGTTATAAAAATTATTGTTCTAGCATTGTTTTAAAATTAGTTTACGGCGGGGCCGGCACAAGTATGATTACAAGTCCCTAATAAAATTAAGAATAAAAAAAGGTTGTTTAAATAACATACTCTTTTGTGATAAGATAATGTAATGTCTTACTTGAAACGGGCTCTGGTTGTTTCGTGGGTGATTTCTCAGGTGTGGCTAGTTTATGTGTACGATCTTCGCTTTTCCTGCTCGCAACTGGTGTCTCAGAGTCTGATGTCGGTGTTTCTGCAACGAAAAATCAGCATCAGAAACAAAATATTATAAATCTATACAAATAAATAAAATTGAAGTGTCTGTTTGTAATGTCAAAATAACAGCTTTTTAATAAATACATATGAAAGTATATACTGTACTTATATCAAAAACACAATTTTTAAAATTTTTGTCTGTCTGTCTGTCTGTCTGTTTGTTCCGGCTAATCTCCGAAACGGCTGGACCGATTTTGACGGGACTTTCACTGTCAGATAGCTGATGTCATAAGGAGTAACTTAGGCTACTTATATTTTAGAAAAAGGATTCGGGTTCTGCGCGGTAAAATTAAAACCCTAAATTACACGCGGGCGAAGTCGCCGGGAACAGCTAGTTAATATATATTTTCGACTTTTTTGCAGACGGTACATCCGCTAACTGATGGAAAAACTCCTATTGCCAACTGTTGGAAGCTGACTGAAAATCTATTCACAATCGCTGAATTGAAATTCCACAGACTTGTGATGTAGATCAGCATTACCAGTGTAAGGATATCGGCTTTGCGTTCTCGACTTCCAAGATATGATTACCAGCTACCGCATTATTGAAATGACGAGCAGTGGCTGTAAAAAGATTGTTGATAATGATTCTTATATAATATAGAGCTTATAGAGTTGTGTGATGATGACTGTGTAAGAGAATCTATTATCTCTTCAATTTAATACCAGCTATTGCGTGACACAGGAATGACAATCGATTTTTAGTTTTCTTCATGATAATTAAAAATCGATTGTCAAAGATTCACCTGCCAAGCGTTACAGCTATGGCAAATTCGCCCCCTCCCCCCCATGAGGCATATATGTTCATATGCCAGTGTCATATGACATAGCAATAAATATTATTATTTTAGTTAGTATCGTTAGTTTTTTTATTTATTGAACGCCAACCTGCCTAAAAAGCGTTGCATCTATGGTAACCTATAAAAATCCACTGCTGAACATAAGAAATGCAATGGATGGATTATTATTTTAGCTATATAGTTAGCGAAACAAAAATGGTGAGACATCCAAAGTGGAATATTGAATACTGTGATTGAAACAGTTAGGGATAATTATGCATGTGTTTGAGTGAGACATAATGTTTGAGTTTTAGGTAATAAAAACCATTACTTAATAAACCTACGCGAACACACCGCGACGAGTCGACAGACCCTCTGTTGTTGCTTTTAAATTGAAAAAAGACGGCAAGGCTATGGTGAAACGGACATTTGCACTTTATTTGCAAATTAATAAATACCATTATCGTTTGGCCGCGTACTGGCCACACTGGCACGTCCCCGGCCCCTGCGCCCGCGTAAACCTCGTCCTCGTCCTCTACCACGCCACCAATTCCTGTTCACCTTCGCCTTAGGAAGTGATGGTGATTTCTCGCGCTGAAATCAAATATGCCTCGAATTTACAACCATTTTTCACAAAAAATGACCTCAAAATCCTTCTGAAGTTCACTGCTGAACTGCTTCTGCAGTCTTAGAATGTAGCAACTGGCATAGATATTTTTTTTTTTTCATAAATGAGGGCTAATAATTTTCTGCTCACCAGATGTCGCTAGTTGACACTAAGGTGAAGTTTTTTTGTTACACAATGTAATTTCATTGTAAGTTGGTTTTTTTAAATAAAAGTTTATCAGTTTCTAGAGTATTATATTAATACACTAAACAATGCGTCAATGATTTGTTCTTTAATTTTTTGCACATATTTAACATTTTTAAAATTTTTCTACTTTTATGAATATCTGTGGTTTGGTTTATTTATTTTTAATCTTATTAATATAAAATATAGCTAATAGTACAGAAAGAAACAATAACCTTTACATTTTCCGAACAAATTCACTTCTCCGCTATGAAATCTGTCAAATATTATACCTCACTTTCTAGTGGCTCCGCCCTGGTGGCAGAAAAAGTCGTAGATGCCCTCATTAAAATGAACTCCAAAGAGATTTACTATTGATGATGTTATTTGTAAAAATGGTTATTCAATAACCATTTTGAAATAAACATTGTGAGAAATTAATGTATTTTCTACAGCAAATGAATGAATTTTAAATGTGATACCACGCTGCAGCTATATTATGTAGTATAGTTGTAGCACGAATGGGTCGGCTCGACCGGGGAAGGACCACGCTCTCACAGAATACCAACGTAAAATAGCAGCCACTGCTGTGTTTCGTATGGTGAGTGTGAGAACCGGATACTCTTTTTACTGGAAAAGAGGCATTCCATCTTAGTCTTCACGGGTGAGAACACATCTGCATTTTGATTCGCAAACGAGGATAAATGTAGATGTCTATGGGCCACAGCAATCACTTAACATCAGGTGGACTGTGTGGTCGTTTGTCATCCGATCCTATAAAAAAAATGTTCAACATGACGACCAAAATCTTTTTCAATAGAAAATGTTGAAACAATCATATTCACAATATACCCAAATGCTTTATGTCTATCAAAATAAGGTTGTCTTGCTTGTATTAATAAGTTTTACGCATTTTGTCAATTTGACACGTAGGCCAATCTACCCGTCAAATTGATAAAATGCGGGAGGGCACAGCCACTCTTATCCTATAGAGTATTTATTAAATATTTACGTACAACATTAGTGTCTTCTTCAGATCCTTTATGGGCGCTAGATATTCTTCGTTCACTGCGTGCTAATGAAACGCCGCGTTCGCTTTTTGTTTCTGAAAATAGTTGAATGTTACTTTGTTTATACTATAAAATGTAATATACGAATTAAAATGCAGATGTTTTGTCATGCCCGAGGATTAGTATGAATGCGTAATTTTCAGAAAAAAGTGTCTCTTCGGATCTCTACTTTTATTATGCGAAACGCAGTGTTTAACACAAACATAGCAGCATTAAGCAATTGCTGGTATTTTGTCAGAGCGTGGTCTGTCGAGCAACAACACGGGTATACTTGTAACACGTTGCTACAACGTATAAATTGTGCGAAAATATGACAGAGTGAAAACATTATCTTTTGAAGATATGGACAAGTGAGAATATGGCATAGTGAGGATATATGATATAGTGAGAATATGGCATGGTTAAGCCCTTGCGTCGTCCAGGGCTGAGCTGGAGGAGTTTTGGGAAAATGTAAGAGAAGTTCTAGATTTGGCTAGGGGAAACGAAAGAATTGTTGTATGTGGTGATTTGAATGGATGGGTTGGTACCGCTCGACCAGGGTACGAGTCGGTGCTTGGAAAGTTTGGCGATAAAAGGGTTAATGATGCTGGCAAGCTTATACTGGCGGTATGCAAGGAGAAGGGTCTTCTTGTGACAAACACTATGTTTAATCACAAGAAGATCCATATGTATACTAGAGAAAGTAAGAATGAGAGAAGTATGATCGATTTGTTCCTGGTGGATGACCGACTGCGAAAACAGGTGATGGATACGCGAGTGTTCAGGGGTGCTGACCTGGGAACGGATCACTATCTAGTGATTACTAGATTTAGGGGTCTGTTCGCGGGTTGGCGCTACCGGACGGCAGTAACAGAACCACAGTCGGTCTGTCGCATCCGAAGCTGGAAGCTTCAGGAAGCGGATACTAGGGACAAATATCATGCGAGGGTAGCCGAAAAGCTTGACAACATCGATGGCAGAAAAGAATGTGTTGAAAGAACATGGCAGAACCTTAGGGATGGAATGGTAAGTGCAGCGGAAGAAGTGTGTGGAACGATTAAAAGAGGCAGTAGTAAAAGAAGAGATGCATGGTGGAATGATGAAGTGAAAGAAGCTGTAAAGAAGAAGAAAGCATGGTTAGACTACTTGGCCTCTAGTATTGATAAGGATATGAGAGAGAAGATGAAAGAAAGATATAAGCTGCAGAAAGTTCACACGAAAGCATTGATTGAGGAAGTGCGTGAAAGGTGTAGAATGGAAGCGGACGAAAGGTTGTCGCACAACTTTAAGGAGAACTCCAAACTCTTCTGGAAAGAGGTTGGAAGGACCCGAAGTGGTGCGACGGCCTTAAGAATGAACAAAGTGCTTTCGAGAACTAATGACGTCCTCTCAGAAAAATCGGACGTCATGCAGCGATGGAGCGAATTTTATAGAGAAATGTATGCGTGTGATGATCTTAGTGAGGGATCCGGGGATGACGTCGAGACTGGTACGCCAGACCCGGACCTCGATGACACTGAGGTCATCAGTATGAAAGAGATTGAACATGCGATTCGAAGTTTGAAATGTGGTAAGGCTGCGGGACTAGACAGAGTTACTGCTGAAATGGTCAAGTATGGTGGGCCTCGCGTCTGGGACAGCTTTCATCTGCTGTGCAATTTGTGCTGGCGGACGGGGGATGTCCCGGATGATTGGCGATCCGCAGTCATTGTGCCTTTATATAAAGGTAAAGGTTCACATTTTGACTGCGGGTGCTATCGGGCGATCAGCTTGACCAGTTTAGCAAGTAAAGTTTATTCGAAGGTTTTGACACGTAGGATGCAAGAGAAATCGGAAAGATTTCTATGGGAGGCACAATGCGGATTTAGACCTGGAAGAGGATGCACGGATCAAATGTTTTCTCTCCGCATGATCACGGAAAAGCTTCTGGCTGCTAACCAGAGGATTTTCTGTGCTTTTGTGGATCTTGAGAAAGCATTTGATAAGGTTGTAAGGAAGAAAATGTGGGAACTGTTGCCGGGGTATGGTGTGGATGGTCGATTGCTAAGGGCTGTGCAGTCACTTTACTGTGACTGTAAAGCCTGTGTGCGGGTAGGGCATGACCTGTCACCCATGTTTAGCGTCCAAACGGGCGTAAAACAGGGTTGTGTCATGTCTTCCTGGCTGTTCATACTGTATCTCGACAGCTGTTTACAGAAACTGAAAGATAGCTGTTTGGGTGTGAAATTGGGTGACATTAAAGTAAATTGTCTGCTGTATGCTGATGATGCAGTGCTTATTGCACCATCAGAGGCAGAACTGCAGGCATTAGTCACGTGTATGAAAGAGGAATGTGAAATTAAAGGTCTCCGCTTGAATGCTAATAAAACTAAGGTTCTGGTATTTGAAAGGGACGAAGAGAGAACGAAGTGTGAAATATGGGTAAATCAGGAATGTCTAGAACAGGTAAATGAAATTGTATACTTGGGGAGTGCTTTTAGCCGGGATGGAAGATGTGATTTAGATGTGGACAGGCGTGTCGCTGCCGGGAACAAAGTCAATGGTGCCCTGACTGCGTTAGTCAAAAGGCAAGGCGTAGTGAAGAGTGCACGCCTTGCAATACATAACGCAGTGTTGGTACCGACTTTGTTATATGGCAGCGAAACCTGGGTATGCCAGAAGAAGCATAAAAGCAAGTTGAATGCAGTGGAGATGCGATCTCTTCGTAAAATGTGCGGCGTTACCATGGCCGACCGAAAGCGAAACGAAGAGATTCGCAATATGGCAGGTTTGAAAGATGACCTTATCACAAAAATTGATAGGGGCGTGCTTCGATGGTTTGGGCACGTTGAGCGAATGAGTGAAGACCGAATGGTGAAGAAAATATATAGCGCGAAAGTTAATATTAAAAGGTGTCGAGGTAGACCGAGACTAACTTTCGAAGACCATGTGAGCAAATTGCTCGAAGAGGGGAGGGTCAAGAGTACTCGGATACCTAGACGTGCATGTATGAAGAAGATGATGAATCTGAAAGAAGCGAAAGAGCGATCTGTTCTCTCTGGCTACCCCGTCAGGGATTGTGCGTGACGATAAGTAAGTAAGTAAGTAAGAGAATAAGGTATAGTGAAAATATTACCTAGTGAGAGTATCACATAGTTAGAATAGGACCTAGTGAGAATATGACCTAGTGAGAATATGACATAGTGAGAATATGACATAGTGAGAATATGACATAGTGAGAATATGACATAGTGAGAATATGACATAGTGAGAATGTGAACTAGTGAGAATATCACATAATGAGAATATGACATAGTGAGAATATGACCTAGTGAGAATATGACCTAGTGATAATATGACATAGTGAGAATATGACATAGTGAGAATATGACATAGTGAGAATATGACATAGTGAGAATGTGAACTAGTGAGAATATTTTTTTTTTATAGGAGAGGGGGCAAACGAGCATGCGGCTCACCTGATGGTAAGTGACTACCGCCGCCCATGAACAACTGCAACACCAAGGAGGGAATTGCAGATGCGTTGCCGGTCTTTTAAAAAGGAGTACGCTCTTTTCTTGAAGGTCCCTAAGTCGTATCGGTCCGGAAACATCGCTGATGGTAATTGATTCCACAAGGAAGTCGTGCGAGGAAGAAAACATCTTCTAAATCGCACAGTGGTGGACCGCCAATCATCCAGATGGTGTGGATGGTATCGGGAGTTCTGCCGCGATGTGCGTTCGTGAAATTTGGCGGCTGGGATTAATCCGAACAATTCCTCAGAGCACTCCCCATGGTAGATGCGAAAGAAAATGCAAAGAGATGCAACATCTCTTCGCAGCGCCAATGAGTCGAGCCGATCGGAAAGGACTCGGTCGTCGACGATTCGAGCCGCTCTGCGCTGGATGCGGTCAAGTGGAAGGAGCTGGCACTGGGGAGCCCCTGCCCAGAGATGGGAACAGTATTCCATGTGAGGCCGAACCTGCGCCTTGTAAAGTTGCAGGCGGTGTGCCGGCATGAAATACTGTCCCGCTCTGCTGAGCACGCCAAGCTTTTTAGAGGCCAATTTGGCCTTCTCTTCCAAGTGACCACGAAACTGCACGTCACTCGATATGTCGACGCCGAGGATTCCGATACTGGCTGCGGCAACCAGGGGAGTGCCTTGAAACTGAGGAGATACGACAAAGGGGTTCTTTTTAGCGGTAAACGCGCAAACTTGTGTCTTCTGAGGATTAAACTGGACTAGATTTAGTCGCCCCCAGTTCGAGACTTTGTCCAGCAAAGACTCGACTTCAGACACCAGTTTGTTCCGGTACTCGGAGACGTTTTCCCGAGAAATATTAGCACGGCCGGTGTATAAAGCATCACCAGTGCTGTCATCCGCATAGCAATGAATGTTACCAGTTAGCAACATATCATTGATATGCAGAAGAAACAGCGTTGGTGATAGCACACAGCCTTGTGGAACACCAGCGTTAATAGGCTTGTAGTCAGAACATGCACCGTCTACAACGACCTTGATGCTCCGATCTGCAAGGAAGCTGGTGATCCAATTGCACAATTTCTCGGGAAGCCCATAGGAAGGGAGCTTCGAAAGAAGCGCTTTGTGCCAAACCCGATCGAAGGCCTTCGCAATGTCCAGACTAACGGCCAACGCCTCCCCCTTGGACTCTACTGCCTCCGCCCATCTATGGGTCAGGTAGACCAGAAGATCACCAGCTGATCGACCCCGACGAAAACCGTATTGGCGGTCACTAATCAGCTGGTGATCCTCAAGGTACCGGATGAGCTGGCAGTTGATAATGGATTCCATTATTTTGGAGAACAAGGAGGTGATCGCGATAGGCCTATAGTTGGACGGGTCTGAGCGGTCGCCTTTTTTAGGAATCGGGTGGACAAAAGCTGTCTTCCATGAATTCGGGACTACGCCTTGGGAGTAGGAGTACCGGAAAAGACGCGTTAGGACCGGTGCCAACTCCGGAGCACACGTCCTCAGCACAATTGGGGGGATTCCGTCAGGCCCACTCGACTTCTGGATGTCCAGGGAGAGAAGTGCTTTGCGAACCGAGCGCTGTGAGAACAGCACATCCGGCATGGAGCACTCACACCGCGGGATGGTCGGCGGTGTTTTCCCCCCGTCATCAAGAGTCGAGTTGGACGCAAAAAGGGAGCCTAAAAGGTCGGCTTTGTCCTTTGCGTCATGGGCCAGTGAGTCGTCCTCCCTGTGCAGAGATGGTAGTGATGGCTTACAGAAATTCCCTTGGACAGCCTTGGCGAGAGACCAGAATGCACGGGTTCCCGAAGGAAGGCGAACTAGTTTTTCGCCAATTCTGCCTATGTGCTCTGACTTTGCCTTGGCAATAACTCTTTTGAAGGACCTGGAGGCAAAGTTATACTTCTTTTTTAGTATGCTGGTGTTTACATCCCGAGTCGCCGAAGCTGCAGCCCAGGCTTGATAACACTCCTGCTTACTGCGTAATGCAATCTTACAGGAGCGACCAAACCAAGTCTGAGATCTGCCTCCGATGGGTACCACAGATGATGGAATAAATAGTACCATTCCCTGTAGCACCACATCAGTGACAGAGTCAGCAACAGTGCTGGGATCATCCGGCGAGAAGCAAACCCGCCCCCATGGGTAGGATGCAAAGAAAGACCGCATTCCGTCCCAATCCGCCGACCTGTAATGCCAAACACGGCGGCAACCTGCAGAACGCAACCGCGAAGGGAGCGTGAGTGGCACCATACTCCGGATCAGACAGTGGTCCGAAAAGCCGAGAGGGGCTTCGACGGAAACCTGATATCCGTCCGGATGAGAGGTCAGCAGAAGGTCCAACAGGGAAGGTGTATGATCCTCCACATCTGGAATCCGCGTAGGCGAGGTAACCAGTTGTGTCAGACCATATGCCAAGGCAAAGTCATAAACAGATCTCCCCGCATGATCGGTTAAACGTGAACCGAGCCATTCGGCATGGTGGGCGTTAAAATCGCCAAGGATCACGATCTCTGCGGATGGGACCTGTTGTAGCAAGGAATCTGTAGCCATTTGGACGTGGTCGATGAGTCGGTCTGTTTCGGCATTACCGCTATGGGACCTATAGAGGCACCCGTAGACGCGCGGATGGTCGTCGCTGTCTACGCGTAGCCAAAGGATGGACAGGTCCGAACCTTCAAGACTGCCGAGGCGTCGAGAACAGATGTTCTCTCTGACATACACGCAAACTCCAGCCCGAGGCACAAATGAGTGCTCCAGTTTGTACCCCGGGTAGGAGAGATACGAAATATCAGCCGGAGAGGAAACCTGCGTCTCGGTCAGGAAGAGCAAGGCCGGCTTCGCCGTCTCGAGATGGTAGTGGACGGCGTTTAGGTTAGAGTGAAGTCCCCTGATGTTGCAGAAATTCACGGATAGCGTGGCAGGGGTCGCCTTGGTAATGTTGCTCAGTTTGCCCCGAGCAGTTATGTTTTTGAGCGGAATTTTGCCCCCCCCCCAGAATACGCGGGGCAGCCTGAGCACCCACGCTCAGGATTGGAATAACATGGTCGTGGATGCTCAGCGAGGGATTCTCCAGGGGTACTAGGCAGATCTCAGCCTTGGTTTGGTCGCTCCTGTAAGATTGCATTACGCAGTAAGCAGGAGTGTTATCAAGCCTGGGCTGCAGCTTCGGCGACTCGGGATGTAAACACCAGCATACTTAAAAAGAAGTATAACTTCGCCTCCAGGTCCTTCAAAAGAGTTATTGCCAAGGCAAAGTCAGAGCACATAGGCAGAATTGGCGAGAAACTAGTTCGCCTTCCTTCGGGAACCCGTGCATTCTGGTCTCTCGCCAAGGCTGTCCAAGGGAATTTCTGTAAGCCATCACTACTATCTCTGCACAGGGAGGACGACTCACTGGCCCATGACGCAAAGGACAAAGCCGACCTTTTAGGCTCCCTTTTTGCGTCCAACTCGACTCTTGATGACGGGGGGAAAACACCGCCGACCATCCCGCGGTGTGAGTGCTCCATGCCGGATGTGCTGTTCTCACAGCGCTCGGTTCGCAAAGCACTTCTCTCCCTGGACATCCAGAAGTCGAGTGGGCCTGACGGAATCCCCCCAATTGTGCTGAGGACGTGTGCTCCGGAGTTGGCACCGGTCCTAACGCGGCTTTTCCGGTACTCCTACTCCCAAGGCGTAGTCCCGAATTCATGGAAGACAGCTTTTGTCCACCCGATCCCTAAAAAAGGCGACCGCTCAGACCCGTCCAACTATAGGCCTATCGCGATCACCTCCTTGTTCTCCAAAATAATGGAATCCATTATCAACTGCCAGCTCATCCGGTACCTTGAGGATCACCAGCTGATTAGTGACCGCCAATACGGTTTTCGTCGGGGTCGATCAGCTGGTGATCTTCTGGTCTACCTGACCCATAGATGGGCGGAGGCAGTAGAGTCCAAGGGGGAGGCGTTGGCCGTTAGTCTGGACATTGCGAAGGCCTTCGATCGGGTTTGGCACAAAGCGCTTCTTTCGAAGCTCCCTTCCAATGGGCTTCCCGAGAAATTGTGCAATTGGATCACCAGCTTCCTTGCAGATCGGAGCATCAAGGTCGTTGTAGACGGTGCATGTTCTGACTACAAGCCTATTAACGCTGGTGTTCCACAAGGCTGTGTGCTATCACCAACGCTGTTTCTTCTGCATATCAATGATATGTTGCTAACTGGTAACATTCATTGCTATGCGGATGACAGCACTGGTGATGCTTTATACACCGGCCGTGCTAATATTTCTCGGGAAAACGTCTCCGAGTACCGGAACAAACTGGTGTCTGAAGTCGAGTCTTTGCTGGACAAAGTCTCGAACTGGGGGCGACTAAATCTAGTCCAGTTTAATCCTCAGAAGACACAAGTTTGCGCGTTTACCGCTAAAAAGAACCCCTTTGTCGTATCTCCTCAGTTTCAAGGCACTCCCCTGGTTGCCGCAGCCAGTATCGGAATCCTCGGCGTCGACATATCGAGTGACGTGCAGTTTCGTGGTCACTTGGAAGAGAAGGCCAAATTGGCCTCTAAAAAGCTTGGCGTGCTCAGCAGAGCGGGACAGTATTTCATGCCGGCACACCGCCTGCAACTTTACAAGGCGCAGGTTCGGCCTCACATGGAATACTGTTCCCATCTCTGGGCAGGGGCTCCCCAGTGCCAGCTCCTTCCACTTGACCGCATCCAGCGCAGAGCGGCTCGAATCGTCGACGACCGAGTCCTTTCCGATCGGCTCGACTCATTGGCGTTGCGAAGAGATGTTGCATCTCTTTGCATTTTCTTTCGCATCTACCATGGGGAGTGCTCTGAGGAATTGTTCGGATTAATCCCAGCCGCCAAATTTCACGAACGCACATCGCGGCAGAACTCCCGATACCATCCACACCATCTGGATGATTGGCGGTCCACCACTGTGCGATTTAGAAGATGTTTTCTTCCTCGCACGACTTCCTTGTGGAATCAATTACCATCAGCGATTTTTCCGGACCGATACGACTTAGGGACCTTCAAGAAAAGAGCGTACTCCTTTTTAAAAGGCCGGCAACGCATCTGCAATTCCCTCCCTGGTGTTGCAGATGTTCATGGGCGGCGGTAGTCACTTACCATCAGGTGAGCCGCATGCTCGTTTGCCCCCTCTCCTATAAAAAAAAAAAAAAAAAAACCCTCCTGGGGTAGTCTTTTGTGTAATTCCGCTACCATGTTGATGGGGGGGGGGGGATTGGGCCTCCGGCCACCTGCACTCACCAGACGAAATGCAGAAGCAGAGCTTCTACTTCACGCCGGTATTCTGTGAGGTCGTGGTACCAACCCGGCTCGAGCCGGCCCATACGTGCAACAGCAAAAACTGCTGCATGGCTCTACCACCGTTAAATAGAATATGACATAGTGAGAATATCACATAATGAGAATATGACATAGTGAGAATATGACATAGTGAGAATATGACCTAGTGAGAATATGACCTAGTGATAATATGACATAGTGAGAATATGACATAGTGAGAATGTGAACTAGTGAGAATATGACATAGTGAGAATGTGAACTAGTGAGAATATGACATAGTGAGAATGTGAAGTAGTGAGTATATGAGATAGTGACAATATAAGCCAGCACCAGCCAGTGTTGAATGCAAAGATGTGTATTACGAGGTAGCGATTGTACCGGCGGTGTGTGCGCTGTCGCTGCTGGACTTGCGAGCGCGGCTGCGAGCGCGCGCCGCCCGGCCCGACGCGCGCGCGCCGCCGCCCGCCGCGTCCGCGCCGCCCCCGCCCGCGCCCCCGGCCCCCTCCTCCTGCGCACCCGCCGCACCCGCCACCTCCCCGGCCCCCGCCACTTCCACCATGCCCGCGTCCAGCACGTCACGTCTCGCCTCACGGAATATCGGCAGGCACTGCTCACGCATCTTTATTGCCGCCCTGTCGGGGTTCCAATCACTTCATATCACTCCGTTATTACTTTATAATAGACACTTGAACTATTAGCTCTACTCAGTTATCTAATTTAAACAGTCTGTTGAAAATAATCTTTCTATCGACGACTATATGTTTCAACGAAATCGGAAAAGAAAAAGGAAACGCATCAAAAATAGGTATGTAACCAAAGACATTTAAGTTGTAGTAGTAGTAATAGACCGGACATCAATAGCAAAATAGTCGTCTGTAACTTATGTATATATCTCCGATTTTTGTCATTTAATCTTAAAGACATCGTCAAAAAGTCAAGACGCATTCGTTTCATATATTAAAAAAATATTTTTAAAGAAAATATGCCCGCTTGTGCATTAAGATATTGTAAGTCACGATATGCAGCAAAAAATAAACGCGATTTCGGATTATTATCGTAAATATAACATATATTTACCGAATAATCTTTAAATTTTATTATATTAAGCACCCTCTGTTATCCAATAAACGTCACTATTTAGTTACCAATTTCAAAGTTAGTGATTGACGACGTTTATTGATTAGGATTATCGATAAAAAAATATACAACATGCCGATTTAATCCTTTACAATATTTAAGGAGTTAAAACAGTCAACGAACGACGTATAAAGTAGGTAGGTAGTAAAAACGAGTTTTTACTACCTACCTACTTTATAAGCTTATTTCTAATGTTTACATTACTTTGTGTTATTGTATACTCTAAGGTTTAAAATAACGTTCCGTTTTCACCTTGTTAATTTTGTATTGCAATTAATATTTTTGGTTTTCTTCTTCTAGTATTAATATAATATGTATTCATAGATTAATTTAAAAAATCGTTATGCTAGTGAGTTGCACTGAGTTGAGTTGTTTTTATTCTTATTTAATTTCGTTTTTTTGTTTATCATAAGTTAGATAGTATTTTTTTCTTTTAACATTTGTATATTTTTCTAATAGGATATTGCTTTCTATTATTAAGTTATATATTTTTTTATAGTATATGTATATATATATATATATATATATATATATATATATATATATATATATATATATATATATATATATATATATATATATATATATATATATATTTAAATTTCTATTGTCATAACTATGGAAATTCCAACTGATTTTAATGGTAGTTTTTTCTCGTGTAATTCATCTTCTACCAGTTTCTTAAGCACGGATACCGAGTCATCTGAACCTCTTGGACTGCATGATCATATTTCTGCCATATTTTCTCCTTACCCCATAATTTTAATGTTGCCCATATCAACGCACAAAGTGTTCCTGCCCACTATCCTGACCTTCTTGCATCCATTAGCAGTAATCTAATCGACGCACTTCTTATATCTGAAACTTTTTTCAAGTCTTCTCTTCCTTCTTTTCAGTTTTCACTTCCTGGTTACGTTTTGATACGTAATGACAGGATCGGTAAGGGTGGAGGTGGTGTAGCTATTTACCTGCGTTCTGAAATCCCTTACAAACAAATCTCTGCTTCCCCGTCATCTTATTCTGAATCTGCAGAGTACCTTTTTCTCGAGGTTACACTTCACTATACAAAAATCCTTCTCGGTGTGATATACAGCCCTAATATGCAAATTGATTATTTTGATGTATTTGAAAATCTACTTACAGACTTCTGTCCTATATATAGTCATGTGATCGTGATGGGAGATTTCAACACTTGCTTACTCAAAAACGATTCACGTGCATATAAGCTGAAGTCTATTGTGTCCTCACATAATCTACATATTATACCCCTCTCTGCCACGCATCATTTTCCAAACTATACTCCTTCTTTACTTGACCTTATAATAGTTTCATCTTTAAATAACATTGCGAATCATGGACAAATGACAGCTTCCTTTTCGTACCATAACCTCATTTTCATTTCGTACCGTGTTCGTCCACCAAAGCGTAAATCACATTTTCGATTTCTTCGTAGTTATAAGGGTATTGACTTGGAAGCTATAAGACCAGATGCAAGTAAAATGGATTGGTCTTCCGTAATGAATTGTCAAAATATTGATAATATGGTGAATAACTTTACTGCTTTAATCCTTAGATTGTATGATTGCCATGCACCTCTCAAACGTATAAAAATAAAACATTGTCCTGCGCCCTGGATTACAACAGAGATAAAAAAGCTTATGGCACGATATGGAAACGATAAAATTTCTTCCACAATGATAACTATGATTTTACCTTATATTCTCCCAGTTCTTACTTACATATTTAATTTTTCATTGTCTTTCTCCCGCTTTCCATATTCGTGGAAGTTAGCACACATTATTCCTGTAGCCAAGGTTGCTAACCCTACATTACCTTCTGAATTTCGACCTATATCTATATTACCATTCCTCTCTAAAGTACTGGAACATATTGTTCACAATCAATTTTCTTCTTATCTTAACTCCAACAATATTTTAAGTACATTTCAATCTGGATTCCGGCCCGGTCACAATACAACAACTGCTCTTCTTCAGGTAACTGATGATATCCGTCGAGCCATAGATCAAAAACAATCAACAGTACTCGTTTTATTAGATTTTAGTAGTGCCTTCAATTCTGTTGACTTCGATATCCTCCTTAAAATTCTTCAGGCTATCAATGTTTCATCTTCGGCCATTCTTTGGTTTGATTCCTATCTTCGGGGACGCTCGCAATGTATCCGCTCCATTGACACTTATTCAAACTGGTGTAATCTTATTGCTGGTATACCCCAAGGTGGCGTCTTGTCTCCTTTACTCTTCACCATTTTTATAAATTCTATAACGAAAATAATATCCTTCATCTTCCATCTTTATGCACACGATTTGCAGCTTTACCGTCACTTCGAAGCATCTGAGGCTAAATAGGCGATAGATGCACTGAATGACGATTTGAATAGAATTAGTCGTTGGTCCAGATCCCATGGTTTAACTATAAATCCAAATAAGTCTCAAGCGTTAATAGTAAGTAGCAGATATAACAGTAGCATTATTGATAACTGCACCCTGCCAAATGTGATTATCAATGGCACATCAATTGCTTATTCGGAATCTGCGAAGAACTTGGGCCTAATTATTGACAATAGGTTATCATGGGGTGCTCATATAACAGACTTAAGCAGAAAAGTTCATTACGCTTTTCATTCGTTAAAACGACTTCAAAGTTTTTTACCCTTATCAACTAAAATCTCTCTTGTTCAAACTCTCATTTTGCCAATCTTAGATTACGCTGATGTCTGTTTTTTGGATGTGACAGAGGAGCAATTAAACAAACTTGAGCGATTGCAAAACCTTTGCATTCGATATATTTTTTGACTCAAGAAGTTTGACCACATCTCTAAATACAGAAAGCAGCTCAAGTGGCTCCCGATCCGATTTCGCAGGAACACTCGTATCCTTTGTCTTCTTTTTAACATCTTACATAGTCCGAATTTCCCTTCATACCTTCGTAATCGATTTACCTTTTTTAAATCTCCAGAAGCAGTTTGCAGATCTCACCTTAAAACCCTCTTAAAATTCCCATCCTTTAAAGCTCATTCATATTCCCGTTCATTCTCTGTACATGCAGTAAGACTCTGGAATTCACTTCCTTCTCCTATTCGAGAAATTAAAACAGTCACATTATTCAAAAAACGTGTAAAAGAACATTATTTATCTCTGTCTTTTATGTAAGTTTCCATATCTTTGATATTTACTATACTTTTTATTATTTATACAGGGTATTTTTGGAACGCTCCCGAAAACTAAGACAGGCGACAGCACCAAGTATACCTTTGATCATGGGTCACAAATAAATTCGATCCTGATGAAAAAAAAATCATCTTTTTACAACGTTTTATTAGTTTTATTTACGCGCCATCATGTTAGTACAGCTAAATGAAAATATAATTTCATAAAAAAAATCATGAAAATACTGAAACCTAAAACCAGCAGTGGAATAACTGAATTCATATCAGCTGATTAAAGGTCAATGTACACGCGAACGCAAATTCGCGCGGTCCGCAACTAGCGGGCCATACCACAATACCTAATAATTTACAACACTTGTCTAAATACCTAACTTATCTACTTAACCTACTATTTTGCCACTGTACTTGTCTCCACGTAGCCATTTTAATCCGAATTTACAGGTTAAATAACCCAAATAACTGGTTCAATTTCCCGCTAATGAAAAAATACATAAATGAAATGTAACCAAGGTTAGAGTCATGCGTTTTTATTCATCGTGTAGGTATGTTTATTATTCTCATGTATTCAGTTATGTATGTATTCAGATTAGTTCAGTAAGTTATTTAATAAAATTAGTTATGAAACAGCTTACCGCTCTAAATCCTCCGTGATCTTATGAGATGCGGCTCAAATTGTGCTCCATTCATTTCAAGGCAGATTTGGGCTCGGTGTTGCGTCTCCTCATGGAGGCGGGGCATCATCGTGTGGTCTTCGACACAGTCCGTACGTAGTTTGTCGAAAACATCCACGATCCTTTTGTAGTTTCGTCAGCACTATCACACTCACGATTAAAAACCCTTTCTTTCACATACCCCACAGAAAGAAGTCTAACGAGGTCAGATCTGGTGCGCGAGGTGGCCAAGCGTGTGGTCCTAGTCCGCCAAATCCAGCGATCATCAAATAGCTCATTGAGGCGCTCACGGACGAACCTCACGACATGTGGAGGGGCACCATCATACTGGAACCATGTGCGGCGATATTCAGCCAACGATAGGTCGTCTAAAATGTCTGTCAACTGTTCATTTATAAAGTTTAGGTATCGCTGTCCGTTCAGTCGCTGTGGCAGAAACACTGGTCCCAGTATGCGATCCTTAAATAAACCTGCCCATACGTTAACCGACCATCGGGTTTGGTGCCCGGTTTGTCGAACAGCGTGCGGGTTAAACTCTGAATACACGTGTGTATTCGGGTTTGGTGCCCGGTTTGTCGAACAGCGTGCGGGTTAAACTCTGAATACACGTGTGTATTTCTTCGGTTCCACAGGCCGTTTCTGGTAAATGTCGACTCATCCGTCCAGATAATGTGCTCAATGGAACCAGCCACACGTTGTTGCTGGTATAATAACCAACGGCAGAAAACTCGTCGGCGGTCGTGATCGCCGGGAACTAAAGCTTGCACTTTGTGCAATTTGTATGGGCGCATTCGGTTACGCTTCAACACTGTGCACTGCACAGTATGACACACTTGTTCCATCCTGACGTCTTAACAATTTATTTAGCGATACTTCGTGTACCTAGGTTCGGATACATAACATGTTGTCGTATTCACAATCACTATAAACGTTCGCGTTAAGCATTATTAAAACAAAAAACGAACAAGAATAATACCAACACGTAATTACAATTTAATAAACAAATCGACAAAACTGAAACCTACTGCGCCACAGCGTGATGCGACACGAGCCGGGCGGGTTACATTGTTTCGCACCGAGCTAGATACAGGTCGAGCGGAGGGAGGTTACAGTCGCGTTCTAAAGTACTACATGGTATTGGGATATTGTTTTATAATATTATAGTAAGTAATAAATTGTTTTATTGTAGAATCATAATAGGTGCCTTACTTGGAATTAAAAATGGATAATGTTTACTTGAGCATTATTTGTTATTTCTATCGTAAAATATAAAGTAGTTTGTAACAAGAAAACTTAAGGTAAGGGTGGCACGCCGTCCATTATGTCGTCTTGGGTCACATGGAAGCCAGGTGTTGAAGGTGTGTTGGTGTTACTGGATGCTACTTCATCATCACTTTCATCTTCGCTTGAGCTTCCGTCATCAGGTCTATCACATGGTAATGTTTTCGGTATTCTTCCTCAACACTTTTAAATTTACTGCACAATTTTCCCCATTCACCTTCTCCTATCATATTTATTTACCTTTTCGTTCACTTGTTTTAGTCATAAAACAATAGATATAAATAATTTTTCTTTCCTTCCTTTTTAAAACATCGTCGCGAGTCGCAAAGTAAGCTGTGTATGCGACTGTATTTTTGGAGCGAACAAAGTGCGGGAACCAATAGCATGCAGGCACAGTAATACTGGCGGATTGTTCCCCTGTCGCGCTCCCTTCTTCTTCTTCGTTATCTTTATATATAAAAAGTACGTGTCACGTTGTTTGTCCGCGATGGACTCCTAAACTACTGAACTGATTTCAATGAAATTTTTGGTCAATGTGCAGTTTGGTCCAACTTAAAAGATAGGATAGCTTACATCTCAATTTATAGTCGCAATACAATATTATTTTATTGAAAATTATTTGTCTATTATTTGACAGTCACAATTGTCTGTTAGCTCCGTAGATAGAGGATTGACAAGTCTATGGTTAGCTCCAAACGATTCTGTCAGATGACGATATCTGTTGACTGGATTGAGTAAATATTTAATAGATGGCGCTATGTTAAAAATACAAACGTTTAATATAAGATACAATTTAGTAGTATAACCACCACGTGTTGCTGTAAGTATTCAACAGATAGAACCGATTTCAAAAAAAAATTGCAGACTGTGTGCAGTTCGGTCCAACTTGAGAGATAGGTTAGTTTTTATCCCGATAAGTGATCCTTAATTTTTTTATTGCTAATTTCAGGAGTTTTTTTTGGAAAGCAAATGGTTGTTGGGAAAGGGCAGAAAAACGTCTGCCTGGTCAGCTAGTATTATATATATATATATATATATATATATATATATATATATATATATATATATATGTGTGTATATATATATATATATGTATATATATATATATATATATGTGTGTATGTATTTATTTTATCTTGTATGGAAATATGTATGTATGTGTATATAATAACAAAGTGCACACCTTATTATCTTTTATTTATCACATATCTTTTTAACTGGCCTACTGGAAGAAATTTCATAATGAGATAAGTAGCGCCCTTGTACAAACTCTTCAATATGTTGTGTCCTTTCCATTGTTTGTGTGTACATAAATTGTTAAATAAATAAACGATACTGTACCCATACCAACAAAAATGAGTGCATATACTAACTATGCTAAGTACCCTACTTTATGTGGAGCAAGAGTGGGAATTTTTTTTAGCCATGCTGATGAGATTTGCTGTGTTGCTTATGAGCATGCTGAGGATACTTGTTGTGTTGATGTTTAGCAATACAGCAAGTCTTCTCTTTACATACCAGGTTTCATTGTCTGGTGGTTTTACACCGGGCTTCATTGTCTAATGGTTTTCAAGGACAAAGCCATTATAGATCCTCGCTTACAGTGATAGGAAAGGGCAATAGATTTCTTACATTAAAAACAATTTTTACTGTTAAAGATATTAGATGCAAGAAGTTGTAAGTTAAGCCTGAGTTAGAAAATAAGGTAAAAACTTAAAATAACAATTTTTATTGATGTGGGCAGTGTCTTTTAAGTACTGCAGCTAATGAAACGTGAAAAATCGTGAAACGGCTTTTAACTTCAGTGTTTCCCTAAAATATTTTAGATTTAAAGTATATTTTTGTAATAGAAACGTATTTAAAAACACAAAGGCGCTGTCTAATTGGATTTGTCGTTTCTCGACGTGTCTTTAACGCCGACCGATCAATCATATACTATTATCATAGCAGCTAATGAACCGAGTGACGTCATGCCACCAAGGTGGCAACCAGAGTGACTGCTGTTTGAATTCATTCTTAGTTATTGGAAATTAAATATTTTATTACATGACACTAAAAGGGTGTAAAAAGTTAATATGATTTTTTTCGTGTGATGGAAGTCGTGTTAAAAATTAAACAATAAAACAATCATGTATATTTCCTATTATTATATCGAAAATCATTTCAAAACTTAGTAATCTTCAACAACATTATAGATACTTTGATATCGAAACGGTAACATTCCTAAAACGAGGTTATATTTATTAGCGTCACCTACTGGGGAATAGCTAAAATGTTATCTTAATAAGTGCTTAGCGTTGTTTTGCTATTTTTAACTAGAGGGTGCCACACGCGCATTAGCTTAAAGTTTTTGTATATAAATGTTCCCAATGTCCGCTCTATAGTATACCTATATATTTAATCTCTTTGTATGTAACTATATTTTACATGTGTTTGAACAAAAACATTTAACAGAATAATGGTCAATGAAGGCAGTCTTAATTTTTGGAAAAAAATATACCGGCACTACAAATATGAAAATGAATCCAACGACACTTTCGTCAAACCTTTCGTTAAACCATTTAGGCCACAGAAGGACACAAAGAAATAAACAAACATACAAAAACAAACACAAACATGCACGCATTTGAAGAAAACAAAATAAATGCTTAGCATTATTAGGATATTTTTATAATATTGTCGTCTCGTTAAAACTTGAAGCTAAAAGTATCTTCAAGCATGCTTGGGTTTGGATAGAATATTGATCAATTATAAGATACCAAGCATATAGTAACATTAATCGTTAAAAATTTAAATTTCATGACAAAGAAAAATATAAATAAATGAAATTTAATTTCCAAATAAACATGGTTCACCATATATGTATGTATATATGTGTTAGTCCATGAATTGCATTGCCAATACTTACTTGTAGAAAACGGTATCCTTATTATTATAAGTCAAACAATTTTCAATCATCAGCTGGAAATCAGCCTCCACGTCGTCGATGGTTTTGTATGCGCCACGGTCCAGTTTATTACCCATGGTGCTAAGATCCATAGGGTGCTTCACGACTGTACTATAGTCGGGGACCTGAACATTGATAAGGAACTACTAAATATAAAAATATAAAAAATGGTTTCATTTAACCATATATATTTTTTTTGTAAATAAACAGTTTAAAAATCGTATGTACGTATCTTTAAATATTATGTTCATTTTCGGTCATGAGAACTAATGACAATCATCATCATCACCATGCAGCAGTCCACTGCTAGACATAGGCCTCTCCTAAGGAGGATGCCTATTTGCTGTTTAAGGTTTTCGTAATTTAATTATTTAAATTGCAAGGCCATCCTAAGAGTCCTTCAGAATAAGCCCCACTATCTTACCTATTTATGCCGCCAAGCAACATTCTATCAATTATGATATTTTTTAAATTTACGGGAATACACACAATGCACATTAAAATCTATAGGTAAAACACAAACACAACAGGTGACACAAGTAGTAAAATTAAAAATTTTGTACAACCGACTTCAATATAAATTATTAAGGATAAGTTAAAAAAAAAAAGTTAAAAACTACTAGTCAGACTTTGATCAAATTTATATGGGACCACATGAGAAGTACCAGCTTTCAAATAAAAAAAATCATCAAAATAGGTTCACTTAGAAAAAAGTTATGAGGTAACACATAAAAAATAAATACAGTCGAATCGGGTACCTCCTCTTTTATGAAGTATGTTAAAATATCTGTATTTTGACTGTTAATCGAGGATTGATGTAGATGTCTATGAGCCAAAATATTCACTAAGCGATAAGCGAGTACACAGTCTACCATCAGGTAGACAACACAAAAAAAAATGAAATAACAAACACAAAACAATCTTCCTACAAATCAATGTGCTGCCAAACGCTTGTGTATTCACCTCATGCAGATTAATCAGCTCTAAAAGGGCGTGTAATCACATCCTATAGGTCGGTCAGCTGCTGTACGCGCGTGTGCTAACCAGCAGCACGCATTGCTCCCACACGCGCGTGTACTCACCTCCTGCAGGTCGACGGGCTCGGTGAACACGTCGCTCGTGTCGCGCTGCCGCAGCAAGCGCAGCAACTTATGCAACGCGGCGCGCTCCGGCCGCAGCGAGTGCATCACGCAGCGCTCCCACACGCGCGTGTACTCACCTCCTGCAGGTCGACGGGCTCGGTGAACACGTCGCTCGTGTCGCGCTGCCGCAGCAAGCGCAGCAACTTATGCAACGCGGCGCGCTCCGGCCGCAGCGAGTGCATCACGCAGCGCTCCCACACGCGCGTGTACTCACCTCCTGCAGGTCGACGGGCTCGGTGAACACGTCGCTCGTGTCGCGCTGCCGCAGCAAGCGCAGCAACTTATGCAACGCGGCGCGCTCCGGCCGCAGCGAGTGCATCACGCAGCGCTCCCACACGCGCGTGTACTCACCTCCTGCAGGTCGACGGGCTCGGTGAACACGTCGCTCGTGTCGCGCTGCCGCAGCAAGCGCAGCAACTTATGCAACGCGGCGCGCTCCGGCCGCAGCGAGTGCATCACGCAGCGCTCCCACACGCGCGTGTACTCACCTCCTGCAGGTCGACGGGCTCGGTGAACACGTCGCTCGTGTCGCGCTGCCGCAGCAAGCGCAGCAACTTATGCAACGCGGCGCGCTCCGGCCGCAGCGAGTGCATCACGCAGCGCTCCCACACGCGCGTGTACTCACCTCCTGCAGGTCGACGGGCTCGGTGAACACGTCGCTCGTGTCGCGCTGCCGCAGCAAGCGCAGCAACTTATGCAACGCGGCGCGCTCCGGCCGCAGCGAGTGCATCACGCAGCGCTCCCACACGCGTATGTACTCACCTCCTGCAGGTCGACGGGCTCGGTGAACACGTCGCTCGTGTCGCGCTGCCGCAGCAAGCGCAGCAACTTATGCAACGCGGCGCGCTCCGGCCGCAGCGAGTGCATCACGCAGCGCTCCCACACGCGCGTGTACTCACCTCCTGCAGGTCGACGGGCTCGGTGAACACGTCGCTCGTGTCGCGCTGCCGCAGCAAGCGCAGCAACTTATGCAACGCGGCGCGCTCCGGCCGCAGCGAGTGCATCACGCAGCGCTCCCACACGCGCGTGTACTCACCTCCTGCAGGTCGACGGGCTCGGTGAACACGTCGCTCGTGTCGCGCTGCCGCAGCAAGCGCAGCAACTTATGCAACGCGGCGCGCTCCGGCCGCAGCGAGTGCATCACGCAGCGCTCCCACACGCGCGTGTACTCACCTCCTGCAGGTCGACGGGCTCGGTGAACACGTCGCTCGTGTCGCGCTGCCGCAGCAAGCGCAGCAACTTATGCAACGCGGCGCGCTCCGGCCGCAGCGAGTGCATCACGCAGCGCTCCCACACGCGCGTGTACTCCGCCTTTAGTCGTTCACGTTTGCGGACCAACTCACACAAAAGCCTAAATAAGATAAACAACCGTAATTAATTCTTTGTAAGAGTCTCATATTTCTCTTTAATTAAAGAAAGTCAATCCGCAAAACTAATAATAAAATGTCGCTTCGCGAATCACATAATTCCTTCCTTTCCTTCATTCCTTCACAGTTCAGGCTATTCTCCTCTGGAATGCCTTACCCACTGATGTCAAGGAAGTTACGAATAAGCTTATCGGAACGCCAAACATCTCAGTCCTCCCCGCGACCATAGGTTGTTGTAAAGCACCCGAAACGTCGGGAATTAAAATACGTAGTAAATTATACGCGATGAAATCCGTAAAAAATAGTTTGATTCAATGAATAAGCTTTTGTTTAAAAATATTGGTGCGACACCGTCATTTAGAGGTAAATAACAATTAATTGACTTCCCCGTTTTATATATATATATATATATATATATATATATATTAATATATGTGTGTTTATAATAAATACAGTATATTTTATGTATACTGTTTTTATTTATAAGTTATGTTTTATTATTGTTCTTAATTTGCACCTGCCAACATCTTTATTTATTCAATTTTTCGTCGGGTTGACTGGTAAAGAATGCCATAAGTCCGCCCTTTGTAACCCCTAGTTGGTGTGTTGTAATAAAGGATAAATAAATAAAATAATTGAAGTTTCATTTTTTTTATAGGAGAGGGGGCAAACGAGCATGCGGCTCACCTGATGGTAAGTGACTACCGCCGCCCATGAACAACTGCAACACCAGGGAGGGAATTGCAGATGCGTTGCCGGCCTTTTAAAAAGGAGTACGCGCTTTTCTTAAAGGTCTCTAAGTGGTATCGGTCCGGAAAAATCGCTGATGGTAATCGATTCAACAAGGAAGTCGTGCGAGGAAGAAAACATCTTCTAAATCGCATAGTGGTGGACCGCCAATCATCCAGATGGTGTGGATGGTATTGGGAGTTCTGCCGCGATGTGCGTTCGTGAAATTTGGCGGCTGGGATTAATCCGAACAATTCCTCAGAGCACTCCCCGTGGTAGATGCGAAAGAAAATGCAAAGGGATGCAACATCTCTTCGCAGTGCCAATGAATCGAGCCGATCGGAAAGGACCGAGTCGTCGACGATTCGAGCCGCTCTGCGCTGGATGCGGTCAAGTGGAAGGAGCTGGCACTGGGGAGCCCCTGCCCAGAGATGGGAACAGTATTCCATGTGAGGCCGAACCTGCGCCTTGTAAAGTTGCAGGCGGTGTGCCGGCATGAAATACTGTCCCGCTCTGCTGAGCACGCCAAGCTTTTTAGAGCCCAATTTGGCCTTCTCTTCCAAGTGACCACGAAACTGCACCTCACTCGATATGTCGACTCCGAGGCTTCCAATACTGGCTGAGGCAGTGCCTTGAAACTGAGGAGACACGACAAAGGGGTTCTTTTTAGCGGTAAACGCACAAAATTGTGTAGACTAGATTTAGACGCCCCCAATCCGAGCCTTTGTTCAGCAAAGACTCGACTTCAGACACAAGTTTGTGCCGGTACTCGGCGACGTTTTCCCGAGAAATATTGGCACGGCCGGTGTATAGAGCATCACCAGTGATGTCACCCGCATAGCAATGAATGTTACCAGTTAGCAACATATCATTGATATGCAGAAGAAACAGCGTTGGTGATAGCACACAGCCTTGTGGAACACCAGCGTTAATAGGCTTGTATTCGGAGCATGCACCGTCTACAGCGACCTTGATGCTCCGATCTGCAAGGAAGCTGGTGATCCAATTGCACAATTTTTCGGGAAGCCCATAGGAAGGTACCTTCGAAAGAAGCGCTTTGTGCTAAACCCGATCGAAGGCCTTCGCAATGTCCAAACTAACGGCCAACGCCTCCCTCTTGGACTCTACTGCCTCCGCCCATCTATGGGTCAGATAGACCAGAAGATCACCAGCTGATCGACCCCGACGAAAACCGCATTGGCGGTCACTAATCAGCTGGTCATCCTCAAGGTACCGCATGAGCTGGCAGTTAATAATGGATACCATTATTTTGGAGAACGACGAGGTGATCGCGATAGGCCTATAGTTGGACGGGTCTGAGCGGTCGCCTTTTCTAGGGATCGGGTGGACAAAAGCTGTCTTCCATGAATTCGGGATTACGCCTTGGGAGTAGGAGTACCGGAAAGGACGTGTTAGGACCGGTGCCAACTCCGGAGCACACGTCCTCAGCACAATTGAGGGGATTCCGTCAGGCCCACTCGACTTCTGGATGTCCAGGGAGAGGAGTGCTTTGCAAACCGAGCGCTGTGAGAACAGCACATCCGGCATGGAGCACTCACACCGCGGAATTGTCGGCGGTGTTTTCCCACCGTCATCAAGAATCGAGTTAGACGCAAAAAGGGAGCCTAAAAGGTCGGCTTTGTCTTTTGCGGCTTGGGCCAGTGAGTCGTCCTCCCTGTGCAGAGATGGTAGTGATGGCTTACAGAAATTCCCTTGGACAGCCTTGGCGAGAGACCAGAATGCACGGGTTCCCGAAGGAAGGCGAACTAGTTTCTCGCCAATTCTGCCTATGTGCTCTGACTTTGCCTAGGCAATAACCCTTTTGAAGGACCTAGAGGAGAAGTTATACTTCTTTTTAAGTGTGCTGGTGTTTACATCCCGAGTCGCCGAAGCCGTAGCCCAGGCTTGATAACACTCCTGCTTACTGCGTAATGCAGTCTTACAGGAGCAAACAAACCAAGGCTGAGATCTGCCTCCAATGGGTACCACAGATGATGGAATAAATAGTTTCATTCCCTGTAGCACCACATCAGTGACAGAGTCAGCAACAGGGCTGGGATCATCCGGCGAAAAGCAAACCCGCCCCCATGGGTAGGATGCAAAGAAAGACCGCATTCCGTCCCAAACCGCCGACCTGTAATGCCAAACACGACGGCAACCTGCAGAACGCAACAGCGAGGGGAGCGTGAGTGGCACCACACTCCGGATCAGACAATGGTCCGAAGAGCCGAGAGGGGCATCGACGGAAACCTGATATCCGTCCGGATGTGAGGTCAGCATAAGGTCCAACAGGGAAGGTGTATGAACCTCAACATCTGGAATCCGCGTAGGCGATGTAACCAGTTATGTCAGACCATATGCCAAGGCAAAGTCATAAACGGATCTCCTCGCATGATCGGTTAAACGTGAACCGAGCCATTCGGCGTGATGGGCTTTAAAATCGCCAAGGATCACGATCTCTGCGGATGGGACCCGTTGTAGGAAGGAATCTGTAGCCATTTGGACGTGGTCGATGAGTCGGTCTGTTTCGGCATTACCGCTATGGGACCTATAGACCCGTAGACGCGCGGATGGTCGTCGCTGTCTACGCGTAGCCAAAGGATGGACAGGTCCGAACCTTCAAGACTGCCGAGGCGTCGAGAACAGATGTCCTCTCTGACATACACGCAAACTCCAGCCCGAGACACAAAGGAGTGCTCCAATTTGTACCCCGGGTAGGAGAGATACGAAATATCAGCCGGAGAGGAAACCCGCGTCTCGGTCAGAAAGAGCAAGGCCGGCTTCGCCGTGTCGAGATGGTAGTGGACGGCGTTTATCATGGTAAAGGAAGGTAATATAAAAGTAATAAGTATTTGATAGGATGTTTTTTATGCAAAAAAATCTTACTCACATAAGTCAAATTCACTGTCAATATTTTTGTGCAATAGTACACCATCTTAAGAGGCCGGTCCTTAAGAAACGCGCAAATAGGCAGTTACGGTTATAAAAATATTAAAGAACTGACTTCATTGAAATGAAGTGAGTTCGTGAACGCGTGATATTTATAAAAAAGTCTTAGTTTTCGAGAAAAAAATTGTCAACAATGGTAAAACACTTAAAACGGCCTTTTCTATTTTAAATCTCTAGGCTATTTCGTTATTATTTTTGAAAATATTTTTGATTAAAACGTGAGATAAAAGAATAAATAATACATTCGCCGTTCGTTGTTTGTACTAATTCAAATCAAAATGCAATAATCTAAGCCCAAATATCATTCATTTTTTAGCAGAAATCGTTCCCCGTTTTCCATATATTTTAGTATGAAGCGTTAGCTTTCCGTATTTCGCTTTATATTAGTTAGAGAACACGCGTGAAAAAAATTCAGTACCGTCTCAATTTTCGAGGTGATAGCACGTCCGTTCGTAGTCCGATTTTGACGAGTCGAGTCGATACATCTATTGTTTGACATGGCATAAGTGTGGGTCGCGAGTGTCGGACACAACTGCTAAAATTATTTGTATTCATCGAGTAAGTAGAGTATGAGTAGGAGTAACTAGGTATGTGAGTTTTAATTATGTATTGTTTTTTGTAATTATCGGACATTAATGTACTCAATAAAATAGTAATTTATTGTAATATCCATTTCAGGTAGATAATATGGCAAAACGCCAATAAGTCAGTTGGCATATACTGGACGATACTTTTGCGATCACTCGAAGTGCGTGTAAATTTTGGGGATTTTCCTATGCTAAAGTCCTACGATGACGAGCGGGTAACGGGTTTGAGTTTGAGGAGCACGCGAAACGCCGCTTATTTTATATTAATTTTATTTTGTTTATTACATTCTTTTAATATGGATCTATTTAAAAATAATTTCTGTCATACATATTCTTAATCGAATAAAGTTTCACATGAAAAATGCATTTATACATTTCTCCTAGAAATAGTTGCAAGTTTGAAATTAATCACGACATTTTATGCGTGAAACAAACTTTTTTAAATATTTTTTTTAATAACATGTTTTATAACATAATTATTTAATAACAATGTGTATTGGAAGTGAAAGAAAATTCATTACTCCAAATCATACCGTGGATGTAGTAAAAGGCGGCAGATGGAAACCAGGAGATGGGTAACTAAAGTAAAAAAATCTGTGGAAACTATGAAATATACCCCCTTATGCGGTTATCCGTTGGATAGACTTATGTTCATTAGTTGACTTTTATAGAATAGAATAGAATATTTTTTTATTCAAAATTGATTATTACATAATACTTATTGAAAGTCATTTTTTATTTACCACTGGTTCGTCGTATAGATCGTAATGAATGAATGAACAATGTATATTTGATCTAAACATAATTTAGAAACTGTTAGAACTCGTCAAAATATCGTCATCTACGTAGCGGAACTAAGAATTTTTCTCGTTAACCGGTTCAGTGCGAGTGACACGCCAGGCGTGCCATCAATTAATTTTGTGTGTGGCGTGTTTTTTTTTTAAATCGTTGTAACTCGCTCAAATTGCTTTTTTGGAAAATTTATCCAGAACAAAATATTCATTATTTTGCGAGTAGTTCATGCATGCAGCTTCGTTTCTGGATATTTTGAAAATTTGAAATTTTTAAGGGTTGACAACCTTTTTTAACGTGTACATGGTACTATTTTTACTTTGTGGGTTTTAAATCAGGTTATGGAAAATTTGTCTAATAAGTAACAAGTAATAGCACTCATTGCGATCGCTCACAAACTCAAGTTGTATATAAATTTCTGGAAAACAAGTCTCCTGTTAAAAAAAAAACAATGCGTTTGTCTTATTGTTTAATTTTGCTTAAAATGGTTGAACTGCCGTCTTATTACTATCATATGGCCGAATAGACCTACGAAGTACCATGTGCTCTTGTGATATGGTATAAGGTTTATTTTTGCTTGAAACAGTTCGAAACCGTTCATGCATAAAAAAAGTTCGCTAATAAATAGTCTTTTGTCAATCCGCCGCCGTATAGCGCCGGCGTTTTTTTCCTTTTCAAAACACTTGTTTTGCTATTCTTACTAATTAGACATTTTCAGATCGACTTTACTTTTACATTTGTATAACATAAAATAATATTTAACATTTGTAAATATCAATGAATGATATACCTTATTTTTTTTTTCAAGTTAAGGTTCTTCATTGTTTGCTATTTACAAATGTTATTATTAGGTGAAAAATTTAATAAAAACCAAGGTTTCCAGGGTGATTTAGCTGTACCTACTTATGATTTTTTTATAACAAAAAATAGTACAAAAGGTTTGTAATCTCTTCATAAAAAAGTCACTTTCTCTCAATTTCAAAGAAAACGCGTAAAAAAACACGTAGTTACCCACTATAAACAAGTATCCTTCCATTTGTAACTTATGTTTGATGTCAAATAAACTTAATTAGGTCTAAACAAGTAAAAAAGCATAAAAAAGAACATTACTTTTACACATGGCTGATGGCACAATAGGCGTGTCATCAATGTCTGTGTTCTAAATATTTCTTCGCCACCACAGCTAAAAGTTGTCGAAAATCGGTGCTGCAACGAATCGGTTAAGTAACTTCGTAAAATGATTTTTGTAAGATAATTTATAACATTATAAATTATATAATTAATACGTACGTAAGTAACGTACGTAAGTAAGTAATAAGTACGTTCAGTACTAAATATTATTAGTTATAAAATAGATATGTACAGATTTAATATTATTAGGTATTCAAGAAGGGATATTGAATTTTGCCAACTGCCACCACATTATTAAAAATATTTTCATTATTTCTATAATTTTTAAATTTAAAGTTTCTGAGAAAAACTGTATCTAGAAAAAATATTCATCATCATTACAGCCTTTCATAAGTTCACTGCTGAATATAGGCCTCCCCCAAGGAATGCCACAAAGCACGGTCCTGAGCCACCTGCATCCATCGACTTCCTGCATGTCTTACCAGGTCGTCACTCCATCTCGTGGGGGGTCGCCCTACACTTCGCCTACCGGTACGAGGCTGCCACTCGAGAACCTTTCTTCCACAAGAAAAAATATTGTAAATATCTATTATACTTCGCTTTTAGGACTAATATTATAATAATTTATAAATATAGACGAAAAAAATTTATTGTACCTACATTATTGTATAAACCATAACATTATACCCTTATATTTAAAGAAAACACAAATTAAGTAAATTATTTTTCCTTGGCAGTTAAATATAGCCGCAATGGTTGCAACATGTAAGATATAGTTTTTATAGGAAAGGGAGCAAACGAGCACGCGGCTCACCTGATGATAAGTGACTACCACCGACCATAAACAACTGTAACCTCAGGGGTATTGCAAATGCGTTCCCGGCCTATTAAAAATGAATAGGCTCTTTCTTGAAGGTCCTTAAGTCGTATCGGTCCGGAAAAATTGCTGGTGGTAATCGATTCCACAAGGAAGTTGTGCGAGGAAGAAAATTTCTTTTAAATCGCACAGTAGTGGACCGCCAATCATCCAAATGGCATAGACCATCTATGCCTAGATGGTATCGCGGGATTAGCCACGATGTGCAATGTTAAAATTGAGCGGCTGGAATTAGTCCGAACAATTCCTCAGAGCATTTCCCGTGGTAGATGCGATAAAATACGCAAGGAGATGCAACATCTCTACGCAGTGCCAGTGAGTAAAGTCGATCGGAAAGAACTCTGCCATCGATGATTTAAACCGCTCTGCGTTGAAGCCACTATCCAGAGATGAAAACAGTATTCCATGTGGAGTTGAACCTGTGCCTTTTGAAATTGCAAGCGGTGTGCCGGCATGAAATACTGTCACGCTCTGCTGAGCTCGCCAAGCTTTTTAGAGGCCTTCTCTTCCTAGCGACCACGAAACTGCACATCACTCGATATGTCGACGCCGAGGATTCCGATACTGGCTGAAGCAACAATGGGAGTGCCTTGAAACTGAGGAGATGCGACAAAGGGGTTCTTTTTAACGGTAAACGCACAAACTTGTGTCTTCTGGGGATTGAACTAATTTGGATTTAGTCGCCCCCAAAGTCGTGAAGTCGAGACTGTTGAACAAAGTCTCGACTTCACGAGTTTGTTCCGGTACTCGGCGACATTTACCCGAGAAATATTGGCATGACCAGTGTATAAAACATCACCAGTGCTGTAGTCTGCATAGCAATGTATGTTACCAGTTTGCAACATATCATTGATATGCAGAAGAAACAGCGTTAGTGATAGCACAAAGCATAAAAGCTCTCTTTGAAAAAATGCTGTATCGGCCGTGTCAGAGACCTCGCAGTAACCGTAGTCGGCACATGTCGTGTAGTTCAGATGCAAATAACATTTTTAGAAATATTACATTTAGTAAGTTACTAGATACATCCCTGTCACGACCAACGGGTTGTTTGTAAAATACTGTATAAATAGTTTAAACCACTGTGATTGTTTAAATCTCTATTAACCTTTATCTAAACATAATTGACAAGTGAAGCTGGCTGCCTGGATCGCTCGGTAAGACGAGACTAGGCCGAAACGCATATAATATCTTATTTACTTTTAGTATTTGTACTGATTTTAAAGATAACATGTGTGGAGTGGGCTAAGCCCACGCTGGCCTTTATATACTTGTTTTTTAATAAAAGACCATTTATGAAAACCACATTTCCTATATTACATAAAATATTAATAATACTTCAAAATTATTCATAAATAAAAAATTATAGTTAATTTAATACCTAGAAAGCGTACACTCTGACCCCACCTTTTGCCGTCAGCTTTGCATTACGGACTCGCGGACTTTACTATGCGACAAGCAAATGACACAGAATAAATTGCAAATGGTTACATACAATGCGCGTTTTTTGTGACATTGATGAAAATACTATCAAGATGAACGCGTGATGAATGTGTAACTTGTACGAAGCACCAAAAGTAATTTATTCATGTCCAGGGTGCGTATAATAACATTGCACGATGCGTCTGTGTGATTAGAAAATATCGATGTAGGTATTCTATTTGAAGTTCCCACGCTCAAGGACTACAGTCTTAAGTTGAATGAGGGTTAATAATCTTCCACTCACCAGATGTCGCTAGTTGTGACTGAGGTAAAGTTTTTTGTTACACAGTGTCAGTTAATTGAGAAATTAATTTTAAATAATAGTTTATCATTATCTAGAGTATTATATTAATACACAACACAATGCGTCAGTGGTTTGATTCTTAATTTTTTGCACTTTATAAGTCTTTTTTTAAAAAACCGGCTTTTAGTTATATTTTATAGTTTGGTTTATTCATTTCTAATGTAATTAATATAAAATACAAGGTGGCCCATAAGTCGTTAGAAATGTAAATTTCGAATAAAATGCAAAAGGCGCGCATGAGTGGCGCGCGCGGTGCGGGGGGAGTACCGACGGTTTCTGGGAATTTAGTCGCCATGGAGCGTTTCACCGGTGCGGACCGTGCATTTTGTGTGCGCGAGTTTTATCGAAACAATGATTCGGCTACCATTGCGCGGCGTAAATTTCGAGAATATCAGAATTTACGCAACTTTAAAGACATTCCAAGTGTTCAAACGATTAAGAACTGGGTTATTAAGTTCGAAGAGAGTGGTTCGACGTTGGATAGACAACGGTCAGGTCGAACAAGGACATCACGGACGGAAGAAAACATCGATGTAGTGAAACACTCAATTCGTGAAAATCCTACCCAGTCTACTCGTAAGCGTTCCAGTGCATTAAACTTACCCAGAACATCGTTACAGCGAATTTTAAAGAAAGATTTACATCTTCACTCGTACAAGATTCAGTTAGTATAGGAATTAAAAGATACTGACACTATCCACAGACTAAATTTCGCAAATGAAATGTTGAACCGCTTTACTTCGTTTAATAACGTGTTTTTCTCTGATGAGGCTCACTTTCACATCAACGGCCATGTCAATAAGCAAAATTGTCGCTACTGGAGTTGCGAAAATCCAAATCGCAAACATCAAAGCCCTTACATAGCCCTAAAGTGACAGTTTGGGCGGCTATGTCAGCGCATGGCATTATAGGCCCTTACTTTTTTGAGGACGGCAGAGGCCGCGCGCTTACTGTTACTTCACAACGGTATGTAGCTATGATCCAGGACTTTTTTACACCAGAGTTGCAGAATCTTCCAGGCTTCAATACGCGGACCTAGTTTCAACAAGATGGAGCAACTGCCCATACCTCTAACCTCGCTATGCCGGTCGTCCGTCAACTTTTCCCTAATAAAGTGATCTCTCGAAGAGGAGATATTCCTTGGCCACCACGTAGTCCAGATCTGACCCCAATGGACTTTTTCTTATGGGGTTATCTTAAGACTAAAGTGTACGAAACCAACCCGCGGACAATTGATGTCCTGAAAGAAAATATCCAAAGAGAAATGGCAAACATTACAGAGCTTACTTGCCGCGCCGTGATGGATAATTTTAAACGTCGCTTACAGGAGTGCCGCGATCGTAACGGATTACATTTAGATAATGTAATTTTCAAAAAATAATTCCCATTTTATAAGGATTATGAAAAAATAAAAACCTTTTTCATAATGTCATTAGTTTTTTTTTATTATTATTTTACATTTCAAATGACTTATGGGCCACCCTGTATAACCAATAATACAGAAAGAAACCTTAAATATTACATTTTCTTAAGAAATTATCATTCCCGCTATGAAATCTGTCAAATATTTTACCTCACTGTGAAGTGGCGCCGCCCTGGTGGTAGAAAAAGTCGTGGATGCTCTCATTAATTATAGATATTTTATTTAAAAAAATGGCCATACCTTGCTCTTTCCAAATCTTGACGTATTCGTTGCCAGTATTTTAGTTGGTTGCACAGTTCTCTCACATTGACTGTACCATCTTGTATGCCCCTGGTTCCTAAAAGATTTTCGTAATTTTAAGAATCTGTATACAATGAGATTGTTTACGTGAAAATCGACACAAGTGTAATACAGATTAATCAGCATTGCTTTAATTTTCGTGTGTATCTGCGTGAATGTGTGTACGTGTACGTTCCGCGGAGCGTGGTGAGGCTGTATAGCGGATGCGCGTGTGGGTGCGGCACGTGTTCCATGACGAGGCGCACGTGCGTGTGTGTGTGTGTGTGTGTGTGTGTGTGTGTGCGCAGGTACCGTGGTGCGTGGCGAGGCTCTGCAGGCGGCGCAGCAGCGGCACGCCGTTGCGCGCGTGGCGCTTGAGCGTCCAGTAGGCGAGCAGGCGCTTCATGAGCTGCGCGCGCTGGGCGGGCGGGCCGCGCAGCAGCGCCGCCACGTCGGCCACGCGCTCGGCGCGCAGCGTGGGCACCAGCACCACTGGCGCCCACGTGCGCGCGCGCGCCAGCACGCGACGCGCCTACAAGTTTACATTTAGTTTCATTTGAATTACCGTGAAACTTTGCCACTTTTGGAAGGTAATGCCAGACGGGGCGTCAATGTCAAATGTGATATTATATTTTTCATAGATTTAGTATTTATTAGTGATTTAAACAAATACTAACATTAAATAGACAAAATTCTCAAAAATAGAAAATGACAAAGTTAAGTTAATGGCTTTGTGGCAACTTTGCCATCCGGATTTATAACGAAAATACGAAGACGACACTGAAAGTTTTTGGAACTGGCCACTTGTAAACGATATAATAAAAAAAGAAGTTCAAATTTTGAAAATGGATCTCTTTGCCAATATTATTGTGTATGTATTTTATTAATTTGTCATTTATTTACAATTTGGTGGCAAATTGAAAATTGTCTGTGTCCCGTCAGCATGAATTTAACGCAAGAAAATTTTCGTACAATGATTTTTTTATGTCTTTCGATGTCATTTAATTCAACAAGAAAGTTATGATAGACTTCGATTGACCTTTCACGATGAAGCCCCATCTCGTACTAATGTTTACAACTGATTTAATGAGTTTAAACATAGTCGCACTAATCTCACCGATGATCTGCGTGAGGGACGGCCTTCTACGGCGACGACTAAAGATAACATCAGTGTTGTGCGGCGTATGATAGAGACTGACAAAAGAGTGACATCCTCCATGAACATTTAGCGGTCAGGAAGCTTTGTGCCCGGTGGATACCTCATAATTTGAAAGAGGCTCAAAAACTCTGTCGTGTTGATTGGTGTCCTGAAATGGTTCAAGATTTAACGGAGGTTTTACGGGTGACGAAAGCTGGATTTATTGTTATGATACTGAAACTAAGAGAGAGTCTGCTGTCTGGGTGTTTCGTTCTGAGGAGTTGCCAACTAAAGTGAAGAGAGGTCGAAGCGTGAGAAAAAAGATGGTGGCCTCGTTCTTCGAAAGGACAAGTCATTACGCAACAAATGTTTTAGAGGATCGAAAAACAATTGTTTGCCACTTGTCTTGGAAAAAGTTCGGGAGAAACGACCTCGCCGTAGGATCCTCCTTCACCACGACAATGCCTCGTCGCACACCGCCAAGCAAACAATTGACTACTTGGCGACGTCAGACGTTGAATTATTGGATCACCCACCCTATAGGAAAAACTCCGGGAGAAACAACCTCGCAGTAGGATCCTTCTTCACCACGACAACGCCTCGACGCACACCGCCAAGCAAACAATCGACTACTTGGCGACGTCAGACGTGGAATTATTGGGTCACCCGACTTATAGCCTCAACCTCGCACCTTGCAAATTTTATTTATTTCCAAAAATAAAAGAAAAACTTCGAGGAAAACGTTTTATGGACGTCGAGGAAGCAGTAGCTGCGTTTCAAAATGCCGTCGAAGAGACCCCTAAGGACGAGTGGGCAAAGTGATTTTCTCAGTGGTTCCATCGGATGCAGCGATGTATTGATGTAAATGGACACTACTTTGAAAAGACTTAATAAAACCAATAACTTGCTAGTTTGTTTAGTTTTTGATTTTCTAAGAACTTTCAGTGTCACCCTCGTAACTCGGATTCCAGATCTGTGAAGCATATTCAAGCATACTGCGAACGTTTGTACAGTTCAAATTTTAATTGTTTTAAAGTTATTAAACTCCTTTTCTACGTTTTCCTTGTGTATTTCTAGCAGGCTTCGTAGTGTCAAAGTCAGAAGATGTAGTTGTATAAGATTACGGCTCCAACAGAAGGCGTGGCTTGTTTTAGTTTTCAGTGTGACGACTCGTACCCGATCGTCCGCAACTGGGTGAGTTCCCAATGCCCGTTCCAGGATTCATTTGGCAGGAGGATTGTTGTCTTCTCTAATGATGACGACGTCCCCAACTTCTAAGTTTTTTGTAGGAAAGTGCCATTTGCTCCAAGTTTATAGAGTTTGGAGCCACCTTATCCAGAAGTCCTTGTACATTTTCTCCGTAAGTTGCCATCTTATACTGAAGGTCATGTCATTACCCACAGCGGATAGTGGTGGTTTTAGAGAAGGCTCGCCGATCAGGAAGTGAGCCGGTGTCAAGCAGTCAAGGTCTTCGATACTCTCTAACAACGCCACCAGGCGGCGAGAGTTGAAACACCCTTCAATCTGTGCCAAAAGTATGGAAAATTCCTCGAACGTAAGTTTTTGATCCCCAAGTGCTCGTTTGAGGTGATATTTCAGACTTTTGACTGCAGCTTCGTAGAGTCCACCAGCTGTAGGCCGGGAAGGAGCGTTAAAATGCCATTCAATGCCCCCCTCTGACAGGTTATTTATGACGTCATTGTTTATGTAGCATTATAATGCCTCCTTTCCGTTGTTTTTCCAATTCTCTTCCTGCGCCCACGAAGTTGGTGCCGTTGTCGCTGTATATGTAACGAGGTTTTCCTCGACGACCACACATTCGTTTCAAGGCGTTCAGAAAATCCACTGTGCTGAGATCGGAGACAAGTTCGAGGTGAAGAGCCTTTGTGCACAGCACAGACACACGAATACCGCCACGTAAGCCTTCATTGTCTTTATTCCTCTGCCCTTGTTAGCCTTTACCTCCACATGCCCCGTGAAATCTACACCGGTACGTGTAAAGGGCCGAGCTGGTGTGACACGTGGAGGAGGTAAATCAGCCATGAATTGGTTGTTGTTGATAGTTTTGAAGCGATGACACGTGATGCACCGTGTAAGTTATTTCTTCACTGCTCTTAAACCCCTGATAATCCAATACCCGTTGCGCAGCTATGATAGGGTTAGCCTGGTTCCACCATGCAGGAGCCTTATGTGCGCTTGGTCGATCAGTAACTCTTTTAACAGTCGTTGTAAGGTAAGCTAATTGAATGTTTCTGTTCTTGACTTAAGTTGGCATTTTCCAGTCGCACGTAAGATTTTGTGCTCGTCCAGGAAGGGGGTTTAAGTTTAAAATGCTGCTTGTTATTCGCACTTTATGATGTTTATTGAATTGTGCAATGTACTCGGCGAAATGATTAGTTTGTATAGGCTTGATAATTGTATTATGTGCGTTTTGCAGGTCATTCGATGCTAAGTACGATGGCCGCATTGCATTGTTGATGTAACGTGTATTTTATACGAATCGAAGTATCCGACTTAAGATTCAAGTTACGCGTGCCATACCGCAGTGTTTGTTTAAAACAAGTTGTGTGGGATACTTCTTGAAGTGGTTTCTCTAACAAAACGTCCACTGGTCTCTAGAAGTTTAGTCGGGATCCGCCAGTTGTATGTTCTGCATATGTGGCCAGTCTTGTCTTTCGAAGGTGTAATTAGGCAGATTGCTGAGCATGTCGGCCATTACCATCGCTTCGATTGTAAATGAATGGCCTCCGTACAAAGGATCACAGTCTAATTGTACGGTTCCGTTGCTATGATGTGCTGACGTCCCTATGCCTGAAACTGTAGCGTTTCGATTTTGTCTTTGCAGTCCCAGCCGTTGAGCAGCATCTTCAGTTATTAGACTTATCTGTGACTCTTGTTTGAGAAGGCATCACAATTGAACAGTCAATCCCTCAGCTGCCATCACCTTTAATTGAACGGTCGCTAGTAGGACTTCGTTATAATTTCCAGACACGTGATTTGCCTTTTGCTGTGACTTATGTGGCTTCTTGTTAGGTATCACGTTATTTGAGACCGCGATTTCAACCTTGCTGTAAATATCGTGCAATGTTGTGTGGTGTGCATATTTGCACACGCGGCATCTTTTGTTGGAGTTGCAATTATTGTCGTTGTGCGAGTACAGGCAATTGCTACAAATATGTAGTTGCGAAATTGACCTCATTTTGTCTTCCGGTGACATGTCTTGAAACGACTTGCAGTAGAGTAAAATATGATTGTTTTTACACAACAGGCAATTTTTCTCTGTGTCATCGTTTATAGTAAGAATATACCATCAAACTAATCCTAAGACAAACATTGCAACCTCATATTAAACTACTATCATTATAATTATTGCCAATATATAACAGCCAATAATAACCGATTATAGATAAATGATTATCTATAATAAATCGGTTATTATTTCGCATTCGTGGTTTTCACTTCACACCTATAACCTTTAACATTACATAGCATTGCTTTGGTCCAACTTTAATAATGTGTTAACCTACCAGTCACTTCTCTTATAAATTGCACACAAACGATAGTACTATAACTTAGAATAGTACTATAACTTAGTAGTAATATAACTTTTTTAGTAAGTAGTAGTATAACTTTGCTATGTCGCGAATCGTTGGATGAATGCTCAGTTTCTGATATCTGCAAATGTGCATATATCACCCTGTACACAAGAAAGGCCCTAGGACTTATATCACTAACCATAAGACAATTTATAATTTGTGCATCATTTACTAGTCTTTAAAAATTGATTTATGAGCAGATGTAACTGTTACTCAAACAAAGCATAAACCTGTCTCAATATGTTTTCTTTAAAGGTAGATCTACCGTTTCCAACTTCATGATACTTAATTCATTCTTAACTAAAGCCATGGATAACGGTCATCAAGTTGACGTTGGATATACAGATTATATTAAAGCTTTCGACCGGATTGAACATAATCTGCTTTTAAAAAAACAGTATGTTGGTTTGTGTTTAAATCATCACGCCTATTATCATCTGCTGACGATGTGAATATATTTTTTTCTACTATCTCATCTCAGGTCGATACTGAGTTACTGTAGGAAGATCTATTAAGATTGAAGTAATACTGTGCAATCAAGAAACTTGATTAAACCCGTCTAAAAGTACCCTTATTACATTTTTGTACTACCAACTCTTAGTAAAATTTTTGGAAAAATAACTTTAGATCAATTTATAATTTTTTTTAATAAAAATAAATTATTCCATAAAAATCAATTTGCGGTCGCTCGACGACTGACGCAGGTGTCGAGCTTATAAAATATATTTTCAATGCCTAGGCAAATTCTCAAGAAGCTTTAGGTATTTTTTTGTGATTTTTCCAAGGCTTTCGATTGTGTTCACCATGAGATATTAATCAGGAAACTACAATATTACGGTGTCCAAAATATTGCACTTAAGACTTATTATTTTATATTTAAATAACAGAAATCAAAAAGTCGTTATCAATGGTAAAGGTTCCTTCAGATCAGTAGAATCAATAGGCGTTCCTCAGGGCTCGATCCTTGGCCCATTCCTGTTCTTAAGTCCTTAGTCTATATTAATGACTTCATAATCACGGTATAGTATTATGTGCTGATGATACCTATTTACTTTTAAAACTCAAACGACAGTCAATTAATATAAATTTAATGTAAATAATGCTCTATCGAAATTAGTACATTGGTTTAACGACAATAATTTGCTCTTAAACAGCAATAAGACAAAATGTATCAAAATGTAATGTTGAACATTCAAATACCAATGTGCTCTTAAATGGGGAAGAGTTGAGTCTTGTGGATAGCTCTGTTCTTCTTGGTATTACTATTGACGCGAAGCTTCAATGGGGCCACCATTTATCTAAATTAGCAGGCAGACTTAGTACTACTGTATATACTGTAAGAAAGATTACAAGTTTCACCAATGTTGAAACCGCTAGATTATTTTATTTAAGTTACTTTCATAGCGTGATGTCAAATGGAATTTCGTTATGGGGTAATGCAACTGACATTGAAGCCATATTTGTTTTGCTAAAGCGAGCCGTATGGGCGATTTATAACCTAAATTGTAAAGACCGCCTTAGAGAAAAATGTAATGAAATAAACAAATTAACTTTGACATTGCAATATATTTATGAAAATTTAATGTATGTACATAAAAACATAAATAGCTTTGATAATAATAAAAATGTTAATACTTTAAACACTAGGATCAAAACAAGCTTGTAATTCGAGTTACTAGACCTCACAGAATTAGTAATTCATTTATGGGGCAATGAATACGCTTTTACAACAAAATCCCAGAAAATGTACAAAATTTGTCAATAAACAAGTTTAAATGTTTTATTAGAGAAAAGTTCTACAAAAAGGGTTATTATAATAACAAGGATACATAAATGAAATAACCCCTCATTCCCAGGGGTTCTATTAAAATGCATTTAAAACTTGTACAAACAAAATAATTGTAAAGTGAAATATGTTTAAAAAAAAGTCCCGAAGGGTTTCTTGCTGGTTCTTCCCAGGACAGAGATATTTTCCGAAAAAGTGGTAATCAATAAAAATACTTTCAATAAGTATTATGTAATAATCTATATTGAATTAAAATTATTCTACTCTATTCTATTCTATTCATATAAATAAATAATACAAAAATATAAATAAATTTGAAGCATCTATGAAGCTGTGTGCACTCACCATAGATAAGGCTGAATTAAACATTGATAAACTATTTCGGAAATAAGATTCAAAGCCAAAATTGAAAAATAATATCCTAAGTCTTCCATACCTGTTTTATTTTCTCTCTTCCTTTTTGTCGTATAACTGAGAGATCTGTTGATTTTGAATCTCCTTCCGACTCCTGTGCTCTTCTTTCCTAAATAATAAATCCAGGTTTAGACGTTCTTCTAAAAAGTATTCCATTTGCATATGTTCTGTTTTATTTTATTATAATGTAATTATTTTAATTCCTAATTTCAGATTTTTAGTTTATAATTAAGTTTTACTGATCCATTAGGTTAAGTATCATGCTCAAATGGAATAATAGCCGTGTTGACTACAAGTGTTTTCAGCCTGAATCCTGGACTATTTGGTCTAAAGGCTTGATTGTTTTAACTTGTTCTATGTATTTCTTTGTATGTCTATATATTTATTTTGTTCTAAAACTTATTTCTATGTCTAACGGGCAGATGAGTCTCACCTGCAGTATATGTGCGGGAGTATGCGCGTCACAGTACGCCATCTTAGCAACTTGTACAGGCTGACTCGGGTCCCTTCCAGTTCCCGCAGCTTCCATCTTCATGTACAAACTGTCGATTATGCATACATTAAAAAATATAATCGAAATGGTGAACGACTTTTAATATGTATAGCAATACCCGAAAGCGTAGATAAAGTAAATAAAGAAAAATTTTGATGTTGCTTAAAAAATTTTATATTTTGGTAGTATGTCTACAAATTTAAAACTACAATAATTATCTTCTATAATGTATTTTCTATATTACACTATATTGCATCTTTTATGTTAGATAAAACTAACAAAGTTTATAACTATGTAAACGGCATCCTCATATATGTGTGCTGTGCGCGACGTTTACTGCTACAAGGAGACAATTTCTTTTTGTATTGAGAATGGGCCCCCAACCGTAATCAGGCGTAACTTAAAGAAACTCACGTCGATTTATTGCTTATAACCAATATATTACAATAGTAGTATTCGTTTTACCGTATCGAACGGAAATACTGAGAAATTAACAATTAAAATATGAATATCACAATAACCTAAAAACAAAGTAAAAGCGATTGTCTAGTAGTTTTCACCGGTATTATAAGTTAAAATAGTGCACTGGTCAATAATTAATAGTATAAATGAAATATGTAGGTACATTCTCAGCATTTACAGGTACTTTAAGGTTGATGGAAAAAAAAATTAGTAGTTTGTTCTTCAACACATATGATTATTTATGGTGTGCATATGATATGATATAATGTGCAATCAATTTTAAGAGCATTCCATTTTGCTTCTATTGACTATAACGTAAAGAAATATATTTGTGCACCTCACTGTGGTATAATACACGATACCTACTGTAAATTTTCATCATCATCATCATCATTACAGCCTTTCATAAGTCCACTGCTGAACATAGGCCTCCCCCAAGGAATGCCACAAAGCACGGTCCTGAGCCACCTGCATCCATCGACTTCCTGCATGTCTTACCAGGTCGTCACTCCATCTAGTGGGGGGTCGCCCTACACTTCGCCTACTGGTACGAGGCTGCCACTCGAGAACCTTTCTTCCCCATCGGTTGTCGGTTCTTCGAGCTATATGGCCGGCCCACTGCCACTTCAGCTTACTAATCCGTTGGGCTATGTCGGTTACTCTAGTTCTACTGCGGATATCCTCATTTCTAAGTTTATCACGCAGAGAAACTCCGAGCATAGCCCTCTCTATAGCTCGCTGAGCGACCTTGAGCTTCCTCATACGGCCAGCAGTGAAGGACCACGTCTCAGTTCCGTAAGTCATCACTGGCAACACGCACTGGTTGTACAATTTCGTTTTAAGGTTTTGAGGTATGTCTGACGAGAAGATGTGTCGTAGCTTCCCGAACGCTGCCCAGCCGAGTTGAATCCGTCGATTGACCTCTCGGTCGAAGTTGGACTTACCTAGTCGGACTATTTGTCCCAGGTAAACATACTCGTCAACAACTTCGAGCTTAGTGCTCTCAACAACTACCGGCATAGGTGTGACATGGACATTAAACATAATCTTTGTTTTGTCCATGTACATCTTAAGACCTATCCGTTGGGAGACACTATTGAGGTCATTGAGCATGGTGCTTAGGTCCTCCAGCGATTCTGCCATAAGGACTATATCGTCGGCAAATCGAAGGTGAGAAGTTGAGGTGAAATAGAAGGTGGCTGTAAATTTTACGAACACCTAACTTACTGTATTCACAAATAAATAAATGAATTTGAATTCTTTATACGCATTTTTTTTATATTACACTAGCTGACCAGGCAGACGTTGTTCTGCCCTTTCCGAACGACCATTTGCTGTCCCAAAAAACTCCTGAAATTAGCAATAAAAAAATTGAGGGTCACTCATCGGAATAAAAACTATCCTATCTCTCAAGTTGGACCAAACTGCACACAGTCTGCACTCTGCAAATTTTTTTTGAAATCGGTTCTATCTGTTGAATACTTACAGCAACACGTGGTTGTTATACTACTAAATTGTAGCTTATATTAAACGTTTGTATTTTTAACATAGCGCCATCTATTAAATATTTACTCAATCCAGTCAACAGATATCATCATCTGACAGAATCGTTTGAAGCTAACAGATAATTGTGACTGTCAAATAATAGACAAATAATTTTCAATAAAATAATATTGTATTGCGACTATAAATTGAGATGTAAGCTATCCTATCTTTTAAGTTGGACCAAACTGCACATTCACCAAAAATTTCATTGAAATCAGTTCAGTAGTTTAGGAGACCATCGCGGACAAACAACGTGACACGTACTTTTTATATATAAAGATTAGCCAATTCAAGAATATCAAAAGAACTTTTTTTTTCTGAGATTTTATAATACCGGTTACATTTTCATAAAATCTTTAGGCCGTTTACTGTAATAAATTGGTATCTTTTTTATGTGTAATATAATTAAGTTACGACAAATATTCTAAGTGGGCCCAAAAATGATTGTCTCCTTTGCTACATTAGCTGTATCAGAGCATGTTACGGAAGCTGTATTAATTTACTATATTGACGCAGAAGCTATAGTCTCCTAAACACCCGGAACAAACACAAGCTAATGATACCAGTAACTTAACACCACAATATCAGTAATTCATTCATGGGCCGATGTATACGCTCTTACAACAAAGTCGCAGAAAATATACAAGGTCTCTCAATTAAAAAGTTTAAATTTTTTACTAAACTTAAACTTTATAAAATATGTTATCTATACAAATCTATACAAATAAATGTCAAAATTACAGCTTTTTACTAAGTACATAAGAAAGTATATATTATACTAATAACAAAAATACAATTTTTAAAGTTTTTGTCTGTCTGTCTGTCCGTCTGTTTGTTCCGGCTAATCTCCGAAACGGCTGGACCGATTTTGACGGGACTTTCACTAGCAGATAGCTGATGTCACAAGGAGTAACTTAGGCTACTTTTATTATAGAAAAAGAATTAGGGTTCCGCACAAAAAAATTAAAACCCCAAATAACACGCGGGCGAAGTTGCGGGGAACAGCTAGTTATAATATAAATGATTAGAAAGTTGATTATTATAAGCCATCTAATCAACCCCTGGGAACGAGATGATCCCTTAAAAGCTGTTTCATATATGTGCTGTAAATAATTTTACAAACTATTTTATATTGTATAATTTTACTGTGAAAAAAGTCCCGCTGGGTTTCTTGCTGGTTCTTCCCATAACAGGTTTTATTCCGAATCAGTGGTCAAAGTAAAATATGTTATTTAGAATCTATACTATATTGAATAAATATTATCCAATTCTGTCCCATTTTATTTTACTCCAGTCATTACGCGATGATATCATGATACTCACCCGGCTTGTTGAGCGCAGGTGACATGAAACGCAGAATAGCAGTTGCTCTTGTGGCATTGAATACAGGCGCCGGCGCCGCGTTGCTTGCAAACCATACACTGTAGCTTCCACCTCGCCGCCGGGATCATCTCTATCGAATCTACGCGACAAATAATTAATTTAATAAATACAAGACAGTTAACACTAATCTGTAGGTCTGAAACTACGTTTTCTGCAGATCTACCGACCGCGCATTCTATCTTGGCCGGGCTGAAGTTGACTTTCCGAGACATACGCGCACATAGACGATAGTTAATAAAGATGTATCACTTTATATTTGCTCCTTAAATTGCTTAGATAAACAGTTGGTTTAGTGTATATTGATTATAGAATAAATTGAAAATTATTTATTTTTTATAGGAGAGGGGGCAAACGGGTTTGCGGGTCACCTGATGGTAAGTGACTACCGCCACCCATGAACAACTGCAACACCAAGGAGGAAATTGCAGATGCGTTGCCGGCCTTTTAAAAAGGAGTACGCTATTTTCTTGAAGGTCCCTAAGTCGTATCGATCCGGAAAAATCGCTGATGGTAATCGATTCCACAAGGAAGTCGTGCGAGGAATAAAACAACTTCGAAATCGCACAGTAGTGGACCGCCAATCATCCAGATGGTATGGATGGTATCGGGAGTTCTGTCACGATGTGCGTTCGTGAAATTTGGCGGCTGGGATTAATCCGAACAATTCCTCAGAGCACTCCCCGTGGTAGATGCGAAAGAAAATGCAAAGGGATGCAACATCTCTTCGCAGTACCAATGAATCGAGCCGCTCTGCGCTGGATGCGGTCAAGTGGAAGGAGCTGGCACTGGGGAGCCCCTGCCCAGTATTTCATGTGAGGCCGAACCTGCGCCTTGTAAAGTTGCAGGCGGTGTACCGGCATGAAATACTGTCCCGCTCTGCTGAGCACGCCAAGCTTTTTAGAGCCCAATTTGGCCTTCTCTTCCAAGTGACCTCGAAACTGCACGTCACTCGATATGTCGACTCCGAGGATTCCGATACTAGCTGAGGCAAGAAGGGGAGTGCCTTGAAACTGAGGAGATACGACAAAGGGGATCTTTTTAGCGGTAAACGCGCAAACTTGTGTCTTCTGAGGATTAAACTGGACTAGATTTAGTCACCCCCAATCCGAGACTTTGTTCAGCAAAGACTCGACTTCAGACACAAGTTTGTTCCGGTACTCGGCGACGTTTTCCCAAGAAATATTGGCACGGCCGGTGTATAGAGCATCACCAGTGCTATCATCCGCATAGCAATGAATGTTACCAGTTAGCAACATATCATTGATATGCAGAAGAAACAGCGTTGGTGATAACACACAGCCTTGTGGAACACCAGCGTTAATAGGCTTGTAGTCGGAGCATGCACCGTCTACAACGACCTTGATGCTCCGATCTGCAAGGAAGCTGGTGATCCAATCGCACAATTTCTCGGGAAGCCCATAGGAAGGGAACTTCGCAAGAAGCGCTTTGTGCCAAACCCGATCGAAGGCCTTCGCAATGTCCAAACTAACGGCCAACGCCTCCCCCTTGGACTCTACTGCCTCCGCCCATCTATGGGTCAGGTAGACCAGAAGATCACTAGCTGATCGACCCCGACGAAAACCGTATAGGCGGTCACTAATCAGCTGGTGATCCTCAAGGTACCGCATGAGCTGGCAGTTAATAATGGATTCCATTATTTTGGAGAACAAGGAGGTGATCGCGATAGACCTATAGTTGGACGGGTCTGAGCGGTCGCCATTTTTAGGGATCGGGTAGACAAAAGCTGTCTTCCATGATTTCGGGACTACGCCTTGGGAGTAGGAGTACTGGAAAAGACGCGTTAACACAGGTGCCAACTCCGGAGCACACGTCCTCAGCACAATTGGGGGGATTCCGTCAGGCCCACTCGACTTCTGGATGTCCAGGGAGAGGAGTGCTTTGCGAACCGAGCGCTGTGAGAACAGCACATCCGGAATGGAGCACTCACACCGCGGGATGGTCGGCGGTGTGTTCCTCCCGTCATCAACAGTCGAGTTGGACGCAAAAAGGGAGCCTAAAAGGTCGGCTTTCTCTTTTGCGGCGTGGGCCAGTGAGTCGTCCTCCCTGTGCAGAGATGGTAGTGATGGCTTACAGAAATTCCCTTGGACAGCCTTGGCGAGAGACCAGAATGCACGGGTTCCCGAAGGAAGGCGAACTAGTTTCTAGCCAATTCTGCCTATGTGCTCTGACTTTGCCTTGGCAATAACTCTTTTGTAGAACCTGGAGGCGAAGTTATACTTCTTTTTAAGTGTGCTAGTGTTTACATCCCGAGTCGGCGAAGCCGCAGCCCAGACTTGATAACACTCCTGCTTACTGCGTAATGCAGTCTTACAGGAGCGACCAAACCAACGCTGAGATCTGCCTCCGATGGGAACCACAGATAATGGAATAAATAGTTCCATTCCCTGTAGCACCACATCAGTGACAGAGTCAGCAACAGCGCTGGGATCATCCGGCGAGAAGCAAACCCGCCCCCATGGGTAGGATGCGAAGAAAGACCGCATTCCGTCCCAATCCGCCGACCTGTAATTCCAAACACGACGGCAACCTGCAGAACGCAACCGCGAGAGGAGCGTGAGTGGCACCATACTCCGGATCAGACAATGGTCCGAAGAGCCGAGAGGGACATCGACGGAATCCTGACATCCGTCCGGATGAGGTCAGCAGAAGGTCCAACAGGGAAGGTGTATGATCCTCCACATCTGGAATACGCGTAGGCGAAATAACCAGTTGTGTCAGACCATATGCCAAAGCAGTCATAAGCAGATCTCCCCGCATAATCGGTTAAACGTGAACCGAGCCATTCGGCGTGGTGGGCGTTAAAATCGCCAAGGACCACGATCTCTGCGGATGGGACCTGTTGTAGCAAGGAATCTGTAGCCATTTGGACGTGATCGATGAGTCGGTCTGTTTCGGCATTACCGCTATGGGACCTATAGAGGCACCCGTAGACGCGCGGATGGTCGTCGCTGTCTACGCGTAGCCAAAGGATGGACAGGTCCGAACCTTCAAGACTGCCGAGGCGTCGAGAACAGATGTCCTCTCTGACATACACACAAAATCCAGCCCGAGGCACAAAGGAGTGCTCCAATTTGTACCCCGGGTAGGAGAGATACGAAATATCAGTCGGAAAGGAAACCTGTGTCTCGGTCAGAAAGAGCAAGGCCGGCTTCGCCGTCTCGAGATGGTACTACGTGGCGTTTAGGTTCGAGTGAAGTGCCCTGATGTTGCAGAAATTCAGGTATAGCGTGGCAGGGGTCGCCTTGGTATTGTTGCTCAGTTTGCCCCGATTATTATTATTATTAAAATGTTTTTTTTAATTATGTAAAAAAATTATGTATTTCAATAAAACAGTAGTATCTAATAAAAATTACGATAAACAGTTTGAATACCTAGTAAAAGCACAATATAATAAATATAACTAAATTTTTCAATAAAATCTTTAATGCACATCATCATATTCACTGTATCAAACGATATGGTACATTTGCACACCAATGAAACATCAAAATTATAAAATAAAATCAAATCAGAATCGATCATAACGGTAATCGATTATTTTCGTAATTGTAACAGTGCAATATGTATATTCACATCTGTAGTTTTAGTTACTGCCCACTCCTCTTGTTACCATTTTGTTCCTAAAACTATATCTGTGCAGCCACTCGCGACTAACTTCGGAACGGCTAAGATCGAACGCGTGGACTTTACGCTTTGTTTATATACGTGGTTACTTTTATAGGCTTTACTTTTATAATCAATGTCAATTTTACCTTTACAATTTAAATTGATGTAGAAAAATAAATGACTTACCAATAGGCTCCAAAAACACTGTATTGGCAAAACGAACTTCAGGTATCCACAGAGCGCATACCACGTGTGCCCAGGTGCCTTGGTCCGTTTGCTTGAAAGCGCCTAAAATATAAAAATAAGTTCTTGATATTTTCGCAATAAGGTAACAGCGGCTTTCATAAATTAACTTTTACGTAAAATATTATATACTTGTGGCAATAGTATGGTGTAGACAGCAAGGTGTGAGAACCTGTACATATAAAGAAAATTGAAGTGTGTGTGTGTTATATTGAAATGACTGCCTTTCATTAAGCTCAGGGGATTATTTTCGTGCCATTGTAGATAGATAGTATATATGGTACATATATTTATGTGTAAAAAAAGTACTAAATACTTGTACCAGAAGCAAATATACAGTTTGCGTAATTATTGTGACTTAGTTAAGGCATTTTAATTTTGTAATGGTTATATCATTGATGTTTTGGACCATATCCTGTGACGGAATCAGATTCTTCTATTATGCTTAGACTGCTGTGTTGTTAACTCTGCAGAAAGGGATATTTTTATTTTTCTCCTACATGAAACCAGTAAAAAATAAAAAGTCAGAAAACATTTACATAGTCCAATATTGTTGATGTAAATCCATAATTACTATTACTATTACTAAAATATTATATACTTGTGGCAATAGTATGGTGTAGACAGCAAGGTGTGAGAACCTATACATATAAAGAAAATTGAAGTGTATGTAATATCAAAATGACTGCCTTTCATTAAGCTCAGGGGATTATTTTCGTGCCATTAAGTAATTAATAACCATTATTTAAAAAACATGTCTGCCTGTCTACCCGTACGCAATAATATGGAATGGTAGAACCAATTGTGTAGAAACTTCACAAACAGATAGACGGCAATGTAATGAGTGATCTAGGTTACATTGTATCCATTAAACAGAATACCAGCGTAAAATAGCAGCTTAACACTGCTGTGTTTTGTATGGTGAGTGTAAAGAACCAGAGACCCTTTTTACTGGAAACGAGGTATTCCATCTTAGTCCTCACGGGTGACAACGCATCTGCATTTTGATTTGTAATCGAGGATAGATGTAGATGTCTATGGGCCACAGTAACCACTTACCATCAGGTAGACTGTGTGTTCGTTTGTCACCCTATACTATAAAAAAAATGTGTAGAATCTAAAAACTGATGAAATAAAAATTTCCCTGCATGATTATCTTAAATCTAAATCATAACATAAATTATATTAATAGATACCACCCAGGCGAAGTCACTTCGCTAGGTGGTGCGGCGGTGGTGTGGTACCGTTATGTTCGCAAAAATCTTTCAGTTGTAGTACTGCATGTTAGAAGTGAAAATTTCTTGGCTTACACACACATCTGTATATAATATGTAGATACATATCTAAAGATGTGTGTGTGATGTATCTGAGTGTGACAGTAACGCAAGTTCAGTGCTTTTTCGCAATCCCAAAAGTGACCAAAGTGTCTAAGGGTACATACAGATTAAGTAACATGTCGTGTAATTTTTGTATTATAACACGTCATTATGTTACATTGTTTTTCAACATTGCAACATATAACAAAACTGTACACATTAGAATAACAATGCATTATAACAATGTTATATGACATTGTCGATTGTCATTCTGCAGTGCTATTCACAATGTCGACACAAGAGGACGTTTTGCTAGCTGCTGCAGCAACTCTTGTCCTTTTAAATAACAAAAGAAAAAACATAGACACTGGGTTCGGTCCTAGTTTATTCATCATTCATCATTACAGCCCTTCACAAGTCCACTGCTGAACATAGGCCTCCCCCAAAGAATGCCACAAAGCACGGTCCTGAGCCACCTGCATCCATCGACTTCCTGCATGTCTTACCAGGTCGTCACTCCATCTTGTGGGGGGACGCCCTACACTTCGCCTACCGGTACGAGGCTGCCACTCGAGAACCTTTCTTCCCCATCGGTTGTCGGTTCTTCGAGCTATATGGCCGGCCCACTGCCACTTCAGCTTACTAATCTAGTTTATTAACTAGAGAAAAATACTCTATAGTTATATAACATTGTGTCATGTTATATAACATTCAGTCACCACATTACTGAAATGCTGAAACTTACTGAAACCACATTACTGTTATATAACAATGTTTTATAATATGTACGTACGTATTATATGTTATATAATATATACGCATCGTAAAGAAGTTTTCACTTCAAAAATAATGAATAGGCTATTTTACTTAATAACTTACCTCCTGTATTCGGACATAGCACACAGTTAACTAGACGCGATGGCGATTGCAAACATCGCCTGCATAACCATTGTCCCTCTGGTATATATGGTACCTGTAAGAACATATTATGTTGTGAATTTACGTCACGTGGTGCGCCTGTAGAGTGTGGCGATTATGACAAATTCTAATTAAAAGTTCTCCACTATGATTCACAATGTGGTATCTCAAATTCATAGTGATGGCATGGAATACTTCATGAAACTTTCAGTTCATTCGAAAGGAAATGAACTTAAAACAGAGCCTTAAATTTGCCTTGTGCAAACATACAGTATTGGGTGACCCACAACATCATGTAATGACGACGAACATGTAAAGACTGCACCCAGCAGGTGGTACAGGACATGCTTTATGGTAAACTTAAAACAAATTTGATTTGTATAAATTAAAATTTATAAATTTAAAGTTAGCAACAGTAGTTCCATTCCAGCTGTTTATGTTTTAGATGATGACAAAAACAGTTAACCACCACTCTTTACTGATTTTTTATTCAATGATCACAACATATTCATGTGTGAATTTTATAAAATATCTAATGCAATAGCTACATTTAAGAGAGACAAAAAATGCAACTTTAATGTTTAATGGGTTAATCATGCAGCTTATTATGTATGTGAAAATCTTTTTTATCCACATACGAAAAATTTATTTATTAGAATAGAAGTACTGACAAACTTGTTTCTTTTATATATTGATATAACCACTCACACGTCCATGGATACTACGGTATCCAAAATAAAAGTAGCGTTGTACGTCCTGGATACTATAGTATCCAAAGCATTAAATTTTATAAAACTGACATCTAGGGGCCATCTGCGGTTCTTTTTGTGAGTTTTGTTTATGGAATCGATAGCTGACGAACTATTTTACGTATTAAATACGAGATGGCAGTGTAACAAGCTTTGACAAATGAACAAATAATTATCTAACTTCAGTGCTTCAGTCGCCTTTACACTCGGTGTTTTGTGTTTTTGTAGTGTCGTAAGTCTTTTAGTTTTATTTAATATTTCTTAGATTATTATACATCATAGTAAACTAGATGATTTGGGCTTTATAATTACGTATACATATCACAGTTCTAAGTGTAAAATCGAATCATATTTTAAATAAAAACTATAACTGTTTAAAAAAAATGGCCATTGTGAAGTCGTCAGCCCAATTTTAATTTTGTTTACTTTGTTTTTCAGTATAATTACATTTAAGCAACGAGTGATAATTCGTAATAAATATAATAATGCACTTTAAAAACAGAATTAAACTGTATTCACTAAAGATTCCTTAAAAATGTTATTGTGTTCCTCGGGTCTTTTGTTGTGGATAGTTTGGTATCCATGGACGTAACCACAATGGTTCTAAATAAGGCTCGGTACATACAGCGAAATATGTTTGCAATATTTTTTGCAGACTGGGTCTTGGTTGGTTTGGGTTATGAGTTTTTTTTTCGCTTGGTGTTTCGTCATGCTCTTATCTCATAGGTTTTGTTCTTGTGTTATAATAATGTTATTTTTGTTTACGATTGTCGACTTTTATTCTCTTTTTTATTTAACTTCACTTAAGTTATATGGAGGATGCGTTCTACGATTTCAACACACTAGATTTTCCTTGTTATGTATTGACAATAATTTAATTCTCATATTTAATAAAAATCATTCATTTTTTCGGTATATTGTTTTCGCTTGGCACAATTTGTTTAAAAAGTGGATGGTAATAATATGGTTTTGTGAAAATAAAAATGTTTATTATGTCAATAAACTTGATTTTATTATTGGTGTTTAATTTAAAACCTCATCTAAAAAAAACTGATAACTACCTTTTTTAAAGTTTCTTAAATTACAAAGTGTGTATGAGACCGCCATAGGCGGCCATCTTGCTTATATTTTACCTTCGCAAGCGAGTCGAAAGCGCTCGGGACTTCGCGGTAAAATTACGAGGAGTAGGTGTTTTGTTTCGATTTATTTAACTATTTAGTCTTAATTAAACATAAACATCTATGCATCATAAGACAGGTAAATGTGTCTAGTTTTTTGTGACATTGCATTATTTGTAAAAAATACAATATTTCTTGGTTGTGATGTAAATTAACAAAATTTATACGTTTATTTTTCTCCGAATTCTATGTTCACACCAATTTTTAATATCTTAGATTATTATTTTAGATCTTAAAACCTACATAGGTTTAATGTGTATTCTTCTATCAATTTTTTGTAGCTTTTTTCTTTATTCTAGCTATTATGGTTAAGTAGCTATGTAGGTTTTTTGTTACTACATGCGAGCGCAGTGGCAGCTGAATCAGGGCCGCGCGTATCTAGACGTTCAAGGGTATAATAATCGCGCGGGCTGGACGCTTGAGTGGATAATGAACAACTTCGAAGTTTACTAATGGAAAAATTAACGTGAATTAAATAAAGCATGCAAGTTTGCTTACCCCATAACAGTCCTGATGAACTGCAAGGTTGCACATGTCACAGAAGAGTATAACATTAGTATTCTGACATTCACCATCCATACATATACAGCATACTGCATCCTCATCCACTGTGGCAGCTGTTTGTTGCCCGCTTTGTGTTGCCTGAAAAATAATTGTAGTGATACATTTTATCAAGTCATTAAACTCCACCATTGCCGGTCCCAAGCCCGGATGAGAAAGGAGGAGGGGATGGTTCTGCCGGAGAGTGGGTGTATCCGGTGGACTAACACACTCACCTGCGCTAGGACCTGCGCAGTCAAGAGCCGTACGCGGGGATGAAGGAGTCCTGGAGGTTTGAGCCGTTCGTCGCTGGGGTATATAGTGGCGAGAGGCAACACGCCCTCTTTAGTCCGGATTTCAAACTAAACAGTGGCCCTATCTGCTACAGATAGGGAAATGGTCAAGCACCCCGTCAGAATGTCACAGGCAAGAGATGTGGGAGCTGCCTAGTTATCCTGAAAAGGGGCTGGGTGGTGGTAAAGGCCATGCTGACGGAGCAAGTGACAGTTTATTCGGGTAGTGGGGATGGGCCTTGTCAGCTCCATCTACCAGTTGGATCGAGCTCCCGATGTCGCGCTGTGAGCCAACTTCGCGTCCCTATATTCTCCCGGTAATCCTAACGCCTGAATTTTTTTTTAAAGTAAAGGGTGGGAAGCCGGGGGGACAAATTTTAAACACAAAACTAATAATAACCGTAAAGAACGAGCCGCGCTGGCTGCTTCTAGAACTAAAACCAAGGAGGCTGGGCAAGCTACTGCAACTGGGGTGCTTGGGGCTGGAACCAGTAGCCGCGCTGAAGCTGGGACGGATAAAAATCCAACCCAAGTGGAAGACGCGGCAGCGGGAACCAACTCTAAGATATCCACCAGGACGCAGCGAGCGGCCAAGCGTCCTGGAAGAAACGAAAGAGCAGCCAAAAGGATGCTGGAAGAGTCCACCTCGCCAAGAGGTGAGCACAAAAAAGTGCGACTCGAACAGCAACCAAAGGCTGCAAGAACAAGCTACGCTTCCGCTGCTAAAGCAGGATTGGGTGTGGCCTTAACGTGTGTGCGTTCAGGTCACATTACGAAGGAAGTATCAGATGACATCCTCGTGGCAATACAAAGGAAGATGATCAGTGAGCATAATACAATTAAATGAAACCAGCCAGCCGGAAGGATCAAAAGAGCTTAGAGTTTTCAGCAATGGTTCTAAATCAAATGAAGGTGTAGGTTCTGGAACTTTCTCTGAAGACCTCAATGTCCACATATGCACACCGCTGGGTACCTATAACACAGTCTTTCAGGCAGAATGTACAGGCATCATTCAAGCGGCCATAGCAATAGATGCTAGGAAGGTTAATGACTTCCCCATCAGAATACTGACCGACAGTAGAGCGGTACTACAAGCTCTGAGTTGCAAAGTTGTGAACTCGGGACTAATATATGAATTCCATCAACAATTAAATGAGTTATGTAAAAACAATGTGACTCTGCAATGGATAAAGGGACATAGTGGATCCAGAGGCAACGATGCAGCAGACGAACTAGCCAGAGGAGAATCGGCTCTGGCCACTACAGGGCCGGAACCAATCGTACCAATCCCCTTTGGTAACATTCGTTCACTGGTACATAGACACTTCACTAATCAACACGCTCAGCTTTAGAAAAATCTAGTAGACTGTAGACAAGCTAGGGAGACCCTGCCTGAAATAAACAGTAATTTAACCAAAGTTCTAATGAGACTGAACAAGCTGCAGATCAAGATAATAACAAGTGCTATCACAGGAGAGGAGCTATACAGATAGTCCCCTGTGCAGGGCATGAATAAGGGAGGAAGAAACGGTGGCCCACATGCTACTGAAATGTCCAGAGGGCACTACATACAGGGCTAAACATCTCGGCAAGCCAGGATCACTCCCCGAAGTTGCATGCAAAATCAAAGGACTGTTGAGCTTCTTCGGGGAAATCTAATGGATCGAATAATCACATTATTCCTGCCCACATGCATAATACACGCATATATGTGGAGTTGCAGAAAACAGACCGTCGTAAACTAAACTAACTATAAAGTCATTAAATCTCTTCTTATAATTTATGTATAATTGTTGGTGCTTCTGTTAATGATTGTGTAACTTCTAAATTATTTGACCAATTGAAGTTATATTAACACAATATCATTTTTTACAAAATAATGGTAACAAATAAGCTCACATTCGACCTGATAGTAAGTGGATGCTATGGCCCATAGACATCCACATCTATGATTGATTAAAAATCAAAATGCAGATCTATTGTTACCCCCGAGGACTAAGATGGAAGGATGAAGGACTCATTACCAGTAAAAAAGGTCTGCTATCGTTATTATTCTGCTGCATTATTCTGCTGTTTCACGCTAGTATTCTGTGAGACCTATCCCAGTTGAGCCAAACCATTTGGGCTGCCACTATGTATAGTTAGCATAGCTGCAGTGTCATGTGTAGTTGCAGTGATATATTGGTTCTTAGATATGTTAAGATCCGATAAGTCAAATCAAGTTAATACCAAGTTCTATATAACATATGTACCAAAATGACTCATATACACAATATTTGTTGGTTTAGTGGCAAGAAAAGATAAATACTAAATTTGGACCCGATAGGTGGTACTGTATTTGAGTTAATAATAAATTTTATATTTACACAGTAATAAAAAGTCTAGAGAAAAACTCATATACATAGCACCACCAACCAGAAAGGACATATATTACTTGCAAGTAATATGTAAGAAATAGAAGAGCCCATTGGCACTTGACATCCTGTGGATATCATGAGGAGACTATGAGAAATGCCAAAAATATCTCTTTGAAAAGAAATGAAGCAAGCTTTTGTTTGTAAATTGTGATTAGATAAAAATGCAATTGCATCATTTTGTGTTTTGTTTTGTTGACATATTTGTTAAGCCAATAGTGAATTAAATATTAGTAGAAATAATATAGTACAATTGCATGAAACATTTTTAAATATTATTTAGATCCTTAAAGTTCACATTTAAACACCAGAAGTGTTTGAAATCTAAAAAATCATGCTTAAGTAAAAAATTAATTTCAACAATTGTGATATATCTTTCTTTATCTTTATTTCGTTAGTCTAGTCTTACTTTCTTCTTCTACTAGTCTCACTTTTGTTAGATCTTAGTTTTGTTAGATAATGGTTTTTAAACAACAACTACTTTAAATCAATTATTGTAAGTTTTGTACAGTTAAGCTGAAACATCAAATTGAAAAGATCTCATGTACAAAAATTATTATAATCATTCATACTGTGCATTCTATAAAAAATTAATCAATTAAAATTGTACCTGGAAATAAGACTCCTTCTCCAATCTATCCATGAGCAATTCCAAGGTGTCGACAGAAACTGGAGGCAAGCCTTGTTTAGTTCTACTCTTATTGATAATAGTCAACCATGCAGTATCTTCTTCGTCAACATCATACTCTACTTCTCCATCCAATTCCTCAGCAGATTTTTCTATAAAACGAATATAGGCATTTGGCCTCGGCGGAGCATCACAAACTCTCTCATTATAATCTGGAATGAGCTACAAGCAATAGAACACTTGATTAATAAAGATCATTGTTTAATAATAATGATAATATTTTTTGGGCAGCACAGCAGAGCAGTTTTTTGCACATAATCCCTCTCAGAAAAAGAAGAGGCCTGTAACTCAGCAGTGAAACCATAAATATGATATATAAAACTATGACTTTTCTTTTTACTTTCACAATATGAATATCTCCTATATTGTGGAGGTATTTACCCAGAACAATTATTTGTAGGCCATACACTTTTTTCTTAAATCAATTATGCAGCTCCTTGTAAATCTTGTACAATATTGTCAAATATGTTAGTGACTGAAATATTGAACAGTATTTATGCAATAGTCCTCACATTTGTGTTTAATGAATAATTTAATATATATAAATATTTATGTTTGTTTGTTCATATTTTATGTGCTGCCATACCATTCATCAGTTTGCAGTAAAACTTTGTCAACTAATTGCCATACTTGCGCAAAGATCATAGGCATAGTTCAATTAATTATCATACTGACAAATTTACTTAAAAGTTAATTAATTATCATTCAACTTCAATTATTGTATTATCATTCCTAATTCCTAATTAAACAATATACCTCTTCCAAATTTTAAAAGATATACTATATTACGATATTCTAGGTACCAGCTTGTTTATCATAAAATGACTGTCAAGAGATGCATAATAAAATTTATTTCGAATAATCCTAACGAAACAACAAAGTGATTAACAAAGCCAGCATGTAGTAATTTCGCTATGCAATGCACAATTATAAGTAGGGTTTTTTTTACATATTTATTTACTAACTATTTAACTCTGCAAAGTAAAGTGTTCTGGCAATTGATTTCAATCATCAGGGACTCTACAGAGATGTTCCTTTAACTACTGACGTAAATAACATGTATCCAACAGCAAGCTGAATATCTTAGTCCTATACCATTGAGAAAGTACAATAACCAGGTTCTATTAAAGAAATTAAGCAAAACTAACAATCTTCCAGATTTTGTGAAAGTTTCTTAGTTCCTTTTCTAGTCCAGTTAGATGTGGACCAAATCAATTGCTAGATACTGTAATAAAAAGGCATTAAAATATTCACAATTTCCTAATCGACAAATCTTCAAGATCAACAAGTTCACTGAACTTAAAAACAAAAAACTTCAAGAATTCTCAATTTTTTACATCAGTAGCAGCAATTTTTGAAAATTTCAAAGTATTATAATAAAAATTACAATTTAATAATAATTACTTTAAAGCTTGCTTCTGGTAGTTTGACTTGCGGTTCCGGAGGTGGTTCCACAACAGGAAGCGGTTTCTCTAGTTCTGCGTTCTTTTTTTCCCATTCTTCTAGTGAAATGATTGGCAGAGGTTGGTCAATCGGTATTCTACTTATCTTACCATCAATCTCAAACTGAACAACTTTCTGAGCTTCAGCAAAAGTTAAGGCTTCTTTGGGTGGAGTTTGAAGTGCAATATCACCGGTTGGGACAGCAGCCCTAGCTCTACCTTTTTTCCGACATATATTACGTACAACTGTAGGAGTTGCCGGTGTTGGATTATCGTGATCATAATTAACTAGGTGATATTGTAATCCGCACAAACTTTTGTAAACTTTATCACACTTTTCAAGAGGGCACTGATAGGGTGGTGGTCTGTTTTGTCTTAATTTTTTACAAAATTCTAAAACATCAAAATCCAAACCCATTTTAAAAGATGGATCAATGAGTACACTCCGAACTTTTAAGAATAATACATAGTGATATAAGATGCTATGATGATAAATATGCCACTTTTTACTACCAGAATCACGAAAAATACCTAATCGAACAATATTATTATAAAAAATGCAAAATTATTTTAAACAGTGAAAGGAAAATTTTGTTTTTGCTACGAGTCTATGACGATTCCCCAACGAAGACAGGCTAAAGTCATAGACCATACAGCCGACTCTGATTTCTATTTTGTTTATAAATTTTTTCCCAATGTTCTTATGATGTTCTCTGGTGGTTCAAGTTTCCACCAAAACTCTCAGTGAAAGGAAAGGGTGCAATTAAACATGGAACGTTTCATGAATAGCATATAAAAATCATATGACATTGTGGCGTAACTTGCTTCTGTTGGACCCCACATATATCCGCTCCGCCTATGAAGCTTGAGGCACACTCGAACATCACGCCACCGCAGCGAAACAATGGAGTGACCTAGATAAGCGACGCACTGCGCCTTCGTCAGAGCGCGGGCCGGACCACCGTGCATTCCGCCGGCAGCTAGCTCAGGAACAACACGCGGGCGCCTCTCACCCCAATGTAGCCGGTGAAAGGAAAAGGGGAGATCTCCCGCCGGGCAAGGTGTTCTGCCCGGGCGACCAACACTCCGATTGGTATTTTTTTTTACGCCTAGAAGCAATTGGAAAGGGCTACCTTGATACGGCGAGGAAGTGGAGAATGCTTTACGCATACCACTACAGCCGGTCTGTCCTGGTTATGTGGGACTCACTGTGACTAACCTACTGGGGAACCTAAGTAATACCCACTAAACTCCACTATGGGAGCTGACAATCGGCCGATTAAGCCGCTTTGTCGGATCGGAAGCGACCCTCTTTTTGGGAGAAGAGGGCGCAGACGGCTACGAGTCGCTGAGGGAGAGCCTACTAAGGCAAATTAATTATGAAAATTTATTATGAGTTGGCCTGAGCCGCCAGGAGGCAGTTCAGGTCGTTTGAAAAGTTGTTAGGCGGGGCCGAGAGAGAGAGTTTCTCGGCCTGCGGACTCGATAGCGAGAGGGGGGTAGGGCTGCATAAGTAGCTGCCTCACGAATAAGATGATTGGAATGTGACTCTGAGGCTTTGAAGAAGTTCTTAGAGAGTTTTCTAAGAAATTGTTGAATTGTAGGGAGCTCTAGGTCCCAATGAAGGTCGGCATTACGGACGTACCAAGGTGCGTTCGCAGCTAGACGACAGAAAAGGTTTTGAACTATTTGGAGTTCATTAATAATTTTAGGGTCAGCGTGGGCAAAAACGGCATAGGACATGACTGGTCGTATACAGACCTTATAAAGGGTACGATTGTTTCTGAGGGACATTTTACTGTGTCGGCCCAATATACTGTTGAGCCTACTCAGGTAAAAACGTGCGTGACGGGTTACTTTTTTGACGTGGGGCCTGAAAGTGAGCCTTGTGTCTAGAGTGACACCTAAATATTTGGCAGACGTATGCCAGGGGACAGGGGTCCCTAGCATACGTATTGGTCGAGTGTTTTTGAGACGGCATCGTTTATAATCGAAGTGAATGGCGGAGCTCTTCTCCGGGTTCACATCGATGCGCCATTTTTTGAACCAAGCTCCTAGGTTATCAACTGACTTTTGGACTTTGTTCCGTATGAAAGATAGCGAGATGCCTTTACAGTAGAGAGCAGAGTCGTCTGCGAAGAGGGAGAGCTGAAAACCTTTTGACGGAATGAGAATGTCGTTGGTGAACAGGATGTACAGCAGAGGAGCAAGTACTGAGCCCTGAGGGACACCAGCTTTGATAGGGTGCTGTGAAGATAGCGTGCCTTCGTGTCTAAAACGAAAGGTACGATGCTTTAGATAAGAGGCCACGAGACGTACTAGACGATCGGGGAGACCTATTTTGTATAACTTGTAACATAAGGCCTGTATGCCAGACTCTATCAAAGGCTTTAGCTATGTCGAAAAAGACCGCGATGGTCTTATGACGACGAGGATAAAAACCGCTGGGGATATATTCCACAATACGGTGAACTTGTTGGGGACATGAGTGTTTCACTCGGAAACCGAATTGATGGGGAATGATAAGAGGGTCACCGTCTGTGGGAAACAGATGGCGCCTCATGCGAGTTTGGATGACTCTTTCGAAGAGCTTGCCCATGGCCTTGAGGAGACTAATGGGGCGATGACTGGAGGGGAGGTTGAGAGGCTTGCCTGGCTTGGGAATACCAATCACAGTTGCCTCTTTCCACGTAGTTGAAGATAATAGATAAAAGGGTTAACACCTGCTCAGGAAAGTGTTTTAGGGCTTGGTTGGAGATGCCATCCGCGCCCGGAGCCTTTTTGGACTTAAGTCTTTTGATGAGGAATGAAATCTCATCATTGGACACAGAGATAGGTTCGAAGGCTGTAGGGGGTGAGTTCCGGCGGCGGACCTCATCCTCCACTGCCTGGACGTGTGAGGGGTCGACGGGTTGAGAGCTAGGAGAGCATTGTGCGGCAATGCTGTCTGCAAAGCACTCAGCCTTTTCCTTGTCCTCGAAGGCAACCGTACCGTCGGGACGAGAGAGAGGAGGAGTGTTGGTGATAGTGTCTATGCTGAGGGCTCTAGCCATCTGATTGTACGCTGTATGAGATGGAGAGATATTCTCCATGAGTTTACTCTTTTCGAGGTCTAGAAATTCAGAGAGGCGGAAACGGAGTTCTCGTTGAACACGATTGGCTGTGCGCCTATATTCGGGGGTGTGATATTTTACTGCTCTCCGGAAAGCAGCTTTCTTGGCTTTTAACAGGTTGCTAATATGTAGGGGAAGCCCACTATTGTTAGCAACCGGGACGACCCTTTCGTTCTCCTTAAGGGAGGATTTAATAAGGGTGGAGAGTGAATCGACTGCGGTGTCGATTTTTTCGGGACTGTCTAAGTCCGACGATAGGGAGATGGTAGAGTCCTGTGAGTCCAGAGCTTTAGCTAGGGACTCCTTGAATCCCATCCAATTAGTGAAGGTTTTCGTGTGTGTTGAGGGAGGTGGCTGATGGCCAAGAATGAGGGAGATCGGTCGGTGATCGGATCCTAGATCATCTAGTGTCTCGATTGCTCTGAGGTTGAGAGAAACTCCTTTGAGTAACGCAAAATCTAGTACATCGGGGGCGTGGTCGGTGTTATCGGGAAAGTGAGTAACACCGAGGGGACTGTGGACGGTAATATCAAGAGACTGCGTGATATCGAGCAGTATCTTGCCACTAGGGAAGGTAGTACGGCATGTCCATTCAGTATGCTTGGCGTCAAAATCTCCAAACATAATGACTAAATTGCCTAAAGATAAAATAGCCTCAAAATATTTTTGAGGGGATGGGTTCTTGAAGGAATGTAACAGGAGGCTATGAGGATGGACTGGTGTCCAGTCATAGGTAGCCTGCATACCGTGGCTTCCATGTTGGTAAACTGCGGAGTAGAAATGGGCGAGCAGTCAAGTGTCTTCTTGTAATAGATGGCCGTACCGCCGCCTCGGCGGTCGGGTCTGTCATTACGGAAAAGAGAAAAGTTTTTAATAGAAAGGCCTTTAGTGTCCTTAATTTTGAGATTAGTTTCCTGTAGGAGGAAGAAATCGGCTTCACGATTTCGAATAAAGAGCTTAAGCTCTGGGAGGTTATTTCGCAAACCGCGAATATTCAAGGATACAAGCGATAAACCCTTAGGTTTGATACGACCGTGAGACTTTGGTAGAGCAAACTGCTCTGTCATTGTGAAGTTAAGTTAATTAAGTTAACTTAACTTACAACGAGCACAAAAGATTATGATGCTCTGCAAGAGCGAGGAGACGGTCCTGAGGGGACCTCGCAGCGCGCAATTTGCATGCTAACACAGCGATTTCCCCAACGTCGATGTTCCTAATAGCGGAATACACCGTTTTTAGGTCATCAGCCATTGAGGGCTGTGATTGTTGTGGGGCGGAGGATGTCCGCGGTGGGTCTGCCTTTTTGGGCCCCAGGGAAAGACTGGGTAGGCTGAGAGAAGCCCGGAGGGGGCCGAATAATGCCCTGAGGGGGCTTAGGGGGACCCTGAGAGGGCCGAGAGAAGCCCTGAGTGGGCTGAGAAAGGCCCTGACGGGGCATCCGTTGGTAAAGAGCCGGGAATGAGCGGTCATTGACCGGCGGTGGAGCTTGCCTACTGGGGCGAGGATGAGGTGCGCAAGGGCAGCCTCTGTAGTTTGCCGGGTGGCCTGTTTGTTTACACAGGACATACGCGGGTGGGGATTCGGCGGCTTTAGGCCGAGGACACTCTTTAGTGTTGTGGAGTTCAAGGCACTTAACGCACCTGGGTGGGGCGGAGCAGTTGGCCGCCGCATGACCATATAGCTGGCAGCGGTGGCACTGCGCCGAGAACTCGCGCCTATGTGGAGGCTCAACCCTCACTCTCGACAGGCCACACACTGTGCGTACCTGCCGGAAGATGCCTTTTGCCTCCGGCACGTTAGTTAAGATTACTAGGGCAAGAGAGAACCTCTGGCCCGTTCTGCTGTGCATTTTGTGCACGGCTTCTACGGGGAAACCTTGGGACTTAAGGTCCTCAAGTATTTCCTCGTTGGAGAATTCGAAGGGGACGCCTCGGATGACGGCCCTGACTTTACGCTCTTCCGGAAGAGCGTATGTATGGTAAGATACACGTTCGGCTGTGAATAGCCTGGTGAGTTGACAGAAGTCATCGATAGAATTGGGGATGATTTTTAGTCTCCCCGAGGTTGATGGCGTGGTCATATTTAATGCCTGCATCGTAGCAGGTTTTCGACAATTTGGTGAATCTTGCCTTGTCTCTTAGGAAGACAGGGGGCGGGACTTGCTTCTTGGCAAGGACTGGAGCACAGCGGGAAGCTGGCTTTGAAGGTGGCGCGATGTCCAACGACATTAGGGGAGCGGAGACGGCAGCGGGAGCTGCGGGGGCAGAGACGGCAGCGGGAGCTGCGGGGTTTGAGGCAGCAACGGGGGCTGCGGAGGATGAAGGATCGGCAAGGGCCGGTGAGACGGGAGGGTGCGGTTTTTCGTGGTGCGTTTCCCTCCGCGCTTTGATGTAACTGTGGTGTAGGACGAATCCCCGGTTCCGTTGGAGTCACAGGACTCCGATGAACCGGTGCCAGAATTGGTGGCGGGCCTCTTCCGGGTGGCCGACGCAGAGGACTCGGACTCGGAGCACGCGTACTCCATATCTAGTGGGGCGAAAGAGTTCTTGGACTCTAGGTAGGCCGCTAAAATGGGCGGCGGTTGAGCTGCCTGAGGGGCATAAGAGGCAATAGTTGCCACGACTGCAGCGAGAGCCGAATTATCCAGCCTATTAAGGCCTTCAACAATGGACCCAATAAGGTCTTGTTTGGACATGGTGCTGGGTGGAGACGTGTTTGATACGGTGGGGGCTGGAGGGTGCTGTTCTGAAAAGAACAGAGACGTTCTGTAAAGTCTGCTCTGAAAAGAGCAAGTAACTCCCTAGAAACAGTATACATGTACACGTTATACAAATAAATAACGAAAACAAAATTAGTAATAGTTAACAATAAGAATTAACAATAAAAATAACAATAACAAGCAGAGGTCAGTCAAACCTCCCCGCCCGAAGATAGGGGGGCAAGAACTGATAACGAAAATGACTCACCAAAGCGTCGACGCTGTACAGCGCGAGCAGGACAGCGGAGGCATGAGAGCGAGATAGCACTACCGTACGGGGACGAGAGCGCGGACTACCTGGACACGACCGCTCGAGAGCGGTGCCACAGGTGGAATGTTGATTGTGGCGATTGGTATTTCGGAGCTATTCTATATATGCTGCTTTAACTTCGGAACTTTGTTAGCGCGATTTAGACTTCGACGTGTTTCGCTTGTGGCGCGACGACAGCACCGCCACAACATCATATGACGCACATGCTACATTTGTTTACATGGTTAGCAATAAACAGTAGTCTATAAAATCGCAATATCAGCTACAAATAATAGCTTATGTAATCGCAAGATCACTCAATTTTTACTATATAATATCAGCGGCATATTAGCATAGATATAATCACTACGGTTTACCTACTCGTAAGAGAGAGTAAGGAAGAGATGGAGCTAATGTTACAGGAAGTAAAATATTTTTATCCGTGATATGTGTTACGTTTCTACAATAATTTTGACCGACATTGACTGTGATTAACTTCACAACATAGACTTTAATTATAGCAAATAGAGTAAAGTTTTTGTATCCTCTTGACCATTTAAAGAAGGAAACTTTTCAATTATTAGAACCAGCAGCCGTTATTAATTAAAAGAACGGTAACCAATCAGTCATGCGTAATTTCTTACACTTTATCAAATCGTATCTATCTATTGAATTTGAATATCTAATATTGAATCTATATATTTCAATATCGATGTGTCGGTTGATGTGTTAATATCTAGCACTATCTAGATACATGATTCTGTAACTCTGTAAGGAAACCAGTGCTCAGTTCTACACGGCGAATCGCGATTTATGATGGATTTGGTTTGCTTGGATACCTATGTAGATATTAAATTGTTATACATAACTATGTTATTACGTATTGGTTAATATCTATGATACTTTGAAACAAGTATGTTCTACAACGAACGAAGAGTAGTAATAGGTATATCTGTTTTCTGAGTTCATATTAGATGTTCTGTGAAATGACAACAAACTAAGTTATATTGATAAAATATGTCATATTAATTTTTTTTCATTAGTTTTTGAACTCGTCTTTTACTTTTATTGAAAGTTTATTTTTTGGAGTTAGATAAACTTAGATCTTCGATTTCATTAAGTATTACCAGTATTAGCTAATGTTATTACTGGTGATCTTTTGACTGATGGTTATATGGAACCACCTTGAATATATACTTGACGAAGATATTACGAAACATAGTACAAAAACATACAGTCGAATTGTTAATCTCCTTCATTTTTGTAGTCGACTAAAAACGTAATTGTTCTTAAACCTGTGCTTTATGATCTTTAAGATTATCCGCAGGTATTTTTAAACTAGTTCCAAAGTCATAACAAATGTCAATTAAATCTAAAGTTACTGCTATTAAGTATTGTAATATCTCACAAACCAGTAACTAACTCAGTAGACAGCTTAATTCACCGTCTTATTTTCATAACTTTAATATCGAAGATGCACGAACTCTTCTTAGTCTGTATGCTCAACATTGGCAAGGCTCAAAAGAGCAGTGGTAAAATTCAAAAGATAAAATGGTGAAGAAGTTGAAAACAAATAAAACATTTGAGTACTATCGCCACGCTGTCACTGATATTATCGCAAAGTAGTTCAAAATCATGAGAAAATGTTTTGATTTGTTTAAAACATAAAAGAAAAAAAAAAGTTTTTTTCTTTTATGTTTTAAACAAATCACTACTATGATCAGCTGTGGTTTTGTGATTGGCTGTAATGATGGTGATTATAACGTCAGCATAAATAAATAAATGATAGTTTTTTTATAGGAGAGGGGGCAAACGAGTATGCGGCTCACCTGATGGTAAGTGACTACCTACGCCCATGAACAACTGCAACACCAGGGGAACCAGGGGAATTGCAGATGCGTTGCCGGCTTTTTAAAAAGGAGTACGCTCTTTTCTTGAAGGTACCTAAGTCGTATCGGTCCGGAAAAATCACTGGTGGTAATCGATTCCACAAGGAAGTTGTGCAAGGAAGAAAACATCTTCTAAATCGCACAGTGGTAGACCGCCAATCATCCAGATGGTATGTATAGTATTGGGAGTTCTGCCGCGATGTGCGTTCGTGAAATTTGGCGGCTGGGATTAATCCGAACAATTCATCAGAGCACTCTCCGTGGTAAATGCGAAAGAAAATGTAAAGGGATGCAATATCTCTTCGCAGCACCAATGAATGAATCCGATAGGAAAGGACTCGACGATTCGAGCCACTCTGCACTGGATGTAGTCAAGTGGAAGGAGCTGGCACTGGGGAGCCCCAGCCCAGAGATGGGAACAGTATTCCATGTGAGGCCGAACCTGCGCCTTATAAAGTTGCAGGCGTTGTGCCGGCATGAAAGACTGTCCCGCTCTGTTGAGCACGCCAAGCTTTTTAAAAGCCAATTTGGCCATCTCTTCAAAGGGACCGCGAAACTGCACGTCATTCGATATGTCGACGCAGAGGATTCCGATACTGGCTGAGGCAACAAGGGGAGTGCCTTGAATTTGAGGAGATACGACAAATGGGTTATTTTAGCGGTAAACGCGCTAACTTGTGTCTTCTGAGGATTAAACTGGACTAGATTTAGTCGCCCCCAATCCGAGACTTTGTTCAGCAAAGACTCGACTTCAGACACAAGTTTGTTCCGGTACTCGGTGAAGTTTTCCCGAGAAATATTGGCACGGCCGGTGTATAGAGCATCACCAGTGCTATCATCCGCATAGCAATGAATGCTACCGTTTTGCAACATATCATTGATATGTAGAAGAAACAGCGTTGGTGATAGCACGCAGCCTTGGAAACACCAGCGTTATTAGGCTTGCATAGTGCATTACTTTGCTAATTGTTTTTGCTGCTGCATAACATAAAACGTAGTGGTTGTAAACTCTTTGCTGCATACTATCTATTAGTTCTTATCATGTCTTGTCAAACAAAATAATAGTTGATTTTTATATGTAAAATTTAGTTAAAAACTGCAATCAGACCACATTAATACAAATTCTTAAACAGAAATGTAATTCTATTCTTCATTAAATTTAAAAAGCCACAGACGTATAAAGGGAATAAGTATATACTATTAAGAGGTACTCTGTCCGCAACATTATAGAGCGTAGAAAATAGAATCAAGTCCTTATCTAACACAATTAATCAAATCAATTTAATCGTTTAGATAATAGTGTAAAGTGAACTTTGATACATGTGATAAAGTGGTGCAATTTTGTGTAAATAAATGCTTTTTTTGATGGTTCATATCCATAAAGCAAGTCGTCAACGTTTGTAACTTTTTTTTACGCTAAGGAGTTTTCAGATACTTACTATCTTCATAAGCTATCCGCTGGTTTATCTTGTTGTCTAAGCCTCCTTGTAATTATGCAATGTGATATATCAACAAATTTTCAAAAAATATGTGAATAAAAGATATACATAAATAGACGTCACGCAAGGCTGTAGATACCTTTGCCTTAAAAACAAATTTGGTCAAAGCAAACCATAGATATAAGAAAAATAGGGGATATGGCATGTGGTCACGTGATCTGAAGTCAAGTGTTTCTCAAATATGACGACGACTCCACCCACAAGAAATAGCGTTGTTTTTGTCGATATTTTCAGTATCGATGCTATATAAATTATGACGTATTGTCCATCTCATAGGTATATATTAAATAAACAAATATTAGATCACTACAATATTGCATTGGGTTAATCCTGTAATAATAGTTGTATTGAGATGATAAATAAATAAATCTTACGTTCAACTCAGAATAGGAAAGTTTTGAAACTGTAATTGCTTTAAGATATGGTGAAGCAACAGTCAAAAGTGAGCGGAGACCAAGGAAAGAGCACTTGATGGGAGCTTTAACTCTTTTCTTTTCAGAACTCGTATACAACGTGCACCAGAATATTATACTGAGTTCGTGCAACGAGCTAATGTTTTCTCGCAACGACGGCAATCTGCACTAATGCACTCCATCCGTGCGTCCCTGGGTCGACGCATGCAGTTTTTTTTTCTCCTCTGCGTAGATTAACGAAACCACCACTATAGGCAATGTATTAGGCTTCGTATGATTTTTTTGTCCAGCCCATGCTATCCCACTACTAGGCAGAAGTCTCCCCTAAGTTTTTCCCAGTGGTTTTGTCCTGCACCACATCGAACCAGCCCCAGTTGCGAGCGCAAGTCCTGTATCTTCACGTTTCGCTTTACGTACTGTTATCTGAGACACCATCAAGTTTTCTTTCAACTATATCTGTACGGACTAGCGCTCGCTCTTAACTGCCAAGCCGCCATAAAGATTCGACAACACCTTTCTTTCGTGGTAATGGTCGGTTACCAGTTCAAGTCACCATGAACGTGCAGTAGACTGACCTTTACCTTGATTTATTTAAAGTTTGTGGAGCATGTGTTCTTTCATACATAGTTACTAGCCGTCATCTCTCTTTTTTTGTAATAAAGATTATTTATTTATTTATCTCAGTAATCTAATCGAGTTGAGCAGCCCCTTTATAACCATACCACCGTTCACACAATCCATGAATCATTTAACTATCCTAACGTATTCCTCAATCTTCAGCATCCCATGTTCATACCATATGACAACCAATTTCCATGCAACATTTCGATCAATAGGGGCGGCTGCGCCACTTTAGATTTCCACTTCCATACTCATTTCTCATTATATCCCATTCGTGTAACACCACAAAATATCAATTTTATAGTGTTTACAACCTGCAAGTTGTAATGACTTCCACCAGTAGCGTAATTAGTGGTGGATACTGGAGGTAAACGAGAGAGTAAGGATTAAAAATCAATAAAATAACAATAATGTATGCTAATTAAAATCATTTATTCGTGACGAAATAATATTATTTAGTCAGAAAATTTATTTTAGATACATGAACCAAATCACCCTTAAGCCGAACTACATCCAGCGTTTTATTTATACATTATTTTTCAAAATGCAAGAAGCATATTCTTCTTACTACTGCAGGTTTTATGTTTCCTGGCCTATATTATCAATCCACAATTTTTGAAGGCCTTCATGTTTTTGCAATTTAAAATAAATATTATGCATCCTTAAGTACCAATCAAAAAATCTTAACATCATCAAATCTTTTGATGAAAAAAACTATTATAGAAAAGTTACGATTTACACTATTTTCAAGTTCTTTTCTTAAATGAAAGGCTCTCAATCGATCTTTTGATTAAATATACAGTTTACGTATCTAAAACGTTATTTGATCATAGGACTACATTAATATTATTGTTATAATTTATATCGATAATTTCAAAACATGACAGCACGTAAGGGCAACACTATGTAAAAATGTAAACAATCAAAATGTTTACTTATTTAAATTTACATGATAATAGTCATTGGAAATTCTAGATAATAGCGGAAAACACGATTTAGAACCCATAACATGAAAACGAAACGCAATTCACACGAAAAAATTTACAATTATGCAAAAAAATTACAACTAACCTGAAAAATGATAATCCTTATTCATTTTAACGAGAATTTGAATTACATCAATTGATGCAACACTTTGTCATGTTGTTTTTGCTCAATTACCCTTTACTAATGAACAAAAAAGCTCCAAAATAGTCAAAATTTACTGTAACACTGCAAAATAACTCCGAACAAGGCTTAGGTGACAGACGAACTACCACAAACGAATGTCATCCTAAAATGGCGTCATGCTTCAAGGTGGAGCTTAGTGAAATTATGAAAACTGTCAACAGAAAATTGAAGTGTAAGATATGTACTTATCTTTTTTTACATCTGAAAATCATAACGTGTGAGAATAAGACAGATATATTTTTGTTGGCAAGGTTCATGTTTGCCTGATATTTTTATAACCAAAAAATATATATTATGCAATTTACTGCTTATCCTCTATTTTTCTTATATCAATGAAGCAAACTGTCATCTTTCAATAATTTGTCATTTTCATTTGTACGAAAGGCTGCATGGCTTAGTTTCTTTGCCTGCTCTCGCGAGGGAATAATAAAAACAACATTTGTACGTCAACGTCATTTTCGTCAAATTGTCAGTTTGTCAAGGAAGCAACATAAGTTCAGGCCCGTGACAGCTTAGTTCCATTCTATGCCATTTGGCGCTACTGTCGGTAGTTTATTCTCTGTCTACGGACGCCATTTTAAAAAAAACGCCATATTGTATTGTCAAAGCAAATTGTCAAAATTATCGATATTGATTGCTGCCATTATTTAATATTTATCTAATTGTCGTCCGAGTTATGAGTTTTTTACGAGCGCAAGTGTATTGAAGTGTATTTCCTCGCATTTATGTTGCGTTGAGATCTTGGACGCAAAGTTTCCTCCGCTATTTGTGACAATAACAATATTCTGTTGTCTGTCTGTGTGCTGGTCTAGTGCATATTGTATGGAATACGAAAAGTGCTGTCTTGGTGCAGATTCCCTAAAAACGATAATTTAAGAAACTTGTGAACGTATTTCATAGTATCCATAAGTCCCCAGATCATTGAACTTTCCAAAGAACAGTTTCTTGACAAGACAGAAAACTTCGATAGGTACTCTTATCCATGCTTGCTTACTAAGGATTAAATAGCTCATGGTATGCCTCTGACAGCAACAGGCGAGTAATTTTATTACTTATCATGGTACAATTTCGACTGCTGAAAGTTGTGATTTCTAAGTGGGTATCAAGTGGACTCCAGTAATGCAGTATTGAACCATACATTTTTATTAAAAAACATTGCATCACTTTGTGATTACTTCACCAGCCAATTTTAATCATCACTACATGGTATAAAGTGGCAGTCACTTAAAAAAATTGTCTCTGTAACTATTGAAAGACAAAAAATTGTATAGCTGATTGCTTAAATCGTTATAAAAATATCACAAGAACAAACCTTGCAAAAAAAGCAACAATTTATTACAAATTTTCAAAGATGCTGCTCGAATATGGTTAAATTTTAGTTCTGTTTTAACAAATAATGATGTGATTGACATCTTCTAAATCACAACACTTTTTACATTTATAAATTTTCACAGTTATATTTTATTTCACTTTCCTTATTTTAAAAGGTTATTTAAATGTTCAAGATTTATTGAATCACTAATGTCCAAGATGATAGATCTGCTTTTCGGCTGGTACTGGAAGGCAGGAGCTCGTACTATCTGAGAATCTCATTAAAGCATTCATACAAGCATCTTCAACTTAAAGTTGTGACTTGTCGTCATAGTGGAGGAATATAGGTAGTTGCAAGACTGAGCGAACGAGACTGTTTCAGAACCTTTTACTAGTAGGTATGAGTATTAAACAATTAAAATTATAGTTTAGAGGAAGTGGTAACGTGACGGGTATTAATTTTTTGTATAATTGGTATCTAAAACAAATGTTATTTGACTTCTCTCAATTTTATATATTGTTCTATTTTTACTTTATTGTTATAACTTATGAGGTATATCAATTAATTTGTTAACTCTGCTGATTTTAATAATTTTAACAATTCTTCAATATCTATAAGTAAACTTCCTAATTTGCTAAAGATTACAGAAGTTTCGATTTCATTCCATCTAGTGTAGAGTGATTGGAAATTGTGTAAAAATAAATTGTAAATATTAATAAAATTACATATCATTAACTCTCAAATATATCAAGAATTAAAAAATTTAAATTACTGTCATTTCCAACACTGCATATTTATCAAGATGTAACATTTATAAAAACTAATTTGGAAATATTTAATGATTATTTAGTAATTGACAGTAAAATTATACAATTTCATCAGACAGCTTTATTTAGATAAAGCGTTTTTGGCACGCTGTTTAAAATCAACAATAAAGTTCCATCTATGTTTCACAAACGGAGAATATTCATAAATTTAAAAATAATTTAAAACATATCTAACTAAGAAATGTTATTACTCAATTAATTAATATTTAAGCAATGCATCAATAGGCACATTACAATGACAAAAATCTTTTTCAAAGATGTTACCTGTAATATATTACTTGTATTCAGAAATAAAAATAAATTTGAATTTGAATCAATCTTGATAAAATTATTTCTTGTAAATGGTACTTATTTTAACAAGAGATTCTATTTATTTCATTAAGGTAATCTTGTTCACTAGTGTGTATCGACGAGTTTTTAAATTACCAATCATATTTTCATACTTAATAGCATTTTTATAATCAAAGTTACCAGTAATAATCTTAAGAATATATCTTAGGGAGTTTAGAATGCCTTGTTTGACTCTAAATGAAGGTAATAATTGTTCAAATTGTTCAATACTGGAATTTATTTCAAATTCAGTTTGAAACATTATATTAATTGAATGTTTAGAGTTTTTTTTTTGTCAATATAATTCTAACATGCTTATTTAAGTATTTAAGTTCATGTATCTATTAATATTAAATTCTAACTGCTCATGCGTAACATTTAAATCTGAAACCTTAATTATAATCTACTTTTCATCACTTACACTAACATGGCCATCTCTAAGTATCATACCAATATTAACCCTTTCGCTGTCCCGTGCACTACATATAGGGCACTGCTATTATCTTACTATTGTGTCAGGAAAACGGACAGTGAAAGTGTTAATATTATAAGGCCATAGGAATTATTTTCTGCTCCATGTAATTCTCAATTTAATGTTGTGGTTAAATCTAATTAAAATTATTTGCAAAATGAATGGATATCTAAAACCTTCTGAATTATTATGCGTGGATTCTGAAGTTGGTTAACTATAATTTATTTAAATTTTTTTAATTAGCTATTGAAACCACTAAGAATATTTTCTAATTCAGTTGCAGTTTGATCTAGAATCACCAGAATATTAAAAAGAGATGCATCTTTTCCTATAATGTAATTGTTACACAATAAAATATATAGTATATTGTTTGTATAATATGTAATTTTGTTTATGTCATAAAAAATCTTATATTCACATTTCTTAATAAATAAACTTGAAATACATTGATCACCATCAAACATGATGATCAAGCTTGTTAGATCCTTAGGTCTAATTTGAAGAAAGTGACATAGTCTTCCTTGTTCCATTTTTATTAAAAAAAAATCAATACATGTATATTTTTTTATAGGATAAGGGGACACAAGAGCACAGTTCACCTGATAGTAAGTGGTTACTGTGGCCCATAGACATCTACATTTATCCCTGTTTGCGAATCAAAACGCAGATGCGTTGTCACCCGTGAGGACTAATATAGAATGCCTCTTTTCCACTAAAAAGGGTCTCCGGTTCTCTACACTCACCATACGAAACACAGCAGTGTCAAGCTGCTATTTTACGCTGGTATTCTGTGAGAGCACAACTATACTACTAATATAGCTGCAGCATGGCTCTACCACGTTATACGTACCACATATACAAAAATATTCTGTTAATTATTCTTTTTCTTAAATTTTAGCACTTCTTAAGATTATATTTACTTACTATTATATATTTTGTTTTTATTTAATCCAATTTATTTTATTTATAATAACATTTACTTAATTAATAACTGTCAAGTTTTGTGCAGAAGTCAAATAACTTTCAACGATTTTAGTTCAAAAGTTACAACATAGAGCTATAAAGAAATAACCGCAGGAAATAATTAGAATGGGACAGGATAGTTAAAGCTTTACTTAAAGTCCGCTCACTGCCATGTCTACCCGTAGAGCTGCTCTTGTCTAGATAGGAAGGTTTCTTCAGCTCCTGATTTAATAAACTTATTTGGTTCGAGGATATCCGGAACTGTGGACAAGACCAATTTGAGTGTACTTGAACTCAGCTGTAAGCTATGTGCTGGCTACGCCATATAAGTTTCGGGAGTGGTACTGAAGCTTTTTAAAAACTACAAATATGTCTCGATGACATTTAATAACTATTACATTACAATAATGTATTAAAACTAATTCAGTGCAATACTGACTTCCTTAACTACGTGATTACATTACTACGATGAGAACTATAATGAGTCTTATTCTAAATGCAAGGGCTTTTATAGGGTGGTCAAAACAAATCAAACACATCAAAAGTTCTAAATAATAAATTAATATTTCTATGTTTATCATTCAGTAACAAAATATGATACTTAATTATTTTATTTATTTCATTACAGGTTACATTAGTGAAGAAAATAGTATCAAAGAAGAGAAACTTGGTTAATATTTTGACAAAGATTGCAACTAACACTTTAGATGACTCAGTTTCACAAAAACTTGTTAAAGCCCAATCGCTGTCAAGAAATAAACACTTATCGGAAATTTTGAAAAACAAATTGGTATAAATTACATTTTTTTTTTACTAATATCTTTACTAATACTAGGTAAACCAGGTATAGAAATACAATTAATTACTATATGAAATTAATATTTTGTACAGAGAAATCCTATACAGACTTAACTTAACTTTTCTAATTTAAATTGTACCTAGATCCGGGAGTTATTCAAAATGTAAAATGGTATCCAAATTTTAGAAACAAAATTGTATTTCATTATGGAATATTCTAAGCCACTTAAAATATACTATAAAATAATCTTTGACCTTAAAAAAAATGATAAGTAATAAATCACATAATTTACTTTTCATTACACATTGAAATCAAAATAATCATGCTTAAATAATAAGGATATGAATATACAAGTAGCACCTGCTTTGTGTTAATAGTTTTCCATCTATAAAATGAGTAATGGTAAAAGATTGAAGACTATAGTTATTATATTTTTAATTTTATGAAATTGCAATTTTAAATGAGAATTTAAGATTACTCATCTGACATTTCAAAATATGTATAATAGAAAATATAATTTGCGTTTATACAGTAATTATTTAGTAGATACATGAAACATATATTTCACATTGTTTTCTATTGTTTTTTGGTTTCCTTGAAATTAACATTTTTCCTGTTTTCTTATAGATAAAACACAAAAAATTCAGTCCTAAAACTGATCACTTGAATAAATTTTTCGATAATTTTTTAGGAACATAATTGATAATTATGTTCTTATTTGGTTTGCTCCACGGTTGGTTTGATAATGTTATTAAATTCCCTTCGTGAATACCACTGTGTACTTCAATTTATATTCTCTCAACCAATATTCTTTTTAACCTGAGGAAAATAAAAGTAATCTCTGTCATCCATTTTTTAAGCGGTAGAGCTATGCTGCAGCTATATTAGTGGTTTAGTTGTAGCATTAATGGTTCGGCATGACCAGGGAAGGACCACGCTTTCACAGAATACCAGCGTAAAATAGCAGCTTAACGCTGTTGGGTTTCGTATGGTGAGTGTAGAGAACCGTAGACCCTTTTTACTGGAAATGAGGCATTCCATTTTAGTCCTCACAGGTGAGAATATCATCTGCATTTTGATTCGTAATTGAGGATAGATTAGATGTCTATTGGCCACAGCAACCACCTTCCATTAGGTGGACTGTGTGCTCATTTGTCACCCTTATCCTATTAAAAAAATCCTCTTTTCTCATCTCAAGTCTTCTTAGCTGTCTCTTTGCGTTATAATTTTACATGTTTTGCTTTATTTTTTAAATATTTATTTAAAACTTTTTATGGCTCTATGCAATATTTTCCTCATTTTGGTAATGTGTGTATTTATTAAGTCTTATATTTATAATGAGTTTATTACTATCGGTGGCTAGCTCGCCTGGCAAGGTCGCCATGTAATGACGTTATTAAATGAGACAACCTATATCTGCCAAGAGCTGTTTAGTAACATTAAATTTATAATCGGTATTACATTAGTGGATACCGTGAGCCACACTACAATTGTATAAAGGTTAACAAAGTCTGTTGTTGTAAGCAAATAAGTGTCTTTTGGCGAAAGACTTGCAGGTGCAATAACTGTAAAAGTAATTCAATTAAAAAGTACTTTTTTTTAGATGATTTTCACTATGCAAACTCTGGCGCAACAATGGCCTCAACAGCAGAAGTCGTTGAATTTTTCGACACACTGACAGCGTCAGTGGATAACCGGGTGGTGTGCAAAGAGCAAAGTTAAGACGAGTGATTAAACAAACTTCACAACTTCATACTTTTTGGATTGAAGCCATTAATAAAATAAAATAAAAATGGTTTAGTAGACTCCGTTCTATATAATAGCAAACATGCTATACAAGAAGGGAAACCTCGACTTGTGCGCGTACCATCCCGACAAGGATGGATAACTTGAAAGTTTTATAAGGGTCTACGAATTATTATTTGAACAGTATAATGTAGAATATTATTATCCATTAAATATTAACCAAGACCCTTTAGAAATTTATTTTTGGATGTATAATAGCTATAAAATATAGAAATGTTGACCTAGATGCAAACATATTTATATATGCCTTTAAATATTTGATATTATCTAACATGGTTAGTCCACATTCTCTAATTGTGAAGAGGATTACGGAGACACATTATTAAATGTTAGTGTAGTTTCCTATCCCCTTCATCATCAAGTGCAAAAGAAAAATTGCTGGTGGGTGATGTAGTCATGGAAAAAATTATAGACCACTGCTCAGCTTACACTACTGAATACATTTTGTCAGAAAATATCGAAAGGTATTCGTTGTAAGGATTGCATCAAAACATTAGCACTAATGAAAAATTACTTATCTTGTACAGGGATGGTACCCACTTTATTCATAAGTATTTGAATTATAGCTGTATTGGAAGTAATGTAAAATGTAGTTTGAAAAGTAAAATATTAAGCACTTTGAGGTTTTCCTGGCTTGTTTGAAAAAGTTTTTATTAGGTTACACGGGCACAATTGGTGCAACAAATAATAAAATATTGAAAGGTGACATTCATGAAAAAATAAAAATATTAAAATTTTGGTGACTAAGCCTCACAAAGGCTTGCTTAATGTCCAATCTCTGTCGAAGTATAGAGAAGTTGAATGTTAAACAAATAACTTTATTATTAATATAATTAAATCAATTTAAAAAAACAAAATGACCAGGTTTACCCTAGATGAAAAATGAATAGGATTTCTAATAATGAAACAAAACTCCAAACACTACAAACTTAAGGAAAAAATGTTTGTCTTGTGTAACAAACAAATGTTATATAGACCAAATAATAATTTAGCATATCCTAGCGAAAAGTTCGTTATCTTATACAGGGAAGGTACTCACTTATTCATTACTATTTGAATTATAGCTGTTTGAAAATTAATATAAAAAGTAACTTGTAAAGTAAAATATTGAGCACTATGATTAAATATGATTCCTGTGGTTTAATTTATTTAATTTGATACTTGCTTTATATAATGTACAATAAATATTGCTCTGTTTTTGTCAAATTGTACCTATAATTTAATCCTAAGATTATGTGTGTATGTATATGATGTTGGTGTGCTTGAATAAAAAATAAATGTTAATGTATTATAAGTGTTTCATTAAGTAATAGTATTTATGTATAATGCACTTCTGTCGATATCGATAAAATAAGAACACCACTAAATATCGATATCGATGATTTGAAGGATGTGTGCTTGCAATCTCTAAGCTATATTTTTTTTTATTACTCATCTGTCAAAATGGGCGACTGCAGCGCCAAAACGCATAGTTGGGAAACTTGACTAAAAGTCACTGTCGTATCTGTAGCTTGCTACATACCTATATATTTATCTATGCATAAGTTATTGGAAAAATAATCTATTCTATTGTGCTAATGATTCATTCTGTTAGGTGTGAGGGCATTACATCTTTAAATTAAATTGGAATATTAATTGGCTCTAACTAATGTTTTATATTATAAATTAAAATTATTATTATAGTGATTTTTGTTGTTTCGAATTTTCTTTCACAATGCCGGTGAGTTAAATTATTTGGAACTTAATACGTAGTTACACTTGTAAAATATATAGCTTATAATTATTATACACTTTCAGGCATATCATTCGACACTAGTAGATTACACTCAATCAATTGGAAACCTAGCGTTATTGCCTATACGTACCACTTATCGTGGCCCGGCACCGATGAATCCAAAGCTAGAACTAGATGTTATTGACGAAGCACTCAACTACTTTAAGGCTAATGTATTTTTTAGATTTTATGAGATTAAGGTAAGTAAAAAGTGGTTGCAATTGCAATATTTATTAAATTTTGTTTTAAGTAAAATTAAAGCTTAAAAATTACTAAAATAAATATGAGCAAAAGACGTTATTCACTAAAAAATGGAACCTTAATTAGTATCAATGTGTTTCAGTTATATATTTTAATGTAAAATGTGTTTTAACATTATATTTACGAATTTAAGGATTTTTTATATGAAGGGTCATTGAAAAGGGCGGAACAACGTCTGCCTGGCAAGCTAGTATATATATATTTTATTTTGATAAATAAGCTTTATTCTGATGAAATTTATTACCATACTACAGCATAATTCTGCTACAAGGGCTATTTATTTGTTAATTAACAATAATAATGTTTGTTTATCTTTATATATAAAAAGTACGTGTCACGTTGTTTGTCCGCGATGGACTCCTAAACTACTGAACTGATTTCAATGAAATTTTTGGTCAATGTGCAGTTTGGTTTAACTTAAAAGATAGGATAGCTTACATCGCGATTTATAGTCGCAATACAATATTATTTTATTGAAAATTATTTGTCTATTATTTGACAGTTACAATTATCTGTTAGCTCCAAACGATTCTGTCAGATGACGATATCTGTTGACTGGATTGCGTAAATATTTAATAGATGGCGCTATGTTAAAAATACAAACGTTTAATATAAGCTACAATTTAATAGTATAACCACCACGTGTTGCTGTAAGTATTTAACAGATAGAACCGATTTGAAAAAAAATTTGCAGACTGTGTGCAGTTTGGTCCAACTTGAAAAATAGGATAGTTTTTATCCCGATAAGTGACCCTCAATTTTTTTATTGCTAATTTCAAGAGTTTTTTTTTGGGAAAGCAAATGGTCATTCGGAAAGGGCAGAACAACGTCTGCCTGGTCAGCTAGTTATTTTATAGAATAAGATAAGTGAGCACATTCCACCTGATGGTAAGTGGATGCTGTGGCCTATTGACATATACATCTATTCTCTATTAAGAATTAAATGCAGAGGTACCCAGAGTACTAGGATGGAATACTTCATTATTTCTTGGTTAATAGTAGGGCCTCTTGTTCTCTACTCTTACTATACAAAACAGGTGGAATTATATCCAATCATCATTACACCTCCTAAACTGTTTGTTTCAAATGTAAATGAGCCAGTATGATAACAATATGTGAGGCATTTCATTATAGTCCTCAAATGTGAAAATACATCTATAGTTTATTTTGTCAGCTCCAAGTGTTCAGAAGCTACAGTATCCACCTACCATCCACTGGATGTTATCACTCATCCTTGTTTGTCACTCCAATATTTAAAATAAAAACACTTGGCTGGAGGTTCGGCAGTTATAGAAACAGATCATAATATGCAAGTTGCTAAATTCATGACCTTCTCCTTTTTACATTTTAGTTAAAAGTTTATAGAAGTCAGTTATACAGCAGTATAGTTTATTGGTTTGAAGTTGTATTTAGAACTCTTTATGTTGCTTGCAATTATTACTGAACATATTATGAACAAATCATTTGAAGGAATTAGTGTGAATGTCATTTATGTGCCTATTATGTGCACTGAAATGGTAACTAGGTTTAATTAATAGAATCAGGCGTTACTTTGCGGAAATCCATTATATAAAAGCTTTTAGAAAAAATTTACTTTGCAAATATCCACGTTATAAAATAAAATGATGTGTCTTACCTAGTTTGAAGTGCTTCAAACTAGATAAGACACATCATTTTATTTTATAACGTGGATATTTGCAAAGTAAATTTTTTGTAAAAGCTTTTATGTAACTAGGTTTATTATCGCTTACATAATTCATTTCAGTATTATTTCCATACCTGTCTTTTCTATTGTTATTTAGTAAATAGGTTAACATTGATTTTTATGAGTAAGGCTATTAATTTTGACTATTAATTAGTAATTTCTAATAATATTAATTGTATTGCAGTCAGATGCAGATAGAGTCCTCATATACTTAACTTTGTACATCTCGGAATGCTTGAAAAGATTACAGAAATGCTCCAATAAAAATCAGGGCCAGCAAGAGATGTATATGCTTGCCATTTCAAAATTCGACATTCCAGGGGAGCCAGGTTTTCCCTTAAATTCAGTTTATGCTAAGCCTTCCAGTCCTCAGGAAGCTGGTTTGTAGTAAATGTTAAGATATTCCTTATTTAATTTATTAAATAGTCAACAAAATTCTTACTATCTTATTAATATTTCAGATTTAATGAGACAGTATTTACAACAATTGAGACATGAAACAGGCAATAGGGTTTGTGAAAAGGTAAGATGCTCTTTGTATTGTATACTCTATTTACTTATCTGTAACTGCATGCATTATATTAATTATTATTTTAAGCAGCATTCTCAAAAATATTGTTATTTTAGCTATACAGTTGACCTGCAGTAATCCGACAAATGTTTTGCAAGGCGGTGTCAAATTATCAAATTTGTCAGACTATAGTACTGCCATAGCCACCTGGTAGTCCGGAACTTTTTGAAAAATAGTTCCTTGTAATCCGACAAATTACATATGAAATAATAAAAAAATTAAGTATACCTAAACAGTAAATAATGAATTTGTGGTGGTGTGAAACAATTGCAACCTGTTTGTCCATGTATTCATGAAGGACACCTCCCCCCGTGTCAGATTCATAATGTGACTCAATTGTACCTATGTACATGTTAAAAGCATGTCATGTCATATAAGAGGGGGAGGGGGCGGATTACTGGGTGTCCAATGTAGTTTTATACTCGGGATGTTCAATAAGAAGTGAGAATGAGTATGTTTTCCAAATAGTCACCTTTTCACACACTTGGAATGTCTTTTTTCAAAGCTAAAAAATTCCTTTCTAAAGAACTTTCCTTCAAGTGGTTGTGATAAATTCCTGTTCTGCAGCAACTCTTGGAAACTACTAGGTGTCAAGTATTTTAAATCCAGCATCTCAAATTGCTGCATCACAGTGTTGGTGAAACAAAACAATTTTTGCAAGTTTCTGTCACCCTTTTTAATGGATATCATTTGTCCTGTATACAAAGTGCAAAACAGTAGCTCATTCTTACAACCTACTACCTACTACCTCTTGAATATCCTCGAAAATTCCCATGCTTTTACCAGCAGAAAGACTTGACTTGAACTTCTTAGGGATTTGGAGATGATGGTATTTTCCAAGTTATAAACTATATTTTTTTTTTTGAAAATTCATCCATTATTATAATATATTATATTATTTCGTCGATTATTATTAGCTGAGCCATAAAACGATCAGTATCTAGATGCAGCAGTTCTAGATCTAGCAAACCTCGGGAAATATAGTGTGCATTACATTTTACAAAAATGTTATGTGCACACTACCTGTCTGAATCTCTGTTTCTTCAGCAATAAAACATATTGTGCCATCGGCAAAAACGGTTTCCCCTCTTTTTAAAAAAAATCTTTGGACATTGTTTCTTCGCTCATAGGGCATCCTAAACATGGTTCATCTTTGGAGGATGCTCTTCCATGATTACATTCTGGCACCACATCCAACTGTAGAATATGGCGGACCATTTACCCTGAATGAAACCCATATGAATCTTGATTAAATTATTCGTTTATTGAATATTTCAAGCACAGATACTTAATAACAGCACATAGTTTAATTTTTTCCATTTTCGCCACCATGCTACCAACATAACAAAAGATTTCTCTTATTAAATAACTAAACATAATCAGCGGTAGACTTAAAAGACTGTAAAGATAATGGTATCTAACTTAAGATCAAATTGTACAGCAATGGTATTTTTATTATATTATTTCAAAGTATAGTTTTTGATTATACTATCAGTTTGAGATTTGTGTATAGGGGGTAGTTTTAAATTGTGCACCATACAATACCCATGGGCTACAGTAGTCGCTTACAATCAGAAAGACTTCTCTCGTTTGTAATGGAAAAAAAAATAAACAGAGTTGTGATACATAATGAAAGTCAGTCTTATATTTTATTTACCACATGCAAAGTATCCTGAAGGGTTTATGTGGTTTTCTTATCTTTTACTGACACTAGCCGATGCTAAAGCTAAGTAAAGCTGGGTCTTTAACAATCTTCTCACTCCCCAAACAATGCAGAGATAATAAAAACACATACAATTTGTATACAGTTATTTTTTAAATAAAATAAAAAATATATTGTACGAGTTTTTAAAAAAAAAGTTATTTCTATAGGTTTGAATACTGATCCTGATAACATACTTAACGGGTACCACAGGGTTTTGGTTACATATTGTATAGATGATGTGACTAAAGCAAGCTCTTCATTAATTGCTATAATTTGCCTAAATATATAAAAAATCATCTTCCTTGGTAGATGAACTTTTTCTGGTTTCTCTTAGTCTATTCTACTCCTACCACCACTTATTAGGTTTTGTGTATATTTTATGTTACCTTTATATCTTTACTTTGGAATTTTTGATTGAAAAGCCTATTTTAATTTTTGTTACAGGTATTTGCAACCGAAGATGGGAAGCCCAGTAAGTGGTGGCTTTGTTTCGCTAAAAGGAAATTCATGGACAAGTCTCTTTCGGGTCCAGGCCAGTAATTTTAAGAATTGATAATGTTAATCGGTTAACAATCATAATATTTTTATAGTTTTGAATTATGCTGAACTGTTGACATAGTTCGTTATTTACAATGTTCGTAACCGTTTTGTCATTATTAAATATGTTTATTCTAAAACTTGGTAAAGTATATCATAAAACTAGTATTCTAACTTTAAATATTTAATTTCATTATCGGATCAAATACATTATCTAGCATATTGAAAATGTTTTATTCCCTTTATTAGTTTAAGATATGCAGTGCAAAAACCAAAAACGATAATCCAAGAAGTAAGAATAAAATACAAAAATATAATAAAATAAAAATAATATGAGTATAGACGCATGCTACATACTCGATAATTATCACGATATTTAGATCATAATCTAGGATTACGATATTTATCTAGTGTGTAGTATAGCATATCACGGATCGTGATACGGATCGCAGGGTTTCTAAAAATCCAGAAATCCAACGATCTGAATCAAGTATCGTCGATAAATATCGAGTGTCTAGTATATGGTTGATATTTATCGTGTAAGTATTCATTTTCAGCGATGGAGGAGGACGCGCTTCTTGATGCAGTAGCGGCGCCAGCCGTACCTCAAACGAATGATCAAAAAATCTTGAAAGAATTCACCAGAGAATGACGTGTAAAGAGAAAAAAATGGATGGAGCCAATGCTTCATCCGTTTTTTTCTCGTTACACGTCTTTTTAATGCTATGTCTAATATAATAGCAGCGCAAGTTTTACTTTTATAGTCACTCATTGCGTTAATGGCTTCGGATTATATAACGTACTCGTCTTTAGTGAATGAAATCTACCGTTATACTCACGCGATTAGTATCGAATGTGTAGTATGTATATTCGATCCAAAATATTGCAAGATAAAAATCACGTTAAATATCGTGATAATTATCGAGTGTGTAGCATGCGCCATAGAAGAGTAACATGTCATGAAACGTCGTAATCACTCGCTTAAAGTCGCAGTAAAGCTTCGGTCACACACAGCGAATATTACTCGCAGCGACAATTCGCTGCCTGCCTGTCACACAGCGAGTGCTACACGAGAATTATGTATAATAGGTATCTTTTATATTCTTAAAATGTCTTTTCAATTGCTCTTGGGTTGCTATTTCGAATCCCAATTCAATTAATTTGTTAAACCGTGAAGGCATCTGTCTTTGAGTTTTTTTTAATTACTGTTATTTGTGTCATACAGCTCCCCATTTTTTCTATACACACCCAAGAAACTAATTATATCGTAATTTCCCCATTTTAGAGAATCGTTTATCGGTTAACTCATTTGACTGTACATACACACATGTATCATGCAGCAACGAAACGACTTATGCACAGGCGTGTAGTCTGGAGCAGAATGCCTACTCGCAACGAGTAGCCTGTCACACACACCGCATTCTCGCAGCGAGTGCTTATTCGCAGATAGTAAAATTGAACATGTTCAATTCAATTCGCAGCGAATTCAACTCGCGCGAATGAATCTAATCACAGCGAATAGCTTGTCACACATAGCGAATTCTCGCTACGTGTGCCTTATCGCAGCGAGTATTCGCTATGTGTGACCGAGACTTAATATCCAATCCTATTCCAACCTATTCTTGATACGCGTTCAAAGAGCCAACGATGTCTCATTGGTTTAATTAACCGGTTCAGTGCGGACGGCACGCCAGGCGTGCCATCGGCTACTTTCGGGGTATGACACACGAGTCGTGTGTTTTTAAAAATCGTTATAACTGCGTTTCTGGAAAATTTATCCAGAACAAAATATTCATAATTTTGTAAGTAGATCATGCCTGCGGCTTCGTTTCTGGATATTTTGAAAATTTGAAATTTTAGGGGTTGACAACCTTTTTTTAGCTTGTACATGGTACTCTTTTTACTTTGTGGGTTTTAAATCATGTTGTGGAAAAATAGTCTAATAAGTAACAAATAATAGCAGTAATTGCGATCGCTCACAAACTCAAGTTGTAAATAAATTTCTGGAAAACAAGTCTCCTATTAAAAAAAAAAACCAATGCGTTCGTCTCATTGTTTAATTTTACTTAAAATGGTTGAACTGCCGTCTTATTACTATCATATGGCCGAATAGACCTACGAAGTAGGTACAATGTGTTCTTGTGATATGGCATAAGTTTTATTTTTGCTTGAAACAGTTCGAAACCGTTCATGCATAAAAAAAGTTCGCTAATAAATAGTCTTTTGTCAATCCGCCGCGCCGCCGTATAACGCCGGCGTGTTTTTCCTTTTGAAAACTCTTGTTTTACTATTCTTACTAATTAGACGTTTTCAGATCGACTTTACTTTTACAATTGTATAACATTAAATAATATTTAACATTTGTAAATATTAATGAATCATAAACCTTATTTTTTTCCAAATTAAGGTTCTTGATTGTTTGATATTTACAAATATTATTATTAGGTGCAAATTTATTTTAATAAAAACCGAGGCTTTCCAGGGTGATTTAGCTGTGTACTTATATAAATGATTTTACAAAAGGTTTGTAATCTCGGCATAAAAAAAGTCACGTACTATCAAATTCAAAGAAAAGAAGTAGTTACCCACTAAAAACAAGTATCCTTTCGTTTGTAACTGATGTTTGATGTCAACTAAACTTAATTAGGTCTAAACAAGTGAAAAAGGCATATAAAAGAACATTAATTTTACACTTGGCTGATGGCACAATAGGCGTGTCATGAAATATTTGTTTGCCGCCACAGCTAAAAGTTGTCGAAAATCGGTGCCGCAATGAATCGGTTAACTTATGGGACTTGCTGCGCTGGCATCGCTTGTGATGGTGAATGACAAGTGATATTTTAATTTCTTTCTATGTTATTGGGTATTGGAAATGTTATATCTATTTTTTAAGTGTAAGTAATTCACTTTTACCCATATAACCCTAACGACTTAACCATATATCTCGCTTCTACACAGAATACTTTACTCCTAGCTAAGAAGAATGTTAACTCCGTATAAAATGTATAGGAACAAAGAACAATGGCAGACTTTCATACATGAAATTAGTTGAGAAGAAATGGTAGCGTCTATATACCAAAAATATCTTAAAATGTTAAGCGTCGGTCCCATAATAACTCTGTCAAAGAATTTTGTACTGAGAAGGCGTCAAAAAAACGATATTTACATTTGAACCTTTTTAGGTTATGTCCTATGTCACTTGGAAAAATTCATTCTTCCTGTGGTTGTTTGATGTTAGCTTAATACATAATACATAATTGAGAGTTTTTAGATTATTGTATCTCTATTATATATTTGCATACTATAAATGTATATTTCTGGCATGGCTCCAGGCCTTTTGTATCATAGTCACATTGTCAGAAGGGCTAGAACCCAGAGCTGTAAAGCCAGTAAAAAAAACAGTGACATTTTATTTTAGCTAGTGTTGGCAGAACATTAAATGGAATTGTTACATAGTACTATGATTGAGATAATGTATTATTGTAGGAAATTCTTTGTAAGAGACGTATTCTCAGCCATATCACTTTTATTATTATTATTACTGATAGTAGAGCTATTACTAATAATAACTTAATATAAAAATATTTTCTGTGTTGTGTTGGTAGTCTTATAAAGTGTATACGAAAATAGTAGGAATATAATAAATGGCAACATTTGAATTGAGTAAAATTATTTAAGTCATTTGATCTTCTCAAAAATGTTTGTTTTTTTCTGTGGCTTTAATTAAAATAAATTTTTATTTGAAAAATCATACAAAAATAATAAAACTCATTTTATATATAACTTATTTCTAGACGCTATAATTTTTGTCAACTATTTTTCTGCCATTGCTCTTTCAGCGCCGTCTATCGTTGGAGCACATAAAAAAATTTGAGCGGGAAAATTCGAACAGCAGAAATTAAATTTTTTTCATCGATCTGGTTTTTCCAAGATATATTGTATTAAAAATATTTTTCTATAATTAAACATTATTTCTATAAACATCTCTAGAATTATAGTAATTTATTATTTTAGAAACATATTTCCTAATAGAATAAATCTTGGAAAAACCAGAACCGATCACAGTTATGTATTTCTGACGAGGAATACAAGTTTTAGTAAAATATGATTTATGCTTACAAATTCATTTATTCCATAACAAAAGATATAGAAAAAAAAAACATAAATAGCCTATTAGATTGTTTTAAATTCATTTAAGTTAGTATATTGGAATTACAGGTGTAGCGTAACTTAATATTTAATGAAACACGTTTAAATTATGTTAAATTTGAAAAAATTTGTTGGTAAATCCTTCACCATTCAGGCTGCACTGCTCTGGAACTCCTTGCCCGATGACATCAGAAAAACATCTAATAAGTCTGCTTTTAAAAGATTGGTACATAAGCACTTTATGAAGATATTAAATGATAGTTAATTTGATCAATTTGGTTACTTTTGTTGATATTTTATTTATAGGTTTATGTTATATATCTATTTGTATTTATAATATGTATATATTTATGTATCTATGTATTTATATGTATAATAATAGCTTATTTTTAAGTTTATCGGTAGTTTTTTTCCTTGATTTACTCTATTGTTCATTTTATTTTGTCACCTGTCACTTAATTTTTACACGTCCCGGGTTGACTGGGAGAGAATGCCTAATGGCATTAAGTCCGCCCTTTGTAATCCTTTAATAAGGGAGGCAATAAAGTGTAAATAAATAAAATAAATAAATAAAATTCTGACAATATTCACACATAAAATAACTACAATAATATGTACTCAATTTAAATAGAATATAAAACATGTCGACAATTTGAGTTTTGTTTTAATAGAAAAATTGGCCTTTACATCTAAAGATGATTTATACAGCGACAATAATTTTAAAACAGCTATTCTGGACGCTGTAGTGCCTGGGATATCACGAATCCAAACTAATAAGTTTGGATTGCAAGTATAGTAAATCTTATTTAACAATTTATGTACACACAAAATAATGTTACAATGAAGAAAAAAAGATATGTTGTACAAAGGCACTGCTTATTTCATATTGAAATTTCTTCCAGCAGGCCTGATACTGGACAAATTAAAAGAGAAGCTGATCTAGTGTGCACTCTCATAATACAATTTTATAATATTAATATACTTAACATAAAGTAAAGATAATAAAAACATATATCCATGTAAACATACATATAACTAAATACCACTATAAATACATACACACACACACACACACACACACATATATATATATATTACATATATAAATATATTATATATATAATCATTGGGACGACAAAGAAAGATAGTGCTCTTTGACTCTCCTTTTAAACACGGACACTGTTTGAGCCTCTCGAATTGCAGCAGGAAGAGAATTCCATAACCTAACTGCATGTACTGTAAAAGAGTGAGAATAGGACTTAGTTCTAGAGGAAGGGAAATTTAGGAGGGTTTTTAAATGTGATCTTCAAACTGCATCGGGGGAGTGCGCAAAGTGGAATCAATCACGTAGATAGGGTGGTGATGTTGGATTGTATAGTATGTTAAAGATGAGGCATAGGATACGGGTATTCCTGCGAAGTCGGATTGGGAGCCACTTGAGCTGTTTGCGATATGAGGAGACGTGGTCATACTTTTTTAGCCCGAAAATATAACGAATACATAAGTTTTGCAAGCGCTCAAGTTTGTTTAATCGCTCTTCAGTTGCATCCAAATAACAGACATCAGCATAATCAAGAATCGGGAAAATAAGTGTTTGGACAAGAGAAATCTTCGTTGATAACGGCAGAAAATGTTGAAGACATTTTAAGGAATGAAAAGTATAATTGATTTTCCTGCTAATTTCTGTGATATGTGCATTCCATGTCGACTTGCAATCCATGATGATGCCTAGATTCTTAACCGTTTCTGAAATGCTTAGTGGAATGCCATTAATTTGCAGAGTTGGCAGTGAAGAAAAGTCAAGTAATTTACGAGTAAACTTGGGGCCTATAATCATTGCTTGTGATTTTTTAGGGTTTATAACAAGTCCGTATGATCTAGACCACTCATCGATTTTATTTAGATCGTTATTTATTTCAAATAATGTTGAATTTGCTTCAGTCACTAGAAAATGACAATACAGCTGCATATCGTCTGCATAGAGATGGAAGTTTGAAGATATCACCTGGGTGATACAGTTGATAAAGATGGAAAAGAGTAAAGGAGAAAGGACGCCACCTTGAGGTACACCCGTGGCTAGATTGCACCACTTAGATGAAGTTTCATTGATACGAATACACAGAGCGGCCACGGAGGTAGGAATCAAACCATTGAATAGTTGAAGGAGACACATTAATAGAATGAAGAATGCTAAGAATTATATCAAAATCAATAGAATTGAAGGCACTACTAAAATCTAGCAGCACAAGTACCGTTAAATATTTTTGGTCTATACCGCACCGGATATCATCCGTTACCTTGAGAAGAGCAGTAGTTGTACTCTGACCAAGCCTAAAACCGGATTGAAAAGTACTTAAGATATTGTTACTGTTAAGAAACTTGGCCAATTGTGTGTGGACAATATGTTCAAGCACCTTTGAAAGAAATGATAAAATGGAAATAGGGCGGTAATGTGTTGCAGATGAAGGATTCGAAGCTTTGGATATAGGAATAATATGAGCTAACTTCCATGACGACGAAAAGCAACAAGAAGATAAAGAGAAATTAAAGATATGAGTAAGAATAGGGAGCAGAAAGGGTAGAATCAACGTAATCATTTTAGAGCAGATGTTATCATTTCCCATAGCAGTAGATGAAATTGCAAGGACGGATCGCATAGTATCATCTTCAGTAAGAGAAGTGAAATTAAATGAGGAATAATGACGAATTGGGCATTTGGATAATTCAAGTAGGGTTCTGGCTTTGGTGAATTATGAAACTATGACAGGAGGGTTGGCAAAATGTTCGTTGAGACTATCCAAGTTAATTTCACTTCCCACACTAGCAGAATATTTTCCGACACCGACATATCTTAATTTATGTTTACAAATTAATTTCTTCATAAAAAAAGATACGGAAAAAACAAATATAACTAAACTACCTATACTAAAATGTTTTAAATTCAAATAAGTTGGCATATTGGAATTACAGTTTACGGCGTAATTTAATATTTTATAAAACAATGTTTAAATTATGCAAACTTCTTACAATTTTCACTTAGAAAATAACTATAACAATATATACTTAATTTAAATATAAAAAATGTCGACAATTTGAAACAAAACAGAAACTTGTTTATTCAATATAGATTATATATAATACTTATTGAAAGTCACTCTTTTGTTTAATTACCACTGGTTCGAAAAAAAACCTTTGTCCTGGGAAGAACCAGCAAGAAACCCAGCGGGTTTTTTTAATAGCTTACAATCATGTATGTTACACAATTAACAACACAACAAATTAGAAATAGCTTGGTAGCGATCACCTCATTCCCAGGGGTTATTATCATCCATAAATTCCTTAACATTATAATAACCCTTTTTATACAAACCATAGAGTAGAGTAATATATACTGGAAATACAAACTTAGTTTAATAAAGTTTTTGAACTTTGAGCACTTTGAGAACTTTGAACACACACACACACACACACACATACACGAAATTCACTCAACTCAACGCAATAATGGAGAAACAGAAGTGTAATAAAGTTACAAATTAAAGGAAAAACAAAAACAACAACAATCAACAAATCGTTGAAATTTGAAGCGAATGAAATGAAAATCTGCACGCTTGTTGTTTTAATTTTTAAGTGCTGCCATTATATAAACTTAATATTCTTCTATAAACATGGAGAAGATAGCCGGTATTCTATAGGATGCATTTCGGTGAGTGTGCGCAGGAATTACACGCTTTAATTCCTTCCTCTCCTTTCCATCATTGGACAACCAGGCGGTCGGGGGGGTCTTCACCCCTTTGTTGTCGATATTCCACGCATTATTATTTGCTTCGTCTTTTGTAAAGCGTACAGCAAAGGAGTGGAATAATTTGCCAGCGTCTGTCTTTCCGTCCGAATACAATCTGGGCGCCTTCAAGGCAAGAGTGAATAGGCTTTTGTTACGCTAAGACATTGCGATTTACCATCTAGGGCTACATCACCACTTACCACCAGATGGGATCGTGGTCAATCACTGACTTATAATAAGTTTAAAAAAAGATAACTATTGCTGATGCTTTAATCAAGTTTATTTACTGATCAAACGTAATCAATATTTTTCTTTATACCAGTTTGTACAACTACCAGTTTGTAAAGCGCCGTCTATAGAACGATTTTTTGGAAAACTCAGAGAATTCCCAAATTAACAAATTCGGAAGAAAATCCAGAATAACAAATTTAAAAAAAAGCAACATAGTATTTTAAAATCAATAGATACATACAAAATCAATAGGTGAATACTCTACTACTACTAGAGGTTTTCAAATAACTTGGCAATTTTATGGTAGAAATCTGGTAAAACAAATGACCAAATAAATAATTTTGTTACCGCGCCATCTACGCGGTTTACCAAGTACTACATCGATTTGCGAAGCCGACGTAGTTCTCTGCGAATTTATTCGATGGCGCTGCTGTTATTAATGCCGCATAGGTCCCATACATTAGTTGACAAGGCCTTCTAAGTATAATTGAGTCTACTAGAATCAAAAACAGCAATGTCCGCCATTGCAAAGTTGCAACAATACATCATTTTATTATTGCGGGTAGCTGCAATTCACTGGCAATACACTTAATATTTGCAAATAGCAGGGGCATAACATATTCTCATGGGGATTTCTATAGGAATAAGCGGTTTTTGATTCAAAATTAATATTGTAAGACATGTTATTTTGTCTATTGAATAAACAACCATTGATGGACATTGCTGTTTTTGATTCTAGTAGACTCAATTTTGTGTAGGTAGCAAATATGTTTTATATATATATATATATATATATATATATATATATATATATATATATATATATATATATATATATATATATATATATATATATTAATTCAAATAGGGCTATTTAATTAAGCTCGTTTTTCTAAAATGTAGCTACAATCGGACATCCTTCTATGAGTTTACTGGCGTCTAGTTATAAAAATCGCATCGGGCGATAAATGCGTTTGTTTGTAACTATTTTTCTTTCACATGATTATGAGTGATGTCATTCGAGCACAGTCCACCTGATGGTAAGTGGATGTTATGGCTCATAGAAATCTACATCTATATATAAGAATCAAAATGCAGATACGTTGTTACTCTTAAAGATTAATATGGAAAGCCTTTATGCCAGTGAAAAGGTCCAAGGTCCTCGTCACTGACAATATGAAATACGTATTAAGTATTTTGGTACTAAGAGTGAAAAGAGGAGTTCGGTTTTGTATTAAAAACTTCAACTGTTCTAAAAGTTTTTATTATTCTTAAGTTTTCTGATGTTTTTGGTGTGAGGTCTCGTATTGACTGGATCTCTTTCTTCGAACGAAATAGAGGTCGACAACGCAAAAGATGGGAGAATGAATTAAAATTAACAGTGGGTTATAACTAGAGAAGAGTCGCAAAATATAGAGAACAATGGAAATCGTTAGAGGAGGCCTTTGCCAAGAGGCACACTGGATCCAGAGACATATTATAATAAAACTGAATAAGATAGGTTTGTTTGTTTCCGGGTATAAAGGCTATATTATTATAACTTTTCTGATGTTTTTGGTGTGAGGTCGCGTATTGACTGGATGGATCTCTTCCTTGAGTTTGTAGGTGAACGAGGTGATGTTTAAATTATTGAGAGTGACGACAGTGTAGCGAGTGCTTTCGCTTTAGCACGCCTTTTTTATTAAGTAGCACACATTCCACCTGATGGTAAGCGGATGCTGCGGCCCATAGATATCCACATCTATCCTCGATTAAGAATCGAAATATACAGATACGACGTCACCCCTATGGACAAAATCTGTATTAAGCTGCTATTTTACAGAGAGAAAGCATAGAGCCGACCTATTCGTGCTACAAGCATAATAGACCTGCAGGATGGCTCTACCATGTGGAAAAAAGCTTATTTAGATATCCACAACTTTTTGTCCAACTAAACTGACTTTTAATACTGATATTTTCAGTCTGCATATTATATCTGTTGGTAATTTCTTGATAGTCTGAATTCGGAATAAGTGTCGTTTGTGAAAGCTATCAAATCTGGATCCGTTAGATTTACGCATGCTCAGGGCCTGTTTTATAAAGCATCTCGTATTTTTCATTCATAATTTTTTTGTGGTTTGTCTAAAAACACAACTGTTAACACACTGTTTCCAATCTGCTTGTTTACAAAATGTTGCGCTACTTTATGATCTGTAAGAGATTCACCCACAGTGTACCTTTATATTCACCGGCAACTGCCTCGCAGGTCTGGTGATCGTAAACGAGACTGCTGATCGTGTGGTCCAGAGTTTGAATCCCAGTCGAGCAAAAAATCAGTTCTTGAGATTTTCTGTAAAGAAATTCTCATTAGCATCCCTGAGTCAGGAAGTTGGCGGTGTTTTACGAAAAGCACGTAAAGACGTTGGTCTTACGCCTGATCCCTTTTCGATCATGTTAGATTGCAATAACATGTAGCATAATAACAAACTAAACATATTATAATCTTATATTTTTCACTCGTTTAATAAACTGTTTTGACATAAACTTTAAATTATTATTGAAAATTCGTCCAATAATCGAACAGTTACAGCCTATCAAAAGTCCACTGCTGAACATTTGCCATAGTTGCCAGGTTTGGCAAGCGGGTTGGCAACCACAGTTTTTTATTTCTTAATGCTATTAGGAAGATGCATAAACAAGGAAATGGGTAACCATTTCCTTGTTTGTTTGCCCCCCCCCCCCCCCCTGACGCCTCTTACAATATCATATGTGTAATAAATACTTACGTATAATGAGTCAATTCGGCGATTAGACGGAGCAATGATGGGGCGCGTTATGAAGGAGAGCGGAGTCCCCCTGCCCGCGATATCTGCGGTAGTACCGGTCGGCTTCGCTTGCGTACCTGTACGCCCGTTTGGGGGTGTCACGTACATGATACGAGGGCGGCACTGAAAATTTTGGGAATCAAGCAAGGGACACAACATTACTATTTAAAAATGTATTTATTGCTTTTCGAAGTATTCGCTGCGAAATTTGACACATTTTTCCATACGATGGAACCAATCATTGAAGCAACCGTTCCATTCGGAAGTTAGGGTCTCCAAAATTGCCGTTTTGTAGGCGTCCACAGCTTCTTCAGGTGATGATAATCTCTGTCCACGCAATTTATTCTTTATTTTAGGGAAAGTATAGAAATCATTAGGGCTTAGGTCGGGGCTCTACGGCGGATGGTCTAATAATTCTATGTTTTCTTGCTCTAAAAACTCTTTTGTTCTGTGTGCGGTGTGAGAACTGGCATTGTCGTGATGGAGGATGATGCGGCGGTTGCAGTTCTCTTTACGGAGTTCGGAAACGACCTGTGGCAAACAAATGCTAGCATACCATTCTGCATTAACCGTTCTTTGTCCCTCAAGAGGAATAGTCGTAACATCGTCGTTGACGCCGCAAACGGGCGAACCTCAATGTTTCAAAAAATTACCGGAGAGCAAGAAAATATTTATTATTCCCCGATTACTAGATTTTTTCATCAGAAAATTAAATATATTAGAGTTAATAAAAAACTACAAGTAAGATTAATTTTCTGATGAAAAACAGCTAGTAATCGAGGAATAATAAATGTCTCCTTACTCTTCTATAATTTTTTGAAAAATTGAGGTTCGCCCCTTTGCAGCGTTAGCGACGACATGGCCGGTTTTGGAGACAAACGTGGCCACCATTTTTTTGCAACACTCCGTGAACGAACAATTTTTGTTGGCTTTAACTCATTTTCGAACACCCAAACTCGTGACTGGTTTTTTGTTTCGGGTTCGTACGTCGTATATCCAGGATTCGCCACCTGATACAATGTTGTATACAACATTTGAGGATCCTGCGTGGAATCTTTCGAGAGTTCTGACGCACCAAATAATGCGAGCCGCTTTTTGCTCTTCACAGAGCGAATGCGGTATCCATCGGGAAAACAACTTTTTTACACCAAACAATTAGTGTTCATGCAAGATTATTTGTATTTAACTCATGCCAATGTCTAAAATTGCCTGAATTTCGCGGTATGTCACATGTCGATCTTCCTCAATCAGTTTGCGCATAGCATCAACGTTTTCTTGGGTGACTGCAGTTTTTGGACGACCTTGACTGGGATCATCACTGAGCTTGACACGTCCATGTTTAAATTCAGCAAACCAGCGATAAATTGTGGTTTTGGATGGGGCTTCATCACCAAATGCAGAAATCATCCGGTCAACACACTGTTTTTGTGTTAAACCACTTCGAAAGTCATAATAAATCATCGCTATTGAATTTTCTCGAGTCAATTCCATTTTCTCAACGACTAAACAAGTTTGACAAAAGCTTGTGACAAGACCGAGAATCTTTTTTTAAATAAATAAATGGTATACGATTTTTAAAACCAAGGGGTTTTCAATTAAAAAGATTTTAATATGACAGGAACAGCGGAAATATTCCATTCACGATACTTTTAGTGCAGCCTAAGTATTACTCGATATTATTTTGAATTATTGGGAGATTGTTTGACGCTTTAGGTAAAATTGAATTCTAATAACCATGTGATCGTCTTCGTCTTTCATTACGTTTTTTATTTGTATTATATGTAGGGATTAAAAATCATTATATCATTAAATTTAACAGAAGATAATTAAAAAAAACAATTGTAAATGTCGTTAATAGTTGTCGGTTGAACATCTGTAACGAGGCGGTTGAATAAACAGAACCAACGTATAATTTTAACCTATTTATTTATTCTGTTCAACCACCTATCAAATATATTAAGCGGAATACCGGAGATAATGATATATAGGTAAAATATAGTAAAATTACGTAGGTACCTACCAGCACAAGCCTGTTTCCATCACGACGAATCAGGTGAAGCTGCAGAACGCAACTAGTTATGTAAAGTAGTAATTAGTTTGTATCTTTGTATATAAAAATAAATGATTACGAGGAATACTGGTAGAATATAATGTTATGATATTATTATTTAAGGAAATGTTTTCATCATCATCATCGTTACAGCCCTTCACAAGTCTACTGCTGAACATAGGCCTCCCCGAAGGAATGCCACCAAGTACGGTACTGAGCCACCTGCATCCATCGACTTCCTGCATGTCTTACCAGGTCGTCACTCTAGTGGGGGGACGCCCTACACTTCGTTCGCCGGTACGAGAACCTTTCTCCTCCATCGGTTGTTGGTTCTTCGAGCTATATGGCCAGCCCATTGCCACTTCAGCTTACTAATCCATTGGGATATGTCGGTCACGCTGTTCTACTGCGGATATCCTCATTTCTAAGTTTATCACGCAGAGAAACTCCGAGCATAGCCCTCTCCATAGCTCGCTGAGCGACCTTGAGCTTCCTCATACGGCCAGCAGTGAAGGACCACGTCTCAGTTCCATAGGTCATCACTGGCAACACGCACTGGTTGTACAGTCTCGTTTACAAGTTTTGAGCTATACCTGATTGAAGTTGTGCCGTAATTTCCCGAACGCTGCCCAGCCGAATTGAATCCGTCGACTGACCTCTCGGTCGAAGTTGGACTTACCTAGTCGGACTATTTGTCCCAGGTAAACATACTCGTCAACAACTTAGAGCTTAGTGCTCCCAACAACTACCGGCATAGGTGTGACATGGACGTTATACATGATCTTTGTTTTGTCCATGTTCATCTTAAGACCTATCCGTTGGGAGGCACTATTGAGGCCATTGAGCATAGTGCTTAGGTCCTCCAGCGGTTCTGCCAGGACTATATCGTCGGCAAATCGAAGGTGAGTGATGTGTGAGTGATGACCGTTGATGTTAATACCGCATCCTTTCCAGTCCAGAAGCTTGAAAACGTCTTCCAATGCAGCGGTGAAGAGTTGCGGAGATATAACTTCATCCTGTCTATCAGAACAGAACCAGAGTACGAAACCTATTCAACTGCAGAGAGGTGTACTCTCTGCAGTTGGATAGCTATCGTAGCCCTACTGTACAAACACTTCAGCACTTCGATATACCGACAGTCAACTTGGCACCGCAGAAGGGACTGCAGCACCGCCCAAATTTCGACGGAATCAAAGGCTTTCTTATAGTCCAGATACGCTAGACTTAGTTAGAGGCAAATTGTACTCCTCGGACTTCTGTATAATTTTCCGAAGGGTCTGTATGTGGTCTATGGTGCTAAAGCCTTTTCGGAAACCGGCTTTTTCGGGAGTCTGGAAGTCGTCGAGTCTGCATACGAGACGATTCGTAATGACTCTCGAAAACAGTACCTAGACGCGGCTTAGAAGGGAAATCGGTCCGTAGTTCTTCAAGAGAGCGTTGTCGTATTTCTTGAAGAACAGGACCATCGCACTTCTGCTCCACGCCTCCGGTGTAGTGCCACTATGGAGGACGGAATTAACGAGCTTCAGAAGGACTTTTAAGTACCGGTTTTCCACCCGCTTTCAGAAACTCCGCTGTAATTCTATCCTCGCCTGGGGCCTCGCCGTTTTTAAGCTGCTGGAGAGCTTTTCTAATCTCGCTCATACTGACGTCCGGATTATCAAATGTTTTAGTGAAAACCAATGTGTATATGACAGTACTCATGGGACGATATGCAGTAGTGGATATTCTTACACCGTCACTACACGGTATGTCACGGCAAAACTAAATCGACCCCATGAAAACGAATCGATACGACGAACGAAAACGGTACCAAACAAAAGCATCAAGCACATTCCGTTTGCTACGCACAAACAAATGAGTTTCACTTCCTCATTCTAATTAAGCAAGTGTTTAGAACGATGAAGCTGTTTCTACTACATTCTGTAGACTTTAACTTCTGAGGTTTCTATATATACATTAAGTAGGTTATATTCTTGACCTATTTCTTGAATGAGTTTCTCGTTTGCTAATAAAACCAAGGACTGTTAATCGAAACTTATGGCAAACGGCTTATGAAATCGATTTCCAAATCAATCTAAAAGCGGATTTAAAACGGCTTGTGTAAAAATGGGCACATCGCCCATGGTAGACATGTCCACTATTTCTAGTAACATACTTATTAGGTATTTTGCAAATGAAATAATAACTTCTAATTATATAATAAACTTTATTTTTGTAAAATAAGTATATAAATGGTTACATAAAAAGTATAAATTTATATTTTCTTTGTATATCAAAATCCTTATTACCTACCCATAATAACTTTATTTTAAAAGTGATGTGTTTTAGAAAAAGTGTAGATAAAATATTGCAAGGAAAAAAGGTGTTCTTACTTTACTATCCTGAATTAAACAAACTCAGTATTTTTAATTATTTTTAACCTGCTAAAGTATTAAGATATAGTTTAAATAATAATAATATGTTAAATTACGTAAAAACTGCACTACATTCGCTTAAGAATTTGTCTGGCAATTAAGTCTTGGAATTTGTGCAATTCCTGTTTATACTCAATTCTTTTAAGAATCTGTTCGGCGGTTCTAAGGTTGCTTCAAATGTCTCGGTTGTTGTAACATCATGATAATTAAATCTCATCTTTACCCGTTACAGTAATATTATAATATAATGATTTCTTATATTTACGCGAACACTATACATTTAAATAAAACTAGTTTTACGGATTTTATGGCTTATATTAACTTATATTTCCGACGTTTCGAACACTTTCCTGCACCCATGGTCACGGGGAGGGGGGGGGGGGGGATTCACAAAGGTTTCCTACCATTTTGTTACCGAGATTAAAAACTTACATCTGGCAGACAATGAAACTATGGTCAGTTTAGATGTGCAGTCTCTGTTCACATACTTACATGTTGAAAACTGCATCTCAATTGTAACTAGAAGGCTGGAGGAAGACAATATGCCCGTAGAATATGCAGTATTACTCGGACACTGCCTAACATCCAGCTACCTATTGTGGAAGGAAGAGTTTTACCAGCAAGTAGATGGTGTGATGATGAGCTCACCCGTATCTCCCAATGTCGCCGATATATTCATGGAAGCCTTTGAAAAAGCCCTACTTACTCCTCCGTAAATCCAAGATCAAGCGGTATGTAGACGATACTTTCACATTTCTACCTTTAGATAAAGTAACTGCATTTTTAGACCATCTGTTAAGATGCAGTTATCCATGAATTCTAAAATTCAGATCACAATGGAGTTAGAGGCAAACAAATCTTAGGCTTTTCTAGATGTGTTAGTAATTCGGAATCCTGATAACACCTTGAATCACACTGTCTATAGAAAAAAAACCCTTACAGATAGATATTTAAACGGCGATTCTCATCACCATTCTTCACAGTTAGCTACCGTGGGTAAATCTTTGTTTCAGGGAGCACGAGGGATCTGTGACAGTAAACACCTGGCTGCCAAGCTCCGACACATCAAGCAACTTTTTCACGACAACAAGCTTCGGGTCCCGCGCCTACGTCACAGTGAACGAGTGAAGCCGACCAGAGTCGAGCGAGTGCCTGCTGTACTGCCCTATGTCAGAGGTGTCACTGACAAGATTGGCTACATCTTGAAGCGTACTTCCATTAAAACATACTCCATGCCGCCGAAGAAGATTAGTCAGTTTTTACCATCAGTCAAGTGTAATATTCCTCTGCAAGATGCAGGAGTGTACAAGCTTGATTGTGAATGTGGTCTCTCTTATATAGGACAGACTAAAAGATCAATGAAAACCCGCATTAAAGAACACATAGCTGATGTGAAGAACCTACACTCCGGTAAGTTTGCAGTCTGTGAACACATATAGGATCACCCAGTCACTACATTAGATTTAATAGACACAAATCCTTGCTAAAGAACACCGATTCCTTCCAAGGATGATTCGCAAGCCTATTGATATCAAATAAACATCCTAATTTCAGTAAAGAAGATAGCTGGGTGCTACCATCTGCTTGGGATCCTACAAATCCTAGAAGATACTGTAAGTTCATACTGCGTAGATCGGAAGAAAAATTAATAATTTTAATCTGGAGGTAGCTGTGGTTATGACATTGGGACGTCAAACACCTCAGTCCCCCTCCCCCCCGAAACATGGGCGCTGTAAAGTGCTCGAAACGTACCAAAAAAATATTAAGTTAATATACGCGCTAAAACGCGTAAAACTAGTATTTTTTTAAATACTAGTAATGCTATTAAACATTAATAATATTCCCTTTAACCACTTCTGGTAAGCTTAAAATGCTTGTGTTAGAAGTGGTTCACGACAGTAGTCGAATGGCAGATTCGAACCCACGACCTTTCGAGTTCTCGGTCCGCACTCTGCCATTAGGCTACTGACGCTTTAAATATTATATTTTATAATATTAACAATTATAATCCATACTCTTTAAGAATCTGTCCGGCAATAACAAGTCTTTGAATTTCTGAGGTTCCTTCATATATCTCAGTTATTCTAGCATCGCGATAATGTCTTTCTGCTGGCATATCTGTCACATAACCCATTCCCCCAAGAATCTGAAAAAAACAGAAATCTTTGAACAGAAAAAACTGGAATTGCCAGCATCATCATCATCATCATCATTTTAACAGTGGTAGAGCCACGCGGCAGCTTTTGCTGTCGCACGGATGGGCCGGCTCAAACCGGGGTGGTACCACGACCTCACAGAATACCAGCGTGAAGTAGACCTCTGCGTTTCGTTTGGTGAGTGCAGGTGGCCGGAGGCCCTTTTTACTGGAATGAGGCATTCCATCTTAGTCCTCACGGGTGACAACGCATCTACATTTTGATATGTAATAAAGGATAGATGTAGATGTCTATGGGCCGCAGCAACCACTTACCATCAGGTGGACTGCGTGCTCGTTTGTCACCCTTTTCCTATAAAAAAAAAAAAAAAAAAAAAAATCTATCTATCCATCTGACTAGAATGTGGGTGTCTTCAAGCCAAGAGTGAACAGGCTTTTGTTGAGTAATGTCAGTGCATTTTATCATTTTTGGCTGCATCACCACTTACCATCAGGTGGCATAGCAGTCAAGAACTGGCTTAGAATAGTTAAAAAAACTGCAATACAATAAACAAATGTTTTACAATTTAAAAAAGCACTGCTATTTAATTTTGATTTATTTTCCATAAAATCCCTACACTCCATGCACACTATAATCAAAAAATATAATAAAAGGTATTTTTAACACTCAATTTAGTTTGGATCATATAGAGAAAAGTTAATTACCTGAATACACTGATGAGACAAAAATGTAGCAGCTTCTGATGCTGCTAACTTAGCCATAGCTGCCTCCTTTGTGAATTTTTGTTTGTTATCCTTTAACCAGGCCGCACGCCAAGTGAGCAATCTGGCAGATTCTAACTTTAGTGCCATATCTGCAAATTTGTTCTGGATGGCTTGTAACTTAGAAATAGGTTTGCCAAATGCTATTCTTTTTGATGCATATTCTACAGCCACATCCAAGGATGCCTGTCAAAATTTAATATTGATTATGAACATTGTAATGATTAATTAGCCTATAAATTAAAAAAAAACATAAATAGATACTGAGTTATCTGTCACATGCTATGTGGTAAAAGAAAACACCTGTGAGGAAACCCATATGTCTAAGAAATAAAATATTTTTTAAGGCGTGTGAAGTTTACCAACATGCACTACAATAAGCACAGCAGACAAATTTTTCCGTAACTCATTTAGAAATAAGAGAAAGCCTATGCCCAGCTGTGATACCAGTATTATAGGCTGTAACTATACTTTTGTTATTAAACTTTTATTTATTTGTTTAAACTTAATGTACAATGTAGTACTTAATGCCAAAAGGCATTCTCTCCCAGTCATCCATTAAGCCAAGCGGAGATAAATGTATGAGTTAGTGAAGCAAATATATAATTAGATTGCAATTATTGTTAACTATAAAAGTATTCAATATGAATAAATTTTATATATAGCTGGTATACAAAATTAAAAAGATGTCATTGTTTACATTAGCATCTGCCAATATCGGGTGACATCCCTTACGGACCCTGTCATTTGAGATGTAAAAAAATGGCCATCCGCATAAGGAGATAATCAGCAAGACTATTATTTACTTTTTACTCTATGGCCGTATGAGGAAGCTCAAGGTCGCTTAGCGAGCTATGGAGAGGGCTATGCTCGGAGTTTCTCTGCGTGATAAACTTAGAAATGAGGATATCCGCAGTAGAACTAGAGTAACCGACATAGCCCAACGGATTAGTAAGCTGAAGTGGCAGTGGGCCGGCCATATAGCTCGAAGAACCGACAGCCGATGGGGAAGAAAGGTTCTCGAGTGGCAGCCTCGTACCGGTAGGCGAAGTGTAGGGCGACCCCCCACGAGATGGAGTGACGACCTGGTAAGACATGCAGGAAGTCGATGGATGCAGGTGGCTCAGGACCGTGCTTTGTGGCATTCCTTGGGGGAGGCCTATGTTCAGCAGTGGACTTATGAAAGGCTGTAATGATGATGATAACTCTATGGCTGAGTAACATTTTTTAAAGTCTTATATAGTTCTATAAAAATAAATAAATAGGTAGGCAATAACTTCATTACTCAATTTTAGCTATACAATGTCTCAACCAGATATATAATTTAAAATTTTAAATTTTGTACAGCCAACTTCAATATAAGTTATTAAGAATAACTCAATAACTACTGGTCTGACCTTGATCAAATTCATATGGGACCACACAAGAAGTATCAGCTTTCAAATAAAAAAAGAATCATCGAAATCGGTTCACCTAGTAAAAAGTTATGAGGTAACACACATAAAGTACAGTCTCCTTTTTGGAAGTCGGCAGAAAATATTAACGAATAAATAAGCATAAATAGTTGCAATAAAGAATGTCATGCAGAAAACCATATCATATAACCTAGCCAAAATATGAAGTTAGTCTTATAAGTACCTGGGCTATACCTAATGCTTGTGCTGCAATACCAATTCTGCCTGCATCTAATGTCATCATAGCTATTTTAAAGCCCAAACCAGGCTCTCCCAAAATACTGTCCTTTGGTATCTCACAATCTTCAAAAATAAGTGAACAAGTTGATGAACCTCTAATACCTAATTTATCTTCCTTTTTACCTAACTCTAAGCCTTTAATTGGTTTAGGTACAATAAAAGCTGAGATGCCCTTGTGTTTTAGGCTTTTATCAGTTGTGGCAAACACAACAGATGCTTTGCTCTCATAGCCATTAGTAATCCAACATTTTGTACCATTAAGAATCCACTTATTTCCTGCATCTTTGGCTGTAGTAGACGCAGCTCCGGCATCTGATCCATTCCCTGGCTCTGACAATGCAAAGCATCCAACATTATCCCCTAAAAGAATAATATAGTATAAATTTTGAAATCATTTATAAATTTACTACTTTAGTCTAAAAGTTGTAAAAATAAAACAAATTGAAAAAATTACATTGCCAACAAACCCATGCAAAAAGGTGTTACAAAATCCTTTTTCTGTTTATCGGTACCACATAGCATGATAGGACCAAGGTATAATGAATTATGTGCAGACATAATCACTCCAGCCGAGGCACAGCCTCTTGATATTTCTTCTAAAGCTATAGCATATGCCAGATAATCTAGACCAGCCCCACCCAACTCTTCTGGAATAGCTATTGCCATAAGGCCAAGTTCACCCATTTTTTTAATTGCATCAGCAGGGTATTGGTGATTTCTATCGTACAAAGCAGCATTGGGTTTTAACTCTCCTTCAGCAAAATCTCTGCAAGTCTTAAACAACATTTGATACGTGTCAGGTAATGCAGAAAGTGAAGCTATGCATCTGGACTGCTTTGCTGAAGATGAAACTGTAAAAAATACGACACATAAATTAGGTATTTTCAACGAGTGTCTAAATATAGGAAAATTTGCTCAATATACTTTATTCTTACCAAGGAAGTTTACCCTTTTTGAGAAAATATTCAACATTTTGGGTAAAAAAACAAAACACCTAGGTCAAAATATAAGTAGAATTTGAATAACACACTCCACTTTTAATACTCTCTTTGTTGACTAATTAAACCTATATATTATTAGTTGAAATTTAATTTGTCTTGTACTTGTAATCTTGCTAAACTTGTAATAAAAATAAATCAACCTTTGAAACTTTGATTTGGTAGGTAGGTTTGAGAAAAAAATATCGATATATCGAAATTATAATGCTATTTTTTACTAAAAATATCGAAATATATTGTCGATATTTTAATTCGCACTGTATTGATATATCGATATTTATTTAAGAGTATGTATCAATTTTCAAATTAATTTAAGAATTCGTATCAATTTCAATATATTTTAAAATTTTGTATTAATAACAAAACATGTAACAACAAAAGGAAGTACAAAAGCATTAATGTGGTTGGTTGTCGCTTATTTTCATCGTCCAATCCTCAATAATATAAAATTTTGGAACATATCTTTACATCATGCAAATGATGACGATAATTTGATATTTATCACACGATATATATCGATACTGTTTAAAAATATCGATTTGATATATATAGATAAATTTTTTTCCTTGCCCATCCCTATTAGTAGGTATCAAGCACAGACCAAAGATAATATAATCCATAGATCACTGTATATATACTAGAGAATAAAATGATAGGAGCCAACCATGAAGTTATAGATAAAGATGGAGGCCACACTTGGAACAACAGCTTGAGTCAAATACCTACGTATCTTTATCTCACTCTCTGTGGTCTGACTTCTCTTTTTAGTGTGGAACACAATATTGCTATGTAATATTTGAATCTCCCGGTAAATTCTTAGAAATAATTTCCACACTAACTAAATCAGAAGTTAAGCTCTGTAAAATAATGTACCAATAAATAAATAGTTGATCTACGATTAGTTACATTAAAAATTCCAAAATTGAAGGTCTCGTATGCATTATCGGGTTAACAAATCAATTAATTACACTCCCATTTCCTAAGGGTTCGGTAATGTGGCAACATTAGCCCTATATGTCAACATAAATTAGACAAATATGGCGGTTGTTTACTTAGCTGTTCACAGCGTCGTTTGAGATATTTTTATAATTCAAGATTATTTTTGTTATAATTCAAGAAATGGTGCAAACTTGTGTAGTACGTGGTTGCGGCAGTAGTTGGTGTCCAGGAGGTTTTTTTTTTTTTTTTTTATAGGATAAGGGTGACAAACGAGCACACAGTCCACCTGATGGTAAGTGGTTGCTGCGGCCCATAGACATCCACATCTATCCTCAATTACAAGTCAAAATGTAGATGCGTTGTCACCCGTGAGGACTAAGATGGAATGCCTCATTTCCAGTAAAAAGGGCCTCCGGCCACCTGCACTCACCAAGCGAAACGCAGAGGTAAACCTCTACTTCACGCTGGTTTTCTGTGAGGTCATGGTACCACCCCGGTTCGAGCCGGCCCATCCGTGTGACAGCAAGAGCTGCCGCGTGGCTCTACCACTGTTAAAAATATATATATGATATATATATGGTGATATAAGATTTCATACGTGTGTTTAAATAGTGACTTCTGGCATTGAATACTTGTAAACATACTTTTTTGTATTTTCACTTAATTTTTTGCAGAAACGTTTTATCAGTGTTTTAAACATATTAGTAAATTATAACTTTGGCAAAATCAAATAGTTTTACATTAAATTTAATTAAGTTTGAACAATTTTATTGTTTTCGTTTAAAAGAAATCGTACTGAAGTAGTGTGACCATATTGACGATGTATCTGAGACTTTCCGTGTGACCTTAACTAATTATATTATGTACATGTTTCTTATTATGTTACCGGAAATGCATGAAATTTAGGAATTATGTACACTTCCTATATATTCTATATAATGACGGATTTCATAGATTTCATAATATTAAATTAAAAATTAGTAACATAATATATTCTTTTGGTAGACAATTTATTTTTATTTAGTCTTTGTTTCTCATTATTCTGATACTTTAATTACGTTTATAATAATTATGTATTTAGAAATGTAGTAGTTTAAAAGTATGTTATAAAACAACATTTTGTAAAATATGTTATTATTTGCAGACAACAAGTGCATTACATGAAGAGTCTATTGTGCAAATAGCTGCTCTGGCTGTACCAAGCACTAGTTCTGGCATTTATGAAAGTAGTTCTGCACTTAAGGAAACAGAAGTGAAAATGTATTGGCTGTAATATTGAAGAGCAAACTAGTAAAAAACAATGTCGAAAAATTCTTGAAAATTTATGCAATCTCAACAAATTACCTGTAAGTTTCCTTTTCCTTTATTACTAAATACATACCTTTTGTTTGTATTTATTATGACTTTAATATTACATTACATAATGTATTATATAGCTTAAAACACATACATATTTAAACTCTTTAGTGCCAATCGCAGTGTGGTAACCGTCACTACGACACTAAGCATAAAGTTTCTTGTTTGATGCTTCATTTATGCGTGCTCATGAAGGCGCGCTCTGGTGTATTATGTGTTACCTATTAAGTGATGTAAATTTGTACTGACATTATTATGTAGAAAAGTTATTTGTTTCTTTTTTTTGTTTGAGTTCTCTAATCTCTGGAACTATACCAGTCTGATTTGAAAATATTTTTTTGCATCTTTAAAACCAATTTTTCAGGAAGGCTATCTAACATCACGCTACGACCCTTATGAACGGAGCAATACGATGTACGATGCTAAAAATACTGATTTCATAAAGTTTTCTTGTTTTCTTAGGTCAGCAGTGAATACGACGATCCCGCGAAGATTGGTAGGGGCGTGCAAGTGAAAATAAAGTGTACTAAAGAAGAAATACTTGAGATGAAAACTAAGATTCTTAAGCAAAAAGTGGCGCGCCAAACTAAAAAATTCAGGATAGGTCTTTTTTAATGGACACTATTAAAAAGTATACGGGTCAGTCAGAAATTGAAAGTATTATTCAAGGGCGTTTTGCTCATGCCTGTAAGGACTTCAAAAAGCCACAGAGTAATCAACATGGTGTGAAAAATTTCAATAAATAATTTTAATATGGAAAGTGTTTTTATTTATTTTTTTAAGGTTTTTAACAAACCATGTAGTGGCGGTGTGAGAATATCCATTACCCCATATCATTCCGAGGGTGTTGTAAGAGATGTCAGAGGGAAAATGAAACAGGAGATGGGCAGTGGCATCTTCCTGATAACAACTCAAAATAATAATATATTACCATTCCTATTATAGTACATATGTTACTAAAAATCTATGAAATCCGTTATTATATAGAATTCCTAGGAATTGTAGATAATTCTTAAAATGAACTGGATGTGTGGGATATAGTATTATACACATTTCAGCTCAGAGCAACCTGACTCTGATGGGTTAGGTCAGAAGGCTAAGGCAGGAGCTCCGCTACGCTGCTTTAGTCCTCGTGATATTTTTTTTAAATAATTGTCCAGAAATAGATTTAGTCTATCTGAACAATAAATCAGGTATATTTTGCCCAATTCATTGATCACCCGGGGTTATAATAAATTTTAATTTTATATTTCGTTGGTATCGTTTAGGAATTGTATACAATAACCAGAAAATACATTATCGAAATGGTAGTTATAAAATATTCTCTGATATATTTATTTTCCACATTTTCTAAATAGGCTCGGCATTATATGGGTTGTGACGGAAATGCGTGGTCATATTTTAATACCGGTTCTGCCCATGGAAATGTAAACCTATCTTCATAAAACTAGTCAATTCCCAAAAAAATTGTACAAAAATTTATAATCTATATAGGCTAAGTCTTAGTAGTAAACAGAGATATAGATATTTATAAATAAAACAATGTAACTAAACTACTTATAGCGATATCCTGGGAAAAATAAAATAAAGGTTACCTACTTAGAAAGGGAGGGTCTGCCCACAGAGAGCGAGATAGTAATACATATTTTTTGCTTCAAGTAGGTATTCGGAGTGTGGTCTCCATCTTTATCTATAACTTCATGGAGCCAACGTAGTATGGAGTGTAGAGTAGAAGGAGGACCATCTCTGTATATGAAAAGTGTCCCTAAAAACGCGTCCAATAAGGGCGGCGCTGCGGTAGCATAGGATAAATTTAAAAAAAAAGCGCCAAAAGTAATTAGAATAAGATGGAGAAATAAACAAGGACCGACCAATTCGCTTGGTTTTCTACTACGTAAATAGTTGAGGTTTTGTAAACTGGCATTTTACTAACTACTCTAGTCATGAATTTTTTTAAATATTTTAATTTAGCTGACTTCACTCCGTCTACAACAGCTATGTTCATATCGTAGTTTTTCAGACGCCAGCGCTATTGTGGTAGGTTTTGGAACCTCTATTTTCAGTATATATTGGGACACTTTTTCAAGTTTCGCACCTTATAAGATGGTTCTCCTTCTACTCTACACTCCATACAACGTAGTGATTAATCACTACGTTGGCTCCATGTTGTAAAGAAGCCCATTGACGATACGTACATCAATCCAAATGAGGGCTAATAATCTTTCACTCACCAGATGTCGCTAGTTGTGACTGAGGTAAGGTTTTTTGTTACACAGTGTCAGTTAATTGCGAAATTACTTTTAAATAATAGTTTATCATTATCTAGAGTGTTATATTAATACACAACACAATGCGTCAGTGGTTTGATTTTTAATTTTTTGCACATTATAACTATTTTTAAAAAAAGTCGTCTTTTAGTTATATTTATAGTTTGGTTTATTCATTTCTAATGTAATTAATATAAAATATAACTAATAATACAGAAAGAAACCTTTTTGAAAAGATTACATTTTCCTAAGAAATTATTGTGTCCGCTATGAAATCTGTCAAATATTTTACCTCACTCTAAAGTGGCGCCGCCCTGGTGGCAGGAAAAGTCGTGGATGCCCTCATTTAATGGACGTCTTCCAAAATAGTTTCGTGAGTTTGAAAAGCTTATGCCATTTAAATGGATGTCGTCCAGTTTTGGATTTCCAAACGAATTGAAATCCATGCATCCAAGCCAAATGGACGTTTTTCGCGGCCGACTGTCAGTGTCAAAAACGTGCACCATTTTTGTGATTTTTGTCTCAGTTTGTGTGTTTGTGCTCTGATATTGACGGCGGTACATGTGCTGGATCATAGGAGCTATGTGGCTGAGTCTATGAAACGTTTAAACAAAATTCTACAGATTCAATTATTTGTTTTTTTTTATATAGGATAAGGGTGACAAACGAGCACACAGTCCACCTGATTGTAAGTGGTTGCTGCGGCTCATAGACATCTACATCTATCCTCTATTCCAAATCAAAATGTAGATGCGTCGTCACCCGTGAGGACTAAGATGGAATGCCTCATTTCCAGTAAAAAGGGCCTCCGGCCACCTGCACTCACCAAGCGAAACGCAGAGGTAAACCTCTACTTCACGCTGGTTTTCTGTGAGGTCGTGGTACCATCCCGGTTCGAGCCGGCCCATCCGTGCGACAGCAAAAGCTGCCGCGTGGCTCTACCACTGTTTAAATGTTATTACGTCTACGTCTGCACGTAGTCACGTGCAGACGTAGTAGACTTTGTATTAGCCTTAATTGAAAAATATAAATAGCATCCATGTATATGGCAAGTGAAAGATCCTTTTTGTCACGTCAAGGAATAGAAAAATGCAGCAATGCATGGTTTGTTGGGGTTGTTTGTTTTAAACAATGCCAACTTTCCAACCACCTTTTCATTCATTTTCTCTTAAGTTTTCTCTGTGTTTTTATTGAAATACACACTGCTGTTGCCAGTTGCCACCATTAAAAAATCCATTGTATTATTCGTTCCGTACGTGTAATTGAACAGCGTACAACATTCGAAGTGACGGCGTGTAGGTCCAAATGGGAGTATAGTCAATGTGCCTTTAAACTGGAGTACTTCCATTTGGAAGTATTCCATTTAGAAGCATTCCAAACAGACTTATCTTCAATGGGTACCTTAATATGATGCGTAGACAGAGAATCCAACTGTCTACGAATATGATGCTTATTGCTTGCGCTTAAACACAAACTAATAAGAATTGCTAGCGTATGCATATATAACAAGTCAAACAACAAGCAAACAAGAAAAAATAACTAGCTTGCTATCAAGTAATCTGTGACTACCAGAGACAAATAAACATGTAGCAAACCCCCCTCCCCCTGCCTAGCCTACGAATTTGGAGTATATAATAATAAGAATAATAATTCTTTATTTACTTCACAAGGTATTTTAACATAAATAAGTGACTAGAGCCTCCCTTTAAGCACAGAGCGCCTGTAGTAGGAGGCACCGCTCTTCCACAACTTCACAAACAAAATCTTATGAAATACTTTTAGATAACTAATATAAAAACTAGTGACCGACCGAAGATTCGGTTTCGGCAAAGTTTCGGCAAAAAATCTAGTTTCAGTAATAGTTTCGGTTTCAGCAAAAAAAACTGCCGAACCTTCGGCGGCGCCGAAACTCAGCGTTCGTGGATTATCGTGCGTCGTTCGGATGAGTTCGTGATTCGTGTATTATCCATAATTATACAGAAACAGAAACATAATCTTTTTTATTCAATATAGATTGTAAATAATACTTATTGTAAGTCACTCTTTTGTTTAAATGACCACTGATTCGAAGAAAACCTCTGGCCTTGGAAGAACCAGCAAGAAACCCAGCGAGACTTTTTTTTTGAAACAGATTTCAGAGGCGTAGCTTGGACTAATATAAACGTGCGCGAAGTTGCATCAGCAAGGCCCCTTTTCTTTCGTTCCATGGATCTACCGAATAGATACCTAACATGCATTGACACGACATACGAGGGCGACACTGAAAGTTTTTAGAACTGGCCACTTGTAAAAGATATAATAAAAAACCGGCCAAGTGCGAGTTGGACTCGCGCACCAAGGGTTCCGAACAAATCCGTAGGTATATAAGTTTAAAATTATTAAAAATATTTTTATTACATGATGTAACTAAAAATGTATGCTTTTCGCAACTTTTCCTTTATCTGTACTATAATAGGTTGCTTCGTACCAAATTTTAAGATTCTGAGTTCACGGGAAGTACCCTGTAGGTTTTGATTCCTTTGCGAATGTCGAAAATTTGCGGCATAAACGGCTGTATCTTTTAATTGCGTTGGCTTAGTAGTTTGATTGTTTCACAGCTCCAAGGAACAGTAGACTTGAGTATTTAATATGAATTTCAGCTTGATACCTCCACGCGTTCCTAAGAAAAAGGGTCTTGACAGACAGACAGACGGACAACAAAGTGATCCTATAAGGGTTCCGTTTTTTCTTTTTGAGGAACGGAACCCTAAAAAATTAGTTCAAATTTTGAAAATGGAACTCTGCCAATATTATTGTGTATGTATTTTATTAATTTGTCTTTTCTTTACGATTTGGCTGCAAATTGAAAATTTTCTATGTCACATCAGCATGAATTTAACGCGAGAAAATTTTCGTACACTGGTTTTTTATGAATTTCGATGTTATTTAAGTCAATAAAAAAGATATTATAGACTTCGATTGGCCTTTCACGATGCAGCCCCATTTTGTGCCACTGTTTATAACTGGTTTAATGAGTTTAAACGTGGTCGTACTAATCACACCGATGATCTGCGTGAGGGACGGCCATTGATTTAGTCTTGTATAACTCAATGGGGACGGCCTTCTACGGCGATGACTGAAGATAACATCAGTGTTGTGCGGCGTGTGATAGAGACTGACAAAAAGGTGACTTATCAGCAGATTCGGACAAGACAAGGCATCGGTATGAGTTAAGTACACAAAATCCTCCATGAATATTTAGCAGTCAGGAAGCTTTGTGCCCGGTGGATACCTCATAACTTGACCGAGGCCCAAAAACTCCGTCGTGTTGATTGGTGTCATGAAATGTTTCAAGCATTTAATGGAGGTGACTCAAATGCTGTGTTCGACATACTTACAGGTGACGAAAGCTGGATTTATTGTTATGATCCTGAAACTAAGAGACAGTCTGCTGTCTGGGTGTTTCCTTCCGAGGAGTTGCCAACTGAAGTGAAGAGAAGGCGAAGCGTGGGGAAAAAAGATGGTGGCTCCGTTCTTCGGAAGGACTGGTCATTACGCAACAATTGTTTCAGTGGATTGAAAAACAGTTATTGCAGAGTGCTACACTAACAATTGTTTGCTATTTGTCTTGGAAAAAGTTCGGGAGAAACAACCTCGCAAAAGGATCCTCCTTCACTATCACAAGGCCTCGTCGCACACCGCCAAGCAAACAATCGACTACTTGGCGACGTCAGACGTGGAATTACTGGGTCACCTGCCCTATAGCACCGACCTTGCGATTTTTATTTATTTCCGAAAATAAAAGAAAAACTTCTTAAAAAAGATGTATATGGACACTATTGTGAAAAGATATAATAAGAGTAATAACTTCCTAGTTTGTTTAGTTTTTGATTTTTTAAGAACTTTGAGTATTACCCTCGTACCTACTCATATCTATTAATTCCTGACAAGTCTCGTATTCCGTCAATGTAACAATCACGGTCTTTGAAGGTATTTTAAAAGACCTCGCAGTCGCATTAAAGGGGGTTTCTTGCGAGTCTCCAAACAACACACTTTCACTTCTTCAAGGGTAAAAATGATCAAATTAATAAGTCATCTGTGGTAAAGTCTGGAGGCATCGCATTTTAGGGGGTCTCGCGAGGCCCCTCTTAGTGCGAGGCCGTGGGCGAGGGCCCAGTTCGCCCACACGTAGCTACGCCACTATTACAATCATGTATGTAACCCAATTAACAACAAAAAATAAATTAGAAAGAGCTTGGTTGTGATCACCTCATTCCCAGAGGTTATTATCATCCTTAAATTCCTTAATATTATACTAACCCTTTATATACAAACTTAGTTTATTAAAGTTTTTGAACTTTGAGCGGGTTTTGTATATTTTCTGTGATTTTGTTAAGGCGTGTGTATGTATATTGAGTGTGAGTGTGATATATTAAGTTAATGCTCTCATTGAATAATATTAACAATATTGTGAACACAATAAAATATGTTCTCAATTAGCGAGCAACTTTTTATGGGTGTAAGTGTTTATTTTTATACAAAATTGACTTAAAAAAGTATTTCTTAACGTTAAATTGTTGATTTTTACTTGAAAATAAATAAATATGTTGCTGCATGACTATTACAGTTACTGTTTTTGATTAACATGCATTACTTATCTGTATATGTATAAAAATATACCAGATTCCAGTATACAATCAAAAAAATGAACATGTCTAAAAAAGGTTCGGTTTCGGTTTCGGTTTCGGCCGAAACTGACACCCAGACCGAAGGTTCGTTTTCGGTTTCGGTTGAAAATCCTGTTTCGGTCGGACTCTAATAAAAACGTGCATGCTTGTGTGTGTGTGTGTGTGTGTGTGTGTGTGTGTGTGTGTGTGTGTGTGTGTGTGTGTTTGTGCTATAATTATTTGAGTATTCATATGAGATAGAATATAGATATACGAAATTTCATAGCGACTTTTCAAGGAGAGATTCAATTTCGTCATAACTAAGTGGTTGTAAATACTTTTTTACTGCATTTTTACATTCAAAATGGGTCATTGTGTAAATTCCTACATGTTTATTAATTTTATTGTATAATTCTGCTGCGCGTTTACTATACTGAACTCTAGCAAAAAAAAGTGTGAGTATTTGTAACTTCTGCAACTAATTCTTTTCTCCTCTTTTGTAAAATAATTGGATTAAATTAGAGTTGAAAAAAGAGAATTACAGTTGACGCGAAGCTTCAATCGGGCCCTCATATATCTAAACTAGCTAGCAATTTTAATTCTGCAGCATACGCTGTAAAAAAGATTAGATACCTTACATGTGTTGAAACAGCTAGGTTAGTTTATTTTAGTTATTTCCATAACATAATGTCATATGGAATCTTGTTATGGGGTAATACGACTGACATTAAAACTATCTTTGTTTTGCAAAAAAGAGCCGTAAGAGCAAAAACCTAGGTCCGAATGAATCTGTTAGAGAATAGTTTAAAGAAATAAATATATTAACTTTGCTTCTTAATATATTTACGAGAAATGCAGACCTTATCTATCAAACGATTTAAATTATTATTTATTAAGCAAATATTGTCAAGTAAGGGTTATTATACTACTAAAGCGTACATGACTGATAATGACCCCTGGGAATGAGGTGATCGCTACCATGCTGTTTCTAAATGTTTTCATAACAATTGTATAATATATTATATTGTAAATTGTGTTTTTTTTTAAAGATACCCGCCGGGTTTCTTGCTGGTTCTTCCCAGCACAGAGAGTTTATTGCAAACGAGTGGTACAAGTAAAAAAAAATGACTTTCAATAAGTATTTTGTACTGTAATATATATTGAATAAAAATGATTTTATTCTATCACTACATCTCAGTGAACTTGGCCCCACTTGGTTTTTTTATTTTTGATTTTTGAGTTTTTTGATTTTTTATTAATACAACTTAATTTTAATAAACATATTATATTTCTGAAAAATATGAGAAAAATAATCGTCTATAGAAGGCCGCAAAATAAAGTTGGCAACCTTGTGAGAAAGTGTTAACCATCGAAAATGTCGCCTAAAGGTCTCTCTCTCTCTCTCTTTGTCAAGTATGGAGTTTTGGCGGGAACTTGATCGGCGGCGGTTTGCTGCTCCTGTATTATACTTTAAATAATAGCTTGAAGTGGATTTTGATATGTAAAAGTGGTGCGATTTTATGTTTCAACTGTCTACGCATGTGAATTTTTAGTGGAAACGGTGAAACAAGTGCTCTGATGGTGATGGATTCACAAGATAAGGTGTTTGCATAGGCGCCTTTAGATACCATCGCCAACTGTCAGCTGCCTGCTGGCTCAAGTTGCCGTCAAAATCGCCCAAGGGCTGCACAATGTGACACATCAACATATTGTGAAGCAGTGAACTATGAAGGATAATAATATATAAAGACAAGGCTGTATGGCAAAGTTCCTTTGCCTGCTCTCTCGAGCAAATAATAAAAATAACAACTTTGTCAAGTGTCAACTTTCAACTTGTCATGTCTGTCAAAGTGTCGAATAAAAATAGAAAATTACAAGTACATTTTTTAATACTGAAAATCATTTCATTCATATACTAGTACATATTTTAGATAATACGAAAAAAAAACCAATTATTTTAAAATGATAAAATGGAGATATTGACACGATTTGTACCTACAAATCTTTTTAGATATACTGTCTCCAGAATATTAGTAACTAATGTAGCACATTATACAAGGTAATTATAATATTATGTTATCGGCGTCTTGTTATGCATTTAACATAACCTTATATTTTGTTTTTATTTACCGTTTCTAGATTGGCTGAAGTAGGAAAGTTAGAGTTGCCAAAGACAACCGGAAAATATGATACGGGTCAACTAATTCTTCATAAAGTATTTGGATACAGAGGTGTCATTTTGTTTCCATGGTTGGCAAGGGTTTACGACAGAGATGCTACTAACAAAAAGGAATATGCTGAAAGTAGCAGTGCATCGGATGCTTCTGACGATTCCTTATCAAATGTTGGAAAAGAAGTTAAGGGCCGAACTCACACATTTTATCAAGTGCTCATAGATACTAGAGATGCACCTTACATAGTAAGTATTTTAGGATATTCAATTCTAAACTTTTACATTGCTGAGATAACCACATCTGGCTTTTATCAATGTCAACAAGGCCATATTAATAAATGGATGTACTAGAGTCAATTTAATAAAATAGTTCAATATTGTCCATTGGCTTATTAAAATTAAGGTTAAAATGGTACAACTTTCCATTAACTTCCATCGAGTTTGGTGTTGATACGTATTTTTACAGAAAGGTTACATTTCAGGCACACACACAAAGTTTAAATATGCAGAAACAGGTACTTTTTGAGAACTAAATTAATAAAAATCATATTTTAACAATATTTTGTTGTTTTTTTTATTGGCTTTACGGCTCTGGGTTCTAGCCCTTTTGAGTCTACTTTATTACGAATTTCCATTGACATTCGTCGCATTGAGGGGGAGGGGGGGGGAAGAGGTGTAGGAGGACTAATTCAGAGGGATTTCTGTATCTATTTTGAGACTGCAACCTCTCCGGTGCTGCGGGAAGAGCAGCCTCTATGCCTTTGCGTAACAAATCGCAGGCATCCCTCCTCACCTCCGCAGCTTCGGCTTGTTTGTCACCTTCGGTGACCAGCCTCAGCCGCTCCGGCTCGTCCAATGCCTACGATTTCTTACAGCAGGCGGAGGCTGCTCCCCCTACGCGCCTCTGGTTCTATATAACCACTCTAGGGGTAGAACAGACTCGTACCACGTGGAGTCGGGGTCAATAAATTTGGTTCTTTGACATAAGTAGAACCTAACCTATTTTATTTATTATCTGCTCTAATAGGTACTGTTAAAATAAAACAAATCAAATATAATCAATAATTTATTAATCAATTTTATACACATATTGTATCGCTTTAATTAATTCTTCAAAGACATCTTTATGTTCTATTTTTATTTTTCTTCGCCAAGAATATTCAATGAGCCACTTTATGAAATTTCCTTTATAACCATCCCTACTGAACATCACTTTTAAATTTCGCCAGTAACTTTCTATTCTTTGTGTGTGTGTCCCGTCTGGTGCCACAAATTTATTTATAGGATTGCTGTAGTTTACTTTCTTATATATGTATCCATATTGAGGTAGGTAATCATAGGTTCTCCAAAAATCAATATGTCAATCAATCTCCAAAAATCAGTCAGGCTTAGCTTTCCATAGAAATCCCTCTGAATTAGTCCTCCTAGACCTCCTCTCACCCCCCCCTCCCCCTCCATTCGACGAATGTCTGGAAATTAAATAGGCTCGAAAGGGCTAGAACCCAGAGCCGTAAATCCAATTAAAAAAAAACAACAAAATATTGAAATAAGTGATTTTTATTAATTTATTTCTCAAAAATTACGTGTTTCCGCATATTTAAACATTGTGTGTGTGTGTGTGTGTGTGTGTGTGTGTGTGTGTGTGTGTGTGTGCTTATAAAAATGTAACCCATTTTTTGTGATATCACGACAGCTTACGATTCGAATCGATTTAAAAATCTATCTTTTTCGGAAAGAATCGACATTCGTACTGACGACGACAATGACGTTACAAAATGGCGCCAGTTTTACGCTAGGAATGTAACATAAACATTGCAAAAATAATTAATTTACAAATAATGTTTTTTTTTTTCAAAAAGTACGCGTTTCCGCATATTGAAATTTTATTTGTGTGCTTATAATAGTGTAACTTTTCTGTAAAAATATGTATCAACTCCCAACTCTATGGATATCAATGGAAAGCTAAGCCGTTAAAATTTCCAATATGGACCATCGATTTAAATGCCCATATTTTTTTGTAGATAGTACTCACTAAAAGAAAGCATTTTGCAAAGTTTCAATATGCGGAAATGTGTACTTTTTGAGAAAATAATTATTGAAAATCAGTTATTTTTGCAAATTTATGTCAATTCCTTCGGTAAAACTGACACTATTTTATATTGTTATTGTCGTCATCAGTAGGGATGTCGATTCTTTCCGAAAAAGATCAATTTTATAGATCGATTCGAATCGTAAGCTGATGAATTGATTCACAAAAAAATCGATTTCTAAAATTTCGACATTTTTTCATGTTTGCATTTATGATGGAAATATAAATCCATTTTATGAGAACAAAATCCCCTTCATCAGACAAAATAGGGGGAATGATTGAAAGGTGTTTCTGTATCTATTTTGAGACTGCAACGTCTCCGGCGCTGCGGGAAGAGCAGCCTCTACGCCTTTGCGTAACAATTCGCAGGCATCGGACGAGCTAGAGCGGCTAAGGCTGGTCGGCGAAGGCGACCAACAAGCCGAAGCTGCGGAGGCGACTACTACTACGATTTGTTACAGCAGGCGTAGGCTGCTCCCCCTACGCGACTCCGGCTCTTTATAACCACTTTAGGGGTAGGACAGACTCGTACCAGGTGGAGTCGGGGTCAATCAATTCGATTCTTTGACATAAGTTGAACCTAACCTATTTTATTTGTTATCTGCCCTTAATAAAAATAAATAAATTAAAATAAAACAAATTTCAATAAGAGATTATTTACTATGGTATCTTTCTGGTTTTTCATAAAATGGATTTATATTTGCATTATAAATGCAAACATGAAAAAATATCGATATTTTGGAAATCGATTTTTTTGTGAATCGATACATCAGCTTACGATTCGAATCGATTTAAAAATCGATGTTTTTCGGAAAGAATCGACATCCCTACCGATGATGACAATGACAATACAAAATATTGTCAGTTTTACTGTAGGAATTGACATAAATATTGCAAAAATAATTGATTTTCAATAATTTTTTCTCAAAAAGTACACGTTTCCGCATATTGAAACTTTGCAAAACGCTTTCTTTTGGTGAGTAATATCTACAAAAATATGGGCATTTAAATCAATGGTCCATATTGGAAATTTTATCCAAAATTAATACAGTGGAGAAAGACCTAGAGAAAATGTTATAGTGTAGTACTATAAGAAACATAGATTTATATATAAAAAGTTTATTAAAATGTTAGAGAACAAAAATGAACTAATAATTTTGATTATTCTGATTATACTTATTATATATTTTTGACTGCCTCGTTGGTCTAGTGGTTATAGTCGTGTGACTGCTGATCATGAGGTCCCGGGTTCAAATCCCGTGTCGGACCAAAAAAAAATCAGTTGTTGAGGTTTTCCATCAAAACATTCTCAGTAGCTACTCGGAGTCAGGAAGCTGGTGGTGTCTCACCCCCGTGCCTCGGAAAGCACGTATAGCTGTTGGTCCTGCGCCTGCTCTCTCTCCGGTCGTGTTGGGTTATCTTCCCATCGGACTATGAAAGTGAGGAAATAGAGAGTGCACCTGTGCTTGCACATACACTTGGGCACCATAATCCTCTCCTGCGCCAAAGGCTGGTCTTCGTTGAGACTGGCCGCCGTGACCAAAATTCGGTCTGTAGGACATTATTGTTATTATTATAGGAACTACTGATTTTTAAAATGAAAATATAATTTGTTCAGTTAACTGATTATGCATGTTTACTTTTACACATTTACCTGCAACTTGGCTAAACAATTAGGCACATAATAGGAAAAGCAGTTTCAGCACCCACAACGTATGTGGTATGTGGTAGAGCCACACTGCAACTTTATTATGGTTGTAGCATGAATGGGTTGGCTTGTCCAGGGTAGGACCGTGCTCTCACAGAATACCAGCATAAAATAGCATTTAATGCTGCTGTTATGGTGAGTATAGAGAACAGCAGACCTTTCTTACTGGAATAGAGGCATTTCGTCTTAGTCTTCAGGGGTGACAGCACATCTGCATTTTAATTCTTAATTGAGGATAAATGTAGATGTCTATAGGCCACTGCATCCACTTATCATCACATGGACTGTGTGATCATTTGTCACTCCCATTCTATAAAAAAAAAACTATAATACAATTGATGTTAAATATTGAGTTTGAAATGTAGCTTTGCTCATTCTAGTGCTTAATTCATATTATCTGTTTAACACTTTCATTTGTTGTTGATGACAATTATTGGGCTTATACCATGATATTAATAAAGTAGTATAATTTTTTAAATAACTGATTGTGTTTTTAATGTATTATATTTTCTATATTAAATAAGAATGATTTATTGTTGACTATGCAAACAAACATCGACATGAGGCCAGATTGGAAGAAGAAGGTATTGGCAAAACCAAATTTATTTTATACATGTTGACTCACTTAAAAACAATAACTTGGTGACTGCATACTAAGAATAACTGCTATATATGTTCTATCTTTGTGAGAAACTATTGGGTTAGTATTTATTTTTATTTAAAATAATTATTAAATATAAAACTTTAAATAATTATTAAATAAAATATTTAATAATATTGAAAAGTTATTATTAGCATTGGGTACTTGACATCATGATTATTAAATACCTGCACCATATAGGTTGAATTTTCTTCTTTTAGTAGCGTCTTAAAACTTGCTTAATTTTTTTGTAATATATTATATATAAATGACGTGATTATTACTAATACACTAAATTGAAGATTATTTGCCTGTAAAGACATAATTAAACTATGTGCTCATACAGTTTCTTTAGAAATTTTTGTTTTGGCAACTTCAAAATCATATTTAAATTTAATAAAGTGTCACATACCTAATTATTAAAGAAAATCTCACATAGATAAGCCTATTAATAAACTTGTTTTACTGTATTGAGTAATAAACATTCATTAGAAGGTAATGAAATTAACCTGTTATTTTTGTTATGATAAATGTATGTAATAATAATTCCATTGAAAACAAAAACATTAATTCACAATAACTAATGTGTTTACTGGTTCATGGCTTGAATTTAATTGATTTAATCATTATCATGTAATAAGTCGTATCACAATGTTGTAACTTTGACATTCTTCATCAAATTCATTGCCTTGTAATTGTTCACTGTTTAACATAGGCTTTCCTTAAGTTTAAAAGAAATTCCATGGCCATTATACTTGGGATCTGTGATGATATCAATAGTCTTCTGGGTGATGTTGAATACAGCTACATCATTATATTTTAATAACAACTGTGCAAAAAACTATAATCACTACAATCAAACACAAAAGCAATCTTTAATTTTTACTTTCCTATAGATTTAAATTAAAAAAGTTACATGTGCATTATCTCACTAGATGTTCCGGTTTAGGTGCCTCGCACAGTTTATTTCTTTGTTTACGGTTTTGGTTATTTCACATTTGGCAAATTCTAATACTTTTACTTTGCCCTGTATAGAAGACAACTATTTTCTTTCTAGTTAACTTTTAAAACATCCATAGAACAAGAAAGGGTGACCCTTGTATGCCTTGTACATATTTACTTCTATGATGTTGCTGAGAAATGAAGTTGCGTGAAATGATATGGTGCGATATTTAGTTTTATGAAACAAATATCCAAAAAAATAGACTCATTTTGTTCAATGACGTCATGTTCCATGGGAAAAATGGGAATCACACCCTAGTAGTAATGAAAGCTGACAATGACTGTTAGTCTTGTGACTGATGTAGTTCATGCTTGGTGGATGAATAGGAAACCGGCTTCAAAAAGGGAAGATGTTCTTAATTCAACTGCATTTTTTTTAATGAGTGTTACCTCAGAACTTTTTCTATAACTCATACAAATTTGATCAAGATCTGACAAGTAGTTTTTGAGTTATCCTTAATAACGATTATTTAATTGACTTCTGCTTAGTGAAAGAATAGAAAACATTTCTTATTACTGTACTAAAAGACACTGTCCCAACCCCCTTTTCAACCTGCTTCAAAAAAAGGAGGATGTTCCCAATTCGACTGCATTTTTTTAATGAGTGTTACCTCAGAACTTTTTTCTACAACTCATACAAATTTGGTCAAGATCTGACAAGTAGTTTTAGAGTTATCCTTAATAACGCCTATCTAATTGGCTTCGACTGCATTGACGATGTTCTCATTTTATTTAAATTGAAGTCAGTTGTACAAAATTTTTAATTTTATCACTTGTTTTTGGATGTTTTAGTCATTTTATTACATGATCATAGAAGAGTTCAGTCAAATAGAATTGACCAATAAATGAGCAACTACCGAATCATTTAGAATGAAATTAAAAGGCATGTGAGGTATCTACACAATTAATTTATGGATAGATAAAGACATACCACTACGCTGCTTATATTTCGCTATTTCGTCATTTTTGTTTCCCGTAAGAAAATAAAAATTACTTCGCAATTTATATTTTGTACTAGCTGTTCCTAGCGACTTCGCCCGCGTGTAATTTAGAGTTTTAAATTTGTTGCGCGGAACCCTAATTATTTTTCAAAAATATAAGTAGCCTAAGTTACTCCTTATAACATGAGCTATCTACCTGTGAAAGTCCCGTCAAAATCGGTCCAGCCGTTTCGGATATTAGCCGGAACAAACAAACAGACAGACAGACGGACAGACAGACAGACAGACAAAAATTTTAAAAATTGTGTTTCTGTTATAGGTACCGTATATACTTTTTTATATGCAATTAGTAAAAAACTGTTATTTTGACATTACAAACAGACACTTCAATTTTCTTTTATAGGATAGGGTGACAAACGAGCACACATTACACCTGATGGTAAGTGGTTGCTGTGGCCCATAGACATCTACATTTCTCCTCGTTTTGCGAATCAAAATGCAGATGCGTTGTCACCCGTGAGGACTAAGATGGAATGCCTCTTTTCCAATAAAAAGGGTATCCGGTTCTCTACACTCACCATACGAAACACAGCAGTGTTAAGCTGCTATTTTACGCTGGTATTCTGTGAGAGCGTGGTCCTTCCCCGGCCGAGCCGACCCATTCGTGCTACAACTATACTACTAATATAACTGCAGCATGGCTCTACCACGTAAACAATTTGTATTTGTATATATATATATATATATATATATATATATATATATATATATATATATATATATAGAAATAAATAGTATTAGTAGGAAGTAATTAGAAGGTAATATTACTGATTGTACTATTTCACTTAGTATGAAAATCAGTTTGACTTCACAATGAGTTTGTTGGCTTTACCCTGATGCCAGTGTTGAGCTTAATCTATACAAATTAATAAAATTGAAGTGTCTGTTTGTAATGTCTAAATTACAGCGTTTTACTAAATGCATATGAAAGTGTAAACGGTACTTATAACAAAAATACACTTTTTAAAATTTTTGACTGTCTGTCTGTTTGTTCCGGCTAATCTCCGAAACGGCTGGACCGATTTTGACGGGACTTTCACTGGCAGATAGCTGAGGTCATAAGGAGTACCTTAGGCTACTTTTATTTTAGAAAAATAATTAGGGTTCCTAGCAAAAAAAAAAAAACCCTAAATTACACGCGGGCGAAGTCGCGGGGAACAGCTAGTAAATAATATTTTTTGTACATGGGAGAACTAAGAAGATGCTTTGGGTATATTATATTTAAGTGTTTGACGTTACCAAAATACCTTTTGTCTGTGTTTACTTTGAGTCATTATCAATAACCTACAATTATAGTTGCATATTACACTGCGCTTAAATTTACTGTTTCATATTTAAGAAACAAAATTAAGTCGTTAGTAATGGTAAAAGTTCTTCCGGGTCGCCTTTATCAATGGCCATTCAAGGTTCAACTCTCGGTCATTTCCTGTTCCTAGTCTAGTCTAGTGACTTCATTGCCTTGTAGGGGATAACCATGATACAAAAGGCCACCTAGAAGGTTTTACGAATAAAGTTGTTTTATGAGATACTGGCCAGTTATAATTTATTTTAAATTTTTTTTACGTGAAGCTAGCTCTTATGCCGTCATGCTCCCTCTACGTTGCTCCACCTTTGTTGCTTCTCTGTGTGAGTTGTGTAGTGCGTGTGCTTTTTTTATTTATTTACTCCGCATTTCTGTATTGGTTTACATTAATTACAAATGAATGATAACAGATTCCATGTTGCAACTAATTTTCTCTAAATTATAATCAAATGTGTTGTGTACAAAATGTATACTCATTCCCGTATAGTTATAAAATTTCTTTGAATGACACCTTAATTCATAATAAAAGGTAGAAAATTCACCCAAACTACTTCCTTGATTTATTGAAGAAAAAACCATCTCTAGCTAATAACAATTCCGCTCTCATTAGAAGAATAGGCTCCAATAGTTCTCTTCGACATAAACTTATGTTTATCACAACACTACTCTAGCGCGACTGATGGAGCGCTGCTCATGTCCACGCGAGATACCGCTGTCGGATCGCTCCGCGCCACGCTGCCCCGCAACCGCATCGCTCGACCGTCGCTAATTTCATGCGCGCAGTCAAAATGTTGCTTATTACCGGACCAATAGTTTAACAAGCTTCGAATATTATTCTTGGATACAGGCGCTTCTAAGGCAACCGTGTACCGTTAGCATTACAAAACTCATTACGGCCAACTATCTTTGAGAGGATTGGAAGTGGTCGCCCGGTCGGTTGGTACGGAAGAAAACGAGCAAGCAATTTAACATTTATTTAAAGAGAATAGCCGACGTATGTATGAAGAGATTCAAAACATTGAATCGGCTAGCGTTCCCCATATTTCAGACTAACACCTTCCCGTGAGGGCTAGCTATTTATGAGTATCTGCGTAAATCGGACCTAAATTAATAAATAAAAAGGAAAGATACTCCTGGTTTACTTTGACTTCGGAACTTCAAACGCACTGCAGGACAACAGAACTGAGTTCCCCGTGACCATAGTTGCTGCAAAGCACCCGAAACGTGGGGATTAAAAACAAGTAAAATTAAACGCGATAAAATCCATGAAACTAAAAAAAGCTTTCGTTCAATGTGTAGTGTTCGCGTAAATGTAAGAAATCATTATGTAAACTTAGGTATAGAATATAGATGTTTTATTTCACGAAGGAGTCTCATTCTGCTGCTCAGAAAAGGATGCATCAATTATTTTCTTACATCATTGCCAAGAAATTTTCGCCAAATTCTTTGCGTGCTAACAATACCTGGTGATAATTTTTGATTGTTGAACTCACTGACACTAAAATAATGTTCATGTGTACCTATTCTACAAGTAAGACCAACCCGCCATCCCAACATCGGTGAGATAAAAATACTATACCCGATTCAACAGAGTTAGTAATATATTCCCAGAAAATATACCAGCTCTGACTATCACCACAGAATAAATAAGTACAGAAGTTGCACTCTTTTGATGTTGACTGCTTGCCGACGTTTTAATAGCCTACATAGTTATTATCAATCCGATAAATCGCGCACGCAAGCTAAATAAAACTTTATCGCTGCGCGCGAGCGTCCGTATTACTTTGCATCTTTTCTCCTTACTACGTCATAGAATAAATAAGTACAGAAGTTGCACTCTTTTGATGTTGACTGCTTGCCGACGTTTTGATAGCCTACATAGTTATTATTAATCAGATAAGCTAAATAAAACTTTATCGCTGCGCGCGAATGTTCTTATTACTTCGCATCTTTTCTCCTTACGACGTCACAACGGACTTTCCGTGGTTGCTAAAGGCTGTTAATAAAGAGTAAAAAAATACATTGCGAAATGGTAAGTTACTTAGGTAAAGTATCTATGCTGACTATAATCGACTATATTATCTACTATGTGAGTTCTGTGATGCCCAACACATGTAACTTGCAAGGGCATTCGCTGGGAATCGCGATGCTTGGTTCGTATAGGTAGACAGCGTAAACAACAAATAAACCCGAAATACGATTCCTAACAGAAATATGATCGTAATCTACTTAGTACAAAATCTTGTAAACAAAGTTTTAATTTTAGTATTTTGTGCTATTATAACTTAAAATATTTTAATTACAAAGACGAGTATAGGTATGTAAGTAGGTACCTACTTGGGTAGTGAAGTAAATTTCAAGTTTTGTAATAAAGTGCTTAGGTATTACTTCTGTAGTTAAATACTTACTTAATAATTTTTTCCCTATAAGTACCTATCTAACAAAAAATAAAATAAATTTACCTTTCTTTATCCTTCGGTAGCTCAAAAAATGATATATTATCTGAATCCTTTTAATTGCTCATTAAGTATCCATCCCCGCACAATTATAGTAGGAACGACGTTTTGCTATTATAGTTTATCAAATAGATAGATAATAATTATACATATATATTATTCTTACATTACATTAAAACTTTTTCAACTATTTTATACTACAATTAAATATACTAAACACTAAACAAAAACTATTTCGACGAGTATTTCAACAAGTATTTACAAAAAATTATTTACGTAAACAGCGTTAAAAAAAACTAACATTCAATTGTATAGAGCGCGTTAGCCTCGACTGCGATCTACCCCTGGGGCATCTCGCGATTGTAGGTAATTATTTAACGCAGGTAGCAAGAGTGACAGAGGCCTGCTATCACTTAGTTCAAAATTTTAATTTAAAATACTATAGGTATAGTATGGCCATATGTTAAGTTACGCAACAAAAATAATTTCTTTTTATAGAATCAATGTAATCATTATAAAACTTTCGTACTTATTTATCAAAGTCTGAGTGATTAATTATAAGTTTATTAATAATTTTATTCAGTGATCGCCCTTTGATTTAATACAGGCCTTTAATCGCTCTGGCCACGAATCTATGGATTTACACACTGTTAAAAAGATTACAATCACGAACAAGTCATAAAAAACGTATATGTTAACATAAAAAAAATATTTATTATTTTAGATAGACAGATATATAACTTTTTCATTGGATTCTTAAACATTAAACATTTATAATTACGGAAAAGTTAGTCTTGATAGTTCTGGAGACCTAACCGCTCACTGTAAATTACACAATACGCCAGCAACCCTTGTTCGATCCTCGCCGGCACCAATGAAATTGTAAATTCACGATGTCTCTGACGTTGTTCCGAGATATCTTGATAGCACCGCGAGGGTGCTGAAGGCAGAAAGGACTGTCCTCGGGATGTGCTTTATGAAAGCCATGCGAGAGAGTGGCCCCGGTTGCGTTCCTAACGGAGATCCCATTACCCTTCATATATTCCGATGGTGACCACCGTGGCGTTTTAGCCGATAGGAGTCTGGCATAAGCTTTTCGTTGCCACCGCAGCTGAATGTATCCATGAGGACTTCCCCATGGTGAAAAATAAAAAGTGCTGATTTATCAGGTCCTCGGTGGTTTTTTTTATTGGAGAGGGAGCAAACGAGCATGCGGCTCACCTGATGGTAAGTGACTACCGCCGCCCATGAACAACCGCAACACCAGGAGAATTGCAGATGCATTGCCGGCCTTTTAAAAAGGAGTAGGCTCTTTTTTTGAAGGTCCCTAAGTCGTATCGGTCCGGAAAAATCGCTGGTGGTAAACTATTCCACAAGGAAGTTGTGCGAGGAAGAAGCATCTTCTAAATCGCACAGTGGTGGACCGCCAATCATCCAGATGGTGTGGATGGTATCGGGAGTTCTGCCGCGATGTGCGTTCGTGAAATTTGGCGGCTGGGATTAATCCGAACAATTCTTCAGAGCACTCCCCGTGATAGATGTGATAAAATACGCACAGAGATGCAACATCTCTACGCAATGCCAGTGAGTCAAACCGATCGGAAAGAACTCGGTCGTCGTCGATTCGAACCGCTCTGCGCTGGATGCGATCAAGTGGAAGGAGCTGGCACTGGGGAGCCCCAGCCCAGAGATGGGAACAGTATTCTATGTGAGGCCGAACCTGCGCCTTGTAAAGTTGCAGGCGTTGTGCCGGCATGAAATACTGTCCCGCCCTGCTGAGCATGCCAAGCTTTTTAGAGGCCAATTTGGCCTTCTCTTCCAAGTGACCACGAAACTGCACGTCACTCGATATGTCGACGCCGAGGATTCCGATACTGGCTGAGGCAACAAGGGGAGTACCTTGAAACTGAGGAGATGCGACAAAGGGGTTCTTTTTAGCGGTAAACGCGCAAACTTGTGTCTTCTGAGGATTAAACTGGACTAGATTTAGTCGCCCCCAATCGGAGACTTTGTCCAGCAAAGACTCGACTTCAGACAAAAGCTTGTTCCGGTACTCGGCGACGTTTTCCCGAGAAATATTGGTACGGCCGATGTATAGAGCATCACCATTGCTGTCATCCGCATAGCAATGAATGCTACCGGTTTGTAACATATCATTGATATGCAGAATAAACAGCGTTGGTGATACCACGCAGCCTTGTGGAACACCAGCGTTAATAGGCTTGTAGTCGGAACATGCACTGTCTACTACAACCTTGATGCTCCGATCTGCAAGAAAGCTGGTGATCCAATTGCACAATTTCTCGGGAAGCCCATAGGAAGGGAGCTTCGAAAGAAGCGCTTTGTGCCAAACCCGATCGAAGGCCTTCGTAATGTCTAAACTAACGGCCAATGCCTCCCCCTTGGACTCTATTGCCTCCGTGAGTCAAGTGGACCAGAAGATCACCAGTTGATCGACTCCGACGAAAACCGTATTGGCAGTCACTAATCAGCTGGTGATCCTCAAGGTACCGCATGAGGTGGCAGTTTATAACGGATTCCATTATTTTGGAGAACAAGGGGGTGATGGCGATAGACGTGTAGTTGGACGGGTCTGATCTGTCGCCTTTTTTAGGGATTGGGTGGACAAAAGCTGTCTTCCATGATTTCGGGACTACGCCTAGGGAGTAAGAGTACCGGAAAAGATGCGTTAGAACCGGTGCCAACTCCGGAGCACACGTCCTCAGCACAACTGAGGGGATTCCGTCAGGCCCACTCGACTTGTAGATGTCCAGGGAGAGGAGTGCTCTGCGAACCGAGCGCTGTGTTAACCGCACATCCGGCATGGAGCACGCACACCGCGGGGTGGTCGGCGGTGTGTTCTCCCCGTCATCAAGAGTCGAGTTGGACGCAAAAAGGGAGCCTAAGAGGTCTGCTTTCTCTTTTGCGGCGTGGGCCAGTGAGTCGTCCTCCTTGTGCAGAGATGGTAGTGATGGCTTACAGAAATTCCCTTGGACAGCCTTGGCGAGAGACCAGAATGTACGGGTTCCCGAAGGAAGACGAACTAGTTTCTCGCCAATTCTGCTTATGTGCTCTGACTTGGCCTTGGCAATAACTCTTTTGAAGGACCTGGAGGCGAAGTTACTCTTCTTTTTAAGCATGCTGGTGTTTATATCCCGAGCCGCCGAAGCCTCAGCTCAGGCCCGATAGCACTCCTGCTTACTGCATAATGCATTCTTATAGGAGCGACCGAACCAAGGCTGAGATCTGCCTCCGATGGGTACCACAGATGATGGAATAAATAATTCCATTCCTTGTAGCACCACATCACTGACAGAGTCAGCAACTGCGCTGGGATCATCCGGCGAGAAGCAAACCCGCCCCCATGGGTAGGAAGCAAAAAAAGACCGTATTCCGTCCCAATCCGCCGATCTGTAATGCCAAACACGGCGGCAGAACGCGACCGCGAGGGGAGCGTGAGTGGCACCACACCGGATCAGACAATGTTCCGAAGAGCCATGAGGGGCATCTACGGAAACCTGATATCCGTCCGAATGAGAGGTCAGCAGAAGGTCCAACAGGGAAGGTGTATGATCCTCAACATCTTGAATCCGCGTAGGCGATGTAACCAGTTATGTCAGACCATATGCCAAGGCAAAGTCATAAACAGATCTCCCCGCATGATCGGTTAAACGTGAACCGAGCCATTCGGCGTTATGGGCTTTAAAATCGCCAAGGATCAAGATCTCTGCGGATGGGACCCGTTGTAGCGAAGAATCTGTAGCAATTTGGACGTGGTCGATGAGTCGGTCTGTTTCGGCATTACCGCTATTGGACATATAGAGGCACCCGTAGACGCGCGGATGGTCGTCGCTGTCTACGCGTAGCCAAAGGATGGACAGATCCGAACTTTCAAGACTGTCGAGGCGTCGAGAACAGATGTCCTCTCTGACGTATACGCAAACTCCAGCCCGAGGCACAAAGAAGTGTTCCAATTTTTACCCCGGGTAAGAGAGATACGAAGTATCAGCCGGAGAGGACACCTGCGTCTCGGTCAGAAAGAGCAAGGCCGGCTTCGCCGTCTCAAGATGGTAGTGGACGGCGTTTAGGTTCGAGTGAAGTCCCCTGATGTTTCCCAATCCAAGTGGAATAGCATGGTCGTGGATGCTCAGCGAGGGATTCTCCAAGGGTGCTGGTACCCTCCTGGGGTAGTCTGATGTAATTCCGCCACCATGTTGATGGGGGCGGGGGATTGGGCCTCCACCTGCACCCACCAGACGAAACGCGGAAGCAGAGCTTCCACTTCACGCTGGTATTCTGTGAGGTCGTGGTACTAACCCGGCTCGAACCGGCCCATACACGCAACAGCAAAAGCTGCTGCGTGGCTCTACCACCGTTAAGAAAAACATCTTGAGGAAACATGCATGTAAAGACATGTAAAGTCCGCCAACACGCATTGTGTCAGCGCGGTGGACACTTCCTTGCCCTTGGTAATGTGAGGTGGCGTGTGACCAGGAGTGAGACGTACAATATATAGGCTGTACCTTGTACGGAAACGATAGAAACTTGTAACCCATATGCGACAGGAAAATTTGTTTGATATTTTTTATATATAATTAAATATGTAAACAACATTCAGTGTTTGAATTTAACAAACATAATTTCATTATATTCAATAATTGAAGTAATTCTAACCATTCTCAACGGAGACTAACCATTTGCGCAGTACAGGATTTCAGTGCACAAGTGTGAGCGCAAGCACAGTTTCAAATCCATTCATTACAGCGTATAAAAGTCCAACAGCTGAACATAGTCCTCCGCCATAGATTGCCTCATAGAGACGATTTTGCAATAGTTGCAACGCTTGGCGGTCGGGTTGGCAACCGCTATATTTCATTATTTTCAATTGTTATCAGGAAGATGCTACTGTCCATCTTCCATCTTAATTTCCCATTGTCGCCTCTTACGACACCGGCGGGATGATAAGGGATAGTGAATATTCTTACACCGCCACTACATAGTTTCAAATGCAATTTTGTAATCTAATCTATACTGTAAGAGTGATTTGTTAAACGAAATATTAAATAAATTATCATTATTATTATTATCTATGACTCAAAATATATCTATGGCTTATATACGCCGTGTAGTAGCGGCGTAAATTAATCAACTATCTCATATCCCGTGGGTGTCGTAAGAGGTAACAGAACGAAATGAAACAGATAATAGACAGCAGCCTCTGCTATTAAATCCCCAGAATAATAAAAAAAATGTGGTTAAACCCGCGCCTGTCAGCGTGGCAACTATGACAAATCCCTCCCTCTATGGGAATGAATGGGCAAGCCTATGTTCAGCTGTGGACTTCAATAGTAGGTACCTACGTTGTAAAGAAAGAAAAATATAAAAATATGTTATAAATATTGGATAGATGGATATATGCTTACATAATACATATAATGAAATTTTTGACTTTGATCTCAAATATTTGGCGTTTGATTCGGAATTCCAAATTCAAATTTAGCGATTCATTTGTTTTCGCGCAATTTGATTTTTCTTTAACATTGTTCTGTTCACATTAAGTAAAACTTAAAATATCGCGTTATTTACGAATACGAGTTCCTCCGTATCACCTCCGCTGCTGAAACATCTCGAAGGATTAATGAAAATGTATGGGAAATCTACTGTAAAAGAAGACAGATGCTGCTGTCCATCTCCTGTTTCAATTCGTTCTGTTCCCTATTACGATATCTGGGAGATGACATGGTGTAGTGGATTCTCTTGTGATGCAACTCCCCGGCGCTAAATAATATACGTCGATAAAAAGAAATTCTTGGTTTCATAGCATGATTTAAATAGAGATTTTAACAGCCTAATCAATTGATTTTTTAAATTGGTCCGTAACAGACAAAATTGATTTCATTTTTTTTATAGGATAAGGGTGACAGACTAAGATGGTATGCCTCGTTTCTTGTAAAAAGGTTCTCCGGTTCTCTACATCCACCGTATGAAATACAGCTGCGTTAAGCTGCTATTTTCCGCTGGTATTCTATGAGAACGTATTCCTTCACCGTTCGAGCCGACCCAATCGTGCTACAATTCTATAAAGGTCTAATTGATTGAAGCGGTAGTAGGTTTTGACATGTTTCAGGACTTGGATTAAGCCTAAATGGAATACGATGTGTTTGGATTTTTAAAGAACCATGTAAATTGTGCAGAATAATATCTAGTTTTATGTTGTAGAACCATACTGCAGTATGGCTGCACAACGAATAGGTCGGCTCGATAGCAGCGAATCACGTTCTCATAGAATAACAGTGTAAAATAGCAACATAAGTTAAGTTACTGCTGTATTTCGCACAACGCCGGTGGGTTAAGAGAACGGTTTTATTGGTATCAGAACATTCCATTGTAGTCCCCAGGGGTGACAGAATACACTTACTACACTGCAAGTTCAATATATATAAGATATCTTATGAACCAGACCACCTCTACGAATACAGCTGTTTCATAGTTATGTTTTTCAGGGTTTACTTCTGTAAGCCCAAAAAATTAAAGCAAGCGAGTATTATGAATACAGCATGAATGGATTGGCCTGACCATGCTCTCACAAAATACCAGCGTACAAATAACATTAAGTTGCACAATGCATCTGCATTTTGATCCTTCATCGGGGATAGGTGTCGTCTATTAAACCTTACTTATAAAGAGTTTCCATGACTTTCTCTGTCGTGGTAGAATGTTCAAGACCATCATTTACGTTCTTTGCAGCGCGCGCAAACAGAGGCAGTAACGTTTCTGGGCAACCAAGAGTCGAGTAGAAGTCTGTACGCTATCCCAGGGCTGGATTATGTGGCACATGAAGACATTATCCCCTACACCTCAGTCGAACGAGTTCCACTACAACACGAACTATTCGACAAATTTCTCATGCACAACCCTGACAAAGGTAATTTTTTTTGTTGAATGTTGAATATTATAAGTCTCGTTAAATTTTACTTTACCAGATAGCGTGAAACCTTTTTTATTTAAAAGTCCCATCCTTTTCATTATCTAAATAGCAGCTTAATGCTGCTGTGTTTCGTATGGTGAGTGTAGAGGACAGGAGACTCTTTTTACTGCAAACAAGGCATCTTAGTCCTCAGAGGTAGCAGCGCGTCTGCATTTTGTAGGTGTCTATGGGCCACAGCATCCACTTACCATCAGGTGGACTGTGTTCGTTTGTCACCGTTATTAAAAAAAAATATCTGCAGTTACAGAACACTGCAGTGTTCCGATTTGAATGTAATGACAGGTGGTATAATCACAGTCGTTCCGTCGAATTCCGAACATTGGTTTTTGTATTTAAGAATATTTCCTTACGACCCGTTATAAAAAAACAATAGTTAGTACCAGTACAAGTTAAAAAACAAAGTACCGAGTCAACGACTTACTCTACAACGTTTTTTTTTACTTATTATCAGCCAGTGCTTGACCACAATCCCACCTGGTGGTAAGTGGTAATGCAGCCTTAGATGATAAATAGCACTGTCTTAGTGTAACAAAAGCCTATTCACTCTTGCCTTGAAGATGCCCAGATTGTATTCGGATGGAAAGTTGGACGCCGGCAAATTATTCCACTCTTTTGCTGTACGCATTACAAAAGACGAAGCAAACCGTTTGATTCTAAAGCGTGGAATATCGACAACAAAGGGATGAAGACCTTCCGACCGCCTGAATGGCGGAAAGGAGAGGGAGGAATTAAAGCGTATAATTTCTGCGCACTCTCACCGAAATGTATCATATAGAATACCGAGATAGAGATAGAGTAGCCAGTCACTCTGCGCCTGTGCTCGAGGCTGACAAAATAGTTTTCAACTAATTAAGATCACCAATGAGCCTCTTAGCACGTCTCTCACTGAGTCCAACGCTGCCAGGTGGCATTTTGCAGGACCAGCCCTTATGTGACAGTAGTACTCCATGCACGACCGGACTTGCGCTTTATATAAGGTAAGAAGCTGCCCCGGCGTGAAGTGCTGCACTCTTACAAGGACACCAAGTTTCCTTGCGGTTGCTTTGGCTCTGGACTCAATGAACCGCCCATAGTTGAGGTTCGGAGAAAATTCAACCCCTTACAACAAAGGATAATAAAAGGATACATTCCGGAAAGTAGGAGCCAGGGTGAGCGGGCTCCTATTAGCGGTAAAAAACACGCTTGTGTTTTGGAGGTGTTAAATTTCACGAGATTGGCATCGCCCCATCCGAAGACTGCCTGTAGTGTGAGATTCACACGCTCAACCATAGCTTCTCTTTCTTACTGGATTTGATCCCGACTGGCCCGGGCACTTGGTTAGTATCTCTCCACAACTGTGCTGTCGTCTGCATAGCCATAGATACCGGGAACGAACAGATCATTTATATGCAGCAGGAAGAGAGTTGCGGAGAGAACGGACCCCCGAGGAACACTGGGATGAGCAGCCATCGACGACGACCCTGAGAGACGACCGTTCACTCAGAAAGTCATTTACCCAGACACTCAGGCTAGGGGATAAGCCGTACGCTGAAAGCTTGCCCAATAGACTAGTATGCCAAACCCTGTCAAAGGCCTTCGAAACATCAAGGGAAACTGTCTGTCCACTGTGACTTCGTGCCATATGTGAGTGGCATACGCTAGAATTTTTTTTTTTTTTTATAGGATAAGGGTGACAAACGAGCACATAGTCCACCTGATGGTAAGTGGTTGCTGCGGCCCATAGACATCTACATCTATCCTCGTTTGCGAATCAAAATGCAGATGCGTTGTCACCCGTGAGGACTAAGATGGAATGCCTCATTTCCAGTAAAAAGGGCCTCCGGCCACCTGCACTCACCAAGCGAAACGCAGAGGTAAACCTCTACTTCACGCTGGTATTCTGTGAGGTCGTGGTACCACCCCGGTTCGAGCCGGCCCATCCGTGCGACAGTTGATCGATTTCGGCGAAACCCGTACTGACGATCACTGAGGAGATCATTTTGCTCTAGGTATGCCATGAGGTGGGCGTTCAATATATGCTCCATAATTTTGCAGAGTATGGAGGTAATTGAAATTGACTGATAGTTGGCAGGGTCGGTACGGCTACCTTTTTTAGGTACAGGCTGCACATTGGCCAGCTTCCAGGATTTGGGCACAATTCCAGTCCTGAATGAGAGGCGGAACAAGCGTGTCAACACAGGAGACAACTCAGGCGCACAGATCTTTAGAACTATAGCTGGTATACCATCAGGTCTACTAGCTTTGTTCACGTCTAGACTTCGCAAGATTTTAAGAACCTCCTTGTTGGTGATACGGCGGACCTCTGACATAGAGATACCGCAGTGAGTTAATTGAGATGGTACGCTGTTGTTATTGGCCAGACGAGAATTGTAAGCAAAAAGAGTAGCAAATAAGTCCGCTTTCTCTTTAGGCGTATGTGCCAGTGAGACATCCGGTTTTACCAGTGGAGGCAGTGTAGACCGACAGAAGTTTGTCTTGACCGCTTTGGCGAGAGACCAAAAAGCTCTACTGCAAGATGGTTTGACAGAGAGCTTTGTACCGATGCATTTAATGCCGTCGAAACTGGCTTGGCGTAATGCCTTTATGCAGAACTTGGCAGCTTGGTTAAAGGATCTCATGTTAAGGCTAACATCCAGAGATTTGCAGTCTCGAGCATCGACCCAGGATAAGTACGCCATATGCTTGTGCTTTTCAGTACGAGCGCACTCGGCGTTGAACCATGTGCGAGCTAACCACTAATGAGCACGTCAGCAAAGAGGATGAAATACTCCATCGCTTGACGTATCACATCGGTTATAGCATCCGCGCAGCTCGACGGGTCTTCAGACGAGAAACATACCTGGCGCCAAGGATAAGAAGCAAAGAAATGCCCGCATCTTATCCCAATCTGCTGACTTGTATCGGCACACTCGCCGCACACCAAGTAAATCGTAGTTAGGTGGGGAATATAACGACACAGATTTCACCAGACAGCGGTCAGAAATTCTCAAGGGTGAGGTAACCTGGCCATCGTACCTGTTTGGAGCGATCGTTAGCAGAAGGTCGAGTCAGTTGGCTGCATGTCCATCCACATCAGATCCCTAATCGCTTGTTGTACGAGCTGGGAGAGCCCCAGCGACAAGACAAAATTCCACGCCTCTCTCCCAGCGTGGTCGGTCTTCTGGTAAGGGAACAGCCAGTCTTGATGACAGACATTAAAGTCCCCCAGAAAAACCAACTGTGCATTAAGGTACCGATTTAGAGCCACATCAGAGGCTTAACGGAGGTGTTCAAATGGCCTTGTTGTCTCCTGGTCACCGCAGTGCGATCGGTAGACACAAGAATAAATAATTTTATCCATACCTGTGTTTATCAATACCCAGATCATAGAGAAAGTGGGGTTTTCAAGATGACGGAGACGCTTACAGCAGATGCCGTTGCGGACGTAAACACAGACTCCGGCGCGCTGATGGAAATTATACTCCAATATGTACCCAGGGTAGCCAAGGTACGCCGCATCTAGAGGACATCTGATCTGCGTCTCAGTCAAGAAGAGTCAGTGCGGCTTGTCGGTCTCAAGGTGGTAGTGGATTGCATTGAGATTACAGTGAAGGCCTCCGATGTTTGTAAGGTGCACTTTGATGGAGCGAGAGTGCAACCGCTTTACAAACTTACTATTCTTTTTCCTTTTTTTCATAAATGGTGGGAGTAAATAGGTTGAGAGAATGACAGGCTGACGAGGCGTCACACATATAACCTAGGGACGCAAACAGAGTCACAGCATCGATGGTACCTAGCATGGAAATCGCGGGGACGCCCGAACCCACCTGGTAATCGCCACCAGGCCTTCTCTTTCGTTCGCCAACCGGCATGGTGGAGGCATCCCAGGATTTTTCGTAAGATGGTGGGGCAGCCTTTCATGAGTGGCTGGCTCATTAATTGTTTTTATTAGGTTATACTTCGTGGATGGTCCCACATAAGCATGAAGAAGAATTCCACCCCTGAGGGTGACAAAATAGGGGATGGGATTTTTAATGTAATGATTTAGGTCGTCTGAATCATTACATTAATAACTTGGGGATAAAGTTTTAAGCATAACGATTTAGATCGTCTGAATCGTTATACCAAAAACTAAGTGTCCATATTCCTATGTCTTAATTATATATTCAAAAGGGAAAAAATGTAAAAGCTGACTTAAAATTTTTATTTACTTAATTGTTTTTAATATTTTTAGACCCTCCATTCATAGCACAAGAAACACTACGTGCGTGGCAGAAAAAGAATCACCCATGGCTGGAGTTGAGCGACGTACATCGTGAGACGACAGAGGGGGTGCGAGTCACTGTGATACCATTTTACATGGGTAGTCGGGAGTCGCAGAATTCAGCTGTGTATTGGGTAAGATGATATTTACGTATTTTCTTTTCTACCGACCTCAAAAAGGAGGAGGTACTCAATTCGATTGTATGTTCTTTTTTATGTGTGTTACCTCATATCATAACATTTTTCTGCGTGAACCGATTTCGATGATTCTTTTTTATTTTAATACCGGTGCTTCTCATGTGGTCCCATATAAATTTGATCAAGGTCTGATCAATAGTTTTTGAGTTATTCTTAATCATTTATAATGAAGTCGGTTGTACAAATTTCTTATTTTTAAATTATTGTGTTATATTTTGTCTCTGGCATTTCAAATATATGGGTAGAAAGGAAAATTATATTCGCATCGCACTGGAAGAAAATATCTGAAAATATTTTCAGCCTGTTTGTAAGTGGTAATACTGCATTCGATCGGAAAAAGAAACTATACTGATATAAGTACAGTTTTCTTATAACTAGATACAATTGTACTATTTTAAATTTTGGCCCAATTAAGTCTTATGTTAGTCATCATCAACACCACAGATAATTCAATATGATTTTGTCAATATGGATTTCAGTATCCGCCTTGCAGTGGTTTTACACAGATTAGGTCGATTAGAGATTGAAACGTGGTAAAGACTGCAGCTGACTGTTATGGTTATAGCATGAATCGGTCGGCTCGACCGGGGACGCAGGAGGAACACGCTCTCACAGAATACCAACGTAAAGTTGCATCTTAATCCTACTGTGTTTCATATGGTGAGTCCAGAGATTGGGTCATATTCTTATAAAAATGGAAGAGACCTACTTGTTCAGCAGTGGACCATAGCCGGCGGATAAATCAAAAGGACGGTAATGTATTCAACAAGAGATAAATTAATATATGAAATTTTGGTGCTGGATTTCAAAAGAAAAATCTTAAATTCTCTCCTACAGTGGCGATATTGCATCCGTCTGGAGAACCTTGGCGCTCAAGCTGTTCAGCTTCGCGAGCGACACTGGCGCATCTTCTCACTGTCCGGCACGCTGGAGACTGTCCGGGGCCGCGGGGTGGTGGGGCAGGAGCCCGTGCTGGCGAGGCACGCGCCCGCCTTCCAGTACAGCAGCCACGTCAGTCTGCAGGCGCCCAGCGGACACATGTGGTGCGTACACACCTGCAGCAGTACATTGTACACTAGTGCACCGCGGGTGGTGGGGCAGGAGCCCGTGCTGGCGAGGCACGCGCCCGCCTTCCAGTACAGCAGCCACGTCAGTCTGCAGGCGCCCAGCGGACACATGTGGTGCGTACACACCTGCAGCAGTACATTGTACACTAGTGCACCGCGGGTGGTGGGGCAGGAGCCCGTGCTGGCGAGGCACGCGCCCGCCTTCCAGTACAGCAGCCACGTCAGTCTGCAGGCGCCCAGCGGACACATGTGGTGCGTACACACCTGCAGCAGTACATTGTACACTAGTGCACCGCGGGTGGTGGGGCAGGAGCCCGCGCTGGCGAGGCACGCGCCCGCCTTCCAGTACAGCAGCCACGTCAGTCTGCAGGCGCCCAGCGGACACATGTGGTGCGTACACACCTGCAGCAGTACATTGTACACTAGTGCACCGCGGGTGGTGGGGCAGGAGCCCGTGCTGGCGAGGCACGCGCCCGCCTTCCAGTACAGCAGCCACGTCAGTCTGCAGGCGCCCAGCGGACACATGTGGTGCGTACACACCTGCAGCAGTACATTGTACACTAGTGCACCGCGGGTGGTGGGGCAGGAGCCCGTGCTGGCGAGGCACGCGCCCGCCTTCCAGTACAGCAGCCACGTCAGTCTGCAGGCGCCCAGCGGACACATGTGGTGCGTACACACCTGCAGCAGTACATTGTACACTAGTGCACCGCGGGTGGTGGGGCAGGAGCCCGTGCTGGCGAGGCACGCGCCCGCCTTCCAGTACAGCAGCCACGTCAGTCTGCAGGCGCCCAGCGGACACATGTGGTGCGTACACACCTGCAGCAGTACATTGTACACTAGTGCACCGCGGGTGGTGGGGCAGGAGCCCGTGCTGGCGAGGCACGCGCCCGCCTTCCAGTACAGCAGCCACGTCAGTCTGCAGGCGCCCAGCGGACACATGTGGTGCGTACACACCTGCAGCAGTACATTGTACACTAGTGCACCGCGGGTGGTGGGGCAGGAGCCCGTGCTGGCGAGGCACGCGCCCGCCTTCCAGTACAGCAGCCACGTCAGTCTGCAGGCGCCCAGCGGACACATGTGGTGCGTACACACCTGCAGCAGTACATTGTACACTAGTGCACCGCGGGTGGTGGGGCAGGAGCCCGTGCTGGCGAGGCACGCGCCCGCCTTCCAGTACAGCAGCCACGTCAGTCTGCAGGCGCCCAGCGGACACATGTGGTGCGTACACACCTGCAGCAGTACATTGTACACTAGTGCACCGCGGGTGGTGGGGCAGGAGCCCGTGCTGGCGAGGCACGCGCCCGCCTTCCAGTACAGCAGCCACGTCAGTCTGCAGGCGCCCAGCGGACACATGTGGTGCGTACACACCTGCAGCAGTACATTGTACACTAGTGCACCGCGGGTGGTGGGGCAGGAGCCCGTGCTGGCGAGGCACGCGCCCGCCTTCCAGTACAGCAGCCACGTCAGTCTGCAGGCGCCCAGCGGACACATGTGGTGCGTACACACCTGCAGCAGTACATTGTACACTAGTATATCGCGGGTGGTGGGGCAGGAGCCCGTGCTGGCGAGGCACGCGCCCGCCTTCCAGTACAGCAGCCACGTCAGTCTGCAGGCGCCCAGCGGACACATGTGGTGCGTACACACCTGCAGCAGTACATTGTACACTAGTATATCGCGGGTGGTGGGGCAGGAGCCCGTGCTGGCGAGGCACGCGCCCGCCTTCCAGTACAGCAGCCACGTCAGTCTGCAGGCGCCCAGCGGACACATGTGGTGCGTACACACCTGCAGCAGTACATTGTACACTAGTGCACCGCGGGTGGTGGGGCAGGAGCCCGTGCTGGCGAGGCACGCGCCCGCCTTCCAGTACAGCAGCCACGTCAGTCTGCAGGCGCCCAGCGGACACATGTGGTGCGTACACACCTGCAGCAGTACATTGTACACTAGTGCACCGCGGGTGGTGGGGCAGGAGCCCGTGCTGGCGAGGCACGCGCCCGCCTTCCAGTACAGCAGCCACGTCAGTCTGCAGGCGCCCAGCGGACACATGTGGTGCGTACACACCTGCAGCAGTACATTGTACACTAGTGCACCGCGGGTGGTGGGGCAGGAGCCCGTGCTGGCGAGGCACGCGCCCGCCTTCCAGTACAGCAGCCACGTCAGTCTGCAGGCGCCCAGCGGACACATGTGGTGCGTACACACCTGCAGCAGTACATTGTACACTAGTGCACCGCGGGTGGTGGGGCAGGAGCCCGTGCTGGCGAGGCACGCGCCCGCCTTCCAGTACAGCAGCCACGTCAGTCTGCAGGCGCCCAGCGGACACATGTGGTGCGTACACACCTGCAGCAGTACATTGTACACTAGTGCACCGCGGGTGGTGGGGCAGGAGCCCGTGCTGGCGAGGCACGCGCCCGCCTTCCAGTACAGCAGCCACGTCAGTCTGCAGGCGCCCAGCGGACACATGTGGTGCGTACACACCTGCAGCAGTACATTGTACACTAGTGCACCGCGGGTGGTGGGGCAGGAGCCCGTGCTGGCGAGGCACGCGCCCGCCTTCCAGTACAGCAGCCACGTCAGTCTGCAGGCGCCCAGCGGACACATGTGGTGCGTACACACCTGCAGCAGTACATTGTACACTAGTGCACCGCGGGTGGTGGGGCAGGAGCCCGTGCTGGCGAGGCACGCGCCCGCCTTCCAGTACAGCAGCCACGTCAGTCTGCAGGCGCCCAGCGGACACATGTGGTGCGTACACACCTGCAGCAGTACATTGTACACTAGTATATCGCGGGTGGTGGGGCAGGAGCCCGTGCTGGCGAGGCACGCGCCCGCCTTCCAGTACAGCAGCCACGTCAGTCTGCAGGCGCCCAGCGGACACATGTGGTGCGTACACACCTGCAGCAGTACATTGTACACTAGTGCACCGCGGGTGGTGGGGCAGGAGCCCGTGCTGGCGAGGCACGCGCCCGCCTTCCAGTACAGCAGCCACGTCAGTCTGCAGGCGCCCAGCGGACACATGTGGTGCGTACACACCTGCAGCAGTACATTGTACACTAGTATATCGCGGGTGGTGGGGCAGGAGCCCGTGCTGGCGAGGCACGCGCCCGCCTTCCAGTACAGCAGCCACGTCAGTCTGCAGGCGCCCAGCGGACACATGTGGTGCGTACACACCTGCAGCAGTACATTGTACACTAGTGCACCGCGGGTGGTGGGGCAGGAGCCCGTGCTGGCGAGGCACGCGCCCGCCTTCCAGTACAGCAGCCACGTCAGTCTGCAGGCGCCCAGCGGACACATGTGGTGCGTACACACCTGCAGCAGTACATTGTACACTAGTATATCGCGGGTGGTGGGGCAGGAGCCCGTGCTGGCGAGGCACGCGCCCGCCTTCCAGTACAGCAGCCACGTCAGTCTGCAGGCGCCCAGCGGACACATGTGGTGCGTACACACCTGCAGCAGTACATTGTACACTAGTATATCGCGGGTGGTGGGGCAGGAGCCCGTGCTGGCGAGGCACGCGCCCGCCTTCCAGTACAGCAGCCACGTCAGTCTGCAGGCGCCCAGCGGACACATGTGGTGCGTACACACCTGCAGCAGTACATTGTACACTAGTGCACCGCGGGTGGTGGGGCAGGAGCCCGTGCTGGCGAGGCACGCGCCCGCCTTCCAGTACAGCAGCCACGTCAGTCTGCAGGCGCCCAGCGGACACATGTGGTGCGTACACACCTGCAGCAGTACATTGTACACTAGTGCACCGCGGGTGGTGGGGCAGGAGCCCGTGCTGGCGAGGCACGCGCCCGCCTTCCAGTACAGCAGCCACGTCAGTCTGCAGGCGCCCAGCGGACACATGTGGTGCGTACACACCTGCAGCAGTACATTGTACACTAGTGCACCGCGGGTGGTGGGGCAGGAGCCCGTGCTGGCGAGGCACGCGCCCGCCTTCCAGTACAGCAGCCACGTCAGTCTGCAGGCGCCCAGCGGACACATGTGGTGCGTACACACCTGCAGCAGTACATTGTACACTAGTGCACCGCGGGTGGTGGGGCAGGAGCCCGCGCTGGCGAGGCACGCGCCCGCCTTCCAGTACAGCAGCAGTATGCAGCAGTACAGTTGACACGTGAGCGTGCGCAAGCAGTACTGCGGACACAAGATGTGCGCACACACTTGCAACAGGACAATGTACATTGATTATTTTTAATGCCATAGTAGCACAGTGTCTAAGGTCTTTGCTACGACGCTGTGGAAAGCAGACTTAACACCCCCAAGACAAGTATTTTTACCTACATATCGTTCTGAAAATATTACAAATATCTTATGGCTTCCTATATTTAGCCAACCCAGTATAGTACACGTACGGAGTGGACCGGTAACAAGCAGCAGCGTCATAAGGTGCGTGACGTCTGGTACTGCGATCGTCAATCCACCTACTAAGGACAACTGTGACCATTAACGCAAATCCTACCTTTCACGGGAGAAGCTTATGTCCAACAGCGGTTTTTTATGGGCTGATGTAGTGTGAAGTAAAGTTAAAGAAGAAGGAACATAGTATATATCGCATAGTAGCGGTGTAACAATATCCATTATAAGTAGCGGCACGAAAGTCTAGCGCTGACCCTTATTGTGCTATCCACTAATCGTGCACATCACAAATCACAATCACAAATTTTGCACATCTTATGGAATTAAGGTTAACCCTAGTAAAACGCAGGTAATAGTGATAGGTAGCAATAAACTACTACAAAAAATTACTTGGCATACGCTGCCTTTCGTTTATTTTGAAAACTCTGCTATTCCTTACAGTAAGGTTGTAAAAAATCTAGGTGTTCTAATTGACAGTACAATGTCTTGGGCACCACAAATTGAACAAATAAGTAAGAAAATGTTTGCAGCTTGTGGAAGTCTCAAAAGACTTCGAAATTTCTTACCCATTTCTACCAAAATTGCGTTAGCACATTCCATTTTGTTGCCTATTTTAGACTATGCTGATATATGCTACACTGATATTACCATGGAGCAATTAAACAAGCTTGAGCGTCTTCAAAATCTTTCCATTCGGTTCATATTTGGCTTACGCAAATATGACCATGTATCCCAATTTCGAAATCAACTCAAGTGGCTGCCAATTCACCTTCGCCGGAATGTTCATTTACTTTCTTTACTTTTTTGTGTTCTGTTTGATCCGAAATCTCCAAGGTACCTTAAGGAACAATTTCACTATCGATATGAATTTCATGATCGTAGTTTGCGTTCAGTGTATAGCTTGGCTTTGAATACTCCTTGCAGCGCAACTTCTTTTTATAATAAGTCATTTACTTCACAAGCAACCAGACTCTGGAATTCATTACCACTTAACATCCAGCAAGCGCAATCTTTACAGGCTTTTAAAAAACAACTGAAAGAGTATTATTTGAATTTCCCGTCATAATTATAAATTATATGCAATTCCTCTTTTTATTAATACTTGTTTTTTTTTTCTCTATTTATATATATATATATATAAATGTATGTATGTGTGTATATGTATATATATGTATGTATATATGTATATATTTATTTTATATGTTTATTAATTTTATAATATTATATATTATATAATTCATATATTTATATGAATCTTGTTTAATTATAAGTTTTTGTCCTCAGTTTTTATTTTATATTGCACGTTGCACCTATCCGTCAAAATATATTACATTGTCCCTTTTACGTTCGGTTTGTCAGGTAGAAATCGCTTAAAGCGATATGACCACCGTTTGTAGTTCTTAAGTTTTCCGTAATTGTAACACTTTGTATAAATGCAATAAAGAGTTATCTATCTATCTATCTATCTATCTATTGCGCATAAGTCGAAAATAAGGTATCATGGTGTAGTAAGCGTGTCGCGGGGCAGGCGTGCGTTGTTTGCACGCTCTGATAGGCTCTTCAGTCACATTCGTGCAGTTCAATTGGTGTGCGACAGTACCCATGCGCAACTATCCCCTCCACGTTTCGTTCAGCGCTGGACTTAACTCGCCGCGACTTATACCCCAAGTTATCCTATAGGTGTCTTAAGAGGCGCCAGAGTGAAACTGAAACTTAATATAATTTAAAAAAAAACTGCTGTTACCAACCCGCCCGCCAAGTCAGCCCATTATACCCAAAATCACTCATATGAGGCAATCTGTGGGGGAAGCCTATGTTCGGCAGAGGACTTATAGGCTGTTATGGACGAATGGATAGGACATCTATGTTATGTCTGTTTTGTGTGATCAGTGATAGATAAAATGTTATAAATTCGACAGGGGCACGTTCAGGATGGAGCGGGAAGATGGCTACACTTTTGACTGTCGCATCCCACCCTTCTCGTTGGAGAGCAAACCTGATGAAGGCGCTCCTATAGCGCCCACGCCTGCCGCCTGATGAACAACCAACCAAACCGACAATAGACATAATAAATTTTACACTAGATTGTTATAAAACTTTGAAAAGCCGATATGATTTTTCCACTTTAAAGAAAAACTTAACATTTTGAATTAAACAATTTACCTGTTAGTATGTAAAATTTTAAAAAGCGATCTTGAAACTAAGTTTTGTAAATAAATTATATAAAAGTATTTCATATTTAAAAGCGACATATTCGATCTACAAAAATGATATGATTCTAAAGTTTCCTAATTAATATAACGAAATTAGTGTTATTTCCCGCCGTTCCACAATCTTTGACGATGCAAACATTAACTCAACAAAGTAACACCTTAATATTATCAATGTACTAAAGTTTAGTTACTAAACCAATTACTGTTATACACAATTTAATGCTTCTCAAAGTTTTATTGCTGTTAACAAAATTGTACTCTGGTGAAATAAGGTTATATAACGAAAAGAAAACCACAAGGAAAACGAAACCGTGTTTAATTGTTTTCTGATAATATAATTCTTTTAGTTACTTTAAAATGCATGATGTTCAGAAATTTTCGTTCGACTTTAATTACACGCTCAATCGAAATGTGCAGTCATAGGTATATGTTTCTAAAATCAGAAGTTGCTATTAAAATGATCTCAATTAAAACCTAGCATTCAATAGCAAGCAGTTTTTGAGCACTGATTTTCACATATGCGTAAAATTATCTGTTCAAACTAGTCCCACCAAAATATTCCAGCGTTCAAAAACGCGCCAATTGTTATAATTGAGGTAATTTTAACAATAGAAAGCGGGAAATGTTACGATTGCGACTGTACTGTAATCGTTCGAAAAAAAATTGAAAACATGCTCATAATTTGTCATTTAAGTCATTATTATAAAGAAAAAAAATCTGCGTTTTATTTATTGTGATAGAAATAAACCGTAAATCCGTAACGTTCATAAACATTTATTGCATCGTCCATTTTGTTTTTCAGTTAAAATAGCATAGTTGTTTTAAATTTATTTTTTAGGTCTGTAATAAATTACAGTATTCTGTTAAGTGTTTTATTTTTTAATTCATCTTACTTTTATGTGCTTCTTTTTCTGCCGACTTCCAAAAAGGAGACGGTATTCAATTCGAGTGTATGTTTTTTTTATGTGTGTTACCTCATAACTTTGTACTGGGCGAACCGATTTCGATGATTCTTTTTTCATATGAAAGCTGATAGTTCTCGTGTGGTCCCATATGAATTTGATCAAGGTCAGACCAATGGTTATTGAGTTATTCTTAAATAACCTATATTGAAGTCACTTATATTGAAGTTGGCTGTACAAAATTTTTAATTTTAAATTATGTATCGTCAGATAAAAGTTATCCTTTGAATAAATTATAACATGAGTGAATATAAAAGTAAAACAGTTGAACTATTTTATGCATAATTTTTTATCTGTTTATGTTGTATTTTATTATAAGAATAAATTTTATATGAATCATTATTAAAATTAATTGAAAAATTAGCATTTAAAGTGAAAAGTATACAGGCTTTTATGAGAGTGAGGATGAGGAGGAATATGTAAATTTTGTGTAAACACCAACTTCACCTGTATGCAGCGTACCTTGCTGTTTCAAGAGTTCCCAACGTGGTACAGGGACATCTTTCTGGCAGGGCCATTCGCTAACCTTGTTGACTTCAAAATGATAGTATTTTTAAAGTACACTGCGTCGTATGCTTGATGAGACGTGGTAACCCTTATATATTAGCTATATAGAATACGCAATGTACTGAAAAGTTACTATCATTTTGTTGTCAACAGAGTTGGGGTAGAAGCCTACAGGTAATATATTTAGATAGGCTTGGGTTCCTACACTTGAGAGACGGTGGGTAGTTGTTTTTATAGATGGGTGACAAATGAGCACACTGTTCTCCTGATGGCTACTTGTGAATGGAAACTGTAGCCCATGGACACCTACTACCCGTGCGGTTAAAGAATGGGATTGAAAATGGCGTCGCCTCTATTCACCTCTCGCTCGCACACTGTCGCTATCTATACTCACTCTCGCCGGTAAAGACTGGAAAAACAATACGTTGCGATATGCGTTTCTCGCACGTTTTATAACTATAGTCCAACTTGTCACTGGAATCAAACAAAATGCTATAAACCACAAAAAATATAAGTTTTCTTCATGATTGTTGTTGATTCTGTTTGTTAATATTTTTGTATAAAATATTTACATGCCATTGAGACATGAGTAACTATTTTTAACTTTTGTTTGTCCGAGCTAATCTTCGGAATGGCTGAACCTAGAGATTTTATTAAAATAGAAATATTGATAAGATAAAATAAGTGGTATTTAATGATTATTTTAAGCCTAAATAACGTCACATTATTAGGTGCCACCCAGGTGAAGTCAGAGCAGGTCGCTAGTTATAAATTTATTTTAAAATTAATGTGCTTACTTGCGTATACATTTTTTTAAACATTTTCCAATTTAAAGAAAATTTCCAATTAACTGAACAACATAATGTCGTAACGATATATCGTTATTAACGGGTTTTCGTTATTGGTATTGTTACGGCCTACAACTGCCTATCCCAGGAGTAGGATCCTCCGCGGCCCATGAACGGAAGAACCTACAAGCAGGTACAGGTCGGGCGTCCTAACGCCAAGGGTTAAGTTTCTAATTACATTAAACGACCAGGGGGGAGCGTTACAATTATTGAACAGAGCTTACTTACCTCTATCCAAGGCGACTGGTCCCTCAGGATTCGGTCAGGTCGCGTGTAGATGTGTAGTGCTAGGAAAGTAAGGGTCAGTGATGTGTATTTGGGTGTGGCTGGTAGTGTTATTGACCTTATTAGACCGTTCCCTCTGCAGCAGTTCGGCCCTCAGCTCCTCTCCAAACTACGGTCTCCTTCCGCAGTCACTTTCTTCGTTTTCTACGATAACAGTTCTTTAACTCTGTCGTACGATTAACTACCTTACAGAAGCCACCAACTCTCGTTTGTTATAACGCTTGACTCGCGAATGAACACAGAACGTACGGATCAAAGGTCACCGTTATTTCTAGAATATCAAATACCGCACTAGTAACTAATACGGTCGAATCCACTTATACAGATTCTGAATTAGACCCTAAGTCCCGGGATGAAGCTAACAAAACAGGAATGCGCGTTACAATTCCCAGTGGTATATTTAGTATACACGCCTATTATATTCCGCCTCCGACTTCCCGACCAAGAACGCGTACTCTCTCGACGCGATGAAAAGGACTACTTGTTCTAGCGTGCCCTCGAAACGACCGGACGTCCAAAACCGGTATCGTAGAGGCACGCACGCCCTCTGACGTCTATTATTGACACTAACGCTTTTGCGCGAACAGGTATTGTGCATGTTGACGATACGGGCTCGATGAGCCGCCATTCCTAATTCCATTCTTTATCCGTACGGACTATACATCTATTTTCTATCAAGAATTAAAATGCAGACGAGCTGACTCCTAAAGATTAAAATGAAATAGTAAAAAGGGTGTCCGGTTCTCATCATTTCCCATAAGAAACACAGCAGCGTCATGCCGCTATTCCACACTGGTATTCAGAGACCATTCGTGCTGCAGCCGATAACTGACTGGAAATAGTGAATATCATATGTTATATGGATAAATCTCTAAAAAAGGGAGTCATTCTTGTAAGTAATATTTTTCGTTTGTGCGGCATTCTTGAAGTCTTGATTGCAGGGTAATCGCTTTTCGGATAACAATGCTGGTTATATTAATGTACCTAAGTATTTATAAATTTATAATACCTACAGTCAGATGGAAACAGTTTAGCTCAATGCTGAATATACATCGATCTGTGTTTTTCTTCATGATGCTTCCTTTCGCCATTCGTGGTAAATTAATGAAACTGCCAGCCCGCTTGCCAAGCTTGGCAACTATGGCTAGTTTTTTAACCCAGTTCCACCGTATAGTGGCGGTGTAAGAACATCCATTACCCCGTGTCGTCTTGTGGACGCCGTAAGAGGCGACGTAGGAAATAAACGCCGTCCCACACACGTGATGCATGCCTGTATTTGTCGGTGTACAACGGGCATGGTTTTTAAAAGTTACATCACCAAATCCATTGCTTCGTTTTATGGGTTATAATGGGTCATTATGCAAACGCAATATGTCCTGTGTTATTCGGCAGCCAAATGACAAGTTAGCGTCGGTATTGGTCGATGGCTCGCCAGTGTAAATGTCGCCAGTCTGTATGCTAAGCATAGACCTCTCCCATATATTGTCTCATAGAGGGAATATTTGCCGTTTGGCTGATGGGTTGGCAAGCGCCGTTTTTATTGAGTCGTTAACAGAAAAAGGTTGCTAGTCATCTCATGTTTCAATTTCCCTCTGTTGTCTCTTACGACACCCATGGGTACAGTAATTATAGTGGATGCCATTACACCGCCACTATATGGCAGAGCCTACGAAAAATCACCACATGAACACGACTAAATTAAAATAAAACTACACTTTAAAATACTTCTTAAGTTTATTGAGTTTTAATGTATACTTTTAATGAAACTTAAATAATATCTAAAACTACGAGCAAAAGTGAATCATAAAATTTAGAATATACTTTACTAGTCACGAACGCTTACAAGTCTATGGAACACCTACAAATTAACTCACACTAGAGAAACCGTACGATGTATTACGGAGCTAGCCCTTCCTTAAGTACGATAATGCTGTAAAAGCCACTTGGTTAACAACACAAACATCTGTAATGACTAATGATTTTGCCCGGGTGCCACACGATCGGTGCAGTGTCGCAATGCAAAGCAGCGACGTTAGCGCCAGACGATAAAACGTTTTGTCGACAATACATAATAATAGACCGAAGTTCGGTCACAGCAGCAAATCTCAACAGAGACTAGTTTATCTGCACGGGACAGGAATATGAACGCGTGTGCCGCAAGCACAGTAGCACTCTTCATACCCTCACTCGTATAGTCCGATGGGACGGCAATTCGACACGACCGGAGAGAGATCAGGCACTTTACGTGCTTTCTGAGGCACGCTTATACAAGGCACATATTTGTTGTTCTCTTTGGTAAGTAGGAAGCTTAAATACAGCCTTATGTTAATTTTTTTATTTACAAAACTTCGCAGCACGTTTTTTAATGAATACATAACTGCATATTATTTTACATAAAAATTAATAATACTGCAAATATTTACATTTTGTATAAAGTAGCATGCCAATAAATATTTGAAAAAATAATAATCGTAAAGTACAATCTAATTTCGCATTTAATGATATTAAATGCGAAATTAGAATAATTTTGAATGTCTTTAAGGATAGGATAACATATCGAAGCAATTTCTTTGAAATAGCAAATTATTCCATTAAAAGTTTTTCAATTATTAAACGATTTTTCATGACATATATATTATATATACATATTTACATGAAACAACTAAAAATATTTTAGAAATATCTAGCTTATTTGATGCATTGAAGTATAATATAATATAAATATTACTTCAATGGTATAATGATACTAATTTGTGGCGTAATGTTATAAACGCGTCTAAATTTATATGAAGGTAAATTTATGAAACTCTGCATTGTGCTATTGTAAGCAGAAGCTAGACGCTGACAAACATAATACATAAACACTCACGCCTGTCACCCAGAGGGGTAGGCAGAGACTACGGACTTCCATTTGGCACGATCCTGACACACCTCTCTCGCTTCCTCCACATCCATATACCTACGCATAATCGCTCGTCGGTTAAGGGTAAGGCTGAGAAACATGATTACCTTATACCAAATTAACTTTTTACAATTAACCGTTGAGCCTTTTAATTAAAAGGAACATAAGTATTAAAAAAAAAAACGCTCTAAAATGGTAACATAGGCAAAACCATCATCTCTCATCCCGTGGGTGTCGAAAGACATAATTTAAAGGAAGAACCAGAAAATCTTACATATTATATGATCCCCAGACCGGCAACGGAAAGGAGTGCCAAAGGTGTACTAATAATTAATAATATGGATTAAACCACAGGGCATTTGACCTTACGAAAGTTATGTAGTTTAGAAGTAAGTTTTAATAAATTGAATTGTTCACAAGTCAAACGTATTTTAATTTTGAATATCTGGTAACAATAAACAAAGTCAATATTCATGTATGAACCCATGCTACGCAACTACTATTATATAACGTCCCTCCTAGCTACTGTAAAATTATATCGAGCATTTCTCGTGTTATAAAACAGCGCCAAGCTCAAAATCTATAATATAATATACCTTTAAAGATTTTTGACTTAATTAAATTATCAAAAGCCTGCATTTAATTCATAGAGCATAGGAAATAACCGTTTGTATAAGTTTAATTATATTTAAAAACATTATTGCTTCAACAATCATCACTAAACAACACGCTGTAAATATTATAATTATTTAAATTGGTGTTAATTTTCACACTAGTACATTGTCTTATTAATATTTTATAATTATTTATACATTTCTTACATATACATCTAATATTTAATATTGCAGAACTTATTGAAACCGCGAATAGATAACGCAATGCGTATATATATATATATGTCGTTTTCGTTAGCCAGTATATGAAAATTTAAAAATTATTGTGCTGCAATGGCACTGGGTAGTTGACACTGTTATTTTATTACATCAACATCTATAACCGAAGTACTTTTTTTTAGTATTTATAAAAAAAGAGAGGAATGAAATTTATATTATTCGAAAGGTAGTGCCTTAGATGTGTTGCAAAAACATGTATGTTTTTGTTAAGGCTGACAAAATAAATTAAACAAACCATTGAGTTATATGCACTACGTACTAGAGAAGCCATTCCGAACATTGACTATGTTCAACTGAACTGTAGTGCAATCCATACAAACTAAATATTGCGTAAACTGAAGATTTGTGAATTCCATAAGATAATTATTATTACATTTTATTTAGAAATATCTTTGTTTAGATTAAATTAAGATATTTTATATTAAATTCTTATATTTATTTTATATTAATATCTTATTTAATATATTAAAGTCTTCGTGTATGCGCGACTACTATTCCCGCGCAAGCGCGAAGACATAGAGTAGGACACAATTTTTGTTCGGAATGGCTTCTCTAGTACGCAGTACATATAACTCAATGAAACAAACACATATATATTGGACGGTTTTTCCGATAAAACAAACGCATTTTTTTCACGTTCTTGGCTATATGGGCTAAGACCTCTGCCTTCCTTGCACGTTAAAATATAACAAAAAAGGATAATACAAACAAATATTTATTTTTGTTTCCACATATCTGGTGTTTGACCACAGCCAATACTTTTTTTTATCGAATAAGGATGGCAAACGAGAACACAGTCCACTTGATGGAGAGCGGATGCTGTGGCCCGTAGACATCTACGTTTATCCCCGATTAAAAATCAAAATGCAGATAAATTATCACCCCTAAGGTCTATGATAGAATGCCTTGTTTCCATTAAAAAGAATCTAATACTACTAAAAATAAATCACTTTATATGGTATATATACTTTATATGGTTTGTGACGTGTAAAGACGGAGTAAGAATATCCACTAGCCCATATCATCCCGTGGATGACGTAAGAAGCGACAGAGGGAAACAAATCAGGAGATGGGCAGTATTGTCTTCATTATAACGACTAAAAATAAAACAACTGCGGTTGCCAACCCGCTTGCCAAGTGTGGCAACTATGGCCAATATCCCACCTGAAGCAATCTATGGGGAAGGCCTATGTTCAGCAGCGGTCTTTAATAGGCTGTAACGGTATAATTTAAATTTTGCTACTTGCTATATGTGGGAAGACGACACAGTAACTGTAATAAACTAAAAAAAAGTGTGTGTGTACTTATGAACGCACGTAGCAAGTTATACTTCTTTAGCGTAACAAAACAAAAAAAACTTGAGAGACAATGAGGGCATTCACGACCTTTTCTGTCACCAGGGCGGCGCCACTTTACAGTGAGGTAAAATATTTGACAGATTTCATAGCGGGGACGATAATTTTTTAGGAAAATGTAATCTTTAAATGTTAATCTTAAATATAATCAATTTTAATCAATTGACTATTAGAACTAAACTTTCTCCTATGATGCATTTAAGTGGAACACCAGTGCTACTGCGGTCTAACATCTATATTTAATATACATCTAATAAAAACACACCTTTATTTAATAACAATATGGCGTCGAATAACTTAAGCGTGTAACAAGAAAATATAGTTTTCAATAAATATTTTTTTTTAATTTACATTTCATTATCGAGCTAGTTGGATTATAAGAGCGGCGCACATTTCGAAAAACTCCATGGTGTGATGTCCCTGAGGTTGCGTTGGGGCGGTGCTGGGGTTTGGTGGAGGGGCGGGCACCATCGGTGACGTCCCTTCCTCATCCGAGTCCTCCTTCTCACCGGAGAGGGACTTGAAGTCGAGCAAGTAAGATTTGTAGTCTACTTGATACAGTTGCAGTGACATCTTAACATATTTCTCTGTCATTTTGTTCAATGTTCGTACTCTGAAAAGGATAAAGTGTATAAAGTTGGCTGCAGTCATCCATGGACTCCCTCGGTTCACGCCTTGTCGTGGCGGTGGGCTTAGCAGTCGTGGCTTCGTTGCACACGGTGAATTAAGTGGAACCAATTATGCTGGCCCGAGGTGACCCACACGAATCTCGAGTGGGCTAAGCGAGAGCGGAGCACCATGGGGTTTTAGCCGGTACGAGTCTGACATAATCAGTTCTTGCCTCCGTGAGGCGGGTAGGCGTAGGCAGTAAGTATTCTTTTTTTTGTTTGGGGGGGGAAGAAGCCTATGTTGAGCAGTAGCCAATTACCATCATTAGGTGGTCTGTAACTTGGTTTGTTACTTCAGTTTTATAAAAAAAAACTATGGTTCTGCAAACGGTAGTAAATCAGATTCTAAGAAATTGTAATTATTCTGATTGTACTAAGATATCTTTTTTTATATTTACCCTTTCTCAAAATGACTTTTTTTAGGAAAAAAATATTATCTTAGAATTTCTTCCTAGTTCCTCTATGCAGAGTTTATAATATAAATAATATAATATTTTGACTTTGAAAGAGAATAGTAAAGACTTATTTTAATAACTTTTTTGACTATTATTACAATCATCTTTGGTCGAGAATGGTCAATAATGGAATAATTAAAAATTAAAAATTTTGTACAGCCGACTTCAATATAGGTTATTTCAGAATAACTCAATAACCATTGGTCTGACCATGATCAAATTCATATGGGACCACACGAGAACTATCAGCTTTCATATTAAAAAAGAATCATCGAAATCGGTTCGCCCAGTACAAAGTAATGAGGTAACACACATAAAAAAAAAAGAAAAAAAACATACACTCGAATTGAGTACCGTCTCCTTTTTGGAAGTGGGCAGAAAAGACACCATACATACCTTACGTGGTAGGGATTAATGACTTTCCATTCGTAGTCGAGGGCTTTCATGGCACGGAAAACTTCAAGCATAATATCGTTAGGCTTGCTCTGAGATCTGATGCCCAGGTGCCATTTCGCTCTGTGTAAAAACAGTGAAAAAGTAAATGAATATAAGATGTTTTCTATGTTAGTTGTTCTTGTAAGGCGGATACACATTCATTTCCTAATGTTTTATGTAGATAGGTATTTTAATTGATATTTATCTGAAAGGTAAAGAAGCAATTAATATCTGGGGGCACGGCAGTGCCCCCGCCAAGTCGAGCAAAAAAGCGGCACAGCCGTACCAACCTTTTCTCGAAGCAGTGCACGCCATTTCTGAAACCCTATAACTTCGTTATGGATAAAACTAGAAGCCTGAATTTTTACTAACCAAGTAGGCATTGTATAGACTCGGTATATTTCAAATTTCATTAAATTTGAATCAGTAGTTTAAGAATTATAACTAGTCAAAATTTCTTAATTTTGTCACTCACTGACTGACCGATCATCAAAACTCTGAGGCACTTCTAGCAGACATAGAAACTTCAAATTTGGAATACTATTATTGTATAATATATAAATCAAGGAAAAATTAAAATATTATACAACTTCAGTCCAGTTTTCGAGATACACCAACTGCATAAATAACTTTGTAATCCCATATAAACATATAGTATTACAAAGTTACATTTGCAGTGAATGAATCAGTGTACCTATATATGTATAATGGAATAATAGGTGTAAATAGCTACCTAGATATAACTATCTACAAAAAGAAATGAGATGCCATCAAAAAAATAACTTGTAAAAAAAGCCAAGTCTCGCAACTCAGTTCTTCTACCGTAAAAAGTTGTGAGATCCATGTAATACCAAGTCGGTTAATTTATTCAGTCCATAGATTGATACATAGATTGACTTGGCAATCGCACTAAACAATCTAATTTAATATAATATGTATTACTTGTGAGATATATTATGTTTTCATGCGCCTTGAGATACTATCGCCAACTGTCAGCAACTTGAGCCAGCAGACAGGCTCAAGTTGCCGTCAATATTTCTAATAAGGGCTGCGCAATGTCACGCATCACCATATTGTGAAGCAGTGTACTATGAAGGATAATTATTTATAGATTGTAACTTCATGTTCAGAAGGCCTAGAACCCAGAGCCGTAAAGTCAGTTATTAAAAAAATGAACGGATGAACTGATTTTAAGGGGCTACTCCATGCGAACGACCTTGAGCGTTTGTGTGCCGGCCGCGCCAACTCCCTACAATATAGGATCGCGTAAAAAATAATATGTAAGACGCCACCTACCATAGTTTTGTATAACTCAATGCCACCTACTGTACGGACGTATTTTTCAACATCAATAAACTATTTTATGGAAATACACACAGCGTACAACGATAAATGTATTTTAATTTTTTTATTCGGTATATTAGTTGCATTATATTAGAATTATGTATTCTCATATATTATCTAATTATGAAATTTTATAATTAATTATATATTAAAAATGAAGCATTGAAAATTGTGAGTTTAAAAGATACCTACTCACTATAGGTAAATAGATAGATAGCTCGCCTTTTGTACAAATATTTGGTACAATAAAGAATAAACAAATAAATAGGATGTTTCGCAGAGTGAGAGTAATATATAATGAGAGTCGTGGAGGCAGTTTACAAACATAAATTGCACAAGGACAAACATCCAGACCCGGAACGATTATTTGTAGGCCTTACAAATATTTGTTCCGTGCGGGATTCGAACCCGCGGCCCCCAGCGCAACAACTGATTGCTAAGCCACTGCGCCACGGAGCCGTCGCTGGGTTATAGGTAAAGTGACCATACGTCCCGTTGTCCCCAAATAAAGCTCCGGGACACAAAATTGTCCCGTAACTCTTTGGATGGAAGTATTCAAAGCCAACAATCTTCAACATAATTTTTTTAATCAAATATATTTTATGTCTACCTGGTACAAATGCTCCGATAGAAAGAGTATTTTTTTTATTTTGAATAAATTGTGGACGTCTGAAAGAAACACTTACGGTTCCAGTTCTAAAGGCGATGTTGAAAGATAACAATAAAAAAAAATTGAGCAGAATTTTATTCTTATTTAAAATCATCACCAACTTTATTAAAGCAAATTTAATCCTCTGACAAATGTAATTCATAATTTTAAAAAATGTTGCATTTAATAATTACCTATTTTTAAATGCAACATTATTTTTTAATTTATTGTATAAAGTTATAGTTTTTAGAGTATAAATAAACCCATGTCCTGTTTTGAGTTAAAAAATAAATGGTCAGCTTAGTCTTTTTAGTTAAATTTAATTTTAAAAATTTTTAGTTTATAGTAAAAAGTAGGTATATTAGTACCTACTTACATACTTTTTACCGAATTATAAGTATAGAACACCTTATGTACTCAATTATTTTTTGAAAAAGAAGAAAAAACAAGCAATGAATAATATACTATATTATATTTTATATTAAAAACTATAACTTAGTAATACTAATTATAATTATAACTTAGAACATTAAAAAACTCATAACCGACCCAGGATTCGAACCCGGGACCTCATGATCAGCAGTCGCACTACTACAACCACTAGACCAACGAGGCAGTACTACACCTGAGAAAATATTGTAGTTGGTTACTACGATTATTTTTAACTGTATACTATACTCATAATATTGAATTAGCCTTTTATAGTGTAAATTATAATATTTGTCGAAATGTTAATTATGGATTCGAACCTTACATGCTAATGGTGCTTCATTTTTTTATTTGCATTTACTTCAAAGAAAATACACGCAAAAAGCTTCATCGCGCAGTAAAAAACACAACAAATATATGCATAACTAATACGAAAAATTATACCCAAAACAAACAAATAATACTACCTATAAAATAACCTAATAAGTAATAATATTATCGACTGATAAGACGAGAGCGATGCTTTAACGAACGACACAAGCTCCACGTTCGAGAGCTCAACGCTCAATGATCCAGCAAGCCCGTGGGCAGTGAATACGCCCAGATTTTAAAATAATTTCTTAATAAAATCAAATTTTGGTCTTTTGAAAAAAAATTTACTATAGAAATGTTCATTAATAAATTGCCTATCCATTGGTGTAAATCGCAAAATAAAATAATACTTACTTTACGAGGAGATGCATGTTATCAATAATAATTTCACATTTATGTGGTTTCGTTGTAAGGAGATTATATTAATATTTATTCCTTTAAAAAAAATTTGGATACAGCTCTTATGAAATCAAGATTATGTAGAAATATAATGTGTTTTTTATTTGTTGATATATCTTTTAAATAAAAAGTAGATAGCTCCTAAAAACCGCACAAATAACGACTAGCGCGACATTTTGCTCAACCCGCGCCTTAAAAATCATTATTTCACGTGTAGTGGCACGTTATTTCATAAATACGATTTAGCGAACATATTATAGGGATAGTTAATGTGTATATAATAAAACATATTATACATATGTTTTGTGTGTGAGTGTGTATAGGTACGTTTACGCATGTGTATTTTTAAGTTATATTTAATATACACACAAACATATGTATATATATAAAATCAGCTCTGCTGCAGTACCTGTGGTAGCCTATGTTGAGACGGAATCCTTTTTGGCACCTCCTACCCTCCCTCACTTCCCACCCTCCCTCTATCACGCGCACAAGTAATCTAAGCGGCCAGCCTCCGCAGAGTCTACTTCACCTGAGGATGCCTCGGATAGAGACGAAACACGTGTCGTATTTTCGAGAGTGGTGTGTCGTGCCTAGTGTGGTGGTGCTGCGGGTGGTAGCGCTGGGATTGACGGTGACGGGTATATGATAGGGTGACAAACAAGCACACAGTCCACCTGATGGTAAGTGGTTGCTGTGGCCCATAGACATCTACATTTATCCTCGTTTGCGAATCAAAATGCAGATGCGTTGTCACCCGTGAGGACTAAGATAGAATACCTCTTTTCCAGTAAAAAGGGTCTCCGGTTTTCTACACTCACCATACGAAACACAGCAGCATGAAGCTGCTATTTGACGCTGGTATGAGAGAGCGTGGTCCTTCCCCGGTCGAGCCGACCCATTCGTGTTACAACTATACTACTAATATAGCTGCAGCATGGCTCTACCACGTAAAGATCTTCTGGTCTACTTAACTCATAGATGGGCGGAGGCAGTAGAGTCCAAGGGGGAGGCATTGGCCGTTAGTGTGGACATTGCGAAGGCCTTCGATCGGGTTTGGCACAAAGCGCTTCTTTCGAAGCTCCCTTCCTATGGGCTTCCCGAGAAATTGTGCAATTGGATCACTAGCTTTCTTGCAGATCAGAGCATGCTCCGACTACAAGCCTATTAACGCTGATGTTCCACAAGGCTGCGTGCTATCACCAACGCTGTTTCTTCTGCATATCAATGATATGTTACAAACCTGTAGCGTTCATTGCTATGCGGATGACAGCACTGGTGATGCTCTATACACCGGCCGTGCCAATATTTCTCGGGAAAACGTCGCCGAGTACCGGAAAAAACTTGTGTCTGAAGTCGAGTCTTTGCTGGCCAAAGTCTAAAAGGGGCGACTAAATCTAGTCCAGTTTAATCCTCAGACGACACAAGTTTGCGCGTTTACCGCTTAAAAGAACCCCTTTGTCGTATCTCCTCAGTTTCAAGGTACTCCCCTTGTTGCCTCAGCCAGTATCGGAATCCTCGGCGTCGACATATCGAGTGACGTGCAGTTTCGTGGTCACTTGGAAGAGAAGGGCAAATTGGCCTCTAAAAAGCTTGGCGTGCTCAGCAGAGCGGGACAGTATTTCATGCCGGCACAACGCCTGCAACTTTACAAGGCGCAGGTTCGGCCTCACATGGAATACTGTTCCCATCTCTGGGCTGGAGCTCCCCAGTGCCAGCTCCTTCCACTTGACCACATCCAGCGCAGAGCGGTTCGAATCGTCGACGACCGAGTTCTTTCCGATCGGCTCGACTCATTGGCGCTGCGAAGAGATGTTGCATCTCTTTGCATTTTCTTTCGCATTTACCACGGGGAGTGCTCTGAGGAATTGTTCGGATTAATCCCAGCCGCCAAATTTCACGAACGCACATCCCGGCAGAACTCCCGATAACATCCACACCATCTGGATGATTGGAAAATCCACCACTGTGCGATTTAGATGTTTTCTTCCTCACACAACTTCCTTGTGGAATAGTTTACCACCAGCGATTTTTTCGGACCGATACGACTTAGGGACCTTCAAGAAAAGAGCCTACTCCTTTTTAAAAGGCCGGTAACGCATCTGCATTTCCCCTGGTGTTGCGGTTGTTTATGGGCGGCGGTAGTCACTTACCATCAGGTGTACTGTAACTCTCCTATTAGTATTGACAAATGAAAGGAGGGTGGGGGAATCAATAAGCGAATGAATAATTTTGAAAAGGTAAGTCATATCCTGATATTTACACCGGGTTTGTAGTGACGTAATGTTAAATTTTTTAAGTCTGTCTTCATACGAGGGCAGACTTCTATTTAAACCATACCTATAGCACAAGATGGATAGAAATTTCTTTTGAACACGTTCAATACGATCTATGTGGACAGCATAGTATGGAAACTAAATAATTATGTGGTACTCTAAAATACTGTGTACTAGAGAACAGTACAAAACGAGAAAGCTTCGCGGATTTTTAAAAGTCTTGGCAGTTCTGAATATAAAATCAAGAAGTTTTGTACTTTTAGATACCACATGATCGTAATGATCGCGGGACATAAGCTTTTCATCAAACAGTATTCCAAGATCCTTAACTACGGATTTCCTATCAAGTACCTGTCCATTTATTTTGTAATCAAAAGTAAGCCTGTGTTTCTTATTGCTAAATGATATGACAAAGCATTTTCTTGTATTCAGATGCATGTAGTTTTTTTTACACCAATTATGTATGAATGGAGTCTAAATTCGACTGAAGATTTAACGAATTGCTGAGTGTAATAATGTCCTCCAGACCGAATTTCGGCCATGGCGGCAAGTCTCGACGGAGACTAGCCATCTGCGCAGGGCAGGATTATAGTGCCCAAGTGTATGCGCAAGCACAGGTGCACTCTCTATTCCCTCACTCTCTAGCCCGATGGGACGGTAAACCGACACGACCGGAGAGATCAGGCGCAGAACCAACGGCTTTACGTGCTTTCCGAGGCACGGGGGTGAATCACCGCCAACTTCCTGACTCCGGGCAGCTATTGAGAATTTCTTGATGGAAAAACTCAATAACTAATTTTTTTGGCCCGACCCGAGATTCAAACCCGGGACCTCATGATTAGCAGTCGCACTACTGCAACCACTAGACCAACGACGCAGTCGAGTGCTGAGTGTATCGATAACAGAAAAGAGCTTCAAATCATCTGCATACAATAGGCATAGACATGTTAGTTTATCAATAAGATCGTTAATAAATATTACAAAAAATAAAGGACCTAAATGGGACCCTTGTGGTACACCCGATGTCACAGGAGCGGGTGAGGATTTGAAACCTTTTATAGTAACTAACTGACTCCTGCTGTTGAGGTATGATTCAGTCCATCTCAACAGATTTCCATATATTCCGTAACATGCTAATTTGATACATAAAATATTATGATTTACTTTATCAAATGCTTTCGATAAATCGGTATATATACTATCTACCTGTTTTCTCATGGCGAAAGCACTGCAAAAATAGTGTTTGTATTGAAGTAAATTAGAAGTTGTCGATCTGTTCTTAATAAAGCCATGTTGTCTAAGCGATAGAAAGGGTTGAATATGGTGGTAAAGAGAATCATAAACCAATGATTCAAACAATTTACCGAGGCAAGACAAGATGCTAATGGGTCGATAATTTTCGCAATTAGACCTGTCGCCGGATTTATAAATCGGAACGATATGAGCTATTTTCCATACTGAAGGAAAAACGCCTGTCTTAACGGATGCATTGAATAGAATACATAAGGGATTACTTAATTCCTTACCGCATTTCTTAATCAAGAAAGGAGAAAGACCATCTGGTCCAGGGCCTTTTCTTTGGTCTAATTTCGAAATATTTTCCTGTATTTCTTCTTGTGTGATTACGATATCACTTAATATACAATTACTACGATTGGATAATTCATTATGAGAATATAAACTAGGCTCCACTGGATTTACAAAACCGGAACTGAAATAATTAGAGAAAAGATCACATATTTCTTTTTCATCCGAAGAGATGTGATTACCATATTTCATCGTTTTGGGAATGCTACTAGAATTATTTTTCTTATCATTAACAAAACGCCAAAAGAATTTTGTCATGAATGCATGAAAATAGACTGTATATTTAATATATAGGAATAAATTAAAGGAAAAAAGGAAGAAATAAATGTCAGTGAAAGTGATTTGTTCAAATAGTTTTCTCCCTTTCTGTATTACCTTTTGACGGGGGTGCCTCGCTGTTTGTCGTGAGTAGGCTGAGCAGCGGGCGAGTCCTTAACACGCAATGGCACGATTCTTTCTGGATGAGGCCGCGCAGTTTCCGTTATGGCAGCGGGTGGAGAGCTGCCTGTACATAAGTATAAATGCAGTCATTCTCAACATATGCTCCATGAGGTTCTGATGTTTCGGGCTTATATTGGAATATAATATAAGCCCGAAGGTCCGAAGAACATCAAGTTCTGTCACAATACATAATAAAAATATAACTTGTATAAGTAGGTATGTTATTATCGCGTTGTCAGAATAATCAGAAGCTCCGTGAAATACTTTTAGGCACGTATTAATAAACGTTACTCAAACACGAACTCAAGTGCGTTATCATTACGATATCATCACGACAAGATCGATGCTAATTAATAAACACATAAAAACAGTATCTCAGTTATCAAGATTAGCTCCTTAAGATGCTTTACTTAGGAATAACGTTCTGTGACTTGAGGGCTTGATCTCGTGAACGATTATATTACATAGACCGAAGTTAAGAATATTGAAGTTTTGTTTTTGCTATATAGGGAGATACTACTATATATAGGGGATAATACTTTTATTTTGATAAAAATTAAATAAATAAAACTGTATCACGTTATAAAGTTGTTTTCTACTTACGAAAACCTTAAATTGTTAAAAAAACTGTTGTGTATGTATTTCTAAATATGAACTAAATGTTTCCTACTTAATTCAATATGCACAAATAACCTAATGCATTAAAGTGTGTGCGTATACTCGAGCTGAGTAACGTTTATTAATAGGGATCTTACTGTTTTAAAAGGGTATCGTCGTGTGGTGAGTTCAAATCCACCATTTCACTAGTGTCGTGAATCACTTTTCACTACATCATTTTAAGCTTACATGGAGTGTTTAACGAAGTAAAATATTAGTAATGGAAATAGAATTGTAGTATTTAGAAAAAATATATGACAAAATGTCATATGGGTCGATTTTTGACCACGTCGACAACTTTATAATAATCGGAAGTTATGAATTGGGCAGGAGATATTATGGTGCTGTAAGAAGTACAGCGGATCAGTTAGCTGAAGCGGCAATGGGCTGGACATAAAGCCCAAAGAGCCGACAACCGATAGGGAAGAAAGGTTCTTGAGTGGCAGCCTTATTGTGGAAGGGGCAGGGTTGGGCGACCTACTAGATGGAGTGACGTACTGATGAAACACGCAAGAAGTCGATGGATGCAGGTGGCCCATAACCGAACATTGTGGCAATCTATGCTCTGCCTATGTTCAGCAGTGGACTTGTGATAGGCTTTAGTGAGTGAGGAGTTACTAGGTACCACAGAGGTACCTCCTAGAATTTACTCTTGTCCGATGTAATAATTATAAGTATGCTTGTAAATAAATCCGGCAAAACCTTTCTTCTGCCTTGAAAAAATGTTGTCTATGGCCCATAGCAACCACTTACTATTGAGTGGACTAGAGTTATATTAACTCACTTTCTCTTGTGTTACAAATTTTCAATTGATTTTAAATTAACATCTCAATGAGCCAGATACTTGAAACTATAAACATACAGCAGCAACGTGTGGTAAAAGACAGTCCCCATTTAGAATTATAATTTAAGCTTTTTTATGTCATCAAATCAACACATACTTACTGGCAACATAAAAGTCTTTGATTTCAGCTTTAGCTGCTTCGTCGGCTATCCTCTTGTTATCGATGATGAGATGGTAGGCGATAGCAAGCTGATCGTGTGGATCGCCGCTCAATAAAGCATTGTGGACTTCGTGTTCCTTCACGCCGAACTTTTCGCACACCTCTGTTATTGCTTCCGTGTCTATCACGCTGCTATCCTGCTGAAATATTTGCTTGTTACAGGATATTGCTGATCGAATCTTAATATATCTTCAAATTTTGAAGTCTTCACAGTTAGATTAATATAGTATTCACTTGCAGCACAAGTTTTATGTCTCAAATCAAGATTAAAGAAGTGAAACTCCTTACATACAAGAAATTCTATTAGCACGCCTACATTATACTATTAGAAAAAAATTTAAGCAAATAATCTTACCTGCTCAACTGGTGATGGGAACAAATACTCAGGTAAATCCTTCTGGAACCACTCATGTTTTTTAACATCTTCTATGGTTGCTCTTTTCATAGGATCCACTTGCAGCATCATGCACAGGAGACTGACGACGCTTTTGTTCAAATATTCGGGAATCGGGAATATTCCAGATTTGATCTTTCGGAAGAGTGTTGGCACATGTTCATCGTCAAATGGTAGAGTGCCACACAACAAAGCATAGAGAATTACACCACAGGACCATACGTCCACCTCCGGACCAGCATATAGTTTTCCAGAAATAACCTGCAAATTAATTAATTATTGTAAACATAAACTTGACATCTGTCAGCTGAATGCTTTAAACTTAATAGTTTGAATAAGTTGAGGTTGAAAGTAAAAATAGAATCAGTACTTATTTGAAATCACAATCTATGATTTACAAGTAAGAATTTTTGGGTTGGCTTGATCGAGGAAGGACTACACTCTCTCAGGGTTGTCAAAATATCTGCATTTTGATCCTTAATCCAGGATAAATGTAGAAGTCTATAGGCTACAGCATCTACCTACCATCAGGTGGACTGTTTGTCGTTCGTCACCCTTATTTATGAGAAAGATAAAATCAAACATTAAAGTTAAGGGCAAACCTTTTAAATCGATGTATTAGCAATATAAAGGTGGGCCTGAATAAGGTCCTTGTGGAATACTATTTTTACTTTAGGTTAATTTGGACCATATCAGAAGTCAAATTGTCAAAATAAGAAAATACATGGTTCTCATTTAAAAAGCATTTTATTTACATGAAAAATAAAATTTGTTATTAAAAATAATTAATTAAATGAATAACGATGCATGTGCATTATCATTCACATGGACTATGTGAAAGCAATTGATTATATTCAAATGTTTATATTATATACTGATATCATATACAGAGTTCAATGACAAATTTACCTCTGGGGCTGCGTAATTTGGTGATCCACATGAAGTGCGTAAAAATTCACCATCCATCATCATATTGGACAGTCCAAAGTCTGCAATCTTTACATGCATGTTATGATCCAATAGAAGATTCTCAGGTTTTAGATCCCGATGGACAATCATATGCCTATGACAGTAGTCTACTCCTGAGATAATTTGTTGGAAAAACCGTCTTGCTTCATGTTCTTGAAGCTTGCCTCTCTTCACAATATAATCAAATAGTTCTCCACCAGACACATATTCCATAATCATGAAGATGTCTGTTGGAGTTGAGATTACCTAAAACAAAAATATTTTTATTTTTTTTTTGTTTAGCACCACTTACAGCTATACCACGTTACATTGGGCATTGACGTAACTTGTTGTCTTGACTTCACGTTCCATATGTAATTTAATACTTAAGATAAGGCAAGAAAAAGGATGAATGTTACACCACAGAAATATAGAGTACTTCAAAAACTTTTTCTTCTGTGAAGTGGATTAAAAAAAGCTATACCAGATATACCATCATAACTTTGGAGTTTTTTATTGGTTATATTCACTCTATTGGTTAGGTATGTAAAAGCAATGTAAATTCCAAATCAGTAGCCAGAAGCATGATCTTCTTGTGCATAACACATTTGGATCAAAAGCAATATGAATTGTAGAGATATCAGTCATTACAAGGATACACAAGTGGAAAAATTAACCATTTTGTACAACCGACGGTAAATAAAATGAGAACATCATCAAAGTAGTTGAAGTCAATAAATACACATTATTAAAGATAACTAAAAACTATTGCTCAGATCTTGATAAAATTTATATGGGACCACATGAGGAGCACCAGCTTTCAAATAAAAAAAGAATCATCAAAATCGGTTCACCTAGAAAAAAGTTCTGAGGAACAAAACAAACCAGTTGAATTGTGTACCTCCTCCTTCTTTTGAATTGGGATAAAAACTAAGCTTCACTAGTGCTAAGCTACTGACTTCCAAACACTAAAGTTGTCAAGCTACTAAGCTGTAAGTTTACTGGTCATATTCATACAAACCGCAAATGGGCCGGCTCGAACCGGGGTGGTACCACGACCTCACAGAAAACCAGCGTGAAGTAGAGGTTCACCTCTGCGTTTCGCTTGGTGAGTGCAGGTGGCCGGAGGCCCTTTTTACTGGAAATGAGGCATTCTATCTTAGTCCTCATGGGTGACAACGCATCTACATTTTGATTCGTAAACGAGGATAGATGTAGATGTCTATGGGCCGCAGCAACCACTTACCATCAGGTGGACTGTGTGCTCGTTTGTCACCCTTATCCTATAAAAAAAAAAACACAAAATACAGCCCAGGTGTATAGAAATTGTTTCCATATGTAGGTTACCGAATTAGATTTATACCATCATTGTTATCATCACTAAAACCCTTATTCAGATCACATTTTCGCATACTCAAAATACCGAACAGCTCTCTAGCAGGTCACATCTATTATCCCAACCCTATTTAGTTTAGATTGTTGATCAAAAGCACAAAAAAGGTATTATTTAATATCTTTAAGTAAGCAATAATACTTTTTAATAAAGACATAAAGATAAAGACATTCCAACACTTACATCTTCTACACACATGACAAATTGCAATTAAAAATAAAACAAGTGACTTATTAACAAATAAACAAAAATTTGAATAAAGAAAAGAAGTGCGTCCATTACATGTGTATGCAAACACACATTAAAATTAAACTAAAAAATATATTTAAAAAATATTGGTAAATCCAATTGGTAAATCCACAGCACTATCGGCTTCAGCACCCTCGAAAACCATGAAAATGACACCCATGATGAAAAAATTGATATCTATTGCAGCCGCCATGTTGGATTTACATTTCGACAGCACTATCGGCTTCAACACCCTCGAAAACCATGAAAATGACACCCATGATGAAAAAATTGGTACCTACTTCAGCCGCCATCTTGGAATTACATTTCGACAGCACCATCGGCTTCAACACCCTCGAAACCCATGAAAATGACCCCCTTGATGAAAAAATTGATATCTATTGCAGCCGCCATCTCGGATTTACATTTTGACAACCTTATCGGCTTCAACTTTCTCGAAAACCATGAAAATGACACCCAAGATGAAAAAATTTATACTACCTTACTTTTAGTACGTACTACTATTATTGATTCTGTGCTTTTATAATATTGTAATAAAAAAATCTCTTATTATTATTATAAACAAGTATTTAAGAAATTTGGTTATTCGAATATTGTGTATTTGTACAGCGATCTTTTTGAGCCGCTGCAAACAACTGAAACAATGTCCACTCACGACGGCGACTGACGCCGATACACCAAAATATAGTATATTATCTATTGACGCCGAACTGAGTGAGTGAGTAAACTACTCTGTGGCTGTAGCTCCCCATTTACAGAAATAATTTACATACAAGGCTTACCAAATCAACGAAAATTTCGCAATTTTGGAGCCAAAAAAAATTAATTAACTAAACTAACAAAACAAACTTACACTGCCATTTACATTCAGTGGCGTCCCACATGATAGATGAAGAGATTAAAAAATAGATTGAGTTAAACAATTGATATTTTCAAAAGTTATCGTGTTTACAAGCCTTGGGGATATGATAAATCCACACCATAAGCCACTAAACCCCTTTTTTTATTTAAAAATAGCAATTAATCAATTAAAAAAAAAATTAATAAGTTCAACAATCATTTATCTTTCTAACAATGTGCTTTTTATATTACTTATATGTATAATATGATTGCTGGATACAATTTCGTGCGACAAAACGTTGGAATCTTGTTTTTAGGCGCTAGTAGAACATACCCACACGCTTTGTGCTCGGCATGCAAAAACGTGTGCTATGATGAAATGGTGGAAGGGACCGTGTCAGCATAAGCCACAAGCTTGCACCGCTGATTTTCAGCCAGCCCAATAATCAATAATCGTGTTTATGTTGAACTAACTAATCCTGCTCAAAAAGGTAAATAATGGGATTTTTTTTAAGTTAATAAATTAGAAGGCCAGTGATATACATGAATTGTCTAGCAGTTGATTGAGACTGGTGTATAATTTATGTGATTTTATTATCACTAATAACATAAAAATTTAAATCTTTGTCACTTTTAACATACTAATAAGATTCAAACTCCTGGATTTGTCATTTGTTCTAGGTAATTCAACATAGATTTGTCAAAATCCTAGGAGGAAAACTAAATTCTTGTATTATCAAAGACTTATTTTAATTAAGCTCATCAGCTTTCATTTTCCATTCAATATGTCATTGGTGAGTTTTACCAAACCACCACAAAAAATAAGAAGAAGATTGAGACTGTTAAAGAAGAAAGCTGATATTTTTTTTTATAAGATAAGGGTGACAAGCAAGCACACAGTCCACCTGATGGTAAGTGATTGCTGTTTCCCATAGACGGCTTAGCTTTCCATTGACGTCCGTCGAGTTGGGTGTTGATACATATTTTTACAGGAAGGTTACAATATTATAAACACACACACAAAGTTTTAACATGCGGAAATGCATACTTTTTGAGAAAAAAAATTATTGAAAATCAATTATTCTTGCAATGTTTATGTTAAATCCTACCGTAAAACAGGCGCCATTTGTAATGTCATTGTCGTCGTCAGTAGGGATGTCGTAAATTTTTAAATCGATTTGAATCGTAAGCTGTATTGATCCATAAGAAATCGATTTCTAAAATATAGATATATTTTCCTGTTTGCATTTATAATGTAAATATAAATCCATTTTATGAAAAACAAGAAAGATACCATAAAAAATAATCTCTTATTGAAATTTGTTTTATTTTAACAGTACCTAGTATAGTATAATTAGGTCAGATAACAAATAAAATAGGTTAGATTCACTTATGTCAAAGAACCGAATTGATTGACCCCCTCTCCACCTGGTACGAGTCTGTCCTACCCCTAGAGTGGTTTTATAGAGCCGGAGGCATGTAGGGGGAGCAGCCTCCTCGTGCTGTAACAAATCGTAGCCTGCGATTTGTTACGCAAAGGCGTAGAGGCTGCTCTTCCCGCAGCGCCGGAGACGTAGCAGTCTCAAAATAGATACAGAAATCCTTCTGAATCAGTCCCCCTATTTGTTTATGATGAAGGGTATTTTTTTCTCATAAAATGGATTTAACAAGACAAACAAAAGAATATAGATATTTAGAAATCGGTTTTTTGTGAATCGATACATCAGCTTACGATTTGAATCGATTTAAAAAAATCGAACTTTTCGGAAAGAATCGGCATCCCTACTATCAACGACAATACAAAAGAGTGTAAATTTTACGGTAGCAATTGACATAAATATTGCAAAAATAGTTGATTTTCAATTTTTTTTTTCTCAAAAAGTATGTCTCCGAATGTTGAAACTTTGTGTGTGCTTATAATAATGTAACATTTCTGTAAAAAAAATATCAACCTCCAATGTGACGGATGTCAATGGGGGTTGGAATATAGCAAAAATAATTGATTATCAATAATTTTTTTCTGAAAAAGTACCTATTTCCGCATATTGAAACTTTACATGTGTGCTTATAATAATGTAACCTTTCTGTAAAAAAATATCAACTCCCAACTCGACGGATGTCAATGGAAAGTCGTACCCCATAGACATCTACATTTATCCTTGTTTGCAAATCAAAATGCAAATGCCTTGTCAGCCTTGAGGACTAAGATGGAACTCCTCATTTCCTCTAAAAAGTCTCCGGTTCTCAACACACCATACAAAACAAAGCTGTATTACTGTTATTTTACACTGGTATTATATGAGACCGTGGTCCTTCACCGGTCGAGCCGACCATTTCGTGCTACAACTATACAATTAATGCTAATGCAAATAATAAATTAATCCAAATAATGCTGCAGTATGGCTCTAGCACAATGAAAATATATATCAGCTCATACATGTATATCAGCAAATACAGAGCCATGGACACTATTATGGGAGGAATAATGATGATGATGATGATTATGAATAATAACAATAAGTTGTTTATATAGATAATTAACACTTACCTGGTAGAGTTTAATAATATGGGGGTGACGAAATAATTTTAAATTCTGTATTTCACGCCTTATTTTGCCAACGACATCGAGGGACTTAATTTTTTGTCTATTTAAAATCTTTACAGCAACTTTATGCTTTGTGAGTTGGTGTTCACCAATTTTAACTTTACCAAATGTACCTACACCCAGGGTCGCACCCAACGTATAATGACCTATTTTAACGATAGGTTGATTGCCACTAGCTACAACTGGTTTTTCAGACATCTTTGCGGTGCAAAGTATATTGAATTGCTAAAGAAATCGAACTGATGATACAATAAGTTTTTAACTTTTAGTATATTACTACTTAGTACATTACACAATACAAAATTGCACTTTTCAGTGTTTAATAACAAAGTTTATTCGTTGGTGAAAAAATCGTAGATCATGTGAATAAATATACAAATTACGAATTTCATGCTCATGCTCGTATTGTTATGTCAATTGTCAATGTCAAATGTCAATGTGACAATGTGACCGACTGACAGTATGACATGTTGTTGTTGTTTTTATTATTTGCTGGAGAGAGCAGGCAAAAGAACTAAGCCATACAGTATTGTCTTTTTTGTTTTGAATATATAGTATTTTAAAGTGTAAAGGCCGGAACCAAGTCTTATTTTTCTTCTTTCCATCTCTTCAAAATCCATAAAGACCGAAGCCAAGTCTTATTTTCTTTAATTCTTCATATTTTCAAAAACAAGGATACCGTATTTCATATTTCTTTTACAGTATTATGAATAAAATTGCAAAGTGCTAAATATGTCTTAGTATTCCTAAGACCATCTTGCAGGCCACGCGTGACGCTTTCTGAGTTTTAATAAACTTGTATAAGTTTTTCAATTAGTAGCAATCTCTCTATGGCGTACGTTAGGCAGTTAAATATTATATGTTCTGCAGTCTGATCTGCTTCTGTATCGCAGAAGTTGCATGTTGCAGATGCTACTATTCTCATCCTGGAAAGATGAGCGTTCAGTCGATAGTGGCCAAATCTAAGTCTGCACATTATTGTATAAAATTTTGTGCTATGATATCTCTCGTTGCGAGAAAACCAAGAAATACTTAATTCTGAATTAATTGATGCATACCAACGACCTTTTCCTGCCTCTAAAACAGCATTCTATTGTATTTTCCATTCTTCTTTTAACTGTTGCTTTAAGATTGAATTTAAATCTGTATGTGGTATTGCAACACCGGTTATCCTGTCAATAGCAGCTGTAACTATACTTTTAGCTAAATGGTCTGCGCTTTCATTTCCTTGAACACCAATATGTGATGGAGTCCATAAAAATTTTATTTCCAAATTAGTTTCATTTAATTTACACCACAAACTTTTGATTTAATATATATGATGAAAGACGTTTTAGCATCTAAAGTTCTTGCCTTCAGTGCCTTCAAGACACTTATGCTATCAGAGATCAGTAACCATTTATTAGATATATGTGGGTGTTCTTCTATATATTTAAGAGCGATTAAGACAGCATAACATATTGCAGTGTATATGCTTGCTGATGCAGGAATGGAAAAGCCACGTCCAGTTTTCAGATGAGGTATGTAAAATGCACAGGCTACTTTATTTTCAACTTTTTATTTTCAACAAAACAAAAACAACAAAATCAACGAGGACAGAGTCCTCAGGGTACCTCCTGTTGTAGTCAGATACAAAGTACGGTTTATATTTGCGCTGCTCTTTCTCAGAATCTTCTCCAGTACTGGTATCAACTTCTTCCTCCTCAGTCGTTTCTTCAAAGACTTCTCCTTCTTCCGGCAACTTTTTTTTCTACGTTTCCCCATGGTGAGGAACTCCAGTAACAATAAAACAATAAAAGTTTAGTGCCTTTTAACTATACAAAACACAATTAAAAATTTAGTTTAAAAAAAGGCGCCTATCACGTTTCAAGGTTCCCGCGCTTTTCCCAACTTGATATTGACAATCATATTATATTTTTAAATTATCCAGTACCTATGTTATGTGAGATGTATGGAGTGTAGAGTAGAAGGAGGACCATCTCTATATATGAAAAGTGTCCCTAAAAACATGTCCAATAAGGGTGGCGCTGCAGTAGCATAGGATAAATTTAAAAAAAGCGCCAAAAGTAATTCGAAGAAGATGGAGAAATAAACAAGAACCGACCAATCCGCTTGGTTTTGTGCTACGTAAATAGTTGAGATTTTGTATACTGATATTTTACTAACTACTGAAATTTGTTAAATATCTGAATTCAGCTGACTTCACTCCGTTCACAACAGCTATCTTCATATCGTAGTTTTTCAGACGCCAGCGCTATTTTGGTAGGTTTTGGAACCTCTATTTTCAGTAAATAGTAGGACACTTTTTCAACATTCGCCCCTTATAAGATGGTTCTCCTTGTACTCTACACTCCATAGTGAGATGACAGAGAAAACCAAAGAGTTGTTACTGTTGTTACGTTCAACATATAAGGTAGTCAAGGGCTTATGACCATACAGCCTTATCTGATTGCTATTTTGTTTACAAAACATTTTTGCAACATGCTAATGCGTCACACTGCGAAATATTTGGGAGATATAATGACAGCTTAACCAAGCGTACAGTTGACGACGATAATATCTCAAGATCGCTATGCAGATTAAAAAAACCTGACATTTATATAAGCATCGAAGCTTTTCTTCAGTTGTCAGTAATTACACACTTTCAAACCATTATTTAAACAATTTAACAGTAGCAACAAACTAACGCCAAAACGCAACTAAAGAGTATGTAAACACTGCGTTTTAACCTTTATTTATTGTTCTGAGTTTTTAGCAGCGGAATTGTAAGGAGCTGTAAAGTTGATGATAATGATAAAGAAGAAGAATGTAAGAACACATTTATTTATTTTAGTATTGAAGAGTATATAATTACTTACATACATTTAAGCAATGACCTAATTTGAAAATGTAACCAACATGAAACTTGAAATCTCCACTAGAAGAAATAGTTTGAATAGTTTTCAGAAATGCTGTGTGAGAAATTATTGTCGTTCGATTAGTCGGTCAATTTGTCTCACGTAAACGATCATCAACAGCTTCGAGCCTAGGTATATGTAGGTAATTTCAATTGTATTACTCGTTACCGTTACAGCTTATTAATGTCTACTGCTGAATATATACTTCCCCCATAATTTGCCTTTATTTTATTTGGGATAATTGCCATGGTTGCCACGTTTGACAAGCGGGTTGGAAACCACAGTTTATTTTTACTTTTAGTTGTTACTAAAAAGATGCTGGCTGCCCATATCCTGACTTGTTTCCCATTGTCGCCACTTAGAAAATTCACGAGATGATATGGGTGGTGGATATTCTTATACCGCAAATTACCGTAGTCATTTAAGTTCGGTAACTTAAAATCGTTTTGCTTGCTGGTAGGACTCCTTATCTGCCCAGGATTCCGTTTAGTTAGGTACTATCCCCTTATCTATTTCTGCCGCCAAATAACAGTGCTTATACTGCTGCGTTCCAATCTGAAGGGTATAAACAGCCAGTATAATTACGGGTTGTGAGGCATTCGATCTTAGTACTCAGAAGTAGGATTGAGGCGTATTTTTCGTTACAGATAAAAAAATACAGGTATCTTAAAATAGCAGACTGTAACTGTGACAAACCAACTGAAAGAATAGTTCCTTTTCCACGACTTAACAGATCCACTAAAATACAGTCACAGGTTTTTCTGTATTCATAGATATGTCAGTTACCTTTGTTAGAATAAGATAAAAAACCTTACTGTGACACCCTGTTACTCGTCACAAGCTCTTTCCATTTCTCGCATAGTTTCAACACTTTGATTGGAGAAAGAAGCAACCTATGGAAGTATCATAAAATAGCAGCCTGTCAATGTTACAAACTGAAGGAACAGCTTCTGTTCCGCGAGATAACAAAATTCATTATGCAACAGTCACAAGTTTTCTTTATTCATACATAATATGACAGTTTCCTTTATTAGAATAAGATAAATGTTACTGTAACACTGTGACAGCCTGTTATAGTTGTCACAAATTCTGTCATTTTCTCGCAAAGGTTAGAAAGAGAAGTACCTACCAAGACTGTAGTAACAGACTGCTATTTAGTAACAGGTTTCTGGAACTGTTATTTATGTGGAACTGGAACAGGTGGATCAGATATGGAATTTTACCTGTTACAGCCCTTTCCTACTCAGAAGTTACATTGGTTACAATGTATCTGTAGCCTTCTTTGTATAAATTCGGATGCAGGTGTGATAGGACTGCAGTAACCACTTACCATCAGGACCTGATGGTAAGTGGTTACTGCAGTCCAAGTGACAGATATGACAAGTGACAGATGTGACAAGTGACAAGTGACAAGTGACTGATGACCACCTGAGACTTTAAGCTCGATTGTCACTTCTGTTTTATAAAAAAAGTCTTGCAATACAGCGGTGAAATGTTTTTGGAATATAACGTCAACCTCTCTTACGTATTTTTTACTTAGATAGGTTTCGTATTGTGGTACTGTAATCGTAAACTACTGTATAAGCACTTCAAAGCTTCGACAGAATACATGGCTTTCTTATAGTGCTAAGATGATCTCTATTATTTCTGTAAAGATGAGCGGCAGATAGTAGTCTTCAGTCTTTTGTATAAGTTACCCAAAGCAAATATACAGGGTTATTTTGCAATAACTGGTCAAATTTGCAGAGGAGGTTCAGAATAGATAACATAAGCGAATGATGAAAAAAATAGAAGAAAAAAAAAATCGGTAGACTCGATAAAAACAAATGCGTCTCCCCACCCTTTCCCTTCCATTACACCGTTCGGTCCGTTTATCTGGCTGTGGCCTGCTGACTACTGACAGTGTTGATTTGGCCGTGACCTCATTACGTAACGAGTGTCCTATTTTTAAATTTTCGTAGGTAGTATTACTTGTCACAGCCAGTACTACGTGTAAAAACTACTAAATTCTTCTGGATATCAACCACTTTATTACCAAGTACCAACGTGTGCAATCCACCAACCAATAATAACGATGGTCTACCTCGAAGACATTTTTGTGAATGGTTGTTGTTAAAAATTGATAATACCAACATTATGTGGACTGATGAAGCCCTAATCACGCGTGCAGGGCTTTATAATAGTCGCAACGAACATTAGTAGGCAGTATGCAACCCACACGCTATAAAATAGTGCAATTTGGTGTAAACGTTAGGGCCGGAATTATTGATAACATAATACTGGGCCCGTACTTAATTGAAAGACGATTAATGGGTGGTAATTATTTAGACATGTTATAAGGTGTTATTCAAGATTTCTTGAACGATATATCCGGATAATTTTTATTTCCAACACGACGGTGCTCCGCGTCTCTATTTAAGTGCAGTGCGTGATTATTTGAATAGCGAATACGAAGATAGGTGGATTGGGCATTGCAGCCTTATACCATGGCCTGCAAGGTCACCAGACCTTACACCATTACACTTTTATTTACGGGGTCTGTAATACAACAATATACAATTTTTTTTATAGGATAGGGTGACAAACGAGCACACAGTCCACCTGATGGTAAGTGGTTGCTGTGGCCCATAGACATCTACATTAATCCTCGTTTGCGAATCAAAATGCAGATGCGTTGTCACCCTTGAGGACTAAGATGGAATGCCTCTTTTCCAGTAAAAAGGGTTTCCGGTTCTCTACATTCACTATACGAAACACAGCAGTGTTAAGCTTCTATTTTGTGCTGGTAGTCTGCGAGAGCGTGGTCCTTCCCCGGCCGAGCCGACCCACTCGTGCTACAACTATACTACTAATATAGATGCAGCATGGCTCTACCACGTATAATTTCTGTCAGATTTGAATATGTTTATTGAACAGCTAACAACTTGCTCGGCAACATTCCACTGCCTTTGTAGCCGTTCGAGCAACTTCGTCTTTAGCGGCCAGTGCCAGTTAGTCCGCTTTTAATCACCTTCAGCGCTAGACGCTAGGCTTGCGCCGCCTTAGTAATCATTATTTGAATCGCGCCAACCTCTCTTTGGCTTTCCATCACTACTATCTATTCTACAACTAATTTATTCTTCATCTTTTTCCTTTGCTCTATAGTCTAAACTTGAATTTTGTCTTTTGTGTGGAAGTAAAAATATTATTTAATTCGATGTGTGCAGAACTTTTTATTTATACAGCATCTATTCCAGTCGTTGGTGAAATTATTTTTTTTTATTTTATTTATTCTGATGGTCCTAAGCTCGTTTAAAATATGAAGGGAAAATTGGAATTATAATTCGCGTCATAGTTATCAATTTTGTAACGAGCGTGTCAAGGAAGTAAATAGTAGGCAAAATCGCTGTGCATTTACTCGTACACACACGAGGACGCGTCGTTTTTGCCCATAAATCACATTCAATTTTGAATATTTTCAAATAAATGTAGAAACCTTATTTACGCGTATTTTTCAAAACTGCTCCATCTTAGTCCTTTAGAGGAACAATTCAAAAGCATCTGGATTTTTATTCATAATCGAGGGTAGTTGTAGATGTTTTCGTTTGTCACATTAATTATACAAAAAATTGTATTAATAATTTATTTTTTATTATATAATGTAACTTTGAATAGAAGCCCGCTGGGATTCTTGCTGGTTCTTCTCTTTCCATTTCATCTTGTTCCATTCCATTCGCATTTTATAGTGCTATATATTTGCAAATTACCATTTAAAAGTGACATTTGAATGTATATTGAATATATATCATACATGTTTTGGACTAGCCAAAACCATTCCACAAATTTATCACATTGATTATGTATTAATCAATAGGTTAAACCAATGGCTAAAACACACACACACACACACACACACCAACATTCGTGCACAATTCTAATGCAAAAATGCAAAAAAAAATAGTTTGAGTGCGGGAAATAGACACCATTCATCAGCATTTCAAAAGTTCACCACTGTTTATAGTCCTTACCAACAGACTGCCTCACAGAGATGGCGTGCCCAGCAGAGCGCGACAACTATGGACGTCAACAACCACAGTTATTTATTATTTTGGATCGTTATCTGGAAGATGCTGTTGCATATTTCCTGTTTCATGTCCTTTTGTCGTCTTTAACGGCATCCGAGGATTGATATGGGATAGTGGTATTGACGTATGTGAGGGACCATGGTGGTTGATCTCATCTCGAAATTGTTAGGTGCTCACTCAAGGAATTTGGGTTTTGTAACTCAAATTTATATGGTGGACACTTATATAATTTCGCACAAAAATACTTTAATATAAACAAATAAATCATTTGCAGCTGTGTTATCCACTTATTAAATTTCACTTGGATAATTCGGATTCGCTGACATTGCCACTCGGCATTGGTTAAAAGGTACTTAAATTATTAATGTACTTAAAAATTTTACAACTTAAATTTTTATGTATAACTAGCTGCTTCGCCCGCACGGTCACTGGGAAATGAACTATCTATTGCTTTTTGAATTGAAAGAAAACTGAGTTTTATAGATTTGTCAGAGATGCACCCATTAAAAGGAAACTGAGCAAAATTGATTCGTCTGCCTATTTAAATGTTTCGAAACGCAGCGTATAGGAAAGCATGAAAATAGCCTATTTATTCCAAATGGAAATGGATATTTTTTTAATTAAAGGAAACTGAGCATAATTATCCGTCAGGGATGCAAACTTTTGAAAAGAAACTGAGCTAAATTGATTCGTCAGAGATGCAGTTTTCTGAATTGAAAGGAAACTGAGCCAAATAAAAGATCCGTCAGAGATGCAGCCTTTTGAGTTGAAAGGAAACTGAGCTTAATAGGTCCATCAGAGGTGGAGCATTTGGAATTGAAAAGAAACTGAGCTAAATAGGAAATTTTGAATTGAAAGGGAAGATCTGTGGGAATTCTGATTAATTGATTGTGGGAATTTTGGAAAAAAAAACTAACTAAACACTATTTTAAGACGTTACTGTACACAATGTTATATGTTTTTCCATTCGGGCAAAGAATGTGGAGATTCTGGCCATTTGACACACGCGAACATGCTACTTACAGCTGACCATGAGAGATGCACGGTTTTTCTAAGTTGACCCCCGCTACCTGTAACGTTTGCCCTTGCGCTTTATTAATTGTCATTGCAGAACTGAGCTTAATAGGGAACTGCAACCTTTTGAATTGAAAAGGAAGATCTGTGGGAATTATAGGGATCCGTAGTGTAATAACATTTTCACCTTTTCCTACGCCTGTCAAAATTGTAGCATGATTATGTTCCGTCCAAGATGTGTCACACAAAGCCTTGTCCCATTATATAACCGAGAAGCATCTAAATTTCGCATTAGCATGACTGGGACGCCTAATTTTAATTGAAGCTTATGTGAGGGCACACCTGACAACTCTAGAGAATTTAGAAACTCTACGGGATATGAAGTGCTCTGTTCTGTGTCCATAACTGTGTCTACTGACAAATACTCTGTTATTTCTCCTGCTATTTCGCTTAATATATCTGAATTTATTTTATTAACGCTCTCATTTTTTGGTGCAGGAAAAGCCCTTTCACATAACCATTTGTCTTCATGCATGTTGTTCGTTAAATCTGAATAAACGCTCGCAATTAATTCGGAATGACTCTGTACTAAATTACAAAAATCTCTCGACAATTTAACGCAACCCTCAGCATCCGTTTCCAACCGCCCATCGCCAATTTTTAATAGTATGTCAGCATAGTTTCCAGCATTGATATCATTATACAAATGCACTCTCATATTCGTAGTTAAACTGAATTTTGTCACATTGTTCCATAAAATAGACGACTTGAGACATGCTTTAATTTCATCTGCAGGTGTGCCCTTTTGAATGACAGGTAAAGTTTGGCGAAAGTCACCAGCCAGTAAAACCACCATTCCTCCCATTACATCGGTATTGCTGCGCAAATCCTGGCGCGTTCGATTTAGTGCTTCTACAGCTTTTTTATGCGACATTGTACTTTCGTCCCACACTAAAAGTTTGCATTGTCGTAGCATTATACCTCGTGCACTATTTTTGCTAAAGTTGCAGATCGGCGATTCTTCCTGGGCTAGATTTATTTTTTCGCTGGGAGTTTTAAAACAGAATGTCCAGTGCGGCTCCCGTTTAGCAGCGTAGCGGCTATACCGGAGGAAGCTACGGCCACAGCAATGTTTTTAACTTTCCGTAATTGCGCTAATAATAAATTTAACAAAAGTGTCTTCCCAGTTCCTCCAGAGGCATCTAAAAAGAAAAGTGCACCATTTCCAGATTCAATTTGTCCTAATACTTTGTCAAAAACTCGTTTTTGTTCGGGAAGCAAGCGGGGTACAAATTCGGCTACTTGCTGCTACAAAGCTGGTATATCGTAGTTTGCTTCACGTATAATTTCATCACTTAGTTCATTTTCGGTTGTTCGCTGAGGGCTTATCATTCAAAGTCGCTTAATTTTTGCCTACTGTGGGGATTCCACCACATTATTACACACACCTCATATATACACACAGAAACACAGTAACACTTACACATAAACACATACAACACCTACAGTAAACTTAATTAATTATATATTATGTAACCATTATAGAACAAGCATTTAACACATTGGGACCATTGTGGATCGACCTTTTTCTAGACAGAGCGGCCGGGGATTGAATCGCGGCGCTCGCGCATATTCTGTTGTACTTGTATCAAGTTAGTTACCTGCTGATCGCCTCTGCGACTAGACCCTTGTAACACCTTTGCGCCCGCGGCTAACCACGTACAGTTTATTTGTTAATGCTATCTCTTACTTTCTTGCTTGTGCTATTCTTTATAACTATTATTGTGCTCGCTTCCCTTCTGACTCTTTATTGTAGTAGTGCTTTGTGTCGTGGACTATTAAAAGACTGTGAACGTTAATATAAACTGTTTTCTTCACTAAACCTACGACGCCTTACGCCATTTTGACCTACAACTGGTGACCCCTGCAGAAGACGCTACAGGTACAATGAGTAGTGGTAGTGAATCGCCAGAAACGGCATCAGAACAAAATGTTACCACGCGCCCATGTACAAGGCGCAAGCACAGATCGCACGTCGACGTTACATCGGACGTTAATCGAGTTAGCGTACGTATACCGCCATTTTGGCCAGACGATCCTGAATTATGGTTTGCGCAAATAGAGGGTCAATTCACAATTTCAAACATATTATCGGATACCACAAAATTTTATTATGTGACGAGTAATTTAGATCCTCAATATTCTAAAGAAGTAAAAGATATTATTGTTTCTCCGCCTTCTAGTAACAAATACGAGAAACTTAAAGACCAACTGATTAAACGCTTGTCAGCATCGCGTGAAAGGAAGATTCAGCAGTTACTCATGCACGAGGAATTGGGAAATCGGAAACCTTCCCAATTCTTACGACACCTGCAGAGCTTGGCAGGTCCCTCGGTACCCGAGGACTTTATACAGAGCATATGGAGCAGCCGACTTCCCAACAACATCCAAACGCTGATTGTGTCGCAACCAACTAGCTCATTGGACGTTTTAGCCGATCTAGCAGACAGAGTATATGATATAGTATCTCCAACACTTCAAGTCGCAACAACCTCACGTACTACATCGACACCTGGTACCAGTACGCAGTCTATGGAGAATGAAATAGCGGAGCTGAAAGCAGCTGTTAAGAACCTTACCATACAATTGAGCAGAGGTTCCAGACCATGTGACCGTTCTAGCAGCCGCAATCGCAGACGTTCAACTTCCCGATCTGACTCCAGCTACAGAAGATACCCAACCTGTTGGTATCACTCGAAATATGGGGATAAGGCCAACCGGTGCATCAAACCCTGCGATTTCGGAAAATCGGGAAACGCTCGAAGCAGTCGGTGATGGCGACTGACGACTGCTTAACTTCTTCGGGTCGCCTCTTCGTTACTGACCGAAACTCCAAGAGCCAATTCCTTGTGGACACTGGAAGTGACGTGTGTGTGTTTCCGCGTACGGCACTTCGCGAACGACGGAGTAAGACATCTTATCAATTATCAGCAGCTAATGGTAGTGCAATTGATACATACGGGTATTTACAACTTAATTTAAATTTAAATTTACGACGTAATTTTCCATGGAATTTTATTGTTGCCGATGTAAATAAAGCCATAATAGGAGTAGATTTTCTTAGTCACTATAACCTAATTGTAAACGTTAAGAACAAGCGATTAATTGATAATTTAACATCCTTGTCAACAATTGCTTTTATTGCTAAAAATGTAAATAATATTAATTCTGTTAAGGTTCCTATTGGCGACACACGATACCACACTATTTTAGCTAAATATCCAGAAATAACACGACCAGCAGGCACACCACACACCTCTGCACATAACACTGTACACTACATTCGCACTACGCCTGGACCTCCCATATCCTGCCCTCCTCGTAGGTTAGCTCCTGACAGGCTTGCAATAGCTAAGAAAGAATTTGAGCTGATGCTGAGCAACGGAACGGCGCGTCCTTCTGAGAGCTCCTGGGCATCTCCTTTACATTTGGCTCCCAAAAAAGGCAATGGGTGGCGCCCCTGCGGAGACTACAGGCTACTCAACGCACGCACCATACCAGATAAGTACCCAATCAGACACATTCATGATTTTTCGCACAACATATCAGGATGCACCGTATTCTCGACTATCGACCTTGTCAAAGCGTACAACCAGATCCCCGTCTTTGAGGATGACATCCAGAAAACGGCAATCACCACACCGTTTGGTTTGTACGAGTTCCCATGCATGACCTTCGGACTCCGGAACTCCGCACAAACGTTCCAAAGGTTTATAGATGAAATTACTAGAGGACTGGATTTCTGTTACTGTTACTTAGATGACTTCTTAGTATTTTCTGGAAGTGCTACTGAGCACGAACATCACCTCAATATTCTCTTTGGCCGAATGAAGCAGTACGGAGTACTGGTGAACACCTCTAAGTGTGTATTTGGTTCATCACAGGTACAGTTTCTGGGGTACCACATTTCAGCTGCAGGTACTAAGCCACTTGAGTCAAAAGTTCAAGCCATTAAAGAATTCCCTAAGCCCCGAACAGTCAAAGCGCTCAGACGTTATTTGGGCATGCTTAATTTCTATAGGCGGTTCTTACCAGAAGCCGCAAAAATTCAAGCACCCTTAAACGCCTTATTAACTGGTTCGGTGAAGGCTTCACAAGCTATAGACCTGACAGGCGACGCCTTAACAGCCTTTGAGCAGTCCAAGGACAGTCTTTGCAATGCTGCCTTATTAGCACACCCCGATTGCCAAGCCAAATTAGCTCTGGTAACGGATGCATCAGACTTAGCATTGGGTGCTGTACTGCAACAGTACAAAGATGATGCCTGGCAGCCATTAGCATTTTTTTCGCGAAAGCTTAGCCCAGCACAACAGAAGTACTCACCCTACGACCGTGAGTTGCTGGCTATATATGAAGGCATTAAGTATTTTCGCCACATGCTCGAGGCACGCCACTTCACAGTCTATACTGACCATAGGCCTTTATGTTATGCATTCCATGTAAGGAAAAGTAACTGTTCGCCGCGTCAGTATAGACATCTAGATTTTGTGTCTCAATTTACAAGCGACATTCAACACATATCCGGCAAGGATAATATCGTTGCTGATACTCTGTCGCGCGTGGATGAAATACAGCAACCGGTGGATTTTAAAGAGCTCGCTAAAACTCAGTCCACAGATTCTGAGCTATCACAGCTTCTAGGCGATGAATCATCACTTCGCATTATTAAAGTTAAAGAGCCCGATAGCAAAGTCGAAATTTTTTGCGACATAAGTTTAGGCATACCAAGACCTTTCGTTCCCAAAAGTTTTCGAAAAGCTATTTTTGACAGTCTACATTCTTTAAGTCACCCTGGTGCAAACGCTACTGCTAAGCTGGTAGCACAGCGATTCGTTTGGCCAGGAGTCAGAAAAGACTGCCGAGAATGGTCTCGTACGTGCTTAGCCTGCCAGCGCTCGAAGGTAAACCGCCATGTGTCAGCACCTTTAGGCACATACGATTTACCACGAGCCAGGTTTTCCTATGTGCATATCGATATTATTGGTCCACTCCCATACTCGAATGATTTCCGCTACTGCTTAACAGCAGTTGACCGTTTTACGAGATGGGCAGAAGTTATCCCCATAGCGGATATTACAGCCGAAACTGTAGCGAAGGCACTCCTATCAGGTTGGATCGCCAGATTTGGTTGTCCAACTGACATAGTGACGGACCGTGGACGGCAGTTCGAATCCGATTTATTTAATTATCTATCGAAAATAATCGGATTCAAACACCGCAGAACCACAGCTTACCATCCCGCTTCTAATGGCCTAGTGGAAAGATTCCACCGACAGCTGAAGACAGCTATTACATGTCACGCTGATAGCAACTGGACAGAATCTTTACCTCTAGTACTATTGGGCATCAGAAGCGCATTTAAAGCTGATCTGCAGTGTTCCTCAGCAGAACTTGTCTACGGCGAGCCTTTAAGACTCCCAGGCGAATTTTTCGAAAGCACAGTAAGCACCACAACTGACATTACGGATTTTACTGCACGAATTCGTTCAGTTTGTGAGAAACTGCAGCCTCGTCCCGCATCACGGCATAATAAAAATAAAATATTTATATATAAGGATCTCGCTAATTCAAGCCACGTATTCCTTAGGGAAGACCGGCTGAAAAGCACCTTCCATCCTGCATATTCCGGTCCACATGAAGTGACCGAAAGAGGTGATAAAGTATTTAAGATCATCGTTAAAGGTAAGCAGATAACAGTTTCTATAGACCGTCTGAAACCGGCCTATATGCTGAACACCGATCCACCTTGCGACGTCACTCCTGATTGCAGCCCCAAAGTCATGGATGACAGTTTAGAAAACCGGAAAACTACAAGGTCCGGTAGGCATGTCAGAATTCCTGATTTTTATCGACCGTAGGCACGGCCTCTGGGGGGGAGTGATGTGGGGATTCCACCACATTATTACACACACCTCATATATACACACAGAAACACAGTAACACTTACACATAAACACATACAACACCTACAGTAAACTTAATTAATTATATATTATGTAACCATTATAGAACAAGCATTTAACACATTGGGACCATTGTGGATCGACCTTTTTCTAGACAGAGCGGCCGGGGATTGAATCGCGGCGCTCGCGCATATTCTGTTGTACTTGTATCAAGTTAGTTACCTGCTGATCGCCTCTGCGACTAGACCCTTGTAACACCTTTGCGCCCGCGGCTAACCACGTACAGTTTATTTGTTAATGCTATCTCTTACTTTCTTGCTTGTGCTATTCTTTATAACTATTATTGTGCTCGCTTCCCTTCTGACTCTTTATTGTAGTAGTGCTTTGTGTCGTGGACTATTAAAAGACTGTGAACGTTAATATAAACTGTTTTCTTCACTAAACCTACGACGCCTTACGCCATTTTGACCTACACCTACCATTGCCATTACTTTATCTTCTATTTTTCCAAGTGCTTCATTATAAATGTGTTCATTGTATGTCATGTTCGCGTGTGTCTACTGTAACCTTCGCAAAGTATCTTCCGCCATGTACTCTTTATATTTGTCCTACAATTCATGTGCATTAGATAGCCCGCAAGATGATATGAGAGTTGTATAAAGATCCCTAATTTTGTCTGGTGACTGGCACTGCACAGCTTCCTCCATGGTTTCATCCCAGTGATTATCGTTTTCTAAAAGATGCAGAGCTTCATATGCTTCTCTACAAGTTGCGCATTCCTGACCGTTGACAGTTTTAAGGTCTTTATATCCTGTAGGACCCCGAACATGGTGCAGCAGCAATCGTAAACAGAAACATTCAAAATTAGTTACATGGACGGTATACTCACGACTAAGAACATCTGATGACTTTACACCGGGCCAATTTGCAACAGGCGCGCCTTGAATACGGCGTTTCCACTCCTTCCTAGATGTGTTCCAAGTATAATAGCGGGGGACTTCAGAATATAACAACGTTTTTGCAAAGGGGTCGGTTTGACAAAGTTGAAAGAAGGCTGTTAGTGTAGTTTTTGGCGGTGATGCAATTCTTTCTTGGAAATTTCTTTCGGTGAAATATACACGCTCTCCATTTTCTAAGTGCACAGCAAGGTGAGTAACTGTTGGGTGCCTTTCGTGTAAAGGGAAGCCAAGGAGACGCCACGCTGCCTCGTTACTGCTGACATAACGCCCTGCTTGAAAGGTCTGTACTTCATTAACGGGATTTGCCTCACCTTCACTGCTGAGATTAAATATTGCTTGGTCGCTTCCTTTATTTATGTACTTACAGATATACTTGATTGCGCGGACAGAGCTACATGCTTCTACATTAATGTGGGCATTAAACATTTTACATAGAATGGGCGAATACGGGACAATCCATCTGTTATCTAAGGTTTCGAACGCTCCAGAGCGAGATTTGATTGTAACTTTCCTGCGACCATCTTCGGGAGCTCTGCGTCTGTATAAAGGGTAGCCATTGTCATTATGCACTGTTTCTTTTAATAGCTGTTTAGGGAATTTCTTTGTACATTTTCCTTCTTTCATACATGATGATATTGAATTTCGTGCTCCACATGGACCGTGAATCATATTTCGGACGATGGTATCATACAATTCTTTATCTTGCTCAGGATCCGGAATTTCGGTGCTTATTATGTCGTCTATTTGGCTGGGCCGCAACTTTTCTTTAAGCCATATTAGAATGTGGGCATGCGGTAATCCTCTTTTTTGCCATTCAATTGAATACATGAAGCACTGCACCTCTCCGAAAATTTGCCCTTTGTTAATTACATACATTAATTTTTGTACTTTTAATCTAAATACTCTAGCAACTAAATCGTGTCTGTCAGTACTTTTTTGGTCCGGCATTAGCTCCTCGTTTATTTCTTTCCATGTAGGATTGCAAGTAAAAGTAACAAAAAGATCAGGTCTTCCGTAAGTTCGTACATAGGCGAATGCGTCTTGTGTGTACTCATGTAGGTAGTGGGGACTGTTAACGAATGATGTTAATGAATGGGCAGAATTACCATTTTACCTAATCTCTGGGGTTTACATTGGCGTCGCTAGAAACTGCATCTTGTAAATATATATAATTCCCAACGCGCAGCTTTTTTGATTTCAAGATATATCACTGAGACGTTCACTTTCTACCTTCACATAAATGTCTACCAAAAATTGATGAAATAATTGTCTACACCAGACTAAGAGGTTAAAATCATTTTCTCGCAACATCATATGATACGCATAAAAATCCATAAATGATACTTTTTTCATCGGAGTAGGCTCCTTAGTGACCGGGTTAATGAGTGGAATTTGAAAATGATAACCCTCTTGTCCTTTGCAATAAATCAATGGGTATTGCAGAGCGTCATAAAACTTGTGTGTATCGGCTAACCGTTGCAACGTATCATCACGTGCTCGCAAGACAATGTCTCGTGAATAAAATTGATCACCACTAATTACGGCTGCTATTTCGTTTATCAAAGGTGCATTGTAGCGCCTTTCATGCTCTTCTCGAGGGGCCCGATCTGCGTGAATGACGACTTTATAATCCTCTTCAGGTGGGTTTTCTAAAGCAGTTTTAAATGTACTGACTAAAATGTTACGTTCATGCAAGAATCTTTGAATTTTGAACACTGTCTCCCTCAACTCCCTGGATAAATTGGCAGCGACGGTCTACCTCAATTTCTTCGTCACCCATAAAATATACTTGTAAAAATTTATGCTTTTCGTTTTCAGCTGGAAAAAGTGTACCTATTCTATGATAAATTTGCCCTTGCACCGTAAATGTAGGCGAAAATCCCGGCCTGGAAGCATGAGTTATATTTTCGGATCCTGTTTAAAAAGCGCCGTGACTCATTAGCATCATATAAAAAGAGAGTTTTCAAAGGTTCTTCTGGTTCCCCAAGTAACGGAAGAGACACTTTGCCATTGGAACAACACATGTCTGCGGTCTCATCTTTCCATTTTAAAGCGCTGCAAAATCCATCAGTCCGATAACAACTAACCTGCGATTTTTATAATCAATCAACGGATCATAATTGAATGCTGCGTCAATAAAAACCAACCAATTGTTTCTTTGAAAATTTTGTCGACGTTCAGCTTGGAGCTGTGCATTTGCATCTCTTCGCGCCTGTGTCTGTTCTGGTGTTTCAGATGCCCTTATAGAAGATTGACGTTCAGCTTGCTCAATGAGTCTGTGTTGAGTTTCATCAGGTGTTCCCGCGGCTCTTAAGGCGGCCTGACGTTCCGCTTGTTCGAATAGCCTTTGCTGATTTTCAGCAGGTGTTTCAGTAGCTCTTAAAGTAGATTGACGCTCTGCCTGTTCAAGACGCCTTCGCTGACTTTGAGAATGTGTTTCAGAAGCTCTTAAAGTAGCTTGACGCTCTGCCTGTTCAATACGCCTTTCCTGACTTTGAGAAGGTGTTTCAGAAGCTCTTAAAGCAGCCTGACGCTCTGTCTGTTCAAGACGCCTTTGCTGACGTTGAGAAGGTGTCTCAGATGCTCTAAAAGCAGCCTGACGCTCTGTTTGTTCTTGCCTTCTCAGTTCAGCATCTTCTAAAGATTCTAGCGATCGAGCTAATCTTTTCGCTCGTCTTTGAGATGATACTCTTGAAAGGCTGGACTTACGTTTGCGAGGTATTATGAAGTAACAAAAAACCTATTTATAAAAAAACGTTAAAATACCTAAAAGGAATTAAATTTCCTTTTAAATATTTTTTTAAAAGCAAATCCAAAATATCTAAAAATAATAAATATTCCTTTTAAATATTTTTTAAAATCAAAACAACAAAACCTATTCAAGACAACACGAATCCGAAAACGATAACCAAAAAAAAATCGAATCAACTTAAACCAAATCACAAAACAAATCGCAGAAAACCGAAATCAAAAGCAGTAGTCAATATAAATATAACCAACGAAAAAAGAAGTAAGTGTATAAGTACCGTATACACTATCTATACTATTAATATTCCTATTATATAAATATTGTTAAACAACCTAAAACAACGAAAACCAGTTCACGATTCTAAATAAACAAAATCCAAAATCAAAGCCAGAGTCTAAATATGTATAAATGAATACCAACCAAATCAACAAAACCGATCCAAGAAAATACACAAATCCGAAAATGAAAGCCAACTATATATATATAACTATATATATATATATATATATATATATATATATATATATATATATATATAACTATATAACTCCATTCAACCTTAACCAAATCACAAAGCAATAAAGCAAATAACAAACAACCGAAATCGAAAGCAGGTAGTCGAATAAGCTACGAAATAGAAATAATTTAAGCGTATAGGTAGGAAGAAAATGTGGGAACTGTTGCCGGGGTATGGTGTGGATGGTCGATTGCTAAGGGCTGTGCAGTCACTTTACTGTGACTGTAAAGCCTGTGTGCGGGTAGGGCATGACCTGTCACCCATGTTTAGCGTCCAAACGGGCGTAAAACAGGGTTGTGTCATGTCTTCCTGGCTGTTCATACTGTATCTCGACAGCTGTTTACAGAAGCTGAAAGATAGCTGTTTGGGTGTGAATTTGGGTGACATTAAAGTAAATTGTCTGCTGTATGCTGATGATGCAGTGCTTATTGCACCATCAGAGGCAGAACTGCAGGCATTAGTCACGTGTATGAAAGAGGAATGTGAAATTAAAGGTCTCCGCTTGAATGCTAATAAAACTAAGGTTCTGGTATTTGAAAGGGACGAAGAGAGAACGAAGTGTGAAATATGGGTAAATCAGGAATGTCTAGAACAGGTAAATGAAATTGTATACTTGGGGAGTGCATTTAGCCGGGATGGAAGATGTGATTTAGATGTGGACAGGCGTGTCGCTGCCGGGAACAAAGTCAATGGTGCCCTGACTGCGTTAGTCAAAAGGCAAGGCGTAGTGAAGAGTGCACGCCTTGCAATACATAACGCAGTGTTGGTACCGACTTTGTTATATGGCAGCGAAACCTGGGTATGCCAGAAGAAGCATAAAAGCAAGTTGAATGCAGTGGAGATGCGATCTCTTCGTAAAATGTGCGGCGTCACCATGGCTGACCGAAAGCGAAACGAAGAGATTCGCAATATGGCAGGTTTGAAAGATGACCTTATCACAAAAATTGATAAGGGCGTGCTTCGATGGTTTGGGCACGTTGAGAGAATGAGTGAAGACCGAATGGTGAAGAAAATATATAGCGCGAAAGTTAATATTAAAAGGTGTCGAGGTAGACCGAGACTAACTTTCGAAGACCATGTGAGCAAATTGCTCGAAGAGGGGAGGGTCAAGAGTACTCGGATACCTAGACGTGCATGTATGAAGAAGATAATGAATCTGAAAGAAGCGAAAGAGGTATATGTAAGGATCGTGACACTTGGCGATCTGTTCTCTCTGGCTACCCCGTCAGGGATTGTGCGTGACGATAAGTAAGTAAGTAAGTATAGGTAGGTACCGCATGCACTATAGGTTGACGCGGCTCAACGGCGGGAGTTAAGTACATGTCAGGAAACATTTCGTTACCGCGTTTTAAAAACCTAGTAACGACATCTAGCGGAATCAATTTAAACCATGTATACGTTAGTTAATAAGAACTCTCAAAAAATATTTTTCTTATAATTTTGCACAATTTTTCTTATTGTAATACCGATTCATTCATAACGACATATAAGAATTGTATTCATTTCCGTTAATAAATATTAATAAGGCTTACTAAGAACTGTTTCTACCACAGTTAAGTAATAGTTAAGGGTGAAAGCGTGACAGGTGGTGATAGTATTTCTGATCCATACTTATAATCACGCCTGTAACTCTTGCGGGGTAGGCAGAGCATCAACGGAGAACTTAATATCGTCTGCGAGGTTATCACGTATTATGTGAATGCTCCAAAAGGTTTGAAAAAAATCAGCTGGTGAATTTTATGTTTTTTATCGCTCTCTTCCCGGTCCTGCGTGGAAAAATACAGATCCATACATTTTTTATCTTAATTTTGGTAAAAAGACATAATAATCCAGATATTCTGACCTTCTGCGTTCGTCCATCGTACCGTCGTCCGTCTTGTAGAATCACGGTGGCGCCACCTAGTTGAATTTAATTTTGCAACATATTTGATTTTACCACGGAAATGATACGTTTTTTCGCTGAAAAAGGTAGCCTATGTCACTCTACAGCTACCGAACTATCCCCATACCAAAATTCATGCCATGCCGACGCTTTGTTCCGACGCGAAAGAAGGACAAACTTTTGCAACATATTCTATTTTCCCACGAGAATGAGATGTTTTTCGCGGAAAAAAGTAACCTATGTCACTCTACAGCCACCGAACTATCCCCATACAAAAAATCATGCCATGCCGACGCTCTGTTGCAACGTGAAAGAAGGACAAACAAACAAACAAACACACTTTCGCATTTGTAATATTAGTAAGTATGGATTGTAAAATAATGGATTGTAGTGGATTTTGATATATAAGTGTTGCGATTTTTTTTGAATGTGGGCGTATGTGAACTATTAGTAGAAACGGTGAAACAAGTGTTCTGATGGTGATGTGAATCTCAAGATAAGGTATCTGACTGCTTAAGCGCCTTGATAAACTATCGCCAGCTGTCTGCTGCCTCAATTTGCCGTGAAAATCTTCAAAAAACTGCGCAATTATATTTATAAAAAATGTATGTGCTGCTTTAACACATTGTGAAGCAGTGTACATACTATAAAGGATTATTATCTTTATAGAGAAATGAAAACATGGCTTAAAAAAAATATTCAAGCCAAAATCTTAATACATAATATAAAATCTTCGCAGCGGTGGATAGTCTATGGTTAACACTCCTCCCTCCCGCCCCGATCATTGTGCCCCACCCCGCTTCTTTTTTTTGATGGTTTACCTATCGTATAATGAGGAAAATATCAAATTTTTACGAAATTTTATTTGTTTATAATATATAATTGAACTATAAACGCTTCATAATGGATAAATGCGGAATCTGCCTCAAGCCAGCTGTTGTAAGTAGATAAAGGCGTAATTTATTGTTATTGTATTGTTGAACATCGTCAATATTTTTTGTTTTCTTTACGAGATTGTTATAAAAATAACATTATTTGATTTTAGAAAACCTTTACTTTTGACAATTTAATATTATAAGTTAGCATTATTAAAACAAAATACAAAGTAGCGTTGTTTGAAGCTTGTACCAATAATAATAAAAAAACTTGAGTTCGAAACCTGCCCGCCTTATTTTTTTATGTTCTTTCGTCTCGGGCTGTTTTTTTTACGTCTGCTCTGAGCTATGTAAAACATTCGTTTTTTTTCGATTTGAAGAGAACTGTTTCTTATTATAAGGAAACCTTTGTTTTTATAAATACATGTTGGTTTTTTTAAATATTCTCATTTCAAATATTTTTAATAAGCTTTTTATTTTTGCTAATAATATTTACTAAAATCTATAGTATATATACACATATTTCTTTGTATTGAAATTTGATTCATATAAATTTAAAACATTTTACGTTTTGCTATAGCAATTATTTGAAACTGGGAAAGATGGTGTTTATGCTTGCTTCAAGTGCCAGCCTCTTGTACCAGAAGTTACTATAGGAGATAACCCAACAGAAGCAACAGAACCAAGGTCTTCTAACACTGAAGAGGTATTTAAAATTACGCTATAACTAACAACTTCAGTAAAACTATATAAAACAGGAAAATTTGTGAACACAATCCTGATCTGGTCAGTAATGATTTGTTTTTATACAACCTTTCAGAGGTTCAATGCTACATAGGGGCAAGTAGAATATATCAACTCAGCGGTTGCACATGCAAAAACATTTCTACTTTTTACATCATGATTACTATAATTTTTTATCTTGGATATGTTGTAGATATTGACATAATGTTTGCAAAATGTCAGTGGGTATGGAATTTTGTACAGGTATATAAGGCAGCAGCAGTGTAAGAATATCCACTACCCCATATTGTACCGTGGGTGTTGTAGAGGCAATAGAGGGAAACTAAAACAGAAGATGGGTAGCAGCATCTTCCTGATAACAACTTAAAATAATAAAAAAAACTATTGTTGGCAACCTGACTGGTTAAGAGTGACAGTTATGGCAAAATCATCCCTATGAGGCTATCTATGCGAGAGTTCTAATTTCAGAAGTATTCTGTAATAAAAGGAATGGATGAAATAATATAGATTTGTTAAAGAGTAGCTTAGACACACATTATCTGTAAGTTATTAATAAAAAATACAAAATCAAAACACTTTGAAACTTCACCAGCATGATGTGAATTTAAACAGAGATGAAAAATAAATTTGGAACAAATTTGAGCATGAAGTTTGCTTATCCATTAGAGTAAACAACCCATATCATTTAGAAATAGGTGTAATCAAAACAAAGTTACTCAGCATTTTGTACAAATACTTCAATACTACAAAATTTTAAGATGCCATTAAGTCTTGCTCTGTCTATCACTTTAATTCAAAGTGACTGTGATAGCAGATTTATTTGGTTTAAAAAAATGATATTTGACCAACAAAATTGATTTTCTATGTTCGAACCACCTTTACTTACATTTTTTACTTTAAAAAAAATTAAAGCAATTTTCTGGGCACCTCAAAATATTGAGATATGTTGAAATTTTGCTCACTAATCCACCTACCCTGTGGTAAGTATGGGCAAACCTTTCAGTAATTGTGGTTTTTAGCTTTCTGGGTAAGATCCTTGTCACATGTCATCACAAGACCAACACATGAACACAAATCACAATCTTGAAGCTACCGTATTTAACTACCACAACTCCTTGACTGTTTTGTCTAGTTGTCAGTCGATTTAAAAATTAAAACTCAGATCAAGCGTTCTCTTAAGGCTCCTCACTATAATAAGGGCCTTAGGCAGAAGTATAGTCTATTTGCTAAGATAGTGTCGCTACACCCGGAGGTGCACTTATTATTTTGCTTTTATTTTATTTTTTACTGTTTGTTAAATAAATGTTTTTCTATTCTAAAAATAAAATACTATTTTATTGTTATGGTTATTGTAATTAAATACAAATATAAATAATAAACACTAGTTAGGTAGCATAGAACCTTTCACTACGATGCTTTGTTTTAAAGTGCTCTATTCTCCTGTGGGTGTACGTCGCATGCGTCGACCTTTGATGTCTCGGCGGCGCCTTTGACAAGATGCGGCACGTGCCATGGCATCCGTATCTAAGTCAATAGAGTATAGACTGTTAGACAATTATTACATCATCATCATCATAATCATCATCACTAGTGCTTATCAAAATCCACTGTTGAACATAAACCTCCCTCATCTCATAAGCGGAATATTGGCCATACTTGCCATGCTTAACAGGCGGATTGTCAACTGCAGTTTTTTATTTTTTCAAATTACCAGGATGATGCTTAGTATTAAATAAAAAAAAGTAGTTATGAGATAGAGAATAATGTAATAGTGGCGACGTAACAGAATCAAATACCCCTATCATACCATGTGTGTAGTAAGAAGCAACAAAAGGAAACTAAGTAGTGGTTTTCTGATCCCTGCAACAATTATATAGTCTGCAGTGTACTAAATATTGTGTAGAGTGTAGACTACACTACACAATATTTAGTAACCAAAAATAATTGTCCAAATAATAGTTTAAACCACTCCACGATACAGTAGAAAACAAGGATGGGTGTGTTTTTTAAATGAATAGGTAAATAATAATGTCTTCAAGACCTAATTTTCCCCAGTCTATATAGACCAGCCATCTGTGCAGGACAGAATTATAGTGTATGAGTGTGTGCACAATCACAGGTGTATGTTTTACCCTTGCTTTCATAATCTCATGGGACGGTAATTCAACATGACCGGAGAGAGACAAAAAGGGACAAATATTAGAGTAGCGTGCTTTTCGAGGCACGGTGGTGAAATGCCACCTTCTTCCTGACTCTAGGTTCCTACTGAGAATATCTTGACGTAAAAACCCAACAACTGATTTTGGCCCGACCTGGGATTCAAACTCGAGACCACATGAGCAGCAGTTGCGCTTACGACCACCCCTTTGAGGCTGTCAGTACAAATATATAAATAGTTATGTATAATAAATAGTTTTATACATATAGTTTCACTTTTCAGGAGAGCAATGAATTTGGACTATATTGCAGTATTTGTAACAAAACTTTTCAGAAGAGTATGCAGCTACAAAATCACCTGCGCAATCATCGCGCCGAGAGACGCTTCGTCTGCACATATTGTAATAAAGGTAAGTTTTATTAAACCATATTAATTTATTACTTTAGGCCTAGTCAGTTCGAATAGCCTATAATGTAGAGGATGTCATAGGGGTCATGGTTGAATAGGGGCAAAAAGTGCTCATTACACTCCTAGGGGGTCAAAATGGCCAAAAAGCAAATAATTTAAAATTCTTATTTTGGCTATAACTCCTCCTTCGGAGGTTCTTACAGTCTACTTCCCGCATCCCACTTGATAATAAAATAATATATTTACTCTTAGATATATGTAATATATTTATACTTATAAATATTTATACAAATATAATATTGTTTCCTAGTTTGTATTGTAAATAGTGACAAATTTTATCATAGAATCGTGGTAGTTGAAGGTTCAAGAATTTCATCGCAAACATAAGATTATTTTTTCATCGTGTTAGGCATTAAATAATGGGAGTTTTTGTGATTCCAAATAGTAGGTAGATAAGACACCTCGTTTTTAGGGTTCCATACCCAAAAGGTAACCAATGGGACACCATTACTAATCCTCCACCCGTCAGTCTGTCAGCGGGCTGTATCTCATGATCTGTAATAGGTAGACAGTTGAAATGTTCACAGAATGTGAATTTCTGTTGCCACTATAACTTGAAAATATAAATTGATAATTACAGGGGGTTCCCTTACTAGAAACCTGTGTGATGGTACAGAATCCTTCATGTGTCTAACTTGCACTTGGCTGGTTTTTTTATCTACACCAAAATATAAATACAATTACAGCCATCATTACAGCCCTTCACAAGTCCACTGCTGAACATAGGCCTCGCCCAAGGAATGCCATAAAGAACGGTCCTGAGCCACCTGCATCCATCGACTTCCTGCATGTCTCATTAGGTCGTCACTCCATCTAGTGGGAGGTCGCCCTATACTTCGCCTACCGGTACGAGGCTGCCACTCGAGAGCCTTTCTTCCCCATCGGTTGTCAGTTCTTCGAGCTATATGGCCGGCCCACTGCCACTTCAGGTTACTAATCCGTTGGGCTATGTCGGTCACTCTGGTTCTACTGCGGATATCATCATTTCTAAGTTTATCACGCAGAGACACCCCGAGCATAGCCCTCTCCATACCTCGCTGAGCGACCTTGAGCTTCCTCATACGGCCAGCAGTGAAGGACCACGTCTCAGATCCGTAAGTCATCACTGGCAACACGCACTGGTTGTACAATTTCGTTTTCAGGTTTGAGGTATGTCTAACGAGAAGATGTGTCATAGTTTCCCGAAAGCTGCCCAGCCTAGTTGAATCCGTCGATTGACCTCTCGGTCGAAGTTGGACTAACCTAGTCGGACTATTTGTCCCAGGTAAACATACTCGTCAACAACTTCGAGCTTAGTGCTCCCAACAACTACCAGCATAGGTGTGACATGGACGTTAAACATGATTTTTGTTTTGTCCATGTTCATCTTAAGACCTATCCGTTGGGAGACACTATTGAGGTCATTGAGCATAGTGCTTAGGTCCTTCAGCGATTTTGCCATAAGGACTATATCGTCGGCAAATCGAAGTTGAGTAATGTACTTGCCATTGATGTTAATATCGCATCCTTTCCAGTCCAGTAGCTTGAAAACGTCTTCCAATGCAGCGGTGAAGAGTTTCGGGGATATAACGTCACCCTGTCTTACACCTCTCTGCAGTTGGATAGGTTTCGTACTCTGATTTGTACTCGGATAGCCATCGTAGCTCTACTGTACAAACACTTCAGCACTTCGATATACCGACAGTCAACTTAGCACCGCTGAAGGGACTACAGCACCGCCCAAATTTCGACGGAATCAAAGGCTCTCTCATAGTCCACATACGCAAGGCAAAGTGGCAGATTATACTCCTCTGTCTTCTGTACAATCTGCCGCAGGGTATGCATGTGGTCTATGGTACTAAAGCCTTTTCGGAACCCGGCTTGTTCGGGAGGCTGGAAGTCGTCAAGTCTGCGTGTGAGACGATTCGTAATGACTCTCGAAAACAGCACGTAGACGCGGCTCAGAAGGGAAATCGGTCTGTAGTTCTTCAAGAGAGCGTTGACGCCTTACTTGAAGAATAAGGCCACCTCACTTCTGCTCCACGCCTCCGGAGTAGTGCCACCATGGAGGACAGAATTAAAGAGCTTCTGAAGGACTTCAAGTACCGGTTTGCCACCCACTTTCAAAAGCTCCGCTGTAATTCCATCCTCGCCCGGGGATTTGCCGTTTTTAAGATGTTGGAGAGCCATTCTAATCTCGCTCTAATAAGAATCGCTCTTGGATCGTTACTCACACTTGCTTGTGGCTCCAACGATGACGTGTACAGCTGCCCATAGAACCTTTCAACCTCACTCAAAATCTCAGGTGTCCCGGAAACGATGCTGGCACACTCGGTCTTCAGCCTTGACAGTTGGCTCTTTCTGGCAGACAGATCTCTGGCAAAGACTTTGGAGCCTTGGTTCCGCTCGATCGCTTCTTCAATACAAGCTGTATTGAAGTTGCGTAAGTCCCGCCGCATGCATTTGGAGATCTGTCTTTTCAGTTGCCTGTATGCTGTCAAATCTGTTGAAGAGTGTAGCTTCATCTCCCGTCTAACAGCCATGAGATTAAGAGTGTGATCGGAGAGTTTTTGTGTTCTTCTGCGGTCTTGCAGAACTTAGCTCCAACCGCATGGACAGTTTCCACGAGCTTGTCATTCATATCGTCCACTTCATTGCAGTCTTCTAGGCACTGTAAACGGTTTTGTAACTCGAGCTGAAAGGTTTCGGGACTTTGGAACAGAGCACGAGGGGGACCGAGCGTTGACTTCATTAGACGAGACCTCTCGAACTTAACGTTTAGGTTCAGTGTGCCTCTAACCATTCGGTGATCGCTATCAGTTTTCACCCTCGCGATCACAGACATCACTGAACAGTTGTCGTCTGGTCGTCATAATGAAGTAAATCTAATTTTTTGTCGAACCGTCGGGGCTCGACCAGGTCCCCTTCCTGTGAGGCCGCTTCTGGAAGAAAGAGTTCATCATAAAGAGTTCCTCTTTCTCCATGAAGTCGGCCAGCTGTTGGCCCCTTGGGTTCCGTTTGCCCTATTCCAAATTTCCCTACTTTCAGCTCACCGTTCTCTCTTGTGCCTAGTTTTGCATTGAAGTCTCCTATTAACACCGTATAGTGAGTTTTGGAGGAATGCATGGCTCGATTGATGATGGTCGCCCTCCCGGCAATAGAGCAAGTTGCCGGATTCGAGGATTACCGTGTCCTCCCTCTCTCTTCGGACCTCGGATAATCCTATAATATGCCAGCGTAACTTGTCTATCTTTTCTTCCAGCTCAACGATCTTCTCGTCAATCCTCAGGGTGCGTGCGTTGTATATTGCCAGGTCGAGTCGTCTTAGGTGGCAACCGAACCTACACCGGAGATTCTTAGCAGCCCCTGCCCCGCCGTTACCATGGTCGCCACCGTAGCCAGGAATAGCAGAGCCGCCGGGGACTGGGGGCCGTCTCTTTGTTGCTCTTATCATTGGGGGGGGGGGTCGGTATTTGCCATAGTTGCCACGCTTGGCGAGCGGGTTGGCAACCGCAGTTTTTTTTATTGTACTTTTGCTGTTATCAGGAAGATGCTGCTGCCCATCCCCTGCCTGTTTCCCTTTGTCGCCTTTTACGACACCCACGGGAAGATATGGGGCAGTGGATATTCTTAACCGCCACTATACGGTTACAGTGCCTGTCTGTAATATCAAAATAACTGTCTTAATAATAACTCAAAATAAAAATAAACTGCGGTTGACAACCCGCTCGCCAAGCATGTCAACTATGGCAAAATCCCCCTATGAGGCAATCTTATAGGGGAGGCCTATGTTAAGCAGTGGACTTTTATGGGTTGTAATGGAAATGGATGATGGGTGTTGGACAGGACATGTTGTATTAATTATTTTATTTACAATTATACGTTTTCATTAACAGCATTTTCTCAATCAAACAACCTGAGGGCGCATCTACGTATACACACCAACGAGCGGCCTTATAAGTGTTCAGAATGTGGGAAAGCATTTACTCAGGTATGTCTTCCGTTTTTTTTATTACTATGTTTTTACGAGGTCACTATCAGTGTAATTGTGTAATTTTGATCGGAAGTATTGCTGGTGGTAATACTTCGTAACTGCGTGATGAAGATGAAAATAATAATAATAATAAATATTTATTATTAAAAACAAGTAAGAGGCCAGTTACGTGGGCTAAGCCCACTCAGCACGGCTAGCATGGGCTGGGGACAAAAATTTTATTCCCCGATTATATCCACTGACAAGAGATAAAATTATCTTGTCCCTATGTCAAAGCACGGCAACGGGGGAAGTATATCCCGTTTGACATAACGGGTAGACATAATTAAATAAAAGATAAAAAATTATACTTTTTTGACATTTGAAACTGACAATTTTATCCTAGTTCGTTGGACGTGGGTTTAAGTTTATGTATATTCATACAAAAAATCTATTTATGTATAAGTCAATCTCCCATTTGACCTACTGTGGATATTATATCCACCGGTGTGCCCCCATGCTCGAAGGGTGGATAAAACTAAGCGAGGGGATAAATATTTTCTCCTTTCCCTGGGGATAAAATTGTCTCCTGCCCATGCTAGCCCTGCAGGACATGTTATCTTTAAAATCACTGGTCAAAGACCTTTAGATTGATATATAATAATAAGCAAAAAGTCCAATGTCTAAAAGTAGCATCTCAGCTCTCATTCTCAATTATGTTTAGATATTTATTTCATTTCCAATTACACATGTTTACATACAGGAACAAATATGATTACAATTAAATAAAGTAACAATAAGTCTAACAAAAATAACATGCTATGATAAAATTAAAACTATGATTAGCTTAATAATAAAAATAGAAAAGTCAAGTTTATAATATTAGCTACCTGTCTGAACTAGGTTGAGTACCTGTGTTTCAGACATCACTTACACAATGGATTTCATAATATAGGAGGACACTACACATTTAATTAATTAAACTATATTATATAATAAATAAAATAACTAAATAACAATTATGTGTTACCTACAATTAATACAAACTATTTTAGAATTTCTAACAATTTCTCTGTTTCTTCGTAATTTCATTTATTTAGAAATTCCCTTACACTTATATTACAATTCTTATAACTTACACAATATACCTTTAGTGACTTGTTGAGCTTGTGTTATATAGAAATGGTCCTAAAAATATGTAAAATCTGTTCACAAATGCGTGTTTGGTTTGAGGGTTTACACAAAATATGTCCGTTCTTCTCCTGTCTATGGATTTTAAGTTAAATGGAAGTTCGGTATGCTGTTTTAATATGATGTTCAGGATAAACAGCTGACGGACAGTTAGTACACTACATGCCAAGTATAGTTACATTTTTTTATGATAACCATGATGAGCATTACAGCTACACAATACTTATTTATCTACCGAAGAGTTAGTTGTAGAGTAGAGCTCCATTTCTGTCTAGGAATCTTGGTTTAGTACCACCCTCGTACCGAAATAAACCAGATTCATTGAAAAGGATGGGGGGAACAAGTAGACTATAAAACTGTAATTGAATTAACTGACTAACTAAGCGACTAAGCAAAAACTAAAAAATTAAAAAGAAAAAAAAAGGGAAAATCAACCCTGGGTTAGTAAGTTGTTATTAAATATTTTTTTTTTTTTTTATAGGAAATTAAAGACAGTTTGTTCAGAAAGTGGAAATCAAATCCTAGTAATAATAATTTTAGATTAGAGTATACTAGATACAGAAATAAAGTACAAAAGTTAATAAATAAAACCAAAAACGATTATAAAAAGAAATAAATAATTAATTGTAATGGGGATATGCGAAAAATTTGGGGAAAAATAAACCAGTGGCTCGGGAAAAATAAAACATCAGTTGATCCCATTATTGAAATATATATGAAAAATGAAAAATCTATGAAAACAATGTGTAATAAGTTTTGCGAAACGTTTACTGACGAAATTGATAATAGTAAACACAAGTGTAACCAAACCTTTTTAAAAAGAAAAGAATACATAGACGAGTGCAACGTGAGCTTCCGATATAAAATGGTGCGCAGCGGCGACGGCTCCCCTCGCCGTCCGTAACAAAATCACAAAATCTGGATACCGTAGGTGGCGCTATAGTAGAATTATTAATAAATGTTATATATTAATATCATATATAATAATCATTAAAAAGTTCAGATTGAGTTCGGAGTAAACTACATCACACCAACTGCCGGAATGGGCAGAACGTTTGCTGGGCCTGCTAGTAAATTAAGTAAAAAATATTTATTTCTACTACTGTACTACAGTTTAAAAATTATATATTTTTTCAATCGATTGAGACGTCTGCCTCTCATGCTTATTTTAAATTATCATTTTTGTACAGGTGACGAATTTAAACAACCACGTGCGCTTACACACTGGAGAGCGTCCGTACGTGTGCCCGGAACCCGGCTGTGATAAAGCCTACGCACAGGTACTTAAATATTTAGTTAATTAATTAATTAATTTATTTATTTAGATACACCATCGACAATATCAATATGCATTGTTACGAACGAAATATAATTTTTTAGACAAAGGATATGTCTTTACAGGTGTATACATCATATTATGAAAAAAAAAAAACTAAACAACATACATATAAACTCTAAACAAACACAAATCATACTAATTGAGCAAAAGCACCATCCAGAAAAAAAAATTACAATAAATAATAGTTTAGAATCATTAATCGGGCAAGGTAGGTAATAGTAAGTCTTTACATTTTCTTTTGAACACACGTTCGGGGTCGCTAAAGATGTCGATGTCATTATTGTTTAAGCTGTTATAAGTTCGCATACATCTATTTAACTGTGAAAACTTACCAAGATTGGTTTTACTGAAGGGAATATTTAATAAATTTGTAATTGGGTGTCTAGGGATATGATAGGGGATTTCAAGGCAGACTTGCTGCAATAAACTTGGTGAAATTAACTTACCGTGTAGAAGTTTATGTAGCGTCATTAGGTCTAAAAATTTTCGTCGGTCTGCCAGTGAACTCATTCCGAGATGAGAAAGCCTAGATTTATAGTCAGTATAGATTTATAGACAGTTTTGAAATTTATAAGCGATGAATCGAGTGAAGTTTTTTTGAATACGCTCGATCGATTCTGTCAATGTGTATTTTATAAGAAGGGTTCCATATCACTGTGGCATATTCTAAACTGCTACGAATTAATGCATTGTAGATAGTTATCAGAGTCTGAGTTTTTTTGAAGTCATTACATGCACGTTTAATAAAACCTAACATTTTCCATGAACGCGTTACGACGTTATCTATATGTTCTATAAAGCTAAGTTTGTTATCAATAACTAGCCCAAGACCACGGATGGATGAAGATTCACTCAATATGTCTTTATTAATGGAGTAACAAGATGCAATAGTAGATTTATTCCTTGTGAATTTAATGTAGAGGTACACTTACGAGGATTAAGTTTCATTTTGTTACTTATGCACCATTCATAGATGGAATCAAGATCATTTTGCAAAGATAAAACATCATCCTGATTTATAGCCTTGAACAATTTTAAATCGTCGGCGAAAATGGAACAATGGCTGTACTTAATGTTATTTGATATGTCATTAATAAACTAAAAAAACAATAGGACCAATATGTGAACCTTGGGGTACGCCTGAGAGAGCTACATAATCATTGGACCTATATCCAGGCAATACAACACTTTGTAATCTATTTTTAAGATAAGATCTTAGCCAACGAAGTAAATTCCAATGTACACCGTATGAATTTAATTTAGATAATAGTAGCTGATGGTCTACGATATCAAATGCATTAGAAAAATCTATGTATATGGAATCCACCTGCATTTGACCATGCACTTGCAACTTTTGTGACGTAATCCATCAAATTGCTAACAGTAGATTTATTTTTGCAAAACCCGTGCTGTGCGTCTACAATAATATTTTTTAAATGATTTGTTAAAATTGGATAAACTAAGCGTTCAAATATCTTTGGAAATAAACTTATACTCGAAACCGGTCTATAATTTTTAACATTATTTTTATCTCCTTTCTTGTAAATGGGTATAACATTGCAACGTTTCCAGTTAGCTGGAAAAGAACCAGTTAATAAAGGTTTACTGAAAATTAGATTAAGAGGAAGAGTTAGATATTTTGATGTCATTTTTATAAAAAAAGGAGGAATGCCGTCAGGGCCCGCTTCTTTGTAAATATCTAGTGACTAGAGTTACTTAGGATTTTACGTTCTGTTATTTTTATATCATCTAGAGAACTTTATGGATATACCTCGGACAATATAGGAGCTGAAGTACACTGGGGTTGGGAGAACACAGATGAAAAATGTTTGATTCAGATTTGACTGAATTAATTTTTCGGTATCATGTATATAATCTAAATAGTTCTTAGAAGCCAACGACTTAACCCAGGAGTTTAAGAGCTTAAGTTCTAGTGTGTCTCTTGGATTTTTATAAATTTTGTGCCTTAGTCGGATCCTTTCTTTTTCTTTTATCAGTTTAATTAAGTTTGGCGTGAACCAAATAGGGAACTTTAAATTACGTGGCTTCGTTTTGGGTACAGTTTCATCAATAACGGAATAAAGTATTTTGTAGAACCTAGATACCATGACATCGACCTCTTGACAATCACTAAATTCGACACCCTAATCAACTTTACTTAACCTAGAATTTACTTTAGTATAATCCGCCTTTTTAAAGTTGTGAGTAGCAAAAGATTTACTATTCAACAAATGCGGTACTGACATATTCACATTTACCTCTAAAGCAGGATGATGACGATCAATTTTACTTAATGGACATGGACATTCAGCAATATTTATGTCCTTAAGATTACTTAAAACAAGGTCAAGGGTTCTGTTATTAGTGTTTTTCACAGCATTAAATTGTGATAAATTATTTAAAGACAAAAAATCAATGAACTCAATGAAAATGAAAACTCAAATTACAGTAATAATTGCTTGGGGTTAACTTGCTTACAGAATTGGTAACATCGGTAATTCAGTCTATAAAATTTAAATTAAAACCACCCAATATTCTTATGTCGTTACTACATGATTGCATTACAATATTGCAGTTTTCAAGAAAACTTTCCAATGAACTATTAGTTACCAGAGGTGGTAAGTATACAACACAAATTGAGCAGTCTACGAGTTTACTATTAATATTCACTCTCACCGAAATCCACAAGTCTTCATAACAGCTCTCAAAGTGGTTAACTCTTTTAGAGCACAGTTTCTTCGATACTGCTGCCAGGACACCTCCGCCTCGCTTGCCAGCGAGATGAGTAGATTTACGATCGCGTCTATAAACAGTGAAGTTTGCGCTGAATAGTTCACCGTCCAATATTGTGTCGTCAAGTCATGTTTCAGTTCCCACTATTATATCATAATTGACAACCCAGTGAAGACAGCTTAATGATGTCTGTTTTAGTTTTGAGACCAACGAAATTTTGATAGTATATATTGAATTTTATTTAGATAGTTACGGTCTTAGTAATATGGCATAACAAATTTAGTAATTACAAGTTTTTCAGAGAGTCATAACATTTTATTTGTTTCGCAGGGGTAGGGTATTATCCTCCTTTTTTCGCACAAAAATACGACCATTACGGATCGAAACATATTTATAACCCTTTTCACGTGCAATGTTTCTGGTGCTAGCATGTAGTTTTTTGTTATGATGGGATAAATGTTCAGAAACGTATACAGGCGATTTATTACCACCATACCCCAAATGACAAGAATTAAGTTTATCCATCGTGTTTTTCTTATTGAAACTGGAAACCGCCGCCAATATTTCGTCACGTTTCTTTACGTACTGCAACTTAATAATGATAGAACGGGGACGATCATTTTTATCATTCATTTTTCTAACTCTAGCTCCTGATAGAACTTCAGCATTCATAAAAGGGACAGAAATAGTAGAACAAAGTTGTTTCGCTAAGGACAACAAATTTTCGGACTTATTTTCCGGAACGCCATTGATTTCTATGTTCGTTTCGCGAGTATGTTGTTCCATAAGGTTAAGTCTATCTGACATATCTAATAATTGTCTGGATAGCATTAATTTTTCATTAGTTACCAAGGTTAGTCGATCCTGTAAGTCTTTTATATCAGAATTCACCCGGTCATATTGAGAGCTAAGAAATTCCATACTTTTACCGATTTCTTGTAAAGTAGCCAATTCGCTTTTAATTTCATCGAACTCTTTAGAAAAGAACATCTGGACCGCTGATTCAACAGCCTCCGTTACAGACTGTTGTATTTCTCGACGTATATTCACTAAAACTTGATCGTACACGATACGAGAAGAACCAGGGGATAATGGTTATTTCTCTGGAATTAGCGGTTTGCGTTGAGTTACATTACATTCTTCAGAGTCGACGGATACCTGATCAGACGTAGATGAAAGCGAATCCATACGACAGCCTTGTACAGGGGTGTTAGTATTGTCGAACTTTTTTGGCTTACTTTTGCATGTGGGACATTTCCAATTGTCTTTCTTTTCCTTATCCATTGGGCAAAATAACTTGTATGAATAATTTACGCATTCAATATCATAGGTATCATTGCATAAGCAGCAATACAAAAATTTGCGGTTTGCGATTTTTTTCGAACAGCCCACACAGCATTTCACTTTCGGAGGCATTTTATTTAAACTGCATGCAAGACCAGCCAAGCAAAAGTCACCGAAAAGCAAAGTAGTTAAGCTTCAGTATGCAATGATATCGAGTTGCTAGTCGTTACTCAAACCCGCTTACAAGCCGCATCTAAGGAAGGATGTTGCTAGAAGAAGGTCACAATCGCCGTGCAAACTGCGTCGCTTACGCGTTTTTGTCAAACACTTTGGATGATATTGAAATTTCAATGATCGTTTTTGCACCGAATTATTATTGTCTGAATTTAAACCAATTTACACCAATTATATCACCAGATACACTACATACATTTCCATTCCATACATTCCAGATTTCCAGGGGGGTTCGGGCGTCCCCGCGATCTCCATGCTAGGTTCCATCGATGCTATGACTCTGTTTGCGTCCCTAGGTTATATGTGTGACGCCTCGTCCAACTGCCATTCTCTCAACCTATTCACTCCCACCATATATGAAAAAAAGGAAAAAGAAGAGTAAGTTTGTACAGCGGTTGCACTCCCTCTCCATTAAAGTGCACCTCACAAACATCCGAGGCCTGCACTGTAATCTCAATGCAGTCCATTACCACTAGAGCATCGAGAACCGGTCACTTTCCAGGAACCGGTTCTTTCGGTTCCAAATTTTTGCCGGAACCGGGTACCCGGTTATTTCGGTTCTTGCTGTTCTTTTCTTTCTTTTAGGTTGGAGGCTACTTTCGTTCAATGTGAATAGCGATGTTATAATCATATTCAAAAATATAATAGTCTATTGCAAATCGTACGTACTATTTATTATTTTTAAAGCCCTTTCAAGTCTTTTCATAATGGAATACTATGTAAGTACTTAATCTATGTAAATATTATAAATGATCAGTTCTTTTTATTTGGTCAACATAAAGTATTTTTAAAAGTAATTGTTTAAATAATTCTCGCAATAATTTCTTTCTAAGTAAATATAAAATTAATAAAACATCTCACTAACTAGGAACATTCATTTTACAATTGCACGTAAACAGTTTTTTAACATCAACATAAAATAATATAGAATTCTATTCTATTATAAAAATACAATATTCTTTCATAAAATATGTTATATGGATACTTTTATATTAAAACAAAAAAGTTTTGAAATGTTCATAAGCTAACAATAAGTAGTACCCTCGTTGTCTTTGCCCACCATTTTGAAAAACAGCCTTTTCAACCCTCACACTACGTAATTAAGTCATTTTCTTGATCTGTCGATTCAGTAGCAGTATCGACAGCTTTAGGCAATTCTCTATTAAATTCCTCTTCATTTGTTAGGGGGGTTTCATGTAATTCAACTTCCTGCAGATCTTGACTTCCAATTGTTGGCGTTTCTTCAAGGGATACTTTATCTTTACGACTCGACGTGCCGTGGATCTTCCCTTCCCCCTTCACTCCCTCATAATCCCTGCGTCTTCGCTTTGACCCTAGAGTAACCAATGAGTCGAGCGAAATTTTGGCGCCAAATTTAAAAAAAATAATAATATAGATATCGATTACCTACTGATCGTTTTATCACACTATTTTTTTTTTTATTTTTTATTTTTTTATATATGATAAGGGTGACAAACGAGCACAGATGCGTTGTCACCCGTGAGGACTAAGATGGAATGCCTCATTTCCAGTAAAAAGGGCCTCCGGCCACCTGCACTCACCAAGCGAAACGCAGAGGTAAACCTCTACTTCACACTGGTATTCTGATTATATTGATAAAAAACAATCATTCAAACAAATTAAATTAAATATCATTCAAAATCATACTGTTTGCCATAAATAACAGAAATGAATAAAAATCATGTTTTTTAAAACACTGCGTTGTAGTGATATACTTTTTAATTAATTTTGTAAAGAAACCGAAGGAACCGAAATAACCCGGCTTTAAATTTTCGGAACCGGTTCTTTCCGTTACCCCTGAAAACCGGGAATTCCCGGTTCTTTTGGAACCGGGAAAAACCGGTTCCGATGCCCTAATTACCACCTTGAGACTGACAAGCCGCACTTACTCTTCTTGACTGAGACGCAGATCAGATGTCCTCTAGATGCGGCGTACCTTGGCTACCCTGGGTACACATTGGAGCATAATTTCCATCAGCGCGCCGGAGTCTGTGTTGAAGACCCCACTTTCTCTACGATCTGGGTATTGATAGACACTGGAATGGATAAAATTATTTATTCTTGTGTCTATCGATTGCACAGCGGCGACCAGGAGACAACTAGGCTGTTTTAACACCTCAGTGAAGCCTCTGATGTTGCTCTAAATCGGTACCCTAATGCACAGTTGGTTTTTCTGGGGGACTTTAATGCCTGTCATCAGGACTGGCTGTTCCCATACCAGAAGACCGACCACGCTGGGAGAGAGGCGTGGAATTTTGCCTTGTCGCTGGGGCTCTCCCAGCTGGTGCAACAAGCGACTAGGGTACCTGATGTGGATGGGCACACAGCCAATTGCCTCGACCTTCTGCTGACGACCGATCCAGACAGGTACGATGTTCAGGTTACCTCACCTTTGGGAACTTCGGACCACTGTCTGGTGAAATCTGTATCGTTATATTCCCCACCTAACTACGATTTCCACGGGATGCGACGAATGTGGCGATACAAGTCAGCAGATTGGGATGAGATGCGGCATTTCTTTGCATCTTATCCTTGGCGGCAGGTCTGCTTCTCCTCTAGAGACCCATCGAGCTGCGCGGATGCCATAACCAATGTGATACGTCAAGCGATGGAGTATTTCATCCCCTTTGCTGACGTGCCCATTGGTGGTAAAGCTCGCCCTTGGTTTAACGCCGAGTGCGCTCGTGCTGAAAAGCACAAGCATATGGCGTACTTATCCTGGGTCGATGCTCGAGACCGTAAAGCTCCGGATGTTAGCCTTAAGAAGAGAGCCTTTAACCAAGCCGCCAAGTCGTGCAAAAAGGCATTACGCCAAGCCAGTTTTGACCGCATTAAACGCATCGGCACAAAGCTCTCTGTCAAACCATCTGGCAGTAGAGCTTTTTGGTCTCTCGCCAAAGCGGTCGAGACAAACTTTTGTCGGTCTACACTGCCTCCGCTGGTAAAACCAGATGGCTCACTGGCGCATGCGCCTAAGGAGAAAGCGGACTTATTTGCTTCTCTTTTTGCTTGCAATTCGCGTCTGGACAGTAGCAACAGCGTACCATCACAATTACCTCACTGCGATACCTCTATGACTGAGGTCCGTATCACCAACAAGGAGGTTCTTAAAACCTTGCGAAGTCTAGACGTGAATAAAGCTAGTGGACCTGATGGTATACCAGCTATAGTTCTAAAGGTCTGTGCACCTGAGTTGTCTCCTGTGTTGACACGCTTGTTCCGCCTCTCATTCAGGACTGGAATAGTGCCTAAATCTTGGAAGCTGGCCAATGTGCAACCTGTGCCTAAAAAAGGTAGCCGTACCGACCCTGCCAACTATCGGCGAATTTCAATTACCTCCATACTCTGCAAGATTATGGAGCGTATATTGAACGCCCACCTTATGGCATACATAGAGCAAAATGATCTCCTCAGTGATCGCCAGTACGGGTTTCGCCGAAATCGATCAACTGGGGACCTTCTAGCGTATGCCACTCACATATGGGGCGAAGCCCTCGAGAACAGTGGTGAAGCACTTGCTGTTTCCCTCGATGTTTCGAAGGCTTTTGACAGGGTTTGGCACGCTAGTCTATTAGGCAAGCTTTCAGCGTACGGCTTATCCCCTGGCCTAATTGTCTGGGTGAAGGACTTTCTGAGTGAACGGTCTCTCCGGGTCGTCGTTGATGGCTGCTCATCCAATACTATGGCGACTAACTCCGGTGTTCCTCAGGGGTCCGTTCTCTCCGCAACTCTCTTCCTGCTGCATATAAATGATCTGCTCATTCCCGGTGTCTATGGGTATGCAGACGACAGCACAGTTGTGGAGAGATACCAACCAAGCGCCCGGGCCAGTCGGGATCAAATCCAGTCAGAAAGAGAGGCTATGGTTGAGCGTGTGAGTCTCACACTACAGGCAGTCTCCGAATGGGGCGATGCCAATCTCGTGAGATTTAACGCCTCCAAAACTCAAGCGTGTCTTTTTACCGCTAAAAGGAGCCCGCTCACCTTGGCTCCTACTTTCCGGAATGTATCCTTGGAGTACACTGACCGCCTTCAGTTGTTAGGGATTGAATTTTCTCCGAACCTAAACTTTGGGCGGTTCATTGAGTCCAGAGCCAAAGCAGCCGCAAGGAAACTTGGTGTCCTTGCAAGGGTGCGGCGGTACTTCACGCCGGGGCAGCTTCTTACCTTATATAAAGCCCAAGTCCGGTCGTGCATGGAGTACTGCTGTCACATATGGGCTGGTGCTGCAAAATGCCACCTGGCAGCATTGGACTCAGTGGAGAGACGTGCTAAGAGGCTCATTGGTGACCTTGATTTGGTTGATACCAATCTTGTCAGCCTTGAGCACAGGCGCAGAGTAGCCAGTCTCTCGGTATTCTATAGGATGCATTTCGGTGAGTGTGCGCAGGAATTACACGCCTTAATTCCTCCTTCTCCTTTCCACCATCGGACAACCAGACGGTCGGCGGGTCTTCATCCCTTTGTTGTCGATATTCCACGCATTAGAACCAAACGGTTTGCTTTGTCTTTTGTAATGCGTACAGCAAAGGAGTGGAATAATTTGCCGGCGTCTATCTTTCCGTCCGAATACAATCTACGCGTCTTCAAGGCAAGAGTGAATAGGCTTTTGTTACGATAAGACAGTGCGATTTACCATCTAAGGCTGCATCACCACTTACCATCAGGTGGGATTGTGGTCAAGCACTGGCTTATAATAAGTAAAAAAAAAAATACAGCAACAAACAAACACTTAAGTTCAACACTATAAAATTATTAGCACTTTTACTGAAATTAAACTGTGGATTTATATTTTTTTTTGCGAGAGCACAAGCGTTGAGATGTTGTTAAGTTGACAGTTGTTTTAAACTGTTAACTGAATGTGTTAGTTAATCAGGTAATACTACGCGTTATTTATTGTATTCCGCCTCTAAACCGTCACAAATGGCTTCTATTATTACCCCGCCTATACACCATTGGCCACGATTGACAACCACAGAATGGGGCATGATTGTCACAATAATTGCGCGGCTGCCCAGTGCCCACACAATCGTGCATCCTACATATTTGTATTGTCGTCTGTCTGAGATGGACGTTGAAACAGTAGCAGCTGCCGCTATTTATTTACTTAGTTTATAATATAACTATTATTTAAATTTACACCTAAGAGTGGTGAAAAAAAGGAAGCAAAAATGTTGGATGTTAACTATACATCGAAATAAAACAAGATAAGTTTTTAGAGCATCGGCGATCACGTAAACGCGCGCACGATCATGGCCGAACTTCCTTTGATGATTGTCCAAAAAACCGACACAGCAGCCATTACGCTCGATCATCACCGATCATGGGCAATTATAGGCGATTATACCCTCTACACGATCGTGATCGCTAGTATTCGTCCATCATGGCCAATGTGTTTCGTTTAGAGGCAAAATTGGTGTATTGTTGACTGTTGTGGCTATTCCCTATTAGCGCCACTTAGGAATGAGGTGAAATACGTCAAGTATTTCAAGGATTTTATAGTGGGGCAAGTTAATTATTCTTCGATTTTTCCGGGTCCGCACAAAATAGCTCGACGGTCCGGATCCAGATGGCGGTCCGCCGTTTGGTGACCCCTGGTATGGAGATTAAAGTTTTTTTTTTGAAATATTAGTTGTTTTTTAAATATTAGTTGTTTTTTAATTATGTTTAGAAATAGAATGTTATGTTTAGAAATAAATTAGAAATGGATGAAAAAAGTTAAATATGTTTTTAACATATAGAAATTAAAGAATATTAAAGAATACGTCACTGACGCATTATTTTGTGTACATAAATACTCTAGAAATCGAAAAACTTATTTAAAACTCAACTTTTCAATGATGATGTCACTGTGTGACCATCAGCGTAACAAATAAGTTCACTTTAGTCCCTACTAGCGATATTTGGCGAGCGTAAGATTGTTCGCTTTTATTGTAGGAGAGAAGAGAGGTGCTCTTTAAACTAGTTAATATACGCAATTTTATATTTGCACGCTAATTTATATTATTTTCTAATTTCTAAATGTTTGCTCACGATGCGATGTTTTTTTTCACTGCCAAGCACGTGGTAAATGAGCACTACAAATTCCACCTAACAATTTCACTGGCGTCAACGGGGCTAGAATTCGGATTCGTATACTAAGAAATTTTAAGGAGTGCTTATCGCCTAAATTTTAAAGTCGACCAACTACAACGGCTGATGTAAGTGTGCAGTAAGTGGCAACTAGCAAATACCGGAAAGATCACATATTCCCGGTAGATGGCAGTGTTGTTGATTCTCCAGCTTATGGTGGAGGCATTAGAGAATCCATCATAAGGTGGAGACCATTGAGAACATATTTGAATAAACCTGTAGGTCTGTATTACATTACCCGACTGCCACAGAAGGAGGTATTTTTGGAGAGTATGTATATATGTACGTATGCATGTACATGATATGGATATGGATTTTAACATATGAGGTGTCCAATAATATTGTTACGAGCTTGGGGTTCGAGACAATTACAAACTGCCGATTGAATTACCAAAATTGACTATTTAATTACACAACACTAATTACAACTTAAAATCACACTAATAATAAAACACAGTTCGCCGATATTTCGCTTCGAAGTATTCTCTTGTATCGCCAATTCAATACTGCCCCGGTCGTGGTCTATACCGGCCTTATATAGGGCCTCAGATAGTTTCCAGAACCTTCTACTGTAGCGACATCTAGAATGTTCGAGTACATATCGGTCCCGACATTTCTGGAAGGATCTCGACTCTCCTACTTCTGCTACTCGGCACTAGAGGGCGCTAGTGTAACTAGTGTTGCTATGTACAAGACATTAATAGTGGCGCGCAACAATATTTATATATTGCATCTGCAACTACAAAAAAGGGAGGGGAAGGTTTTTTCAGTAAACCTATTAACGCAGTCAGGTTTTATTAATTACTGTTTCAACCAATAAGCTTGTCGCTATTAGTTATTATTGCAGCCTATCCTTTTTACAGGTAACTAATCTCAACCAGCATCGAAAGCGACATTTGACAGGCCGTCCGATGGAAAATTCCTACGATTGCACCGTGTGCGGCGAGAGATTCCAGCAAAGAAACCACATGTATAGCCATAGGTATATTTTTTCTTTTTCTTTATTAACTCTGACTACAAAATGATCGATAATGGCCACTATTAGCATGCGGATTGGCATTCGTAATACCAGATGTTCTGCATTTTTGACCGGATTGGATATTTTATACCTGGCATGTACGTGATTGTATACCACTATCTATGATATCCTGGTACTTCTGATCCTGACTTTTCCTATATCAGTCGGTTTTTGACACCGCAAGACATTATTATTAAAAATATAGTGAATTATCTTTAATAATAAAGAAAATTCACTATATTTTTTAATAATATGTATTCGAAGGTATACATATTATTAAATTTATATATGTACAAAAAAATACGTTCAATAAGAAGTAACATACTTCTGACTTCGGGGGCTGACTAAATGATAGGGTGAGAAATTTGAAAATAATGGTTTGCTAGTTAATGTGATTATGTTTAACCTGTTGCACCCGCGCGGCTAACGATATAAACTGAGGTAAACGCGACGCTTAATGGCGAAAGATCGTCATTTGAAGTAAATTCTCTTAATTTATAGACGCATAATTTAGTAACGAGACTAATTGTAATAAAAAAATTAGAATTTTATTTGTATAATTCTTTTAACTAACATTTAAATAAGAACTTTTCTGAGAAGTGCACAAAGTGCGAACCCATTGTAGATCTCTGGGACTACACAGATTAAAAAAGGAATATTTTTGTGGTTTGGACACAAATAAAGAATGAATGCAGAAAGAGTGACAGAGCAAATTTGAGTGGCAGAGTTGGCAAGACCACAGACGGAAGTTTATCGACTAAATTGGCGATATATTTAAGATGGACCAAGTTAAGTGTACCATCAACATTGTATATGTAGATGTAAGAATGTGAATGAAGTGAGAGAGGTAGCATCAGGATCATGCAAAATGGAAGTTCGTAGTCTCTGCCCACCCCCTTCTGTGTGAAAAGCGTGATAGTATATGTATGTATATACATATTGTTAAATATATTGCAGTCAATTAATTCTTCACACGTATGATAAAAAACCAACAAAACATATGATTGCCAATCATAAGTCAACAACTAAAGGTTTACCTCTTGTTGTCTTGAAATTATTACCTGACAGCCCAGAACAAGGTTTATGTGTTAGTATGAATGTGATGGCCAAATTAAAGCTGCAACACATCACCCCTAAACGTTTGTGCCAAAAAGATTTAGAGGGGAATTGTAAGGACTGCCAACCTGACACTAACCTGTCACAACTACTCTACTAAATGTGTAATGGCTAAGAAGAAAAATTATGTATTTGTTTGATTGTTTCTTTGTCTACTCCTTTGTGATCTCTAGCAGCTTAAATATCTCGACGGATTTTTAAATGCGATTAGATAAGATTTCTCATCTTCGAAATGTATACGAAGTTTTATGGTATTAATTCGATTACAAATCTGATTTAGTTGACTAACTGCTGTGTAACGTGGGAGTCACTACACGTGGTAGAGCCATGCTGTAGCTATATTTGTAGCACGAATGGGTCGCCTTCACCGGGGTAGGACCCTATGGTGAGCGTAGAGAACCAAAAAACCTTTTTACTGGAAACGAGGGATTCCATCTTAGTCCTGAGGAGGTGACAATGCATCTATATTTTGATTCTTAATCGAACACACAGCATCATCCACTTACCATCAGGTGAACACTGTCTGTCTCTCACCTTTATTTAAAAAAGTCAGTATAATTACAGTTTGATAGGCATTTCCCATCTTAGCTCTCATGGATGATAACGCATTTGTGCCCTTCATTTGAAGTTGGTTGCAGGTGTTCATGGGCTTTGGTACCTTCCTGCCATCAGATGGATTTGTTTATTACTAATATATTTTTTTAAATTGACTGCATGATTTATGTTCGTGTTCTTACAAAGCAACGTCTGTGATTATGATTCATATGAAACTTGTCTATGCTCAGACGATCTGCCCACGCGGACATAAAGAGTCCGGTACGCAGCGTTGCGAAGAATTCATGCGGCGTTTGTGGCTTAGTGTTGGGAAGTGAAGCACTCCTGCGGCAGCATCTTACGCAGCATCTCAACGGCCGCGATACAGACGACGATACTAGTGAGAATTTGTTATAATTTTCATTTCTTACTTTAATTTTTTTCATAATTTTTTTTTTTTGGATAAACACCCAGACTGCGTAACATGTATTTATAGGCCATACAATTAGGTGTTCCGTGCTTGATCCCAACCCACTCTACTCCGACAACCTATGGGGAAGAATGGTACTCGAGTGGGTACCGGTAAGTAAAGTGCAGGGCGGCCCTCTGCAATAGGTGGAGTGACGATTTGGTAAAACATTCATAAAGTCGATAGATATAAGTGGCTCAGGAATGTGTTTTCTTATCATTGCTGTACATAACCTATATACAGCAGTCTAATGATGATATATTAGTATTTTAAAATTTGGTAGTGCGCAATGTACTAAGGCCGCAGAACTTTTAGTAGTATACATAATGTTCTTTAGACCGAATTTCAGTCACAGCGGCTTGTCCCAACGGAGATTAGTCATCTGCTCAGGACAGGATTATAGTGCAGTAGTGTATGCGTAAGCACAGGTGCACTTTCTATTTCCTCACACTCATAGTCCGATAGGACTTGCTTTTATAGTCCGATGGAACGGTAATTCGACACGACCAGAGAGAGATCAGGCATAGGACCAACGGCTTTACGTGTTTACCGAGGGAAGGGGGTGAAACATCGTCAACTTACTGACGCCGGGTTGCTGCTACTGAGAATTTTTTGATCGAAAAATCTCTAAAACTGATTTTGACTCGACTCTGGATTCGAAACCGGGACCTTATGGTCAGCAATCACGTTTACGACCACTAGACCAACGAAGCAGTAAGTAGTATACATAGGAGTTTTTGAAGTTGAGTAGGGTCGAGTACCGAATGAAGTAGGTGTTGTTTTTTTTTTGCGCAGAACTAGCCTTTTCGCTCGCTCGCATTAGACTAAAGGAGTTACGGAGAATTGAGCGTAACTTAGTGTGGAATGGATTGAGTCGCAGAACTTTTAACGTATACATAGAAGTCTTTGAAGTCGAGTAGTGCCGAATACCGAGTGATGTCGGTGTTAATAATTCCTTGTTTACGCGAACATTTAAATAAAAACAGATTTTACGGATTTTATCGCCTATTACAGGGTTATTTTTCAAAGAGTAGCCAAATTTTATATTGAAATTCAAATAAATAAATTATTATATACCGATATAACATTTTATAAAAACACGATTAAATAAGTCTTCTCTTTTTATTTGAAATTATCCTAAATTGAATGTGATTTGTGTGCAATAATTACTGTTACGCACTCCTGTGTGTGTCTGTGTGATTCACATTTTCGTTTCTCAAGTTTTGCCTACTGTTTACTTTCTTAGGGACACGCTTACTACTAATGTTAAGATAATAACTACATGACGCGATTTATGTTTCCAATTTTCCTTTTAAACTTTTAACGGGCTTAGGATCGTCATAATAAATAAAATTAAAGACTATATTTTTGCTTATCAACGACGTAAACGTCGACTGTCCTTATTATGCCTTATATAAAAATTCAAATAAACTATTTAGAATCACAGAATAAATAATAGTATAAGAACAGAAGATCACTCTCTGATAACAAACTTGCGAGTTTAAACCTAGTTACAACGTCGCTAATGTTCATAATACTTTGCACGCCTTCGATGCGACCTTCATTAAATTAGCCTAACGATTAAATCGTCGAAAAAAATTAATGTGGCGCACGTATTAAATCAAAATGCAATTTACGTCCGCATGCGAAAGTCTGTATCACTTAGCCCGTTACACGCCTTTGTTGAGGCTGCTTCTACTAAAGGGTTAGGTGTTATGAGAAAATAAATTGAATCAATTGATATTAGTTGGTAGTAGCTTCGAGTATTTATAAGCATAGCTTGCTTATAAATACTCTAAGGGTAGTAGAATGCATAGAGGTATTATGCAATGCATTAGGAATTTGCTAATAAGAACATTATTGTTCAATGTGAGTAAGGTTAATATCCAAAATCGAGAAAAAATAAGATTATAACAACGTGAATGTATTTCTTTTTTCTATTAACTCAGATAATTTACCTACTTACCATTTTCACCGACTTCAAAGAAGGAGGAGATACTCAATTTGACTGATTTTTTTTGTGTCTGTTACCACAGAACTTTTCTTAGAAGTCGGTTGTACAAAATTTTTGATTTCATTACTTGTCTCTCTTCCTCTCTTTTCAAAAAATGTTACGTCCACACTAGGATTTTCTCCTGTATCCCTAAAGGCAGCTTATATACATAGATTTCACAAGGGCAAACATCCAGACCCAGAACAATTATTTTAGACTATACAAATACTTGTTCCGTGAGGGTTTCGAACCCGCGGCCCTTAGCGCTGCAACTCATTGCTAAGCCACTGCGCCACGGAGCCGTCACTTGTCTGTTTCACATTTTTTGCTATTTACAAACATGCGACACTCAATGGAATTATTAATGAAACAGTAGCAATGAGAAGTGCTGCTATTTTCAATCTCTTTCTTTTATCGATCAAGTAATTGTTTAACTCATAGCCAGTGTAATCTGATCTTGCATTACGTGGGGCATAATGAAATGATCGTGAATAAGAAAAACCACATGCACGGTATAGCTAAATTGTATTTTATTATTTTTCAAAGAATTCTCCGTTCAACTTAATGCCTTTTTCCATTCGTGCAAACCAATCATTAAAACAGTAATTCCAGTCTGAAGTTGATGTTGACAAAATGGCTGATTTGTACACTTCCACAGCTGCTTCGGGGTCTTCAAACCGTTGACCGCGTCATAAATCTTTCATTCTAGGGAATGTAAAGAAATCGTTTGGGCTCAGGTCAGGACTGTACGGAGGATGGCTCATCAGCTCAACGTTTTCCTGCTTCAAAAAATCATTTGTCTTCCGAGCCGTATGGGAGCTCGCATTATCGTGACGTAAGATGATGCGACGTTTCCGAACCGTGGTAACCGTTCTGCGTTCCTGTAAAGGAATTGTAGCAACATGCCCCTTTTTTGAGACAAACGTAGCGACCATTTCTTTGACACGCTGCGGGAGCGAACCACTTTCGTTGGTTTGACCTCGACTTCGAAGACCCAAATTGCTGACTGATTTTTTCTTTCAGGTTTTTATGAATAAATCCATGATTCACCACCTGAGACGATATTATAAACGGCATTTGACTTCCCTCCATTGATGCTTTGCAGATTATTCCGGCACCAATCTACACGATCCGCCTTTTGCACTTCGGACAAATTCTTGGAAACTAGCTTTCTTACACACAGCTCATTATGTAATATCGATTGAATTGCAGTCATTCCGATACTGATAACAGCCCGAATCTGCTCGTATGTCACATGACGGTCATCTAATATAATAGTTCGCACAGCTGCGATGTTTTCAGGCGTGACCGCTGTTCTTGGTTGACCTGCAGAAGAAACAGTCCTGAGCGACACACGACCGCGTCGGAACTCGGCATACCAGCGGTATATTGTCGTTTGACTCGGTGCTTCAACATCATAAATCCAAACAAATTCGCTGAGACATTTATCTTGAGATAAGCCGCAACGAATATTGTGATACATTATGGCACGGAAATGTTCACGCGTGAGCTCCATTTCTGTTAACGACGTGTCAACTTTAAAACAACATAGTTTTTGTTTTGAAACATTATTTTAATTGTTTGAATGTCATTAAGATTCTAAGAGGCCAGTATTCAAATTCTAAAATGGTTTTATTGTAACTCAATCCGAAATATTCTATTCCCGATCATTTCAGTGTGCCCCTCTGTAGTAGGCAGTCACTGGTACTGTGAGGTCTACTTAAACTGAAAATTTAAGGTTATTGACGTAATATGCGAAAAAATCGAAAACTGCGAAGCTGTGGTCGGGTCGCTTATCAAATATTAAATCTCTAACTACGGCTTCAGTATCTAGGTACCTAATTATCTAGTGCTAGATATAAATAATCGGAATCTTAAAGGGGTTTTATCTACGGCTGCTAGTGAGTTTTTGGGATTTGAGAAAAAACTGAAGCGTAACGACTGGTTTGATGATGAATGTCAGAAGATCACTAATGAGAAAAATGATGCGAACAGATTAATGCAACAGAAGTACACTGCGCGGGCGTGGAGATGAGTATAAGAAGCGAAGAAGACGAGAAAAACACCTACATAAGAGAAAGAAAAGATCGTACGAAGAACAACAACTGCGTGAGATTGCTTCTAGTTACACACAAAAGGAAACTAGAAACTACAACCAAATGATTAGGGGATGGAAAGAATTCAAACCCAGAACCACGGCGTGTAGAAGTAAGAATGGACAGCTACCAAAGAGAATATAATCACTACGTTTAAGAGGCGGGACTTCCATAGTAAAAGTAAATGCATGAAAGTACGCCAATTAGTTAGATCTCTATATGTACTGAATTATTTATGAGAAATAACTTTTTTAACGTGGGGATTGAGTAAAAATGCCGATGAGGAAAAGAAATCAATGTATTTCACACGCAGCCATTTGTCATTATATCTCTACATTTAGGTACAAAAATATGTATAAAGAAAATATAAAATAAAAACGCACTATTATACTAGTAATTAATTAAGTAAAAAATAAATGACGACTCCGTAGCGTAGTGGCTAAGCGTTTGGCTGCGGCACTGCAGAACCGAGGCTTTGTTCCCGCACTGAACAAGTATTGCTATGCTATAAAATGAATAACCTGCGTCTGGAAGCTTGTTTTCAACGTTAGTATTTTTAAAGGGTAAAAATATTAGGTTTTTAACACTGATTTGATTAAATTGCTTTTATGTGTAACAAATACTATGTACAAATCGCTAGGCTTCTTCACACAGGTAGCTATGTACATACTATTCGCAGAGATCTTTTATTAATTGTCGCTTTCAAATGAGTGCTCATTATAGCTAATGTTTGTAGATGAATCTATAATTTTTTTATTTATAACCTGGTAATTACAAATTACTTTGAGTTTATTTATATTATATAATTTAATTCTTACCAAAATGTGACTTTATATGGATATTATCTTTTGCTACATGTAAATGAAACCTAATTAACATACACATAATTGTAGAAGTTTAAATTAAGTCCACTGATGAAATAACAGTTCGTTTTAGTTGGGTTCAAATGCAATGTTTGCCACAATATGTTTTAACGTGAATCTTTTCATATGGTGCATGTGCCAGCTATTTCACCCATTGCTTGCATCTAAAAAAAAAATATAAATAAAATCACATTTTTATTGAACAAATAGAATGTTTGCAGTCACAATTGATTGTGTAGTTTCTAAGTATAGTTCGTTTCGGATTGCCATACCATCGAACTATCAGATTTAGGATTTTTTAGGTTCCTTAACAGTTCAGTGTAGACTCGTCCACTTTCTGTACCAGTACCTGAAGTTCTACTAAACAATCAACAGACTGATGAATCTTTGTACCCCACTATAGAAGATACTATACGAGCCATTCAATCCATTAAAAATAACAAATATCCGGGAATGGACGATATCCAAGGCGAGCTTATAAAGTATGCCGGAACTGGTTTCGAGAAAGAGTTTCACCACCTGGTGCTCCAAATTTCGAACAATGAAAACACGCCTGATGATTGGAATACAGCTGTTATCTGTCCCCTACATAAGAAAGGCGACATATTGGACTGCAATAATTACCGAGTCATATCTCTGTTGAACACCAGTTATAAAGTTTTTGCCAATATGCTTTTTAATAAACGAAAGCCATACGTAGAATCCAGCTTGCGAGCGTATCAGTCTGGGTTCCGTCCAAACAGGTCCACAGTAGACCAAATCTTCTCGCTTTGGCAGATCCTTGAAAAAACGTTTGAGTACAACGTGAACACTTGCCATCTTTTCGTAGACTTTAAGGCTGCCTATGATAGTGTGCACAAGTTTCCTGTACCAGGCTATGATGGAGATTGGCATCCCATCAAAGCTCGTGCGCCTGACGGAGATGACTTAGAAGCAATGACGGCTTAAGACAAGGGGATGCGCTCTCGTGCCTACTGTTCAACATCGCTCTCGACAAGTGTATTCGCGACTCAAAGATCGAGACCAAAGGTACTATCTACCACAAATCCGTTCAAATTCTAGAGTATGCGGATGACCTCGACGTGATAGGAAGATTTCTACCTGCAATGGAGAGTGCATAACTTTGCTCTTGAAAAATCAGCTGCGGAGGCTGGTCTCCAAGTTAACATGGCTAAGACTAAGTACCTGAAAGCGTCAAAAGACCAGCAAAGTCGACTACAAGGAGTTAATATTGGCAACAACACCTTCGCTAGCGTCAATGATTTCGTATACCTGGGATCCTTAGTAACCGATAACAATGATGTGTCTTCAGAAAGAAGTAGGAGAATAATGGCGGCTAACGTGCTACTACTAAGATACTTACGTTCGAAACTTCTTTCAAGAAGCATAAAACTTCTCTTGTACAAAACCTTTTAACAGTGGTAGAGCCAAGCGGTAGCTTTTGCTGTCGCACGGATGGGCCAGCTCGAACCGGGGTGGTACCACGACCTCACAGAATACCAGCGTGGAGTAGAGGTTTACCTCTGCGTTTCGCTTGGTGAGTGCAGGTGGCCGGAGGCCCTTTTTACTGGAAATGAGGCATTCCATCTTAGTCCTCACGGGTGACAACGCATCTACATTTTGAATTGTAATAGAGGATAGATGTAGATGTCTATGGGCCGCAGCAACCACTTACCATCAGGTGGACTGTGTGCTCGTTTGTCACCCTTATCCTATAAAAAAAAATAAACCTTACTAAGATCCATACTCACCTACGGTTCCGAATGTTGGGTGCTGAGCAAAAAAGACGAAAATTCCTTGTTGGTATTTGAGCGGAAAATACTAAGACTCATTTTCGGAGCTGTGATTTAAAATGAGAGATGGCGCACGCGTTAAAACCACGAGCTATACCAAATGTACGATGAGCCAAACATAATTAAGACCATAAAGATCGGGTTGGGCAGGGCACGTGTTGCGAATGGACGAGGCCAGAGTACCCAAACGCCTTTTAGAAGGTCGACCGGAGGGCCGCAGAAGACGAGGCAGGCCCAAGCTCACATGGTTGGACGGCGTCAAACAAGATATCAAGATCTTGGGAGTAACAAGTTGCAGAAGGAAAGCCTCTAACAGATCGGACTGGAGAGCTTTGCTGGACTAGGCTAAAGCCTACCCGCGCCTGTTATGCCTCAGATGATGATGAGATATAAATAATAATATCTTACCTTTCGATATTCTTAGGAACAGTAAAGAATGAAAAGTCGACATTCCTGTTGTTATTTAAGCACCAGTTTGCTATGCAGTTTCTTGAGAGGCTATACTTGAATAAAAACTCAAAAATAATTATCAAAAGTTCCTAATTACTTATAAGAGAAAATTACTTTATTATTAATGTAAGGTGCGCATCAAATCGAGCGCGCGCATGATATACTCATTGAGTTAGTCTCTTGTAGGCGGCCGCGCAGCGTAGGTATATTTTCATGCCTAAAGTGCGGAGTGAGACAGGCCTGTTACTAACTAAACTAAATTACGCAAGTAGTCCCAATATCTGATATTGGTACCTAAAAATGGAATCCGTTTCTCTTTTGGGCATATGAATAACGAACACACCACATATTAAATAACCGTTTATTCACAACCTAAATTCAAAGTAGCGGATCGGAGCACGAACGAGTAGCTTGACGACGTCGGACGATGGGATCGACTGTCGAGGCGAGAATAACCGAGTCAGTTATCTCCACTCAGCGTAGGGCTTCTGAAGATTGCCGAACGGTCGAACAGGCCGGGCCGTGCCCCCACATTATTTATGTATAGATGAGCACGTTTTCTTAAATATTTTTTACACTTATTACTTGTTCTTGACCTCCACTTCAACAAACTTCAACACGAACAACGTGAACGTAGCAATAATTTTACTGTGGCGGTCTTCATAACTTTGGGCCTCTTTGATGTAAACAAGCCGAATACACAAATATAAACCTAAGAGTGAAAATTCCGGGGAGTTTGCCGACCAAAGTGCCCTATGGCCTCCGTGCGCAATCCACCTATCTTTATATTCACTATTTAAGTTATCGCTCACTGCACTTGAATAGTTTGATTATCTGTTAATTGTTCTTTGATTGGTGGGTTAATTATGACACGTACGTTAATTTCTTGCCGCGGTAAAGACTCATTTTAGTATCTTTGCGCACCACGTAAACTTTCATTGGTTAAAATGTAATATCGCACCATTTCATAGTTTCATAGTATCCGTGGTTCGAATATTTTCGTTACGTTGTTGGTAACGAAACGTACGTAATGAGGTCATGGTCAACACTGACAGCTGTTGGCCGGGCGAACAGACGGAGGTACTTAACGGTGTAACGGTAAATAAAAGGAATGGGTGCGTGAATACCCTGTATAATCGCGTACTGTATTACTACTGGTAGGAAAAGTATTAAACAACTAAACACATGTACTCATATATAACTCAATGTATTTCAGAAATGGTCGCGGACATCTATCAAGTCAGAAACAATAATATGATATCGTGTTTTAAAATATAGGTGTCGCCATCTAGTTACTTTTATATAATACATATATTTATATTGAAATAGGAATTTCATTGACACATTACAAATTTGATTTAAACGTAAACTTAACTGCCCACCAAGGACGACAGTCCTTAACCGGTTCAGTGCGGATTACTTTTGTGTGTGGCGTATGACACACGAGTCGTGTCTTTTTAAAAATCGTTATAACTCGCTCAGATTACGTTTTTGTAAAATTTATCCATAACAAAATATTCATTATTTTGCAAGTAGTTCATGCTTGCGCCTTCGTTTCTGGATATTTTGAAAATTTGAAATTTTTAGGGGTTGACAACCTTTTTTTAACTTGTACATGGTACTCTTTTTACTTTGTGGGTTTTCAATCATGTTGTGGAAAATAATCTAATAAGTAACAAATAATAGCACTCATTGCGATCGCTCACAAACTCAAGTTGTAAATAAATTTCTGGAAAACAAGTCTCCTGTAAAAAAAAAAACAATGCGTTTGTCTTATTGTTTCATTTTGCTTAAAATGGTTGAACTGCCGTCTTATTACTATCATATGGCCGAATAGACCTACGAAGTACCATGTGCACTTGTGATATGGTATAAGGTTTATTTTTGCTTGAAACAGTTTGAAACCGTTCACGCATAAAAAAAGTTCGCTTATAAATAGTCTTTTGTCAATCCGCTGCCGGTTAGCGTCGGCGTTTATTTCATTTTGAAAACACTTGTTTCGCTATTCTTACTAATTAGACGTTTTCAAATCGACTTTACTTTTACATTTGTATAACATTAAATAATATTTAACATTTGTAAATATTAATGAATCATAAACCTTATTTCTTTCCAAATTAAGGTTCTTGATTGTTTCATATTTACAAATATTATTATTAGGTGAAAATTTAATGTTATAAAAACCAAGGTTTTCCAGGGTGATTTAGCTGTACCTACTTATATAAATGATTTTTTTATAAAACAAAAAATAGTACAAAATGTTTGTAATCTTTGCATAAAAAAAGTCACTTACTCTCAATTTCAAAGAAAACACGTAGAAAAACACTTAGTTACCCACTAAAAACAAGTATCCTTCCGTTTGTAACTGATGTTTGATGTTAACTAAACTTAATTAGGTCTAAACAAGTGAAAAAAGCTTAAAAAAGATAATTATTTTTCCACATGGCTGATGGCACAATAGGCGTGTCATCAACTTCTGTGGCGCGTGATACGCCAGGCGTGTCATGAAATATTTGTTCGCCGTCACAGCTAAAAGTTGTCGAAAATTGGGGCCGCAACGAATCGGTTAACTACGAGGGGTGATCCAAAAGTAATGATAATGAAAATAAAACACGGTAATTAAAGTTAAAATAATAATTTATTTTTCTACATAGTCTCCTAACAAATCAATACATTTAGTCCATCTTTTTTCTAAACCCAGGATTCCCTTTGAAAAAAATTCTTTGTCTTGACCCTCCCAAAACGCTTCAACAGCGGCCATTACTTCGCTATCGTCTTCGAATTTCTTGCCTCGGAGGCGTTCCTTGAGCCGAGGAAAGAGGTAGAAATCACTAGGAGCTTGATCTGGCGAATAGGGAGGGTGTTCGAGCAGTTCGAATCCCGTTTCTTGAATGGCAGCCAAGCAGCAACTGCGGCTTTGTGAGCCGGTGCGTTGTCTTGGTCAAACAGCACTCCAGCTCGCAGTTTGCCGCGTCTTTTTTCCTTAATGGCTTCCCGTAATCTTCTTATTTGGTCTGCGTAGTAAGAGCCCGTAATAGTGGCTCCCTTTTCCAAATATTCCACCATAATTATGCCTTGAGCGTCCCAAAAAACAGATGCCATAACCTTTCCCGCCGAACTTGAAACTTTGAATTTCTTTGGCGTCAGTGAGGAGGCTCGCTTCCAAGTCATCGATTGTTGTTTCGTTTCAGGATCAAAATGGTGGATCCAGGTGTCGTCCAGTCACAAAACGGAACAAAAAATTTTCTTGATCTGCTTGGAACTTTTCGAGATTGACCCTCGAAATGTCAACTCGATTTTTCTTTTGCTCGTCGGTTAACATTCTGGGTACCCAACGCGCAGAGACCTTTTTCATATGCAACTAGTTCGCAAGGATTCTTTGAACGCTGCCGTATGAGATCCCTGTGACCTCAGCTACATGCCTGATGGTCACTCTTCGATCTGCCAACACAACATCTTCGACTTTTTTCACGTTGTCTTCAGTGAGGGACGTGGATGGGTGTCCGTCGCGATGTTCATCTTCAGTGGATGTTCCGCCCTGTTTAAACTCCTTGGCCCAGCGTGCAACTGTAGAATATGGAGGAGCAGAGGCCCCCAATGCTTCCACTAAGTCACTGTGTATGTCTTTTGAAGACATTTTTTTCAAACAGAGGTATTTGATGACAGCTCTAATTTCGTTTTTCTCCATGTTGATGTTATCTCTTTGATAGTTCGTATTCAAATGAATGTATCTCCCGAAAATCGTGATCTATTTATATGATTTTTTTAGGCTGACGTAGTGAGGATATAAGCAAGCAAAAAATATTTTTTTTGGATTTTTATGCGGACCTGAAGTAACCGATTATCATTGCTTTTGGATCCCCCCTCGTATATCATGTACCAATGATAAGGAAAACTTCAACTAAACATTATGTTATCAATGGTGTTGCTACGTTTTTATTTATGTGGGAAATAATATCAAACCCTATCTGCTTATTTTATGTTTTATAAAACAAATAAAGCACTTTATAAATCGAATACATTACATTTTAAAATTAAACTTCTTTTTATCAACAAAATAACTAATTTCTATGACGATTTCATACATATATTGGACAGCATTTCTATTTATATTTAAAAACATCAAATATACACAGAAAAGAGAACAAAAATTATTACAGACAAGTCAATCACTCTATAATAGGTAAAATAGATATTTTTGAAACAGGTCGCTTAATAAACGAATTTTTAAATTTTAAAGTAAAAACTCGCGTAACCTTGTCCACGCCACGTTGTTTTTCCACGATCTTACCCATAAGCCACCTAGCGGGTGGCAGCTCATCTTCCTTTACAAAAGCTATTTGTTCCACTGTCGGTTCAGGTGGTATATGTGTCCATTTGTACCTATGCATCATGTGCATTAGATACTATTGTGACCATCGTTTCCAGAAATCTTAGAGCATGCGTTGACATAGTTGCCATCTTCTTAATGTACTGATCGTAGATTGTTCATATCTAAGATCAGGAGGCAATACAAGAGGCTCGCCTGCCAAGAAGTGCCCCGGTGTTAAGGGCTTTGGCTCGCCTTCATCTTGGATATATGATATTGGTCTCGAATTTAGGCACAGTAGCAAACGACGCCAAACAATGTAATTTTGACAGAGTGAGAGATGACAGTACAAAGTAGGCATGTCGATTTGAAATTGTTTTATCGATTGCTTATAGTAAAATAATCGATTTTCCAGATCGATATAGATCTGAAGAATCCTTATCTGATGTCCTGATATCGATTTAGAACACTCCATCGATTAAATGAATCGATCAAAAAACCTCTCGAATTGGACTTATTCAAGAATATTTCAAACGATTCAAGAAATACTTTTGCATAGTTGGAACATCTGTTCCTTGTGACAGACAGAAAAACTGTTCTGTTCTAGGTTCAATCCCAGGGTCCGACAATTTATTATTGGGTTTTTATAACTTGAAGTTCCCAGTATTAGCAAGGAGTCTGGATTCGTGTCCGGCAATACGCGCACCCCCTATTACATGGGGCGTATAACATAACAGTACTACACACCTCTGCCTACTCCTTCTGAGAAATACAAACGTTATGTTTATTAATTTAATGATGGTTCTATACAATTATTTGTATTTACGGTAAATTATCGTCAATAATGTTCTCTGTCCATATTAGGCATGTTTGAAAATGTCGCGATTGATCAAAATAGATCGATTCTAGAGTGTTCGATTTGAATCGATTTGGAGATCGTATTCTTTTCATCAGAGACTGACAAGTGACAAGTGACTATTTAGTGACATCAAAAATAGGAGCGCCAAATACGATACGATTTATGAATATTTCCTAAGATTTATTATAGCCATACGTTACAAACACACATCACATCATACATCATCTTTTGTCATACGATAATATTAATACCATAACAAGTATGACAATATCCTACTTTACTTATAATAACACGTACGTCTCTATTTCTTCCATACTTGTAACAATATTAATAATAACGTCTGTATCTAATCTACAATATTGCTCTTTTTATTTGTATTCTCTATTTATTGTTGTAAACTCGTAAGTTATTGTTTCGTAAGACGTAAAATACAATACTTTCTAAACGATGGTTAGAAAATCCTGAAAAATTATCTTTAGGAATATTTTTCTTCAGCATTATTCTAACTATCTATTCAAAATCGAGTATGACCTCATTCATTTAGTATAGTAGGTTTTTTAAATTATACTTTTAGGGATTAATATAAAAGAATATAAAGAAATGGTAATTTTATATTTTTATTGTAGCTTCTTTTTGAAACTTTATTCGAAATAAATTCAAAATGTATTTCATTAAATTCAAAAATCGGTTGGGCATCCCTAATCATTTTTCGACACCACACGTGTTTAGCGAAGATGGCGGCGATTAATGTTTTTAGTCGAGTAGAATACTTTTTAATATTCATTTATTGCATGCAGCTAGTCAGTGTTATAAAAGTATTTGCAACTACATAATAAAATAGAAAAATAATTATCGTGTATGTCCGAAGCTTTTATTACCCAGGGCGATTTTGGACATTGTCCTTTTTGACTCCGATTATCCAATAGCTTGAACGTAAAACATTAAGCATTAGCTTGACTCCCCCACGCAATATTCGAATATGTGCATCAGCTACAAGAAGCTTCGCCAAGTGAGATTCGGAAGGAATCAAGATAGGATGTTTTTCATTTTCATTAAGTTGAGCATTACAAATCCGTCCTCCGACTCGGAGTATTCCGAGTGAATCAATGAATGGAGTAAATACGGTAAGTTTAGATTTTTTATTCATATCTTTCCCCTCATTTATTTCTGTTATTTCATTAAAATACTTTCCTTGTGTAATTTTTATGACATTATCTAATGCCTCGTTTATTTCTTTTTTCAGGAGGTAAGTATGTTTTGGTTTTTCCGTATAATTACCTTTCAGGAATCGTCTGCAGTAAACTAGAACACGAAGTAATCTTGATAATGTTGAAAACCTTGTTAAAATACACTTATCATCAATTTCCACGGCTGCATGCACCGAAGCTGATCTTTCTTCGAGGTCAGTATTAGTATTTTTTGGGTTGGCACACGTAATTATTAAGTTTTCTAACCAGACTGGACCGTATAACCACGACTGATGAGTTGATATATTTCATGGATTAATACCTCGTGAAGCACAGTCAGACGGGTTATGATTAGATTTCACATATGACCAGTGGCTACGGTCAAGCCGGGCTACAATTTCTGCAACTCTGTTACCAATAAACGACTTCCATCGATTAGGGTGACTACTTAACCATGCTAATACGACTTCTGAGTTCGTCCAAGCATGTAAATTTGATTTGGGTACTTCCAACACCTCAGAAACTTCTGTTAAAAGTTTTGCTAATAGAACTCCCCCACACATTTCTAACCTTGGTATCGATTTTTGTTTGATGGGGCCTACTCTTGTTTTTGCAGTAACAGACTTACATGAATATTTCCTTGAATATCTATTACACGTAAATAAACTACTACTGCATTTGATGCATCACAGAATCCATGGACTTCTATTACTTGGTCATTACCACTACACATCATCCATCGAGGTATACGACAACTGGTAAGTTGTTCCAAATCTTCCCGATATTTAATCCATTCCGTTAAAAGCACCTCGGATATTGATTCATCCCAACCAATACCAGTTAACCACAATTTAATTTAAGATTTTTGCTTTAATAATACTTTGAGCTATCCAACCTAACGGGTCATATAATCGCGCTACGTCCGATATAATTTTTCGTTTCGTTATAGGTTCTGTCATGGGAGGTAATTTAACTGAGTATATGAATTCGTCATGCCTACGATTCCAGGTTAGCCCAAGTATTTTATTTATACTACCTTGATTCTCAATCAGCCTTTTCTCTTTTGAATTCCGTTCCATCTCTTCATCCTTCATTATGTTTGCTATAGTTTCATTATTGCTATTCCTTTTTTGTAAAACGAATCCACCCTCTTTAAGTAAGGCTTTCATCTGCCTGTAAATCTCAATTGCTTGATTTTGACTCTGACATCCTGACATCAATCATCCATATAAAAGTCCCTTTTAACCCTCTCAGCAGCAAGTGGATATTTTTCACCTTCATCTATTGCTAACTTTAACAAGGTTTTTACAGCCAGATATGGTGCTGTAGAGATACCAAAAGTTACTCGCAGCAACTTGTATTCACGGATATCATCTATATTGCTTTCACGCCATAAAATTCGTTAGTAATCTGCATCATCCTCATCCCCACGTATTTGCCGATACACTCACTATATCGGCAGTGAAGCAGATTGCATGAATTCGCCAATGCATTACGATGTGACGAAGATCTGCTTGTAGGGTCGGTCCGACCATTAAATCATCATTTAGACTCACTCCATTTGACCCTTTACAGGATGCGTCGAAAACAATACGAACCATGGTAGTTGTCTTATCTTCACTACCACTGCATGATACGGTAAGTATACCCCTTGGTTGTAATTTTCTTTTTTGACTGTTTGCATATGTTTCAATTCTAAATACTCATTAAATATTTCTGATTTCAAGTTTGAATCTCGTTCAAGTTTTCTTTCCAGCGACATGAACCTCTTTAATGCTATTTGCCGTGACTGACCCTTCTTACAGGCTGGTGATTTGTATTTAAAAGGCAACTTGACGATGTATCGACCAATGTCATCGCGTTTAGTGGTTGACACAAATAACTCCTCACATCTTTATTCATCCTTAGACATAATCTTTTTTTGCAGATTTAGGCTCATCTTCTATCTCATAGAACGATTTGAGAAGATCGTATGCTCGCACGTGCATAGATATTACATGACGCGATGTAGATTCCGAATGCTCACGGCCGGTTAGTACCCATCCAAAAATCGTATCCGGGGCCATCAAGGATCCTGAAGGACATTTTTTTAACCCTTCCTTTAGTATATAGCCGTAAACATCTGATCCTAGTAAAATATCGATTTTATTAGGAATGTTAAATTCCGCAACTGCAAGTTATATTTCATTCAATACAGGTCATGGTTCTACGAGTACTTCTCGTGGTGGCAATAGTCCCGTCAATTTTTCCAAAATGTAAGCCTCTACCTTGATCGCAAAATTAGAATTTTGGGATGAATATAGTGTAATTTCAGCCTTTGATTTTGCGACTAAGCATGGTTCGCCTCCTGATCCAGATAGATGCTCCAAAACTGCTCTCTTTTTTAACTCTAGTAACTGATCAGTAGATTCGGTTACAAATGAAAGATGAGATGCTGGATCAAGAAGAGCATGCAACTGATGGATTGACCCAATTTCCGACTTAGTCTACTAACGCTGTAGGTAGCAAAGAGTAAGTACTAATGCCTCTTGAAACAAAACTACTCTTTGCTGGTGACTCATTCTTTGCTATTTCATATGAGACCTGTGATACATGTGCAGCCGCAGTGTTCACTGTTGGTAGGATAGTGGACTTATCAACTACTACCTTGTTATCAGTTGACTGAGGAACACTACTCGTATGTAATAATGAATGATGTCGTCTTTTGCATATGGCAAGAAGCTGTAGTATGACCGTGACTGGCTAAATGGTTATTTGCGAGGCAGTTAAAACATAACCTGTTTTGCTGGACAAAATTAGGTTTGGTAGTACTATCTGATTTTATAAAATCCTTACAACCATTAATTTGATGGTCACCTTTACAAAAGGAACATACTATTTGTCATACATCTAAAGACTGAACAACATTGGCTAACTTTATATTATTATTATTAGTATAGCTGTTAAACTAAACCTTAGTAGCAGAACACTTTGGATCTAAAAATTCCAAAGAGTGAAAACGTTGCTCTAGAAACTCTGAATTTACTAAAATTAGGTAAATTATTTGAATGGCCAGTCAATTCACTAGCCTTTGCTTCCCATTGTTTCCTTAATTCATCGTCCAATTTCATGCTTACTATATAAATTACAATGGTATCCCATAACTTAGTATCAATCCCTATATTATTGAGACACTGTAACATACTTGTGGTACCATCTAGCAAATATTTTATAGCACTGGCAGATTCAGTTAAAACACTTTTTAGACTGAAAAATTGCTTTAACATATTATTCGCTAAAAATTGTTTTTTGTTATACCTGTGTTCCAACAACGTCCAACATTGCTGATAATTCTCATTGGTAACTGGAATATGCTGTAACAGTTGTTCGGCTTCTCCGGAAATTTGTCCCTTTAAATAATGTAGTTTTTTTACATTATCAATTTGATCGTCGTTATGTACAAGCGAAACAAACAAATCCCTAAAAGTGATCCATCCAGTATCGTTATTTTCGGTAGCTTGACGAAAGACTTCTGATTCTCCGTTGAATTATATATCCTTCATGTCGTTCCTCGTAAATGACTGAATTCTTTAGTTGTCTAACATTTCTTGTAATTCCGCATTAAACATTAAATAAAATTCTTCAGTGTCACAATATTTATCTTCTTCTAAATAGTCTCAAGCTTCCATTGCATTTACTTTAATTATTTCGAAGTGATTATTTAGTGGCGAAGCTTGCGAAGTCACTTATCGATTTCACGATGTCTGTCCGTCTGTGCGTCTGTCCGTCTGTCCGTCTGTCCGTCCGTCCGTCCGTCTGTCCGTCTGTCCCACGATTATCTCGAGAACGGTTTCGAATTTTCAAATTCTGTTTTCAGCAATCGATTACTGATCACCCAGGCATCTGAACCTCCTATTTTGTTTTTTTTTCCGTTAGAAACCGCTACAAAGCTGATTGCTTCGCCACTTTGCTATGCTGTTAGCTTGCTAGGTTTATTTGTAAACTCTTTCCATTTGTTTTATATAGAGTATATTCTTGTTTCTATGAATTGTTTTGTCAGTCTATCTTTTGAAGTTTTCAATTTGGTAATCCATAGTTATTCAATACACTTTTCTTTCCTTAGTTTGCCTGTAGTCTAGTGATTGAATCCGTTTGGTAGCTCCCTTAATTTAAACGACAAATTACTTGACTTGCTCGCCGGTGTTCACAACCACAATTTACGGCGTGATTAGTGATGTGTCCCTCACTCATGAGTTGCCTCGTTTGAGGTCCTCGTAACGGCAAATCGAAAGAGTTACACCTCACTCACTCGTTCACGACCTCGCTTATGAATGACAATATGAATCGTGTCGCGAGTGAGTGAGCGATTTTGCAGCAAAATTAAATGAGTGAGGTGTCGATATTGAGGAAAAAGGTTAATAAAACAACAAAAATTATTTTTGAGTAATGGAATTTGAAACAATCAAGTCAAATATTGTCACACTCATGTGAATACAAAATCATGCGCACTTTTTGTGATCTCGAATTTTATTTGCGTCCACTGATAACACCTGTTGTAACATAATAATATGATCAATATAATGAAGATGGTAACAATATTTGCAACTTTCAAAAAATTTTGGAATATGGAAATTCATTGACACATTACTTTGATATAAACGTAAACAGACGCGCTACAAGGTACCTTACCGAGCAAGCCTTACGAATGTGTACGCTCATAAAACAGTACGAGTCAGATATTAATGAATGAAAATCAGTTAAAATAATGCATTACAATGCATTTTGAATTTAAAATATAAAAATGACAGAATGTTTGACATTTTTTTTAATAAACTTCTTCATCATTTGTCTCTTATTCTGAACCTTCTCTGTAAGTTTGGCCGGTTACTGTAAAACAACCATGTATGAATTTACTAAAATGGTAAAATCCGTAAAATCTAGTTTTATTTAGCGTTGGTGATATTTGCGGTGCGCAGAATTAGCTTTCTTGTTTGCATTCAGTTAAAAGAGTTACGGAAATTTGAGCGTAATTTAGTGCGTAATGTATTAAGGCTGCAGAGCTCTTTGAGTAGTATACTAAGCACTCTTTGTAATCGAGTCGTGTCGAGTAGCGAATGAAGGTGGTGTTGTTTGCGGTGCGCAAAACTGGGCTTTTTTCTCGCTTGTATTCGACTTACAGATTATTGACCGTCCTAATATCTTTCTAGTAGTATACATACATAGACGTGTTTGAAGTTAAGTAGTGACGAGTAGCGATTAAAGTAGTGTTGTGGTGCATTGTGCAGAGAGTGGTGGCGGTGGAGGCGGGCCGGTGTCGTGCGTGTTCTCGTCGTGCGGTGCGCGGTTCCTGTGCGCGCGCGAGCACACGGAGCACCTGCTGCGCGCGCACCAGCTGCGCGTGCTGGCCGCGCGCGCGCACCACGCGCCGCCGCGCCGCGGCCGCCCGCCCAAGGTACCGCACCGCGCCCGCCCGTTCTGTCCATTGTATACTCTGTTCACTCAGCACACTGCTGCTGGCGCTGGACTCACTGCGTGCTGGATGACCAGCCATTCAAATTTATATTTATTACCAATGTCTCACGGAGGTAAATTTTAAATGTTTTATCAGTGTTCGCGTTACGTTTCCATTTTTTTTATTTTTTTTTCGCAAATTTATTTTTATCAATTTTGCGTGCCCAAATCAAATAAAAAAAACATTTGCCAATCTATTTTCATATAGTGTTACTATACAGGGTATTTTTGGAACGCTCCCGAAAACTAAGACAGGCGACAGCACCAAGTATACCTTTGATCATGGGTCACAAATAAATTCGTACCTGATGAAAAAAAAATCATCTTTTTACAACGTTTTATCAGCTTTGTTCACGCGCCATCATGTTAGTACAGCTAAATGAAACGATAATTTCATAAAAAAAATCATGAAAATACTGAAACCTAAAACCAGCAGTGGAATAACTGAATTCATATCAGCTGATTAAAGGTCAATGTACGCGCGAACGCAAATTCGCGCGGTCCGCAGCTAGCGGGCCATACCACAATACCTAATAATTTACAACACTTGTCTAAATACCTAACTTATCTACTTAACCTACTATTTTGCCACTGTACTTGTCTCCACGTAGCCATTTTAATCCGAATTTACAGGTTAAATAACCCAAATAACTGGTTCGATTTCCCGCTAATGAAAAAATACATAAATGAAATGTAACCAAGTTTAGAGTCATGCGTTTTTATTCATCGTGTAGGTATGTTTATTATTCTCATGTATTCAGTTATGTATGTATTCAGATTAGTTCAGTACTAAGTTCTTTAAAAAAAATAGTTATGAAACAGCTTACCGCTCTAAATCCTCCGTGGTCTTATGAGATGCGGCTCAAATTGTGCTCCATTCATTTCAAAGCAGATTTGGGCTCGGTGTTGCGTCTCCTGATGGAGGCGGGGCATCATCGTGTGGTCTTCGACACAGTCCGTACGTAGTTTGTCGAAAACATCCACGATCCTTTTGTAGTTTCGTCAGCACTATCACACTCACGATTAAAAACCCTTTCTTTCACATGCCAACGATAGGTCGTCTAAAATGTCTGTCAACTGTTCATTTATAAAGTTTAGGTATCGCTGTCCGTTCAGTCGCTGTGGCAGAAACACTGGTCCCAGTATACGATCCTTAAATAAACCTGCCCATACGTTAACCGACCATCGGGTTTGGTGCCCGGTTTGTCGAACAGCGTGCTGGTTAAACTCTGAATACACGTGTGTATTTCTTCGGTTCCACAGGCCGTTTCTGGTAAATGTCGACTCATCCGTCCAGATAATGTGCTCAATGGAACCAGCCACATGTTTTTGCTGGTATAATAACCAACGGCAGAAAACTCGTCGGCGGTCGTGATTGCCGGGAACTAAAGCTTGCACTTTGTGCAATTTGTATGGGCGCATTCGGTTACGCTTCAACACTTTGTGCACTGCACAGTATGACACACTTGTTCCATCCCGACGTCTTAAGAATTTATTTAGCGATACTTCGTGTACCTAGGTTCGGATACATAACATGTTGTCGTATTCACAATCACTATAAACGTACGCGTTAAGCATTATTAAAACAAAAAACGAACAAGAATAATACCAACACGTAATTAATATTTAATAAACAAATCGACAAAACTGAAACCTACTGCGTCACAGCGTGATGCGACACGAGCCGGGCGGGTTACATTGTTTCGCACCGAGCTAGATACAAGTCGAGTGGAGGGAGGTTACAGTCGCGTTTTAAAGTACTACATGGTATTGGGATATTGTTTTATAATATTATAGTAAGTAATTAATTGTTTTATTGTAGAATCATAATAGGTGCCTTACTTGGAATTAAAAATGGATAATGTTTACTTGAGCATTATTTGTTATTTCTATCGTAAAATATAAAGTAGTTTGTAACAAGAAAACTTAAGGTAAGGGTGGCACGCCGTCCATTATGTCGTCTTGGGTCACATGGAAGCCAGATGTTGAAGGTGTGTTGGTGTTACTAGATGCTACTTCATCATCACTTTCATCTTCGCTTGAGCTTCCGTCATCAGATCTATCACATGGTATTTTTTTCGGTATTCTTCCTCAACACTTTTAAATTTACTGCACAATTTTCCTCATTCACCTTCTCCTATCATATTTACCTTTTCGTTCACTAGTTTAGTCATAAAACAATAGATATAAATAATTCTTCTTTCCTTCCTTTTTAAAACATCGTCGCGAGTCGCAAAGTAAGCTGTGTATGCGACTGTATTTTTGGAGCGAACAAAGCGCGGGAACCAATAGCATGCAGGCACAGTAATACTGGCGGATTGTTCCCCCGTCGCGCCCCCTTCGTACCAATATGTGATAAATCGCTCAGTGCCCAAGTTCAAGGCCAGCGTTCTTTTTTCACCGTTCGCGCGTACATTAACCTCCATTAGTCAGGTGATATCAATTCAATTTTCACTACTGGTTTTATGTTTTAGTATTTTCATGATTTTTTTTTATGAAATTATCGTTTCATTTAACTGTACTAACATGATGGCGCGTGAATAAAGCTAATAAAACGTTGTAAAAATATGATTTTTTTTTTCATCAGGATCAAATTTATTTGTGACCCATGATCAAAGGTATACTTGGTGCTGTCGCCTGTCTTAGTTTTCGGGAGCGTTCCCAAAATACCCTGTATATTAACAAGTGTGATAATAAGCTTTAACGCATGTACAACCTGAATCGTCTCTACTGTACTAGGCGGTAGTACATTATATCACATCCGTAAACACGTACTATAATATTTATACTACTGTATGCGTGTACCAATTTTTTTATTTGAAATACCAGGTTTTAGCACAGAATAGATAATAGTACAAGTACAGAAGAACCACTTTCTGATAGCAAACTTGCGAGTTTAAACCAAGTTACCTTATATAAAACGTAAGTCCGGTCATGCATGGAGTACTATATGTCATTTATGGGCTAGTACTCCAAAATTCCACCTGGCAGCGTTGGACTCGGTGGAGAGACGTGCTAAGAGGAATTTTGTCAGCGTCGAGCACAGGCGCAGAGTAGCCAGTCTCTCGGTATTCTATAGGATACATTTCGGTGAGTGTGCGCAGAAATTACACGCTTTAATTTCTCCCTCTTCTTTCCACCATTGGACAACCAGGCGGTCGGCGGGTCTTCACCCCTTTGTTGTCGATATTCCACGCATTATAACCAAATGGTTTCTTCGTCTTTTGTAATTATTAATTATTGTAATATTTTGTACAGCAAAGGAGTGGAATAATTTGCCGGTGTCTATCTTTCCGGCCGAATACAATCTGGGCGTCTTCAAGGCAAGAGTGAATAGGCTTTTGTTACGTTAAGACGCGATGCCATTTACCATCTAGCCCTAGATCACCACTTACCACCAAGTGGGATTGTGGTCAAACACTGGCTTATAATATAAAAAAAAATACTTTGCGCGCCTCGGATGCCACCTTCGTTAAATTAACCTGCCGATTATTGTGGCGCACGTATTAAATCAAAATGCACTTTCCGTTCCCGTCTGTATCATTTAACTTGTTACGTGCCTTTGTTAGGGCCGCTCCTACTGTAGGTTAGGTGTTGTGAGAAAACAAACTTGAATCCTTTGATATTAGTTGGTAGTCGAATACACCGTGGTGTTATGCAATGTATTAGTAATTAGCTGATAATGAGATAATTTTTTAAATTTTTATTTAATGTGAGAAGGTAATTTTTTTTATAGGATAGGGTGACAAACGATCACACAGTCCACCTGATGGTAAGTGGATGCTGTGGCCCATAGACATCAAAATGCAGATGCGTTGTCACCCGTGAGGACTAAGATGGAATGCCTCTTTTCCAGTAAAAAGGGTTTCCGGTTCTCTACACTCACCATACGAAACACAGCAGTGTTAAGCTGCTATTTGACGCTGGTATTCTGTGACAGCGTGGTCCTTCCCCGGTCGAACCGACCCATTCGTGCTACAACTATACTACTAATATAGCTGCAGTATGGCTCTACCACGTAAAATATAATACACGTAATATCCAAGATCGAGAAAAAAGGTCATTGACATAATACGCGAAAAAATCGAAAACTGCGAAGCTGTGGTCGGGTCGCTAATCAAATAATAAATCTCTAACTACGGCTTCAGTATCTAGGTACCTAATTATCTAGTACTACATTTAAATAGTAATATCTTACTTTTCGATATCCTTAGGAATTAGGACTAGTAAAAAATGAAAAGTCGACATTCCTATTGTTATTTAAGCACCAGTATGCTATGCAGTAACTTTTGGCTTTTTGAGAGGCCATACTTGAATAAAAACTCAAAAATAAATATCAAAAGCGCTTAAATACTTATAAGAGAAACATACTTTTTGTTTTTGTCTTATTGTTTGTTGTTTGTGGTTGTTTGTTTTTATTTATTTGTATAGATGACGCTTAATTTTAATAGACGTAGCGTCTATTAGAATACAAATAAATAAAATTGAAGTGTCTGCTTCTAATGTAAAAATAACAGGTTCTTACTTAATCCATATGAAACTATATACGGTACTTATAACAAAAAACATTTTTTTAAATTTTTGTCTGTGTGTCGGTCTGTTTGTTCTGGCTAATCTCCGAAATGGTTGAACCGATTTTGACGGGACTTTCACTGACCGATAACTGATGTTATAAGATGTAACTTACTTTAATTTTAGATAAAGAATTAGGGTTCCGCGCAAAAAAATTAAAACCTTAAATTACACGCGGGAAAATCGCGGGGAACAGCTAGTACTGGTACTAGTACTAAAATAATATTTCTTTTTTGGCAAGAAAAGAAAAAGTGCGTCGGAGATGGATATTATTCCATCTCGCTTCCTTATAGCCGCTAAGGACGTCTGTCTACACTACGTCAGAAGGGGTCATGACGGAAAAATCTTACACTTTCTCGCCTAGCCCCCATTCGTCAAATTGGTACCGTCCGATAAGGAAATTCGTTCCAAAAAATCTCTTGATAAAATATGCCATGGTATGCTTTTAGATATTGCACAAATAATTCAAGAAATGTTAGCAAATAGAATAGAATAGAATAGAATAGCATAATTTTTTATTCAATATTGATTATTACATAATTCTTATTGAAAGTCATTTTTTATTTACCACTGGTTCGGAAAATACCTCTGTCCTGGGAAGAACCAGCAAGAAACCCAGCGGGACTTTTTTTTCCAACATATTTCACTTAACAATAATTTCATTTATACAATTTTTAAATGATTTTTAATAGAACCAGCATGGTGGCGATCACCTTATTCCCAGGGGTTATTTTCATTCATGTATTACTTGATATTATAATAACCCTTTTTGTACAGTTTTTCTTTAATAAAACTTTTAAACTTGTTTATTGATAAACTTTGAATATGTTCTGGGATTTTGTTGTAAAACCGTATACATTGCCCCATAAATGAATTACTGATTCTGTGGAGTCTAGTAACTGGTATTACAAGCTTATGTTTGTTCCTAGTGTTTAAAGAATGCACATCCTTATTCTATTAATTAAAGCTATTTATGTTTTTATGTACATACATTAGATTTTCATAAATATATTGCGATGCCAAAGTTAATATGTTTATTTCTTTAAATTTTTGTCTGATACAATTTAGGTTATAAATCGCCCGAACGGCTCTCTTTTGCAAAACAAATATAGCTTCAATATCAGTCGCATTACCCCATAGCAAAATTCCATAAGACATTACGCTATGAAAGTAACTAAAATACACTAATCTAGCTGTCTCAACATCTGTGAGACTTCTAATCTTTCTTACAGCATATGCTGCAGAACTAAGTCTGCTTGCTAATTTAGATATATGGGGGCCCCATTGAAGTTTCGCGTCAATAGTAATACCGAGAAAAACAGTGGTATCCACAAGACTCAACTCCTCCCCATTTAATAGCACATTGGTATTCGAATGTTTTACATTAGGTATTTTTTAAACCAATTTACTAATTTCGATAGAGCATTATTTACATCGTCATAATTAATTAACTGCCGTTTGAGTTTGAAAATTAAAGAGGTATCGTCAGCAAATAATACTATATCGTGATTATCCCCTACAAGATAAGGTAAGTCATTAATATAGATTAAAAACAGGAATGGGCCAAGAATCGAGCCCTGAGGAACGCCCATTGATACTACCGATCCGGAGGAACCTTTACCATTTATCACGACTTTTTGAGTTCTGTTACTTAAATATGAAGTAATAAGTCTAAGCGCCAAATTTTTTTACACCGTAATGTTGTAGTTTCCTGATTAATGTTTCATGATGAACACAATCGAAAGCCTTGGAAAGATCACAGAAAACACCTAAGGCATCCTGTGAATTCTCCCAGGCATTAAAAATATATTTCATAAGCTCAACGCCGGCGTCAGACGTCGAGCGACCCCTTGTAAATCCAAATTGGTTTTTATGAAGTAATTTATTTGTATTAAAAAAAATTAACAATTGATCCAAAATAATTTTTTCAAAAATTTTACTAAGAGTTGGTAGTACAGAAATAGGTCTAAAATTAGCGGGGTCCAATGTACTACCAGATTTAAATAAAAGGTATTACTTTACTATACTTCATTAAATCAGGAAACACACCAGAATCGATACAAGTATTAAAAATAATAGCAAGATGAGGTGCAATTAAATCTATTATGGACGCAATAACTGTCACGGAAATCCCCCACAAATCTGCGGTTTTCTTTACATCAATGGTTTTGAAGTATTTTACAATATCTTGCGGTAATACTTTTTCAAATCTAAATTCTTTTAAACAGATATTAACATTCTGTTTGAGTAATGACTCGGCGACAGTTGGAGAAGAATTCAAAGACTCTGTTGTCAAAATAGGAATATCAGTGAAATATTTCTCAAACACCGCTGCGACTTCTTGATTTGATTTAGTCAATTCATTGTTAATTTTTAATTGATAGTTTGCGTTACGAGGTTTTTCATTACCGGTTTCGCTGTTAATTATACTCCACGTCATTTTAATTTTATTCTTAGCCATTTTAATTTTGTTGCTAATATGTAACGATTTGGCTGTGGAGCAAACTATTTTAAACATTTTAGAATAATTTTTGACATATTCTTTAAAAGCATCAGAAGGATTATATGATCTTTCATGGTAAAGGTCATGTAACCTTCGTCTGCTTTTATGAATTCCCATTGTCGCCCATTCATTAAATACCTTGCGACTGTTTCCGGAGAATGTTTTAGAAGTAAATGTTATTTTAAATTCATTGCTTATAAGGGTAAATAATTCTCCATATAAAAAGTCTGCATTATTCTTATAAAAAAGCGATGGAAGGTTTTTTACCATATTACTTCTAAATCTCTCCAGGCGTTTTGCATTAATAGGAACAAACACAATTTTCTCAATTTCCTGTTTTTTGTGCATATAAGGTAATGAAACCAGTTGTCCACAGTGATCTGAACTAAGTTTTTGAATTATTGATTTGTTGATTGGTACAACACCTGTAAAAATATTATCAATACAAGTTGCACTACACCCTGCAATTCGTGTAGCTTCAAAGAATAAATTATCAAGATTATAGGATTTGAACAAAGAGCAAAATTTAATACTGATGGAAGAAGTTTCCAGGAGATTGATATTGAAGTGTCCACACAATACAAGAGATTTATTCTGTTTATTAAGCTTAACTAAAACTTCTTCCATAATTTTTTCAAAGGTATCATAATTCTAACATGGGGGTCTGTAAACACTGACTACAATAAGGTGCTCAAGCTAGTAAAGCTTAGCAAGCAAGTAAAAATGTTCCTTGGTAGGATTAACTTTTCATCGATGAGTAAGATACTTAATTGTGCACATTTTTTTCACATTTTTTTGTACACACAATTAAAGGTATTCTTTAGACTAAGTTTGTGAATTTTAAATTTGCTGATTAATCTTTTATTTTATTTTTAGGTTTCCACGTCCAAGTCATCAAAACAGGGAAAAGTGGAATATATTCGTCCATTTTTGACTCTCGCGTGCTGATCTAAATAAATATATGTTTTCAATTATATGTTTTAAAGCTTTGTATAATATATAAAAAACTTACCAAATGTATGTCTAATACATTTGGTATTTTTTTTAAATATTTTACATAGTTACGTTTTAAAATATTCAAACAAAAATATGATTAAAATATAATTGTGACATAATATTATGTAATATTATATTTAATTAGCATAATTATATGCAAAATTTTACTCGATATAATTTACATAATTAACAATGCAATCTATTATTACCTACTGATCATTCTACCTACGTATAATCTATGATAAAACACCAACCACGCATGCGCCACACTACTCTTTCCTGCGCATGCGCGAAGACATGCGCACATTTTTTTGTTTGAAATATGTAGCTGTTTTAGTACGTAAGTACATATGTACTAAATATGTGAGTACATATTATGTACTAGTAATATAGCCCATTGAACTTGGTAAAGATGTCGCTAAAATCAGGCCTGTCTCACTCCGCGCTTTAGGCATGAAAATATCTACTCTTAAATGTTCTTATTATCAGCTAATTACTAATACATTGCATAACACCGCGGTGTATTCTACTACCAACTAATATCAAAGGATTCAATTTGTTTTCTCACAACACCTAACCCTACAGTAGGAGCGGCCTTAACAAAGGCGCGTAACAAGCTAAATGATACAGACGCTCGCACGGGGATGGAAGGTGCATTTTGTTTTAATAGACCCGCCACAATAATCGGTAGGCTATTGTTACGAGCTTGGGGTTCCAGACAATTAAAAACTGCCAAGTGAATTACCAAAATAGACACTTTAATTACAGAACACTAATTACAACTCAAAACCACACTAATAACAATACACAATTGTACTACTGATCACTTTAGTTCGCAGTTGTATCGCTTCGAAGTATTAGCTTGTATCGCCAATTCAATACAGGAAGACACTAGAAGGCGCTAGTTGTAACTAGTGTCGCTATGTACCAGTCATTAATGGAGGCGCGCAACGCTATTTTAACGAAGGTCGCATTCGAGGCGTGCAAAGTATTTTTTTTTTACTTATTATAAGCCAGTGCTTGACCACAATCCCACCTGGTGGTATGTAGGGATCAGCCCTAGATGGAAAATCGCACTGTATTAGCGTAACAAAAGCCTATTCACTCTTGCCTTGAAGACGCCCAGGTTGTATTCGAACGAAAAGATAGACACCTGCAAATTATTTCACTCCTTTGCTATACGCATTACGAAAAACGAAGCAAATCGTTTGGTTATAATGCGTGGAATATCGGCAACAAAGGGGTGAAGACCCGCCGACCGCCTGGTTGTCCAATGGTGGAAAGGAGAGGGAGAAATTAAAGCGTGTAACTCCTGCGCACACTCACCGAAATGCATCCTATAATTAAAATTAAGCGTCTTTAATTAATTTATTTGTATTGGTTAATCAATAATATAATACGTTTATCAATAATAATATACTACGAAAGGAACTTCGTTCCAATCGAGTGTACCACGACACCCACGCATGTTTTTTTTTTAATAATTAACACAGCATGTGTTGACTGAATAAAGTGCGGCGACATCGCCACAATAGAATGGGACTGGGTAACTGAATGCAGTGTCGCTTCTAGTACGTAGTACATATTAGCTCAGTGGCAGTAACATCAATAACGGAATCTATATATACCGCATAGCTATACCCCATTTCACCCTTTGTATATCGTAAAAGGCGGCGGAAGGAAACCGAACCAGAAGATAGGCAGCAGCGTCTCCCTGATAACAGCTAAATAAAGATAAAAAAACTGCGTGCCAAGTGCCAAGCATGGCAACTATGGCAAATATCCCTCCTATGAGATAATCTATGGAGGACGCCTATGTTCAGTAGTGGAATTTTAATAGCCTGTAATGGTAATTGTTATATTTAATGAGTATAAAATAACGATATTAAATAAAATTAATATATAAAATATACCCATTTTACACAATACCGTTACGATATTAACATTATTGTCAATACTTTAATCGACGCGATGGAATTGCAGACAACAAATGCAGGGTCACGCTGCTAAATGATAGAACCATGCTTCGGCTGTGTTATGTTTGTAGCACAAATGGGTCGGCTCGATCAGTGAAGGACCACGCATGTTATACTGGAATGTGTCAACTGAGTTACTTGCCTAGCATGTAAAAAGCGACTAATGGGATATTGAGTATGTGATTTTGTAGGTGATTTCTATCCAAACCTATACTTTTTGGCTAAACTTGGCCTAATTAGTTGACTGCTCTCGAGACTGCCTCGGGGATTATTGACGTGATGCTATGTATGTATGTAAATGTAGGTTTCGATTACGTTACGATGCTTTTCTTCACCAACGCCAGCACAGCCCAGCTGCAATGAACAATTTAATTTGCGCTGACGTTGATGATAACTTTGAAGGCTCGCTTTTGAAATTGTGCTGAGCGCTCCTAAGCTACTACGTCTCGTAAGATTTATAAATTGGGAATTATTCATATTATTATTTCTTTACAGAATTTGAAAGACCCGCTTGAGCTTGATCCGAAGGAGAATTCCATGTACGATGAGGTGCGTATATAATTTTCTGTTAATAGAATAATATACTTACACTTATGTATAACTGCACTATCTAAATTTCGTTTGGTGGATACCCTCAATTAGAGACCACGTCACGTTGTAGGGATTGCCTATAGTTAACTTTTTTACGATATTTGTAGTAGTAGATAGACATTTGAATTGACGCCAACCTGATTGCTATTGAAAGATATTAACTTCGTTTGACAACTAGTTGTGATACTAATTAACACTAATTGTCTGAAACGTGCAAATATACAAATATAAAAATGAGATATTTTCTCCGTTTTCCATGTCCCTCTCCTAATCGTTACGCATGGCAGGCCGATTGGTCTTTGCTGTATCAGAAGTCTTGATGTTGCTCTTCGTCGCCGATCTGGGTATTTTACACATCGTGATCTTTTATACCATCATCTATCAGAGGCCAAAAGATCTGGGCATAATCCTAATTCGCCTCTTAAGAGAACCATAGGGTGAAATGATGTGATGAATTCTCTTATGCCACTTGCCACACGGTGAGAACTTATTCATCATCATCAACATGATTACAGTTAAGGAAAAGAATCCCCTATAAATTGCCTCCTAAGGAGGGACGTTTGCCATAATTGCCGTGCTTGACAGTGGGTTGACAACCGCAGTTTCTCATTATCTCTAGTTGTTATCGGGAAGATGCTGGTTCATATCTTTTTCATTTTCCCTTTGTTGCCTCTAACGACACCCATTAGACGTTATGGGCTGGTGGCTTTGTATCCACAATCCTCACTTATGCCACTATAACACAACGAGAGTACTCATTATGCTATTTAAAATTTCAGGTGAAAATCATAAAACAAGAGCAGCCGCAGTACTTGCCCAAGTTAAAAGTACAAAGTTTGTTTCAGTGAGTAGATCTGAGATGTGTTTGAACTTGAAAAAACACAATATGTTGAATTTTTGCTAATAAATTAAATCGATGAATCTGAAATAATGAATGATGAATCGTAAATACAAACCCTTTTTAAAGGAAAGTGCTTTTGGATCGAAAAGTTGCATTTAAAATTGTTCAGAAATATAGACATAATAGATTGTGAAAGTATTAGTTATATATAAGTGATATGTTTAAGTGCAATTTCTTTTTAAGATTGTTTATAGTGGATACATAGTTTCGTGTATGTAATATAACATATTTACAATAAGAGATAGATATTTAGAGAGAGCGTTATTGGTTTGATTTGTTCCGACATTAGAATTTCTATGTTTGCACAACTTAATTGCTCTAACAAATTTTGTCTGTAATATGAGAGTCCATATTATATGGGAACTGTTGTTGATAATGATTTGATTCATTTTGTGAATCTCTGGTATAAGACCATGCTCGGTCGTTGTATGTACATTGAATGAAATGGAAAGTTTTTACAAGTACAAGAGTAACACGATATGATTTGTGTTCACGTTTGCTTTTGTCTAAAATATTTCTCATTTATATAATATTGTGTATGTTTCAAAGTCGATTCTTGTTACGTTTTATTTGTAAGTTTTCACCATGTACACATAACAACACCTCGGTAACGGATTGCTAATTAAGCGATATTTATCGTTCAGACACATTAATAGCAGCCGTTAGAAATAATTGAATATTTCAGAAGCCTTCGCACTATTTAAACCATTGTCTCAATTGACAAAATTGGTACAATGTGTAGTTAAGTACTTATATTGATATAAAACTGGTTTCTTTTGTTGTGTTATACATGATTTTTGTACCTGAAAATAGTCCAAAAATCAATAAGAATTTTTATTATGTTCCGTCCCATACAGTATTTAAAATACATAGCTATATGTAAATTGATAATATTATGGTTTACACAAGAGTTCGAGGTTGTTATGTGTACAAAAGTAACGAAAGTGGGAACGTTTGACGGAAAGTATTAAAATAGTGATTAGGAATGAAGTGAAAATATATTGTAGATATTGTTTGCTCCCTTTCCCCATTGTGAGCGTGGTTCTTACAGCTTACCTCAGGATTTTAATTTTAAAATTCAAATTCAAGTGAATAAGCTTGTTGCTAATTTACTTGAATAGGAACTTCTGATATATACAAAATATTTTTAACACGATTACTCATGTTAGAAAACAGATCAAAAACGAACATTAGATTAGATATTTCGTTTGTTATGAAGTTAAAGCTGGAAGAATTCACGTTAGACAATTAACGATGTAGTTAGATGTAATAACTAAAGAAAAGAGGCATTCCATCTTAGGCCTCACGGATGACAACGCATCTGCATTTTGATTTTTTATTGAGGATAGATGTGGATGTCTACAAGGATAAATAAGAATCAAAATGCAGATGGATCACAGCAACCACTTACTATCAGGTGGACTGTGTGCTCGTTTGTCACCCTATCCTATAAAAAAAAATAACTATAAGGTGCAAATGTTCCTATGAGTGTCAGAATATTGGATCGCATTGGATAGATTGATATGTGCTGTGCGTTGTATAGTTGGTGTATAGATGACCATTTCGATATAGCCTCGTTAAGCATCAATATGTCGAAGATTTTTCTAATAACATACTTTTATCTTAATAAAAATATACAATTTTAAATTAACATTTTTGTTTCTTTTATTTGTTTGGACTAGAATTATGCCATTCTATTCAAGATGTGACCCAAATGATGTGATTCAAGAGTGACCGCAAATAATCCATAGTGATATTATATAACTAGAAATTTCCTGAATGTGTCAGGATATTTCTTTCTTCGTCACGTTTTTTTTATTGCCAAGTCAAATCTATGTATTTAAAACATAAAAGATTTTTAATATTGATATCTCTTATGATATGGTATAAGGCTTATTTTTGCTTGAAACAGTTCGAAACCGTTCATGCATAAAAAAAGTTAGCTAATAAATAGTCTTTTGTCAATCCGCCGCCGTATAGCGCCGGCGTTTTTTTTTCCTTTTGAAAACACTTGTTTTGCTATTCTTACTAATTAGACGTTTTCAGATCGACTTTACTTTTACATTTGCATAACATTAAATAATATTTAACATTTGTAAATATCAATTAATGATATACCTTATTTTTTTTCAAATTAAGGTTCATCATTGTTTGATATTTACAAATGTTATTATTAGGTGAAAATTTAATTTAATAAAAACCAAGGTTTCCAGGGTGATTTAGCTGTACCTACTTATATAAATGATTTTTTTATAACAACAAAAAATAGTATAAAAGGTTTGTAAGCTCTTCATAAAAAAGTCACTTTCTCTCAATTTCAAAGAAAACGCGTAAAAAAACACGTAGTTACCCACTAAAAACAAGTATCCTTCCATTTGTAACTTATGTTTGATGTCAAATAAACTTAATTAGGTCTAAACAAGTAAAAAAGCATAAAAAAGAACATTACTTTTACACATAGTGGATGGCACAATAGGCGTGTCAGTTGTCTGTGGCGTTTGACACGCCCGGCGTGTCATGCAATATTTGTTCGCCGCCACAGCTAAAAGTTGTCGAAAATTGGTGCCGCAACGAATCGGTTAACCGACTTGGTATTACATCTTTTTACGGTAGAAGAACTGAGTTGCGAGACTTGGTTTTTTTACAAGTTATATTTTTGATGGCATCTCATTTATTTTTGTAGATAGTCCTACTTTTTTTCCTTTCCGGTACCATCTACTTCTTGAATACCAACTACGGATTTTCGGGCAATTTAGTCTACTTAATACTTTGCGGGATTTTGGTACAACTTCACAAGACTGAAGATGTCCCTTTCTTGCTTTTTCATTCCGTTGACCATTTTACAAGTTACCTTTGAACATAATTATATCTAGCTACCTATGTACATCTATTATTCCATTATATTATACATATACAGGTACACTGATTCATTCAAATGTAACTTTGTAATATATAAATATATAGGATTACAAAGTTATTTGTGAAGTTGGTGTACCTAGAAAACTGGACCCAAATTACAAAATATTTTAGTTTTTCCTTGATTTATACACTAAACACTAATTGCATATTCTAAATTTGAAGCTTGTACGTCTGCTAGAAGTGCCTTAGAGTTTCGATGATCGGTCAGTCAGTGAGTGACAAAATTAAGAAACTTTGACTAGTTATAATTCTTAAACTACTGGTTCAAATTGAATGAAATTTGAAATTTACCGTGTTTATACAGTGCCTGTTCGGTTGCTGAATTCAGGCTTCTAGTATTATCCACAACGAACTTATAGGGGGTCGAAAATAGCCTAAACTGCTTCGAGAAAAGGATGGTACGGCCGTGCCGCTTTTTTGCACGACTTGGCGGGGGCACTGCCGTGCCCCCAGATACCACACTTTCTAGTGGCCCCGTCCTGATGGCAGAAAAAGTCGTGGATTGGCCCTCATTGAATCATTAACATCTTCAATTGATCATCAACATCTTAAACCGAGAAAAGGATATTAAATAGTAAAAGTGTAACGATAGTTTTTTTTAATTGAAATGGTTTAATTAAATGGATGGGCGTCCAACAGGGAACGTCTTTAGGACCACTCTTTTACCTTCTCCTCTCTCTGTATAACCTAATTAGGTATAATATTTACTTAGTAAAATAGGCATCCAACTAATAATGATTGGCTTACATGAAAAAAAAAACATGTTTAGTATAGAAAATATTTCCAACTAAGATAATACGCTAATACATTGAGAGGTGTAATTTTATTAGTAAAGAGAGTTACAGGTTATAATTTATTTTATACAAAATGGTATGCAAGTCGACGACTTCATCTCAACTTAAGTGTCGTATCTTTGAAACTGTATGAGAATCACGAGGTACGTTGTTACAGCTCCAAGTACCTGTAACAAATAAATTATACCTATTTATTTACTTTTAAGTAACTAGTAGTAGTAGTAATCAATGTATATGAAATGCAAATAATTTATTTATTTATTTAAAAATCTTTATTGCACTTAAGATGTATTAATTGGCGGACTTAATGCCTTTAGGAATTCTCTACCAGTCAACCACAAGCTAAGCAGAGAAACTTAATCAGGTGCCATAAAAACTTGAGAATATATACGTGAATGTAAATATAAACATATTCATACTATACTTGTAAATACAAAAATAAATATATATATATAACTACAAATAACCTAAATAATATATACTCTATACATGATACATGAGAGCCGTGGTAGCTCAGATGGTTAGCGCTCGCTGTAAGCTTCACAGTACTTGAGCAACCTGGGTTCGATCCCCGCCGGCACCAATGAAATTGTTAATTGCAATTTTAAGTGCTGATTTACCACGAGCTCGGCGGTGAAGGAAAACATCGTGAGGAAACCTGCATGTCTAAGAAATAAGAAAAAATATTTCGAAAACATGTGAAGTTCGCCAACACGCACTGGGGCAGCGTGGCGGGCACTTCCTAGCCCTAAAACCCTCTCAGAAATGAGAGGAGGCCTGTGCGAAGCAGTGGGACGTAAATAAGCTGCAACTTTACTTTTACATGATACATAAACATACATAATTTTTAACAATACTTAATACATACATTTTAAGCATACTTACATACAAACATATACAAAAACAACTTAAGTAATTTATATTATACATTTATGCAGAAACATTTAAATAAGGTCAGTTGCTGAAAGAAGAAAGGTAGTGATCAGTCACCATTCTTTTAAAGGCTGCAACTGAAGTCGGTTTCCTGATATGAGGAGGTAATTTATTCCATAGCATTATGGCATCAGCGGCGAAAGTCTGATACATAAATTTAGTACGGCGAGGAAAAACACATAAAGTAGTTCCCTCGGAGGATCTCAGGTTACGATCGTGGGAAGAACCCAAATACTGAAACTTGCATTTCAGGTATTGGGGAGTGCATGGATCATATAGGATTGAAAATAGCGTGCGAAGAATTCTGATGAATCTACGCTTATGGATAGGGAGCCATTTAAGCTTAGAACGATTTATATCGTTATATCGTTCTAATCTTAAATGATAATGTATCCATAAAGATACATGATCGTAAAAATACGATCATGTATCCTTATGGATACATGATCGTATTTTTACGGAGGCCAAAAATAAAACGGATGCAATTATTTAACAAACGATCCAATTTGCACAGAAGTACTTGACTCACATCAGGGTAACACACATCAGCATAATCAATGACCGGTAAAACAAGTGTTCGCACCAACATAGCCTTAGTCTCGGTTGGAAATTTTTGAAACGATAAAGGCCACGCAGGGTGATTGTCACTCTCCGGCTCATTTCAGCTACCTGAGATTTCCAACTAAAATTAACATCAATCATTAACCCAAGGTCTTTAACTACATGTCTAAGCGGAATATTTGTGCTATTGTAAACAATAGGCTCCAGTGAATTGAAGTCTAGTTTAGCTAGACGACGAGGGCTACCGAGAATTATGGCTTGACATTTAGCAAGATTGACAGCAATTCCATAACTTATGCCCCAGTCGCAGATGGCCTGAAGATCTAGATTTGAAATTTCAATCGCAGAGTTAACCTCTGTTGGATCAATCCGAGCGTACAGCTGTAAATCGTCAGCATACAGATGGTAGGAGCATTTGAAATTTACAGTTATGAGATTTATAAAAATAGAAAATAATAAAGGAGAAAGAATTCCGCCTTGTGGAACGCCTAGTAGCAAGATCAGACCAATCAGAGAAAGACTGTGATTTACCTTAACTCTTTGCTGGCGACCACGAAGATAAGTTGATAACCAATCCAAAACTGACGAAGAGAAACCCATGTATTTACAGATAGCAAGAAGAATGTCATGATTGACTGTACAGAAAGCATTAGAGAAGTAAATTTATATGAGAACTACTAATTTTGACTCCTTCATACACTCTCGTACGTTCTCGAGAACTTTAAGGAGAGCTGTAGTTGTACTATGTCCGGGACGAAAACCAGATTGTAAGGGACTAAGAAGTTTATTTTTATATACGTAGCTGTTTGTGTGCAGCTGATTCTAAAATCTTTGAAAGAAAGGGAAGTATAGAAATCGGTCGAAAATGGTTTACAGAACGGGGATAAATATGAGGAAGGACAAATGCTTTACGCCAAAAAGATGGAAAAAGGTAGAAAAAGAAAAATTGATGATGTGGGTAATGATTGTCAGAATGTAATCAATTATGGGAATAATCATATTTCTACTCACATTATCATAGCCAGCTGCTTTAGATTTAATGGAAAAAATAACTTTATGAACATCATCATCATCATCATCATCATCATTACATCCCTTCACAAGTCCACTGCTGAACATAGGCCTCCCCCAACGAATGCCACAAAGCACGGTCGTCAGTCACCTGCATCCATCGACTTCCTGCATGTCTTATCAGGTCGTCACTCCATCTAGTGGGGTGACGCCCTACACTTCGTCCGCTATTACGAGGCCGCCACTCGAGAAACTTTTTTCCCCATCGGTTGTCGTTTCTTCGAGCTATATGGCCGGCCCATTGCCACTTCAGCTTTCTAATCCGTTGGGCTATGTCTGTCACTCTGGTTCTACTGCGGATATCCTCATTTCTAAGTTTATCACGCAGAGAAACTCCAAGCATAGCCCTCTCCATAGCTCGCTGAGCGACCTTGAGCTTCCTCATCTGGCCAGCAGTGAAGGACCACGTCTCAGTTCCATAGGTCATCACTGACAACATGCACTGGTTGTATAGTCTAGTTTTCAAGTTTTGAAGTATACCTGGCGAGAAGATGTGCCGTAATTTCCCGAACGCTGCCCAACCGAGTTGAATCCGTCGATTGACCTCTCGGTCGAAGTTGGACTTACCTAGTCAGACTATTTGTCCCAGGTAAACATACTCGTCAACAACTTCGAGCTTAGTGTCCCCAACAACTACTGGCGTAGGTGTGTGACATAGACATTAAACATGATCCTTGTTTTGTCCATGTTCATCTTAAGACCTATCCGTTGGGAAACACTATTGAGGTCATTGAGCATAGTGCCGTATTGTCGGGAAATCGAAGGTGAGTGATGTACTCGCATTGATGTTAATACCGAATCCTTTTCAATCTAGAAGCTTGAAAACGTCTTCCAATGCAGCGGTGAAGAGTTTCGGGGATATAACGTCACCCTGTCTTACACCTCTCTGCAATTGGATAGGTTTCGTACTCTGGTTCTGTACTCGGATAGCCATCGTAGCCCTACTGTACAAGCACTTCAGCACTTCGATATACCGACAGTCAACTTGGCACCGCTGAAGGGACTGCAGCACCGCCCTAATTTCGACGGAATCAAAGGCTTTCTCATAGTTCACATACGCCAGACATAGTGGCATATTGTACTCTTTTGTCTTCTGTACAATTTGCCGAAGGGTGTGTATGTATTGCATGGTGCTAAAGCCTTTTCGGAAACCGGCTTGTTCGGGAGGCTGGAAGTCTTCAAGTCGTAGATGGTTCGTAATGACTCTCGAAAACAGCACGTAGACGCGGCTCAGAAGGGAAATCGGTCCGTAGTTCTTCAAGAGAGCGTTGTCGTATTTCTTGAAGAATAAGACCACCGCACTTCTGCTCCACGCCTCCGGTGTAATATCACCATGGAGGACGGAATTAAAAAGCTTCTGAAGGACTTCAAGTATCGGTTTTTCACCTGCATTCAGAAGCTTCCTGTAATTCCGCCCTCGTCTGGGGCCTTGCCGTTTTTAAAGTGCTGGAGAGCCATTCTAACCTCGCTCAGACTGACGTCCGGGATATCATCGGAACAGTGTCGGATAAGACTTGCCCTTGGATCGTTACTCACACTTACGTGTGGCTCCAACGATGATGTGTACAGCTGCCCACAGAACCTGTCAATCTCACTCAAAATCTCAGGTGTCCCGGAAACGACGCTACCACACTCACTAGCAGACAGATCTCTAGCAAAGATTTTGGAGCCCTGGTTCCGCTCGATCGCTTCTTCAATACGAGCAGTATTAAAGTTGCGTAAGTCCCGCCGTATGCATTTGGAGATCTGTCTGTTCAGTTGCTTGTATGCTGTCAAATCTACTGAAGACTGCAGCTTCATATCCCGTCTAACAGCCATGAAATTAAGAGTGTGATCGGAGAGTTTTTGTGTTATTCTGCAGCGAGTCTTGCAAAACAGCTCCGACCGCATGGGCAGTTTCCACGAGCTTGTCATTCATATTACTATCCACTTCATTGCAATCTTCTATAGGCACTGAAAACGGTTTCGTAGCTCGAGCTGAAAGGTTTCGGGACTTTGGATTAGAGCACGAGGGGGACGGAGTGTTGACTTCATTAGACGTGACCTCTCCAACTTAACCCTTAGGTTCAGTGTGCCTCTTACCATTCGGTGATCGCTGCCGGTTTTCACCCTCGCGATCACTGAGACATCACTGAACAGTTGTCGCCTGGTCGTCATAATGAAGTCAATTTCATTTTTCGTCGAACCGTCGGGGCTCGACCAGGTCCACTTCCTGTGGGGCCGCTTCTGGAAGAAAGAGTTCATCATAAAGAGTCCCTCTTTCTCCAATGCTGCTGGCCCAATCGGTTCCGTTACCCTATTCCGAATTTCCCTACTTTCAGTTCACCGTTCTCTCTTGTGCCTCGTTTTGCATTGAAGTCTCCCATCAACACCGTATAATGGGTTTTGGAGGAATGCATGGCTCTGGAGATATTCTTATAGATTTCCTCCACCTCCTCATTGGGGTGTGCCGAGGTTGGTGCGTAAACCTGTATGACCTTCAGCGAATACCGTTTGATGATTCTGAGTATAAGGCACGCAACCCTCGTCGACACACTCCCAATCTTTACAACGTTGTTAACGAGAGACTTGTGTACGATAAATCCGACACCTCCTTGGGACAGATGGTCGCCCTCACGGTGATAGAATAAGTTACCGGATTCGAGGATTACCGTGTCCTCCCTCTCTCTTCGGACCTCGGATAATCCAATGATATTCCAACGCAAAGTGTTTATTTCCTCTTCCAGCTCCAGGATCTTCTCGTCAGTCCTCAGGGTGCGTGCGTTATAAGTTGCCAGGTCGAGTCGTCTTAGGTGGTAGCCGAACTGCCACCGAAGATTCTTAGCACCCCCTGCCCTGCCGTTACTATGGTCGCCATCGTAGCCAGGAATAGCGGGGCCGCCGGCGACTAGGGGCCGTTTATTAATGTCATTGCTCATGGGGGGTATATTGCCATAGTTGCCACGCTTGGCGAGCGGGTTGGCAACCGCAGTTTTTTATTGTTATTTTGCTGTTATCAGAAGGATGCTGCTGCCCATCCTCTGCCTCCCTTTATCGCCTTTTACGAACCCACGGGAAGATATGGGGTAGTGGGTATTCTTACCCGCCACTACACGGGAAAATACAACATCTTCATCAGTTATTGGAGAAAAAGCAAAGCAGTTTTCATCGATTTTGGGAAGAGATGGGATAAGTGAAACGGTTTTATGTTTAGTGGAGTTGTCGACTATAGGTGCCGAGGAGAAGTGCTTATGAAGATCATAAAGAGATATTGCCCCCATATCAGGGCAATTATTTTGTTTACCTAACCCAAGGGAATTGAGAAACTTCCAAGTGCCGGCTGGCGAAGAGCTTAAAATGTTCTTATGAATATGTCGGCGTTTTGCTGCTCGAACCATCTGATTGCATTTGTTTCTGTTAGCTTTATATATATTCCAGTTGGCATCACAGCGATTGTTTTTAAATCTTACAAATGCCCGATCACGTTTTAATGATGTAATCGTACGTACGTAATAATGTCGTCATCATTATCATTATAGCCCATCAGTAGACATTGCTGAATATAGGCCTTCCCCAAGGATACCACAAAACGCGGCCCTGAGCCACCTGCATCGATCGACTGCCTGTACGTCTTACTAGGTCACTCCATCTACCTCTATAGTACCTTTCGGTTGTCGGTTTGTCCTGTCACTTGCAATTAAATAAACTCCAAGTTTGCTTTTTTACGTCATAGAAATGTGTAAACTCACAGAGGCAACTAAAGGACGATCCAGTATACACATCCCCATGGGTGAATAGGCGATAGACTGTAGAATGAGTTGCCTTGAGAATACTTCAAGTCGCGACGGTAGACTGCCGTTAGACGGTGCTGTTCTCATGAGCCGAGAAACGAGATCCTCTGTTCTTTTACCCTAGAAATAGATATCCATCATTTACTATAATACAGAATAGCAATTGTTATACAATTGGATAAATTATAACTTGCTTATTTCATATTTTCATTTATTCCGTTTTACATAATGATTTCTTATATTTACGCGAGCACTACACATTGAATAAAACTACTTTTACGGATTCTATCGCGATTAATTAACTTATTTTTATTAATTCCCGACGTTTCGGGTCCTTTACAGCACCCATGGTCACAGGGGACTGAGGTGATTGACGTCCCGATGTCGGAATTAACTGTGAGTACCTTCAGCTTTTTTAATTATTAATTTTGGTGCGATATACGCAGAATGAACTTACTGTGTCTTGAAGTCTTGCAGTGGTATGCTTGGGTTTATTTTTAATTTTATTAATTATAGGATCCTAAGCAGGTGTTAGTACCCAGCCTCCCTCTCTATTGAAATTAGGATGTTTTTTAATTTCAATAGCCTCACGTATCATCCTTGGCAGGAATCGATGTTCTTACGCGAGAATTTGTGGTTTATCAAATCTAATGTAATGGCAGGGGCCGTCTAGGATATGATCACAAACTGCAGACTTCCCGAAACGTTGGTGCTTCACGTCAGCTGTCTGTTCTTTTACGCGGGTTTTTATTGATCGTTTTGTTTGCCCTATATATGAAAGACCACATTCACAATCAAGCTTGGACACTCCTGCATCTTGTAGAGGAATATTGCACTTGACGGATGGTAAGAACTGACTAATCTTCTTCGGCGGCTTGAAGAACGTGCTCTCTGTAACAAAGATTTGCCCACGGTAGCTAACTGTGAAGGATGATGGTAGGATTCACCGTTTATATATCGCTTTGTATGAGTATTTTTTCTATAGACAGTGTGACCTACGGTGTTTTAGGATTTCGAATGACTAACACATCTAGGAAAGTTAAAGAATTATTTGCCTCTGTCTCTGTGATACTAAGGGTCTAAAAGTGTCTTCGACTACAGATTGTATTGTGTATACAATGAATGCGCCAATACTAGTCCGAAAGAAGACCAGGAAACTGTTCAATAGGGCCAAAAAACCAAAGAATGGGATATTTATAATGCAGCCCTAACCGAATATAATAAAAAAATTAGGAAAACTAAGAGAGCATCGTGGAGGAAGCTTTGCGAGGAAGTTGAATCTCTGCCTCGCAAAACAAGACTACACAAAATGCTATCGAAAGCTAAACCTAATCAGATCGGGTTTCTTAAAAAGCCTGATGGTAACTTTACCGATAGTGAAACAGAACTACTTGAGTTACTAGCGTCAACCCATTTCTCAGGGTCATATACGACTCTTGCTTCGACCTTCTACGAAGCCCTACGAAGGCCTTGTAATGAGGACTGGTGTAGGGCTACAAAGATAATAAGGCCAAACCTGGTGCAGTGGGCTGTTTACTCCTTTAAACCATTGAATAAAACTACTCTTACGGATTTTATCGCGTTTAATTAACTTATTTTTTATTAATTCCCGACGTTTCGGGTGCTTTACAGCATCCATGGTCCATCCATGGTTTTATTCAATGTGTAGTGTTCGCGTAAATATAAGAAAAACCATTATCCTTTAAACCATATAAACCAAGCGGGGAGGATGGAATAATTCCCATCCAACTACAGAGGGGTATCGATATCCTTCTTCCTTATCTGGTGAAAATCTTCAGAGCAAGTTTTACATGAAGATATATTCTAGGACGATGGACAATTGTCGATGTCGAAAGTTCTATTTATGCCTAAGGCTGGTAGAAAGGACTAGGCTTTACTAAAGTCATTTACACCTATAAGCCTTTCTTTCTTTTTCTTAAACACATTGGAAAAGGTTATCGATAGATATATTAGGGATGTAGCTCTAGCTACGCGGCCTATACACTACAACCAGCATTCTTATTGCTGAACTACTGCAAATCTACGGAAACAGCCTTAACAGGGTCGAAAAAGCGTTTGAGGATAAAGAAGTAGCTCTTTGTACCTTTCCAGATATTGAGGGCACCTTCGACAGTAGCCCCTCATCACTGCTGGTTGGGGGCCTGACATCTAAAAATGTTAACCCCACTACCATAAGGTGGGTGAAGTCGATGCTCTCAAACAGAAAGGCAAAAATAGCGCTATTCCAAACTTCGATTGAGGTTGCAACTACAAGAGGCTGTCCACAGGGAGGTGTTTTGTCAAACCTCCTTTGGACTTTTGTGGTTGACTAATTATTATTGTACAAGATGGCATACCTTCGAATTGGCACACTAGTTTATGCTGATGACCTTGTAATCATTACGAGGGGATTTTGCCAAAGTACTTTATCGTTAATCATACAAATAGCCCTAAACACCATAAACAACTGGTGTAGGGATAACAGTTTATCCGTTAATACTGATAAAACTGTTACAATACTCTTTTCCAAAAGGACACGGTTGGACAAATTAGTCACACCAAAACTTAATGGTAAAGAAGTACCATTTTCTACTAAAGTTAAGTACTTCGGCGTAACAATCGACCAAAAACTAACGTGGAACTCTCACCTTAGTAACGTATGTCATAAGGCTAAAATTGCTTTAGGTACTTTCAGTCGCATGGTCGGGAATAACTGGGGCTTGCGTCCCAGTATGATCCTATGGCTGTACAGCAGCATATTGAAGCCGATTCTTACCTACCACTCCACTGTTTGGGGTAATAAGGCCAACCAAAAGACGACTGCGGACAGACTAAATAGTCTACAAAAGACTGCCTGTTTAATGGCAACTGGAGCGATGCGATAGTCACCTGGAGCGGTTCTGAATGCAGTTCTAGGCCTTACGCCTCTTGATCTTTATTTAGACAAAGAGGCGAGGGCTAGTTTGTATAGGATTAACGCTCAGGGCGGTTTGAGTTTGCCTTTCGTTTGATTCATGCTTGACTCAATTAAGGAAACGCCGGTCTTATGCATGATCTCAGATATCGTATCGATATGCGTCCACTATATACTTTTAATAAAAAATATACAGTAGAACTACCCTCCAGAGAAGACTGGCTGAATGGACAGGTCATTTGTGAGGTTGTAGCCATATATGGTATACCGATGGGTCAATAATGGGTCTTGACGTAGGCTTTGGAATTTATGGGGAACGCCCCAAATTCAAACTTAGTGTGAAGTTGGGTAGATTCGCCTCTATCTTCCAGGCAAAAATTTTCGCTGTACTTCATTGTGCGGAAACCAATCTGCGAAAACACTACGTCAATAACTCTGATAGTCAAGCAACACTGTTAGCGCTGAGATCAAACTTGGTAAACTCGAAGCTAGTTGGAGACTGCGTGAACCGTTTAAATGCCCTGGGAGGTAACAACAAGGTCTTTTTAAAATGGGTTCCGGGTCACGCGGATATTGTAGGCAATGAACTTGCCATCAAGCTCGCACAGGAGGGATCAAAGAGTATATGATTATCAAACATCAGAAAGGAAATATGTTTGCATTCGCATTTCTACAGCATTTATTCTACTCTCATGCTTCTTCTGCCAGACCCAACTTTCACTACCATAATATATATATTCAATACCATTAGAGTAGGGACTAACACAGCACTATGAATTGACATACGTGCCTTATTTGACACATTCTGACTCCTCATAATAGCGTGTAGAGCCCCATTCACTCTATTTCCTGCGTTCACTCGTCGTTCTATATCCTTATCATATCTACCAGCCCTGCTAAATAAACATCCCAAATATACAAACTCATCCACTTGCTCAATCAACTCCCCTTCTATTCTTATTTCGCATAACGTTTTACTCTCTTCTCTTTCAAAAACCATCACTTTCGTCTTACTTGCGTTCACTTTCATACCCCTTTCTTTCAGTGACAAGTTCATTAAAGTAACCATCATTTGCAACTCGACCGCCGACGATGCAAATATGACTTGATCATCGGCGTACAAAAGGCATTTGACGGTTAACTCACTCATTCTCAACCCAGATTCTTCAACTTTCAAAGTTTGCAAACAACTGTCCATAAATAGGTTAAACAGCCACGGGGAAGCTACACATCCCTGTCTGATACCTTTATGTATGCCAAACCAGTCCGAGTAGACCCCGTTGATCCTGACACAAGCACTAGAGTCCCTATAAAGGGACCTCAATGCCTGTATCAAACCAGCGCTCAACCCAAAGAGTTCAGTGTTTGCCATAACACATTCCTGTCCACTCTGTCATAAGCCTTTTCCAAGTCCATGAACGCACAAAAAACTTTCTGGTTTTTGGCCAAAAACTTCTCCGCAATCATGCGCCTGGAAAAGACTTGGTCCGTACACCCCATCCCCTTTCTAAATCCAGCTTGCACATCCCAAATTTTTCCATCTGTTTCTTCCATAACTCTTTCAATTAACACCTTAGCATACAGTTTACCCACAATGCTAAGCAAGCTGATACCACGGTAGTTTTCACGGTCCTGCTGTGAGCCCTTTTCCTTATATATTGGGACTATAACGGCTTTACACCAGTCTTCCGGTACTCGCTTCAGTTCCCAACATAAATTAAACAAGGTGCACAGCAGGCCTGCAATCACACCCTCTCCAGCCCTTAGCATCTCGAGTGATATTCTATCATATCCGGCTGCCTTACCTGCTCTCATGCTTTTCATTGCTTTCATTATTTCATCTACACTTATCTCCCTACCTCTCTCCACTTCTTTCGGAATTTCTATTTCACTTACTTCAGACGACTCTTCACTCTTAAACACGCTTTCAAAGTATTCCTTCCATCTCTTTAGATTCGAAACTTCATCATTCAGCATGCAGCCATTCTCGTCTCGTATAGCATTCATTCTAGGCTGTTTTGAATTTCCCCTGGCAGTTCTTACGAGTTTCCAGAACATTTTAATATTTGCCTGGAAATTATCAGATATCCTTCTATCATTCTTATCTATCCTTTCTTGCTTTTTCCTTTCAACAACTTCTTTTACTCTTTTATTTATACGTCTAACGCTACGCCTTTTTTCTTTTAATCTCATCATTCATACCATTAGAATTACCAGCTTTGGTTGCTAGTAAATCTAGCCATGCTCTCTTCTTTGCTTCAACTTCCATCTGTACCTCATCATCCTACCACAACGTATTACTTTTCCTTTCATTCTTTCTCTTACTTACACCACATACTTCGGTGGCTGCATCCACCAAAACTTTCTTAACATTATTCCATACAGTCTTCACGTCTAAATCACTCATACATAATTCATTCACACCATATTATATTATATTTTCCCTCAGTCTACATTTATACTTCTCTTTCACACCTTCATCTTGTAGCCTCTCTATTCTTATACGCTCTAACGCAGTGGTAGACACAGATGTCCGATGTCGCCAACGCCTGAATAGACCATTAATTCGGCATACGACCAAGTAATGATCCGTTCCTACGTTGGACCCCCGGTAAACCCTTGTATCTAACACTGCGCTCCTCATTCTTTCATCCACAATTATGAAATCTATCATGCTTCTATCATCCCCTCTTTCCCATGTATACATGTGAATCCTCTTATGACGAAAGAAAGTGTTCGTCACAAAAAGATTATTTTCCACACATACGGTGAGGAGGTCTTCACTTCATCACCAAACGTTCCTTTCATAACCAGACCTCCTCACCCCAACCCTTCCATTAAAATCTCCTAACATAATAATATTTTCATTTTCCTTGCATTTCATTAACACCAACCTTACCATGTCCCAAAACTGCTCTCGGATATAAGTGGGCTTAGACATATCTGGGGCGTACACCCCTATCACAAACAACTTCTTTAAGCCAACTTTCATTCGTATCCACAGCAGCCTTGGGCTTACACATTCATACTCTTTCACACATTGACCCATTCTTTCTGAAAGGATGACACCGACTCCCTGGCATGCCCGCTCGGTATCGTCTACTCCAGACCAGTAAGCGGTATACATGCCATGTGCAGTGACATCCCTTCCCTTTCGTTTCGTCTCGTTTACACATAACACATCTATTCCTCTATCATTCATCATTTTACATACTTCATCCATCTTATCATTCATTGCTCCACATACATTCAGCGTAGCCAGACGGGCCTCCGCAATCCACTTTTCACCCCTCCGGGAGACAGGACGTGACGGGTGGCGAACCTCGTCGCCGGTTTTTCTCCCGGAGATTCTTCGCACCAAAATATTAAAATAAAAAATTAAATATTCGCAAAGAAATATATTTTATGAATTCTGCATAAATCGTGAACACATCCTGAGGCCACGCCTGCATACTATAAAGAAAATTTTAAATGCCTAAGTTTAGCGATGCACTAAAAAAAGTTTACTGAAAGAACCAAAGTAGGCAATTAAATTACCTCAACAATTGTATAGTGACATGGCTCTACCACAACAAACATTCGCAGCATGTGCGTCGCACACCACAGGAACTGCAGCACGAGGAAGTGAATCCTGTTCGTCGAGACAACTGCAATTTATTGCACACAATTAAACAAATGATGATAATGTCCCTTTGGCCAATTTAAACCATGGCAACCACTCAATAATATTATGTTCTTTTTTATCTATCCATATAAGGCTTGAACTTGGACCATCTGTTGTTGGGAGGATTTGCTTTAATCGTCACGTTTGACAGACGTATTGACAGTCTTAGGATGTTCCGTGGTGTTTCCACGGAAGCATTGTCAAAGGACGACTATGGAAAATTCCAATAAGATCTCATGGATTTAATAAAATATTCAGACAGGCGCGGCGACGAGAAGCAACGTCAAAGGTGCGAACGCCAAGTACTGCAATTACCAATACGCCTACCATGCGTAACTATGAGGTAAATTCTCTCTAGAACGGGAGAGACCCATGTCCAGGAGTGTACTTTTACTGCCTGAAAAAGAAGAAGAATGTAGTAAATGTGGAATACGCAAGTACCAAAAATTATTGTTTACTTACTGATTTCCATAATCAAAAAGTACGGTGTTACAATCAAATGCAGTAATGTTGATATGAGTATCAGTATAAGTGGCAGGCCATAGCTTTGGTCGAGATCCTGCACAACGTCGCAGAGAGCACCGTGTAAGCACGCCAGCCTGCGGACTGCTTCGCAAGGAGGTACTACGAGACGAGGATTGCCAGTCACTGCAAAATGTTAAACGATCTAAAGGTTTTTATTGACTGAAAGTTATTGACTAGCTTCCCTCATATAGTATAAACAATTTGAGAGAAGGCATATTGCAGTATTTTGCTCTGTGGTAGCAGCGCAAGAAAATCCATCACCTCAATTCATATCGACTAGAATATTCCAGACAGATCTGAAGGCATCATAGAAGGCAATACAACCATCTCGTTGATGCTAGATTTACCGAGAAATACCCAGATCGGCAATGTCTATAATGCGTGGCAGAAAAGTTGCTCATCAGTGGACTTTTTTGGAATGATATTATGAAGACAATGAAAAAGATAGTCACGCTGCTCACGCCACAGCTGTTTTATTAATGCAGCACAAATAGGACGGCTCTACTGGGGAAGGACCACCAAGTACCAAACTCTTATTACCTATTTCTGCCGCCGAATAGCAGTGCGTGCGCTGCTGTGTCCCAGTTCCAGAAGGGCATAGCATGTAGCAACGCATCTACAGCCCTCTTAATTTATAGTTGGTTGAAATTGTCCATTGGCTACAGTCATTTTTCATCAGGTAAGTGTAAGTCCGTTAGTCACTACATAAAATAAAATAAAGAATGGTTATATTATTATTTAATATATAAAAATTAAAAAGAAATTTTTGTTTTTTCGTATTTTATGCGCTGCTATACCGTTAATCAGATTGCGGTAAAACTTTGTCAACTTATTGCTTGCACTTACGCGAAGATTATATGCACAGTACAATCAACTTACAGTAGATGGCAAGCGTTTCGTACGGACATTTGAAGGTTATATATCATTTAATTTTAATGAACGTATTATCATCATTCCTAATTAAACAATATAACTGTTCCAAATTTAAAACGATATTTCCACAAAAATATATCTTATGCAGCACATGCACAGTACATGATAAATTACCAGTGTTGCGAATTATAACGGCTTGGTCTCGTTCGTGTAGTTTGTCCACAAGAAGACTCACGTTGGCACAGCGGCGCGGTTCCGATGTAGCCACGCGAATCGCCAATATGTTAAGCGTGGACGGATCGTTAACTTTTCTTACTGGAATTAAACAGTTGTGAATCGCTAGCAACGCAAAGTCGGGAATTTGCATATGGAAAAATCCAAAATTAGGGGCTTTTTAGGTGCTAATTAGGTGCCAAGTTTAAAAATTAGGTGCTCTAAAATTTTCACCGCAACGAAATGTTGAAATTTGCGTTGCTAGCAAAACGTCTCGCTAGCAACGCAATGCAGTTATTACATATACGATAAATATTAATAGCAAGGAATTAAGTGCTAATTAGGTGCTGCAAGTATACGAAACAACAAGGGGCCCCTAATAAAAATAAAGTCGTTATTCAGAACATAGCAGATGCAAAATTCAGATTTCCTGAAAATCAAAATAGAATCAAAATTGCTTTCAGAAAAAGTCCAAATTAGGGGCTTTTTAGGTGCTAATTAAGAACCAAGTTTGAAAATTTCTTGCTCTAAAATTTTCACCGCAACGAAGACAAAACGTATCGCTGGCAACACAATGAAGTTATTAGATATACGATAAATATTAATAGCAAGGAATTAAGTGCTAATTAGGTGCTGCAAGTATACGCAATGACAAGGCGCCCTTAACAAAAATAAAGTCGTTATTCAGAACAAAGCAGATGCAAATTTCAGGTTTCCTGAATATCAGAAAAGAATCAAAAATGCTTTTAGGAAAAGCCCAAATTAGGGGCTTTTTAGGAGCTAATTAAGTACCAAGTTTAAAAATTAGGTGCTCTAAAATTTTCACCGCAACGATCGATTAAAATTTGCGTTGCTGGCAAAACGTATCGCTAGTAACGCAATGAAGTTATTAGATATACGATAAATATTAATAGCAAGGAATTAAGTGCTGAACAATTATTGAAACCCGATACAGATTAAGATATTATTCTGGGAATTATGGGGTCCACGACCACAATTACCTTATCATAATGTATGAACGGTATTTTTTGTTCTTTATCAGTGTCTAAAAATTAAGTGCTAATTAGGTGCTGAAAGATTATTGAGGTCGCATGTAGATGACGGTAATATTCTGGAAATTATCGGATTTAAAACCACCATTACCTTACTATAAGGTATGAACGGCATTTTTTGTTTTTCAGATTTAATATGATTGATTATATTTGAAAATAGCTGAAAATTGGTTGAAAGTTACATTAAATAATATTATAGATTTATAATATTATTTAATATAATTTTCAACCAAATAAATGTTACAATTCTTATTTTAGACATGTGAAGCCTAAACTTTAGTGTACTAAATCGAAAGGATATTTTCTTTCCAGTAAATTGCTTTGTAATAAATATCGCCATCTACAAAGTTCCATAGTTCTAGTCATTTTATCGAATAAAAATCGATGGACTCTCAAGGTGGTAAGTACGATAGACGCTAGATGGCACAAACACAAAGACCTGATTTTTGCATTTGCTTTGCCGAATAATTTTCTGAATAACGACTTTATTTTTATCTGGGGCGCCTTGTCATTGCCTATACTTGCAGCACCTAATTAGCACTTAATTCCTTGCTATTAATATTTATCGTATATCTAATAAATCCATTGCGTTGCTAGCGATACGTTTTACCAGCAACGCAGATTTCAACAGTTCATTGCGGTGAAAATTTTATAGCACCTAATTTTTAAACTTGGCACCTAATTAGCACTTAATTTTTAGACACTGATAAAGAACATAAAATGCCGTTCATACCTTATGATAAGGTAATGCTGGTCATTGACCCTATAATTCCCAGAATAATATCTAATCTGTATCGGGTTTCGATAATCGCTCAGCACTTAATTAGCACTTGATTCCTTGCTATTAATATTTATCGTATATCTAATAACTTCATTACGTTGCTAGCGAGACCTTTTGCTAGGAACGCAAATTTCAACAGTTCGTTGCGGTGAAAATTTTAGAGCACCTAATTTTTAAACTTGGCACCTAATTAGCACCTAAAAAGCCCCTAATTTGGACTTTTTCTGAAAGCAATTTTGATTCTATTTTGATTTTCAGGAAATCTGAATTTTGCATCTGCTATGTTCTGAATAACGACTTTATTTTTATTAGGGGCGTCTTGTTATTGCGTATACTTGCAGCACCTAATTAGCACTTAATTCCTTGCTATTAATATTTATCGTATATATAATAACTGCATTGCGTTGCTAGCGAGACGTTTTGCTAGCAACGCAAATTTCAACAGTTCGTGCGGTGAAAATTTTAGAGCACCTAATTTTTAAACTTAGCACCTAATTAGCACCTAAAAAGCCCCTAATTTTGGATTTTTCCAAATGCAAATTCCCGACTTTGCGTTGCTAGCGATACACAACTGAATTAAACACTTATTAGCCGACTGCAAAAAAGGAGGATCTTTGCAATTAGACAGTATATTTTCTTTTTTTTGTATCTATGCACCACCATATACCCAGATAAGTTAGGAAAAAATTCTATCCACCGTTATGGAAACAGCACACAGTTCACCTGATGGTAAGTTGATGCTGGGGCCCATATACATTTATCCTCGATTAAGAATCAAAATGTAGATGCGTTGTCACCCCTGAGGACTAACAGAAACAGAAACTTTTTAGGAACGAAGTTCCTTATCGGACGGCACGGGTTTGGCAGATGAGAGCTAGGCGATAGAAAGTGTAACATTTTTTCGTCACTTCCCCTTGCGTCATAGTGTAGACGGCCTTGGCGGCGAAATAAGCAAGTGAGATGGAATAATATCTATCTCCCTCGCACTTTTTCTTATCTTGCCATGAAGGAAATATTATTTTCTTTCAAATGACGCTTCATTTTAATAGACGCTAGTAATTCATTTATTTGTATTTGTTAATCAATAATATAATACCTACGTTTATCAATAATAATATACTACACAAGGAACTTCGTTTCAACCGAGTGTTCCACGACACTCGTGTATTTTTTTATTCAATATAGATTATAAATAATAACTAATTGAAAGTAATGTTTTTGTTTAATTACCACTAGTTCGGAAAAAACCTCTGTCCTGGGAAGAACCAGTAAGAAACCCAGCGAGACTTAAAAAAAAATAACAGCTTACAATGATGTATATTACGCACAACACATAACAAATTAGAAATTGCTTACTAGAATAGCTCATTCCCAAGAGTTATTATCATTCATAAATTCCGTAATATTATAGTAACCCTGTTTATACGAACTTAGTTTAATAAAATTTTTGAACTTTGAGCACGTTAAATTTTGTATATTTTCTGGTATTTCTTTGTAAAAGCGTATACAGCGCCCAAAGAAAAAAATACTGATTCGGTGGAGTCTAATAACTGGTACTACTAGCTTATGTCTGTTCCTAGTATTTACAAAATGAATATCACTTATTTTTGTAAACTTTATTTTTGTGTACGTATATTACCTTAAGGTATTAAGAGGCTAAAGTTAATATATTAATTTCCTTGAGTTTTTGTCGCAGCGACTCTTTAGGCTTTAAATCATAGATTGCTTATTATAGCCCTCTTCTGTAAAACAAATATAATTTCAGTGTCAGTCGTGTGTCCCTGTAGTAAAATACCTATGGAAATAGGTAAAGTAAACTTGTCTAGCTGTTTCAACACTGCTAAGATTTGTACTCTTTTTTACAGCACATCCTGCAGAACTAAGTCTGCTTGCTAGTTATGATATATGGGGCCCTCATTGAAGATTCATGTCTAATGTGATTTGAAGAAAAATGGTGTTATCGATAAGACTCAGTTCCTCCAAATTAAATTAGTATTTAAATGTTTGACAGTTATAGTCACGAATTTCATACATTTTGTTTTAGTGCCATTATGTATTAACATAAAACCAATTTATTAATATAGCATTATATTTAAGTCATATTTTGATAATTGTCAATTTAATTTGAAAATTAAAGAATTCATTCATTTTCGTGATAAAACTAGAGTCTATAAAAAAAAAATTAAAAAATTGTGGTCATGGTAGTGAAAAATATCATAAACGGTCTCAATTTCTGAAGAATTTCATTTTTTTATATAACTTAAAATATAATTGGGATATATTTTTTTTTCTTTTTTTCCCCGATTACTCCGGGGCAGGTCTATCCTCCGGTGTTGGCTTATCGTTGAATTTTTGGGACACGTTGTATAAAGATATATATATATATATATATATATATATATATATATATATATATAGAACATAAACATATCATGGTTATCCCCTACAATGTAAGGTAAGTCATTAATGTATACAAGAAACAGAAAGGGGCCGGTAATTGAGCCTTGCGGCACGCCAATTTATACCTGCGACCTGGAAGAGCTCACACTATTAATGACAACTTTTTGCGTTCTGTTACTTAAATATGAAATAATTAATTTAAGAGCATCATTTCTTACAACGTAGTGTTAAAGTTTCCTGATTAATGTTTCATGGTGCACACAATCGAAGGCTTTGGATAGGTCACAGAATATACCCAAAGCATCCTGTAAATTCTCCCATGCATTAAAGATATATTTAATCAGCTCAACACCGGCATCAGTTGTCGAGCGACCCCATGTGAAACCAAATTGATTTCTATGAAGTAAATTATTTATACTAAAAAATTTAATATTTGATCAAGAATCTTACTAAGTGTAGGCAGTACAGAAATAGGTCTAAAATTAGCGGGACACAGCAGCACTAAGCTTTTGGGGATTTAATGGATGGAATGGGGATGGTATGCTTCGTTTTCGGTAAAAAAAGTGTCACCTATTCTCTACACTCACCATACGAAACACAGCAACATTAAGCTGCCATTTTACGCTTGTAATCTGTGAAAGCGTGACCTTCCCTGGTTGAGCTGACTCATTCGTGCTACAAGTATAATATAACTGCAGCGTGGCTCTACAAACATTTTATTTGGTTGTTCGGTTATTAGTTTGAGTGCGATGTTTAAATCTATTTACGTAATACCTTTTTTACTGATAATATTCTGTATGCTCGTAATAGATTACTCCTTTATTTATGTTTGTTACGTAATTGTTAAATTTCTCGTAAGCCATTTGTAATCTTTTGAGAACTATAAGATCTCAAACCAAAAAATTATTTTATTCTTTAAGGTTTATGAATTCTATTATTTATTACAATTTATTTTTTGTTATCAATTTAATTGTCTTTTCGAATAATTTATTATACTATTTACCCTAAAAAGAAGACGTTAATAGTAACTGCAACACAGTTTTTAGAAATAGAGAGCCAGTATAATTACAGGCCGTGAGAGAGAGAGATAGTAGAGAGGTGACAATGCATCTGTAGCCTTCTTTGTATGAAGTTAGTTTCAGGTGTCCATGCAGTGCACTTAACATTACGTGGACTGTAAGTTTGTTTGTTACTTCAGTTTTATAAAAAAAAAACGGACCAAGTGCGCGACCAACGGCACCCTGCCTTTAGATAGTGCGCGACCAACGGCCACGCACTATGTAAGGTCAGGGTGCCGTAGTTGCCCGTTGCAATTACTTTCCAATTCATTCTTGATACTAAGATATTACGTAACTAATTTTTTACATATTAAGTTAGTACGCAGCTTGACCACTGCTACGACTAAATCTGGGCCTAAATAGAAGAATGAAAACTGAAGGGCTAAGCAGACTTATAGGGAATGATATTCAAAAAAGATTAAAAAAAGTTTCCATTTTAATAATAATATAATCTACATCAAATCATTCACATGCCAAGTCCGTACAAAAACGGTGTTAAAGTTCCCTCATCATCATCATTACAGCCCTTCACAAGTCCACTGCTGCACAAAGATCTCCCCAAAGAATGCCACAAATCACGGTCCTGAGTCAATTTCATCCATCGACTTCCTGCATGTCATGGGGGGGGGGGGGGGGTCACCCCATATTTCGTCTACCGATACGTGACTGCCATTTGAGAACCTTGCTTCCCCATCGGTTGTCGGTTCATCGAGCTATATGGCCGGTCCATTGGTACTTCAGCTTACTACTCCGTTAGGCTATCACGCAGACAAACCCCGAGCATAGCCCTCTCCATAGCTTGCTGAGCAACTTTGAGCTTCCCGAACGCTGCCCAGCCGTGTTGAATCCGTCGATTAACCTCTAGGTCGAAGTTGGACTCACCATTTCAGAATATTTGTCCCAGGTAAACATACTCGTCTACAACTTTGAGCTTAGTGCTCCGAACAACTAACGGCATAGGTGTGACATGGACGTTACATATTTTGTCTATGTTAATCTTAAGACCTATCCGTTGGGAGACACTATTGAGGTCATTCAGCATAGTGCTTAGGTCCTCCAGCGATTCTGCCATAAGGACTATACCGTCGACAAATCGAAGGTGAGTGTGTACCCGCCATTGAAGTTGACAGCGTATCCTTTCCAGATCAGTAGCTTGAAAACTTCTTCAAATACAGCGGTGAAGAGTTTCGGGGATATATCATCACCCTGTCTTATAGTTCTCTGCAGTTGGACAGGCTTCGTACTCTGGTCCTGTACTCGGATAGCCATCATAAAACTATCGTACAAACACTTCAACACTTCGATCGAGTCGTATATCGAAACAAGTAATAATTAATTACTTGGCACCGCTGAAGGGACTGCAGCACCGCCCAAATTACGAGAGGTTCAAAGGCTTTCTTGTCGTCCATATATGCAAGACAATCTGCCGTCTTCTGTACAGTTTGCCGGAGGATATGTATGTGGTTTATGGTGTTAAAATCTTTTCAGTAAGCGGCTTGTTCGGGAGGCTGGAAGTTGTCGAGTCTGCGTGCGCGATGTTTCGTAATGCGTCTTGAAAACAGCACGTAAACGCGGCTCAGAAGGGAAATCGGTCTGTAGTTCTTCAAGAGAGCGTTGTCGCCTTAATTGAAAAACAAGACTACCGCACTTCTGCTCCACGCCTCCGGAGTAGTGCCACCATGGAGGACGGAATTAAATAGCTTCTGAAGGACTTCAAGTACGGGTTTTCCATCCGCTTTCAGAAGCTCCACTATAATTCCATTCTCGCACGAGGATTTGCCGCTTTTAGTGCCATTCTAATCTCGCGCACACTGACGTCTGACTACTGACTGACTGACGAATATCATCGGAATCGTGTCGAATAAGACTTGCTCTTGGATCGTTACTCACACTTGCATGTGGCTCCAACAGTGACTTGTACAGCTGCCCATAGAATCTCTCAATCTCTCTAATAAAAAGTTGGCGTCTCTACTTAGTTCAAAGCCACGACAGAAAATATATTTAAGAATATTTTATTTTCAATGTATTATTGAATTTGTTTATTCTTTCACCTTACAATGTAAGCTACGTGGTTCATGTCATAAATGATTACTGCTTAGTGCTTAACGCTGTTGCAATATGGATGGTACTATTTAGATAACAGGATAATAATAACATAATATGTGCACGAAACGAAGCGAAACACGAAAGTAACATATAAAAAAGGTCAATTGCTATTCTTATACAATAAGTATTCAACCCCCCCCCCCCCCCCCCCCCTCATAAATTAATATATGTGGTGCAATCTTTGAACATAAACAATGCTATACTCCACCTTAACATTATAGAATTTTTACGCTTTTTAGGGTTCCGTAGCTCAAAAGGAAAAAACGGAACCCTTATAGGATCACTTTGTTGTCTGTCTGTCTGTCTGTCTGTCAAGACCCTTTCTCAGGAACGCGTGGAGGTATCGAGCTGAAATTCATATCAAATACTCAAGTCTACGATCCCTTAGAGCTGTGAAAAAATCAAACTTCTAAGCCAACGCAATCAAAAGATACAGCCGTTTATGCCGTAAAATTTCGACATTCGCAAGGGAATCAAAACCTACATGGTACTTCCCGTGAACTCAGAATCTTGAAATTTGGTACGAAGCAATGTTTTAAAGCACAGATAAAGGAAAAATTGTGCAAAGCATAAATTTTTAGTTACATCATATAATAAAAATATTTTTAATAACTTTAAACTTATATACCTACAGATTTGATAGAATCAGGCGTTACTTTGCGGAAATCCACTATAATGGGGTTGTTATAAATTAATTTGCTTAATTCCGCGTAAAGAAAGAAAATGATGTGTCCTGCCTCACTACCATACTGTGGTGGTACTGAGGATGGTAGTGCTGGGATTGACGGCGACGGGTATAGTGCGCGCGATTGAGGGAGGGTGGGAGGTCCCCTTTAAGGGTTAAAAAGGGTTGTTTAATGAATATACGGTAGGATGAGTTGATCGCTTTCCAGATTTTTATAATAATTTTATAATTACAACTAACTTCATTATAAAGTGTTAAGAAAGCCTTGGTGGTCGCTAGTTCTTCCCAGGACAGAGGTTTTTCGAACCAGTGATAAAAGTAAAAAAAATGACTTTCAACTTTCAAATAATTCAAATCTATTCAAAAAAATCTACGTGATTATAGATTATTTGGTTGTGTGCTGTATGTAGGTTAACAACAAAATAGATACCTGGCGCAGAAACAATCTTCGCTGTCAAAGCGAGCACATCGTTGACCGCTTGGAATCGCGCGCGAACGGAGAGCGCCGTGAAAGCAAACTGCAACTCTAAGATCATTGCCACATACCACAGCAAATAGAATCCGATGTAGTTGATCACAACATTCCCTGTAAAATATCATGTGATGTACTGCCTCAAATTATAGAATAATGCTCTCTCGTTGTCATACGTGAGCGATAAAGCTACAACGCGACCTTTTAGACACATTTTGAAAACATCAAACAATAATAATTGTACTTACAATTACCTTACCTCCGATAGATAGTGGTACAATGTCTTGCTTATATCATTAGATTTAAAATCCTCAAACAGTAGGAAGAGGAGCGCCAAAGATCAGTCAGACCAGTGGGGTTAGACAAGTTGACTTTTAGAATGTTTAACGAAAATAGAAAACTAAAATGACATTTTCTACGTTAAATGTAAATTAACGTTGATTTCATTCATCACGATTGTAGAAAGTCAACTTTGCCTATGTGTTAGGCGTGGCTATTATAATTTTTTTTCTGCATTTGCCTCTTTAATCATCATCATCATCATCATTACAGCCCTTCACAAATACACTGCTAAACATAGGCCTCCCCCAAGGAATGCCACAAAGCACGGTCCTGAGCCACCTGCATCCATCGACTTCCTGCATGTCTTACCAGGTCGTCACTCCATCTAGCAGGGGGCCGCCCCACACTTCATCCACCGGTACGAGGCTGCCACTCGAGGATCTTTTTTTCCCATAGGTTGTCGGTTATTCGAGCTATATGGCCGCCCCTTGACACTTCAGCTTACTAATCCGTTCTAAACCGACATAGCCGTCGGTTACACAGGTTCTACTGCGGATATCCTCATTTATAAGTTTATCATGCAGAGAAACCCCGAGCATAGCCCCCTCCATAGCTCGCTGAGTGACTTTGAGCTTCCTCATACGGCCAGCAGTGAAGGACCACGTTTCAGTTCCATAAGTCATCACCGGTAACACGCACTCTTTGTACAGTCTCGTTTTCAAGTTTGAGGTATAACTGACGAGAAGATGTGTCGTGATTTCCCGGACGATGCCCAGCCGAGTTGAATCCATCGATTTACCTCTCGGTCGAAGATGGACTTACCTAGTCGGACTATTTGTCCCAGGTAAACGTACTCGTCAACAACTTCGAGCTTAGTGCTCCCAACAACTAACGGTATAGGTGTGACATGGACATTATATATGATCTTTGTTTTGTCCATGTTCATCTTAAGACCTATCCGTTGGGGGCACTATTAAGGTCATTGAGCATAGTGCTTAGGTCCTCCAGCGATTCTGCCAAAAGGGCTATATCGTCGGCAAATCGAAGGTGAGTGATGTACTCGCCGTTACGTTAATACCGTAAACTTTCCAGTCCAGTACTTTGAAAACGTCTTCCAATGCAGCGGCGAGGAGTTTCGGGGATATAACGTCACCCTGTCTTACACCTCTCTGCTTTTGGGTAGGTTTCGTACTCTGGTTCTGTACTCGGATAGCCATGGTAGCCCTACTGTACAAACACTTCAGCACTACGATATACCGACAGTCAACTTGGCACCGCTGAAGGGACTGCAGCACCGCCCAAATTTCGACGGAATCAAAGGCTTTCTCATAGTCCACATACGCAAGACATAGTGAAAAATTGTACTCTTTGGTCTTCTGTTCAATTTACCAAAAACTGTGTATTCGGGATATTATACTCTTTCTGGCAGACAGATCTCTGGCAAAGACTTTGAAGCCCTGGTTCCGCTCGATAGCTTCTTCAAAACGAAAAAAAATATTAAAGTTGCATTTGGAGATCTGTCTGTTCAGTTGTCTGTATGCTGTCAAATCTACTGAAGATTGCAGCTTCATTTCCTGTCTACCAGCCGTGAGATTAAGAGTGTGATCTGAGAGTTTTTGTGTTCTTCTGCGGCGGGTCTTGCAAAACTTAGCTCCGACAGTATGGACAGTTTCCACGAGCTTGTAATTCAGAAACAGAAACTTTTTATTCAATATACATAATAAATAATACTTATTGAAAGTTACTCTTTATTTTAATTACCACTGGTTTGAAAAAAAGGTCTGTCCTGGAGAGAACCAGCAAGAAACCCAGGCGGATTTTTTTTAAATAACAGCTTACAATCATGTATGTTATACAATTACCCACACAAAACAAATTAGATATAGCTTGGTAGCGATCTCCTCATTCCCAGGGGTTATTATCATCTATACATTTCTTAGTATTATAATAACCAATGTCAATATATTAATGTTCTTAAATTTTTGATTTTTTTTAGGTTTTAAATCATAGATTGCTCTTATGGCCCTCTTCTGTAAAACAAATACAATTTCAGTAAATAGCTAAAGTAAAAAGTCTAGCTATAATGATTTCTTATATTTACGCGAAGACTACACATTAAACGAAACTAATTTTAACGGATTTTATGTAACTCGAGCTGAAAGGTTTCGGTACTTTGGATTAGAGCACGACGGGGACGGAGCGTTGACTTCCTTAGACTTACCGTTTAGGTTCAGTGTGCCTCTAACTATTCGATGATCGCTATCAGTTTTCACCTTCGCGATCACTGAGACATAACTGAATAGTTGCCATCTAGTCGTCATAATGAAGTCAATCTCATTTTTTGACGAACCGTCGGGGTTCGACCAGGACAACTTCCTGTGGGGCCGATTCTGGAAGAAAGAGTTCATCATAAAGAGTCCCTCTTTCTGCATGAAGTTGGTCAGCTGCTGGCCCGTTGGGTTCCGTTGCTCTATTCCAAATTTCTCTACCCTCAGCTCGCCGTTTTCTCTTGTACCTAGTCTTGCGTTGAAGTCTCCCATTAACACTGTATAGTGGGTTTTGGAGGAATTCATGGCTTTAGGGATATCCTGATACATTTGCACTACCTACTCATCGGGATGTGCCGAGGTTGATGCGTAAACCCGTATGACTTTCAATGAATACCGTTTGGTGATTCTGAGTATAAGGTACGCAAACTTCGTCGACACACTCACAATCTTTACTACGTTGTTAACGAGAGTATTGTGGAGGATAAATCCAACATCTCCTTGGGACAGACGGTCGCCCTCCTGGTGATAGAACAAGTTGCCGGTTTCGAGGACTATCGTATCCTCCCCCTCTCTTCCGACCTCAGATAATCCTATAATATCCCAGCGCAACTTGTCTATCTCTTCTTCCAGCTCCAGGATCTTCTCATCAGTCCTCAGGGTGCGTGCGTTGTATGTTACCAGGTCGAGTCGTCGTAGGTGGCAACCGAAGCTCCACCGGAGATTTTTAGCATCCCCTGCCCCGCTACACGTTAACATTGTCGGCGCCGTAGCCAGGAATAGTGGGGCCGCCGGGGGCTAGGGGCCGTCTTTTCGTAATTTTCATCATGGGTGCATCTTTGTTGCCATGCTTGGCAAGCGGGTGTGCAACCGCAGTTTTTTTATTGTATTATTGCTGTTTTCAGGAAGATGCTGCTGCCCATCTTCTGCTTGTTTCCCTTTGTCGCCTCTTACGACACCCACGAGAAGATATGGGGTATATAGGTATAAGGTGTAGTTGCCTCTTTCGTGGAAGTTTATTTTGAGACTTTTAGATTGGTGTTTCTAATTTTTTCAAATATTCAACTTTAAAAATATTCTATGCACTGTTGCAAAGGACTTACACTCTCTTTCGAATTTTGAAGCTTGCAGAGTATAGAAGCAGAAGTCATCTGCAAGTAGAATAGAGAAGAAGATTAGGATTGCGAGTAATATCCCACACAATTTGCGCTCCGTAGCACGGGAATAGGAGGCACCGATGCTGTGGTCCACCTGAAAGTTTTTAAGCATTTATATCAAGAGTAATTAACAGATCTAATAAAAACAGGACAAGTGTGAATATTATTTTCCTTTCAGTTTTTGATATTTTATTTATTCTAGCATTTATAGGTAAATAAATCAATCTAATGAAAAGGTATTTTGGATTTGAAGGCCAAAAGAGAATGGGATTTTTGGGCCTGGAATTAACTAATTGGTTTATCCTTTAAAAAATTGGCCATATATTTCTTAAGTAAAATACAAAAAAAGTAAAAGACAGATTTTCGATTCGATTTGAAACGAGCGCAATATAATCGATTCTCGATTAAATTGAGCATTTTAATATCTATTTTCAATTATTTTCTGTGTTAATTAGGGAGATAAAAAAATTGCGTATATATCTACAAAATAATAATAAAAAGTACAAAATATCAAAATTCCAGCAAGGAACAGTTACAACAACAATACAAGTAATCAATCTCAGATCGATATCACTAATTTGCACTTCACTTAGTTGTTATTGTTTTAACTTTCGTTAATCGTTTCACCATTTCGTTTCATTCTTAACCACAGCTATATTGGTGATTTTATACTTTAAACTTAAACTTATCTTCACGCATCATCCCTGACGGGGTAGCCAGAGAGAACAGATCGCTAAGTGTCACGATCCTTACATACCTCTTTCGCTTCTTTCAGATTCATTATCTTCTTCATACATGCACGTCTAGGTATCCGAGTACTCTTGACCCTCCCCTCTTCGAGCAGTTTGCTCACATGGTCTTCGAAAGTTAGTCTCGGTCTACCTCGACACCTTTTAATATTAACTTTCTCGCTATATATTTTCTTCACCATTCGGTCTTCACTCATTCGCTCAACGTGCCCAAACCATCGAAGCACGCCCTTATCAATTTTTGTGATAAGGTCATCTTTCAAACCTGCCATATTGCGAATCTCTTCGTTTCGCTTTCGGTCGGCCATGGTAACGCCGCACATTTTACGAAGAGATCGCATCTCCACTGCATTCAACTTGCTTTTATGCTTCTTCTGGCACACCCAGGTTTCGCTGCCATATAACAAAGTCGGTACCAACACTGCGTTATGTATTGCAAGGCGTGCACTCTTCACTACGCCTTGCCTTTTGACTAACGCAGTCAGGGCACCATTGACTTTGTTCCCGGCAGCGACACGCCTGTCCACATCTAAATCACATCTTCCATCCCGGCTAAAAGCACTCCCCAAGTGATTTTATACTGATCCGGATTTTATATCTTTAAGTAATTATAATGAAATATAGCCTGTTACAGTGTAGGTAATAGATAATCTCAGTTTTACTTATTCTACAATAAGTCAGCTCCTAGATTGACAAATCTTGCCAGATTTTCAGAATTGTTTATATATACGCTTTCAAATGGTCCTATTTTCATCTTGTTAACACTTCGGCCCAAGAATGTATGGAGACGTATCCTTCTCCTTTTAATATTTCAATAGGGAAAAAATTCCTATCCCATACATTGGTCAACATCACAGCTGTACTACAACTGAAAATGTAACTAAGTTTGTAATCGCAATAATGTTGGTACTTTGTTGTTGTTTGAGTTTGAATCGAGGGTAGATATTAGATAGTAAGTTAATTTTTATAGACCTCAGCATTCATACCATCACGTGGACTCTGCGATCGTTTTCAGTCTTATTTCTATAAAAGAAGAAACAGTAAATTACTCCATAATTTATTGATTTGGTGAGTAACGTAACCGTTTTCACTGATAATGCAGAAAAAAAACTTACAGAAGCGATACTCTCCATAAACTTAAGCATGTTTCGCATCCTCTTCGGTGCACCGTAGACTCCAGCGCCAGCGGTTACCACTACGACGAGCACGTCGCACGTCGAAACCACCTGCGACATTCTCGACGACATACGCACAGATCGTTCGATGCCAACATTTATCTCTGCCACCAGTCCGAATATCGTAGAAATTACTAAAAAATAAAATCCACCATTTAACTAAAACAACGTCACGTTTTGAAGGGTATTGTTTTGTTAATTTGGGTCTTTTCTAGCTTTATCATCTCTTTAGTCACCTAATGAGTTGCTCTATGGTGAAGTTTTGCTAATTGTATAGGCGAGTATCTTAAGCAATGGTCCCTTCAACTACCTCTATATTCTTTAGTGATATCTATTAAGATTATTCATTATACGTTCATTATACTAGAGATGGGCAAGTGAAAACGATATATATATATATATATATATATATATCGTATCGATATTTTGAAACTGTGATAAATATCGATATATCGATATTACGTTATATTTTGATAGGATAAGGCCCAAAATTTTATTACTGGCAGTTGAACGACGAAAAAAAAGGAATCCTTTTGTAGCTTGTTTTGTTGCTAATTATTATGTTGATTATCCAACATTTTAAAATATATCGAAATTGATACGATTTCGATACTCTAAAATACATATCGAATATTGATATATCACGGCAAAATAGACGATAAATATCGATATTATTATGAGAATATATCGATATTTTTTACCCAAGCCTACATTATACTTCAACGTTATGCAGTGGCGTAGCGGGAGTTGCCGATGCCCATAATATCTAAACAATGCCTTAATTAATATCCTTTATAATATTTATTTTATATTATGTGTTATTACAATTAATTACATTGCGTGTGCGTGTGCGTGCGTGCATGCGCGCGCGAATGTGTGTGTGTGTGTGTGTGTGTGTGTGTGTGTGTGTGTGTGTGTGCGTGTGCGCGAGCACACGTCTAATTTCAGAACTGTCAATGCAAGTCTAGACTAGACTTGATTAAAATATAACGTTATATTAATCAAGTCTTCACGCAGAAGAGTCTTATTTTTCAGACTTTTTGAAACGTTGACTAACATAAATAAAAAGTCAAGATACCTCTTAATATGTCACCTGAGGCCATGACCTGGCTCCGCTTGCTATGCCATTGGGATAATTGTTAAATGTTTTCCAATTAATGATAACAAAGCATTTCAAATCCTCTACTGGTTATATAAACTACTAGTTGTGCCCCGCGTCATCACGTGTTCGAGGTGCACGACATGACCTAGTTCAAGCATTTTATAACGGCTAGGGTTTAAGCGTCGTTCGCGCGCCCAGCCAAGTATTGAATTATTTTAATTTTACATTATCTCTTAAACTATGCGTCCAAATAACATGGTATAAAAAACAAAGTTTATCTTCAAAAAATTGTCTTGATGATGAAGTAACTTTCATTCGTAAGGATAAATAGGCCATGCCTAATAATAACGCTCATAAATCACTTTTAAATTTTCAATATTTTTTGTCACAAAATACCAAATTATGGCTTATATATAAGAAATAGACATATGGTATCGCGGACTTTTTTTTAGATGGAGTAAAGATCTATATTTTCTAGAACATTGTATTTACTTATCTCTAACGATAACACCAGCGTACGCTGATAAATCATTTCGGGAGTGCTTTTTCTTCTGACTTGATTAACAAATATCCATATTTAAGGCTAGCTGAGCAATATAGCTTAATGCTAGATAGCCTATACTATTCCACATGAATCTGGCTATGATATACAATAATAATTTTTCAAATCGGACTGGTAGTTCCAGAGATTAGCGCAACAAACAAAAAAAACAAAAAAACTCTTCCGCTTTATTATATAATAGTATAGATGAGAAATATAAAAAGAAAAGTTTCGGACAAAACTTTTATGATTTGAAATTTTGCACAAAAAGGCCTTCACACTTTATTTTCAATTTCTTAAAGTTTTGACACAAAATCGAAATTTAACAAGGTTTTTTTTCATTTTAACATTTCACAAAAAATATGAGTATGTTAAGGAAAAGGATTTATATCCTTTTCCTTAACACACTTCTTTACGACCTTTTTAGGTAAATTAATAGATAATAAGTATTAAATTTTTATTTTTAACATTTTCCCATATGGTTCATAGTTTTCAAGTTTTTAGCAAGATTCTTCGGCGACATCACTAATTATCATCAGGCGGGCTGTGGGATTGTAGTCATGCTCTAGCTTATAATAGATGTAAAAAGATGTGATATTAAAGTGGTAATAAAATTAACAGAAATATGAATACAGAAGCTAGATGTATATAAAGTTGAAATAAATAATATAAAGCCTTTAAATAAATAATCTATTGTTTTAATCAAATAATTGATAAGATTAAATAAATCATCTTTGATGATGATCTGAAATATAAGTAACCACACATTAATAGATCCCACCCAGGCGATGCCGGAGCGGGCCGTTAGTAGCTATATAATTATAAAATAGAAGATTTTTTTCTATAATTATGAATTTACCTAGAGTTGTAACGAGGATGTAGCTGTAGATACACATAGCATTCGAAATGGAGACGGTGAATCCATTGCAACGTGACTCAAACCGTAACGGTGCTAGACCGAAAAAACTGGATATCTGTGAAGTAGTTTCATGGATATATTATTATAAACTTATATCTAGCGTGGTAGAGTCTTGCTGCAGCTATATAATTATTGTAGCACGAATGGGTCAGCTTGACCGGGGTAGGTCCGCGCTTTCACAGAATACCAGCTAAAATAGCAGCTTAATGTTGCTGTGTTTCATATGGTGAGTGCAGAGAACCGGAGACCTTTTTTACTGGAAACGATGCAGTCCATCTTAGTCCTCAGGGGTGACAACGAATCTGCATTTTGATTCTTGACCGGAGATAAATGTAGATGTCTATGGGCCACAGCATCCAGTTATCATCAGGTGGACTGTGTGCTTGTATGTCAACCTTATTCTATAAAAAATATCTCTTTGTACTCTTCCCTCAATAAATTAAAGGCATTGAGATTACTTTGTCAGTATAACGTTATAAAACATCGTTTTATTCAAAAACTATCATGTATTTTTCTTGTTCAACGACTAAGTGATCAAAAGAGGTAACGCGGTCTCATCATCAAGTTACCTTTTTTAAGTACTTTTGTGAATTTGGAAAAGTTGATTTAAGTGGTAGAGCGACGCTGCAGCTTTATTAAGGTTGTAGGACGATTTGGTCGGCTCGACTGGGGAAAGACCATGTTCCCACAGAATACCAGCTAAAATAGTAGCTTAATTCTAATAATATGTTTCATATGGCGAATGTGAACCGGTGACCCATTTTACTATACTTAAATGAGGCATTCCATCTTAGACCTCCGGGGTGTCACCCCATCAGGCCCATCTGGCCCGGTGCCGCATTTGCATTTAGATTCTTAATCAAAGATAGATGTAGATATAGGTACATGTTATATGGGCCGCAGCCCATGTGCCGTCAGGTGAACTTATTCTTTACAAAAAAAAATAACAAAACATTATCTTTTTACATGAACATCTATTTAAAACATTCTTATAAAAGTTGTGAAGTGTGTTAAATATTATATCGCCTTTATGGAAAATACATCATTATATTGATCGCCAACGTGGGGCTATAAAATTAGGGCATTGGTGATATTGGACTTTCGCTCGCCGGCCTTATAGGATGGTGTAGTCATGCGCCGGGTTTCTATCGATAATATACCCTTAGTTGTATTGAATAAAAACATACATACATACTTGTAATCACGCCTCTTTCCCGTAGGGGTAGGCAAAAACCACTTCTTTCCACCTGCTACGGTCCTTACATACTTGTTTCGCTGCCTCATTTGTCTAGTGGTTGTAGTAGTGCGACTGCTGATCATGAGGTTCCGGGTTCGAATCCCGGGTCGGGCCAAAAAATCAGGTATTGCGTTTTTCCATCAAGAAATTCTCAGTATCTGCCCGGAGTCAGGAAGTTTCACCCCCGTGCCTCGGAAAGCACGTAAAGCTTGGTCCTGCGCCTGATCTCTCTCCGGTCGTGTCGGTTTACCGTCCCATCGGGCTATGAGAGTGAGGGAATAGAGAGTGCACCTGTGCTTGCGCATACACTTGGGCACTATAATCCTGTACTGCGCAGATGGCTAGTCTCCGTTGAGGCTGACCGCCGTGGCCGAAATTCGGTCTGGAGGACATTATTACTTGTTTCGCTTCGTCCACTTTCATTATTCCCTTCATACATGGTCTTCGGTTTAGGGTACTCTTGACCTGGCCTTTTTTCAAGACGTCCCTGATTTGATCTAGAAACATCCGCCTAGGGCTACCCCTTTCATTCACACTCGCCTTATACACCTTTTTCGTCAATCGTTCTTCATTCATTCTCTCGACATGGCCAAACCATCTCAGCATACCTTTCTCAATTTTTGTCACTACATCTTCTTTCAGACCACAACGTTTCCTTATCTCACTATTTCTTGTCCTATCACTCAGTCTAACTCCTATCATACTTCGTAACGCTCTCATCTCAACTGCATTTATTCTGCTTTTATGTTTTTTCTGCCATACCCAACTTTCACTTCCGTACATGAGTATCGGAACCAACACCCCCTCACGCACAGCCAAACGAGCCTTGTTAGACACCTTCCGACTGTTCATAAAGGAGTGCAAATCTCCATTCACCATGTTCCCTGCATTCACTCTTCTTTCGATATTACTCTCACACTTTCCTTCTTTCGTAAACTTTGAACCCAGATACACAAACTCCTTCACCTGTTCAATTTGTTCATCTCCAATCACGATATTGCAGTCTGTCACCGACTCATCTCTTTTAAACACCATCACTTTTGTCTTCTTTACATTCATATTCATTCCCTTTCTAACAAAAGCTCCACTCATAGCAGTTACCATCTCCTGCAGCTCCTCGGCCGAAGACGCAAGTAGTACTTGGTCATCAGCACAGAGAGAACATTTGACGAGTAGCTCATTCATTCTCAACCCACTTTTTTTTTTTTAAATCTGTCAAGCAATTGTCCATGAACAGACTAAACAGCCACGGTGACGCTACACACCCCTGTCTAACACCTTTTTCGATATTAAACCATTCAGTGTATGCCCCGTTTATCCTTACACAAACACTAGAATCCCTATAAAGAGATTGCAATGTTCGATATGCATATGATATGAGTATACTGCTCACACCATTCACGGACAGTGCTGACCACAATTCATTCCACACCACTCTATCATAGGCCTTTTATAGGTAGATTAAAAACTTTAGGTACATAACTAATATAAGAAATTAATACTAAATTTGGGTCACAATAAAAACTATCTAAAAATAACTTAAATTAAAGTTTAAAAAACCCCCGAAACAAATGAGCTGATGATCTTCAAACGGTTGAACAGATTTTCTTAAATTATAACTAAGAACACTCTCGATTAAGACACCTTTAGAATAAAAAACCTTAATCGAAATCAGTTCAGCCGTTCAGGAGCTATGATGCCACAGACAGACACACAGATATACAGAACCCTCTGTTTTCGTCGGGGGTTAATAATAAAATCATAGACAATCAGATGTTCAAAATTGCGTGCTCTCACGACAGTCTTCCTGGAAGATCGATATTTTTTATTGAAATGGTGATTGCCTGCCATTATTCTGATGCTTAAGTAAAGTAAGTAGTTCGTTCTTTATTTTATATTTACCCTCAGAATAAATGCATGAGCTCCACCAACAACGCAATGCATAACTGTGTCGGTTCCTAATTCGCCGTCGGACGACACAATGTTTTCGTCGCGCTCCACCTTTCTAGACCCAACACCTGTGGTATTAAATTGCAACAAAACATAAAAATTTAAAATAAATATTTTGATTAAATATGTTAATAGATTATTATTTTACATGGAGAAGAGGTATTAGCGAGCTATGAAGGGGGCTACGCTTGTTAAAGGCTTACTTAAAGTTACATGTTTGATAATAACATATATACGTGTAGAGCCATAGTAGTATATATATTAGTAGTATGATTGTAGCACGAATGGTTTGGATCGACCGGGGAAGGACCACGCTCTCACAGAATACCAGCGTCAAATAGCAGCTTAACACTGCTGTGTTTCGTATGGTACGGTGTGCAGAATTGGAGACCCATTTTACTGGAAATGAGGCATTCCATCTTAGTCCTCACGGGTGACAACGCATCTGCATTTTGATTCGCAAACGAGGATAGATGTAGATGTCTATGGGCCGCAGCAACCACTTACTATCAGGTGGACTGTGTGCTCGTTTGTCACCCTATCCGATAAAAAAACTCCTGGGAATGAGGTGATCGCTACAATACTGTTTCCAAATGTTTTAATATTTAATTTTATAAAATATTATTTTGTAAATCAATAATATAAAAAAAGTTCCGCTGGGTTTGCTCCTGGTTCTTCTCAAAACAGAGGTTTATTTCGAACCAGTGGTAAAGCTTAATTGACTTTCACTGAGTATTCTTGTTATCTAGAACATGATTCTATTCTATTCTATTCTAAAAGTTTCTCTGCTTGATAGAATCCGTAACGATGATATTCACTGTAGAACCAGAGCTACCAGTATAGCCCAACGGATCAGTAAGGTGATGTGGCAACGGGCTGACCATATAACACGAAGAACTGACAACCGATGTAGAAAAAAGGTTCTCGAGTGGCAGGCAGCCTTGTACCGGTACGTGAAGTGTAAGGAAGCCCCCATTAGATGGAGTGACAACCTGGTAAGAGATGCGGGAAGTCTATGGATGCAGGTAACACAGGGCCTTGTTTTGTGCAGATGTGGATTTGTGAGATGTAATGATGATGATGAAGTTTATGATTAATATCCGCTTTTTTCTTTTAGATGCCCATGCCAATTTTTGCCGGCTCCGACAAGTTTTACCGAATGTTTGCCTGGTTACCTTCTAGCTTTTACTACCCTCTGTAGAAATGAATGAACAAACTGTATGATATATAGTTTGCTGGTAGAAAATGCCTCTTGGCATTAAGTCCGTCCATTGTATTATTTTATTACGGGGAATGCAATAACGAACAAATAAATAGATAAGTTGCCATTGCAAACAATGGACGCCTGCAACCATATTCAAAAAGAAAGCAACGGCTGCGTTGTTGTCACCAAGGAGGAGAGCCAAGAAGAAAAATGAGAGAAGAAGAAAACGCAAATAGCCTGTGAAGGATTGAAAGAAAGAAAGTGGTAAGTATTAGAAGTAATACCAAACTAGATGGCAACCAACTATGTACAAACAAAGAAAGCTACAGATACGTCCCTATCACTAAGAACTAAGATGACATGCTTTATGGTTTGAAATTAGTAAATGAAAAAAATTAATTACCTTTGTTCATTACAAAGATCGAAAAGACACGGCCGCTAAACTTTTATCTGGGCAATCATTACATATGAATTTAAAGGTATTTATAAATAGAGTCCATTATTCAGTGGTATCACTGCAATATCGATATAAGCCATCATTTGCGTACAATTTTAGTTATCGATATACAATACCCATTTGAAAAGCTGATCGAGCTCCTATTTTTATTTTTAATTGCACTAAATTACCCACTTAACGTCACAATGTTATTAAAATTGTAAAAGACTGTTTAGTAACGATTGCAGTCATTAAATATAATTTAAGTTTATTTTTGGTGGACAAGCGGATGTAGCCAGCCTTTCGCACGTTTCATATGAACAAACTGCGATCTTACGGGCTCCACGGGCAAACTCATTAAGTTGTCTTATCGATCATCGCAATAGCAAAACTTTAATTACATATCCCTTGATAAACACTTCATAATAATGCTTTGAAGTTTTACAACGTGAAATTATATATTATACTAGCGATCCACCCCGGCTTCGCACGGGTGTTTTCTGAACTCGACAACAGCTTCACCTACCGGTTCCAATCTATACTAATATAATAAAGCGGAAGAGTTTTTTTGTTTTTTTGTTTGTTTAAACGCGCTAATCTCTGGAACTACCAGTCCGATTTGAAAAATTATTTTTGTATATCATAGCCAGATTCATGTAGAATAGTATAGCGTCGTTCGGCATTCAGTACCGCGAATGTGTAATTGAGTCACTTTACAGGAGAGACAAAAAAACTGATTTATTTATAATGTACGCTTTACTATTTGTTGGAAAGAGTTTTTTTAAGTATTTCTAAATCTATTTTTGAAAGGTTTTTGGTCATATTTAAAATACAAAATCGCGTATTTGATTGAATACTATAGAAACAACAAAAAATAAAAATTTGCAATATTTTCACATTCGCGGTACTGAATGCCGAGCGACGTTAGGCTATCTAGCATTAAGCTATATTACTCAGATAGCCTTAAATATGGCTATTTGTTAAGCAAGTCAGAAGAAAAAGCGCTCCCGAAATGATTTATCCGCGTACGCTGGTGTTATCGTTAGGGATACGTAAATACAATGTTCTAGAAAAATATAGACTTTTATTCCGTCTAAAAAAAAGTCCGCGATACCATATGTCTATTTCTTATACATAAGCCATAATTTGGTATTTTGTGACAAAAATATTGAAAATTTAAAAATGATTTATGAGCGTTATTATTAGGCATGGCCTATTTATCCTTACGGATGAAAGTTACTTCATCATCAAGACAATTTTATGAAGATAAACTTTGTTCTGAATACCATGTTATTTGGACGCATAGTTTAAGAGATAATGTAAAATTAAAATAATTCAATACTTGACTGGGCGCGCCAACGACGCTTAAACCCTAGCCGTTATAAAACGCTTGAACTAGGTCATGTCGCGCACCTCGGACACGTGATGACGCGGGTGAAACCGCGGGGCACAGCTAGTTATCAATATAAACCATCCAGGAAACCATCCAGGAATCCATCCTGAATTCCATTCAAACACGCACAAAACAATTTATCAGAACCGGTCGAGCCAGTTTCGAGTTTTAGCGAATTTAAGGGAAAGCAATTGATTTTTTATAACACTAGATGGTACACGGCGCGTTGCTGCTGCAGAAGAAATAACTGTGGAAATATCGTTTTAATATAGTTTAATTGGGAATGATAACATGTTCATTGAAGTTGAATGATGTATTATAACGTTCAAATAAATTTGTCGATACGACACGCGCGCCATCTACTGTAAGTTGATTGTACTATGACTATAACCTTCACGGAAGTGCAGGCTATGAGTTGAAAAAGTTTTTCCGAAATCTGATGAACGCTATGGGAACGCATAAAATACGAACAAACAAAAAATATTTTTGTACATATATTAGAAGAAGATAGAGATTACACGTGTGTAATGTGTATTGATTGATAGCTGCGAGTTAGTGTTGAAAGCGCAAAAGTTCATTATTGTAGGAAATGAAATTTTACTGCAAAAATATAAGTATAACATTTTTTTTGTGTTAAAAGAACAGTAATGTTTCCCGTTAAAATAATGTGGACGAATGTTTTTTTGTATAACACGCTCTTTTGGTATTAGTGTGTGTGTATTATGGTGCCTAGCTTAAATTCTAATAGTGTAAGTTTAAATAAATGACGAAAAACCAAAATTGCAAAAAACGATTCCACGGGTAGAGCAGTGCAGCTATATTAATAGTATAGTTGTAGCACGAATGGGTCGGCTCGACCGGGGAAGGACCACTCTCTCACAGAATACCAGCGTCAAATAGCAGCTTAATGCTGCTGCTGTGTTTCGTATGGTGAGCGTAGAGAACCGGAGACCCATTTTACTGGATAAGAGGCATTCTATCTTAGTCCTCACGGTTGACAACGCATCTGCATTTTAATTCGCAAACGATGATAGATGTAGATGTCCATGGGCCACAGTAACCACTTACCATCACGTGGACTGTGTGCTCGTTTGTCACCCTAATTCTACAAAAAAAAGGTTATATATCCATAGAATTTTTACCCGGTAGAGCTACGATGTATAATGGTTCGGTTTGACTCGCGAAGGAGCTTTATAACTAGATGTGTTTCATATGATGAATGATGAGAATCAGTGGCTCTTTTTACTGATAACGAAGCATTTCATTTAAGCTTAAGAGTGGCAACGCACCTTACATTTTAATTCTTAATTTACATCCTTGCATAATCATTAAATACGTATCACTAGCCCGTCTAAGAAATTAAAAAAAGTCCTATACGGATAAACTGAATAATATTTCTGGAACCAGTTATAATAATGTCCTGCAGACCGAATTGCCCAAGCGTAAGCGCAAGCACAATTGCACTCTCTCTTCCCCCACTCTCTTACTCCGATGGGACGGTAATCCGAACGACCGGAGAGAGATCAGGCGCAGGACCAACGGCTTTACGTGCTCTCCGGGGCACGGGGGTGAGACACCGCCAGCTTCCAAACTCCGTGCAGCTACTGAGAATGTTTTGATGGAAAAGCTCAATAACCAATTTTTCTTAGCCCGAACCAGTATTCTGCATCCAGAAAGATTTTAGTGTTGTAGTTTCGGCATGGAACACTAAAACATTTGCATATAAAAATCTAAAATTACATCTGTAAAAGATTAAGAATTCTAGAAATACCTAGACATTTGTATGTAATATAGTAAAATGTGAGAGGAATAGATCTTTGGTGCAAGCTCCACTGCGATTGGTCATTGTCAATATAATTTCTTTATCACATGTCAATTGTAAAGAAAAATATTCTAGAACAAATCAAGACCCTCAGAGCCCTTTTCAGGTTAGGAAACTTTCTGGTTAGGTACTACCCTCTTGCCCATTTCTGCAGCACAATAGCAGCGTGCACTGCTGTGTTCCGGTCTTAATGGTTTAGAGAGCCAGTATAATTTTTTTCCCTATTTCTTGGCCTGCACGGTTTGTGCGTCAGCCATGTTTTCCATTTTTCAATGTATAATTATTATTATCCTTCGTAGTACAAATGTATAATTAGCCTTCATAGTACACTGCTTCACAATATGTTGATGCGACACATTGTGAAGTCCTCGGGAGATTTTGACGGCAACTCGAGCCAGCAGACAGTTGGCAATGGTATCTCAAGGCGCCTCTAAGCAGACAACCTTATATTGAGCATCACATCACCATTAGAGCAATTGTTTCACCGTTTCCACTAACAGTTCACATGCGTAGACACTTAATATACAAAATCCCACCACTTTTATATATCAAAGTCCACTTCAAACCATTATTTAAACAATAATACAGGAGCAGCATACCGCCGCCGGTCGAGTTCCCGCCAAAACTCTGTCAGTATAATTACAGACTGTGAAACATGCCAGCTTAGACCTTAGAAGTGACAAAGCATCTCTGTAGCCTCTTTTAATGAAGTTGGTTGCAGGTGTCCATGGGCAGCATTAGCCATTATTCAGTTGGACTGTAAGTTTGTTTGTAGCTTCAATTTTATAAAAAAATAAGTCAAAAACCCGATGCCGTCCGAATAGAAAAATTGGATGATTCTAGAATTTTTCGTACTTTATGTGTAGGTATCAGATATTTTAAGGGAAAAACTTACGCATTGTTGATGCCTTATAATATACAAAAGCCATGACGAGCAAAGATTGATAGTCGATTTGATTCGTTTAATATCGACTAAAATTGTTTTTATTTTTATTCCAACATAAACACTATAAACGATGTAGTTAGTTGATTCAACAAATAAACCTGAAGTTGAGTTGATTCAACAACAAAAAACAAAATAAAGTGGAGAATATTCAATAAATGGACGGATTCACTACACACAGCTACATATGTTACGTCCAATAAAGCTTTAAAACATTTCTAATTTATCGATGTCCTATTTCAGAATTATGCTACAAAAAATTATTCCTTATCTTTTTACTATATCGGTAAAGAATTAGTACACATTTTAACCTACCTCATTAATCTTTCTTTTACTAATGGCTAATTTCTTGATAGTTTAAAGAAATCTATAGTAAAGCCGCTCCATAAAAAAGATGATAAACGTCATATGTGTAATTATCGCCCCATAACTTTAGTGCCTATTTTTTTCCAAAATATTTGAAAAAGCAATGTACAAGCGTATAATAGAATTCACCTCAAAATTTAATATAATAATAAATGAACAATTTGAATTCCAAAGCAAGAAATCTTTCTTCTACCTTTTTGTCTTTTTTTTTTGTTCATTTGCGTTTGTGCCAAAATGATCAATTTATTATTGCGGGTAGACCCGACTAAAGTATATTACATATTTTTCAAAGTTATTCAAATTTTTCCTGATACAGATTGACACTTTCTCAGAAATGAGAGCAGGCCTGTGTTTTCGTGGGACGTATACAGGCTGTAACTTTTTTACTTTACATACACAACGGGAGGCCCAGTTCAGGAGTGTAATTTTGATAAACTGTATGATGAATGAATGAATGAATTGAAATTCAGATAAAAGAATTCAGGGGGATCATTGCGCTATGCGAAGGTGGAGGCGAAAGGTACGTCTTGTGTTAAAGGGTACTTTAGTAGAAAGAGTTAGCACACTCGAAGTAAAAATATTATGAAATATTTTATCTGTGTTGTTCAGCAATAAACTGGGCAGTGTGTCTCATATTTTGATCGATTAAAATATATCGAACCTACTTAGTACGGGTAAGTTTATAAGTAACTTCAATGATAGTTTAAATGGTTTGTGATTTGTAAGTCCAGCACCTTTTCAATATTTAAATGTCAATTCTTTCGATGTTGGTTTTATTGAAAAATATGATACTATGTAATTTCACAGAAATAAGTTGAGAAATTTTTCGTGTACTTTTATTTTTCTCCATTATAATTGATTTATAATATGAGTGTGAGAAATAAGTTGGAGCTAAGTGCTTACCATAAATATCATAATAAGCGAGCAATCGGAGTGCGATTTATGCCGAAACAACTGAATAAAAAAAAATAGAAGAGCCATTGCAGCTCATGAAATAAGTGTCCACATATAGTCAAAGATATTAATATAATATCTTGGCATATATAAATAAAACTAATTTTACGGATTTTATCACGTATATTAACTTATTTTATATTCCCTATTTCCGTCCTTTCCAGCACGTGACCACGGGTGCTGGAAAGCACCCGTGGTCACGGGGGACTGGGGTGTTCGACGTCCTGATGTCATAGTGAGCCCGGCTACCTTCAGTTTTTTAATATTAATTTTTGATTCGATTTACGCAGAATAAGCTTACAGTATCTTGAAGTCTAGCAGTGGTATACTTGGGTTTGGATTTAATTTTATTAATTATAGGATCCCAAGCAGGTGGCAGCACCTATCCATCTTCTCTATTGAAATTAGGATGTTTTTAATTTCAATAGCCTCGCGAATCATCCTTGGTAGGAATCGGTGTTCTTTTGCGAGGATTTGTGGTCTATCAAATCTAATGTAATGGCGGGGACGATCTTGAACATGTTCACAAACTGCAGACTTCCCGATACGTCGGTGCTTCACGTCAGCTATATGTTCTTTAACGCGGGTTTTAATAGATCTTTTTGTTTGTCCTTTGTACGAGAGACCACATTCACAATCCAGCTTGTACACTCCTGCGTCTTGTAGCGGGATATGGCACTTGACGGATGGTAAAAATTGACCAATCTTCTTCAGCGGCTTGAAGTATGTTTTAATGGAAGCTCGCTTCAAGATGTAGCCAACCTTGTCTGTGACTCCTCTGACATAGGGTAGTACAGCAGGCACATGCTCGACTGTGGCTGGCTTTACTCGGTCACTGTGACGTAGGCGCGGGACCCGAAGCTTGTTGTCTTGCAGTACTTGCTCGACGTGCTGAAGCTCGGCGTTCAGATGTTTTCTGTCACAGATACCTCGTGCTCTCTGAAACAAAGATTTTCCCATGGTAGCTAACTGTGAAGGATGATGGTGCGATTCACCATTTAAATATCGGTTGGTATGGGTATTTTTCCTGTGCACAGTATGACCAATATTGTTATCAGGATTTCAGATGACTAAAACATCTAAGAAAGCTAAAGTATTGTTTGCCTCTAACTCCATTGTGAATTGTATTTTAGGGTTTATGTAATTAAGGTGGTTTAAAAATGCAGTTACTTTGTCAGATGGTAAAATTGTGAAAGTATCGTCTACGTATCGCTTGTAGAATTTTGGATTTACAGGAGCAGTAAGAAGGGCTTTCTCCTTAAAGTCCTCCATGAATATGTCGGCGACTACGGGAAATACAGGTGAGCCCATTGCCACTCCGTCTACTTGTATGTAGAACTTTTTTTTCCACAATAAATAGCCAGACGTGAGGCAGTGTTTGAGTAATACTGCATATTCTGTGGGCATATTGTTATCTTCTAGCTTTCTAGTAAAAATTGAGATGCAGTCTTCAATAGGTAGGCATGTGAATAGTGACTGAACATCAAAACTGACCATAGTTTCATTGTCAGCGAGATGTAGGTCTTTTATCTCACTAACAAAATGGTATGAATCCTTAGTGTGTGCTCTGGTGTGTCCTCTTAGAGGTGACAGTACTTTGCCAAGTGTTGAGCCAACCTATAAGTTGTCGAATCGATCTGGCTTACTATAGAACGTAGTGGAGCGTTTGGTTTGTGTATTTTCGGTAACCCATACAACCTCAGTGGTTTGGCACATGATGGTATTGTCGAATTCATGTCGAGATCTAATTTTCCGGAGTATTTCTTTATTAAATCGGTAGTTATTTTAAGTGTATTATTTGTAGGGTCTATTTTGACCTTTTTGTATGTACTTACGTCCGATAAAAGTTGTTGTATTTTGAAATTATACTCTGACGTGTCCATTATTACCGTAGCATTTCCTTTATCCGCGCGGAGGATCGTGAGCTCTGGTATGTTGCGTAAGTTGTACAACGCTTTAAACTCGTCTTTGGGAAGATTTAGTTTCGGCGCTGAACTTCGACGTAACAAGGACGAAATGTCTTGACGTATATCCTCTAAATCCTCCTTACCGATATTATTCTTAAACAGACAATTCTCAACACTACAGATAATTTTTTCGTACGGGATTTTTTGCGGTGTTATAGCAAAATTCAAGCCTTTCGACAATATTTTTATTGTAGGTTCGTCCAGTGTTTGTTTTGACAAATTATAGACCGTGCGTTGTTTATTGTTTGCTTCTGTGGTCAGACTGCAATGAAGTGAAGGTAGCCGGGCTAACTATGACATCAGGATGTCAAACACCTCAGTCCCCCTGTGACCACGGGTGCTGGAAAGCACCCAAAACGTCGGGAATAAAAAATAAGTTAATATACGCGATGAAATCCGTAAAATTAGTTTTATTTAAATGTGTAGTATTCGCGTAAATATAAGAAATCTTTGCATATAGTTAGATCGATACGTTCGGACGTTCGTTAAGCCTAATATCGATCTTCGCGAATAATAATAATAATCATCATCATTACAGCCCTTCACAAGTCCACTGCTGAACATAGGCCTCCCCCAAGGAATGCCACAAAGCACGGTCCTGAGCCACCTGCATCCATCGACTTCCTGCATGTCTTACCAGGTCGTCACTCCATCTTGTGGGGGGACGCCCTACACTTCGCCTACCGGTACGAGGCTGCCACTCGAGAACCTTTCTTCCCCATCGGTTGTCGGTTCTTCGAGCTATATGGCCGGCCCACTGCCACTTCAGCTTACTAATCCGTTGGGCTATGTCGGTTACTCCGGTTCTACTGCGGATATCCTTATTCCTAAGTTTATCACGCAGAGAAACTCCGAGCATAGCCCTCTCCATAGCTCGCTGAGCGACCTTGAGCTTCCTCATACGGCCAGCAGTGAAGGACCACGTCTCAGTTCCGTAAGTCATCACTGGCAACACGCACTGGTTGTACAATTTTGTTTTAAGGTTTTGAGGTATTTCTGACGAGAAGATGTGTCGTAGCTTCCCGAACGCTGCCCAGCCGAGTTGAATCCGTCGATTGACCTCTTGGTCGAAGTTGGACTTACCTAGTCGGACTATTTGTCCCAGGTAAACATACTCGTCAACAACTTCGAGCTTAGTGCTCCCAACAACTACCGGCATAGGTGTGACATGGACATTAAACATAATCTTTGTTTTGTCCATGTTCATCTTAAGACCTATCCGTTGGGAGACACTATTGAGGTCATTGAGCATAGTGCTTAGCTCCTCCAGCGATTCTGCCATGAGGACTATATCGTCGGCAAATCGAAGGTGAGTGATGTACTCGCCATTGATGTTAATTCCGTATCCTTTCCAGTCCAGAAGCTTGAAAACGTCTTCCAATGCAGCGGTGAAGAGTTTCGGGGATATAACGTCACCCTGTCTTACACCTCTCTGCAATTGGATAGGTTTCGTACTCTGGTTCTGTACTCGGATAGCCATCGTAGCCCTACTGTACAAGCACGTCAACACTTCGATATACCGACAGTCAACTTGGCACCGCTGAAGGGACTGCAGCACCGCCCAAATTTCGACGGAATCAAAGGCTTTCTCATAGTCCACATACGCCAGACATAGTGGCAAATTGTACTCTTCGGACTTCTGTACAATTTGCCGTAGGGTATGTATGTGGTCTATGGTGCTAAAGCCCTTTCGGAAACCGGCTTGTTCGGGAGGCTGGAAGTCGTCAAGTCTGCGCGCGAGACGATTCGTAATGACTCTCGAAAACAGCACGTAGACGCGGCTCAGAAGGGAAATCGGTCTGTAGTTCTTCAAGACAGCGTTGTCACCTTTCTTGAAGAACAAGACCACCGCACTTCTGCTCCACGCCTCCGGTGTAATGCCACCATGGAGGACGGAATTAAAGAGCTTCTGAAGGACTTCAAGTACCGGTCTTCCACCCGCTTTCAGAAGCTCCGCTGTAATTCCATCCTCGCCTGGGGCCTTGCCGTTTTTAAGGTGCTGGAGAGCCATTCTAATCTCGCTCAGACTGACGTCCGGGATATCTTCGGAATAGTGTCGAATAAGACTCGCTCTTGGATCGTTACTCACACTTGCGTGTGGCTCCAACGATGACGTGTACAGCTGCCCATAGAACCTCTCAATCTCACTCAAAATCTCAGGTGTCCCGGAAACGATGCTGCCACATTCGGTCTTCAGCTTTGACAGTTGGCTCTTTCTGGCAGACAGATCTCTGGCAAAGACTTTGGAGCCTTGGTTCCGCTCGATCGCTTCTTCAATACGAGCTGTATTGAAGTTGCGTAAGTCTCGCCGCATGAATTTGGAATAATAATAATAAGTCAATATATATATAATAATAATAACAATAATAAGTCAATAATAAGTCAGTTCCCGTCACAGAGCAAAACCTGGCAGACCGAGTTCGGTACATCATACGCTCAAAAATATTTGATGATGCCGAACTCGAACGACTACGGCGTGAGGCTATTCCCTCATCGAATGAACCGGCTATAGCTGGGGATGCGGCTCCTCAGGCCACACACACAGGCAGTACGCCTCTCGAAAATCGACCGCGACTCCCGCGCATACCCCTAAGCAAGCGGAATCGGGCTGTCGTGAGGGCTCTCAACCCAATGCTGGTGACCTATTTGGAAGCCAGCCGGGACCTTTGCGACACGGACTCAATTCTTTTTGGCGCCGCACTGGCAGTCTGCCGCATTGTTGGCGCCAAACTTCCCACGGCTGGACGCGCTACTAGACAAAGTAACGCCATCCCAGCCTGGAGAAGAAGGATTGAGGACCGTATCGCAAAGGCAAGGGCCCTCATCGGCAGGCTGATAAGCTTCAGGTCGGGCAATAACAGGCCGAGAATTGTGCGCACCGTCAGGATGGCGTTTGCTGGGACAAACATCAGTTTGTCCCAGCCGGATATAACGCAAAAACTGACGGAGCGCATAGACGACCTGAAGCAGAGAATCGCTGCTTGGGGGAAGCGGATTCGGCGATATACCGAGAGGTCGACACGGTTCAACCAGAATTGTCTCTTCCAGAGTGATCAGAAGAGGCTCTATGAATCATTGGAGCGACCAATGCTACGTGGAACGGGCCCAGCACCGAATCAGGCCGACAGTATCGAATTCTGGCGCGGCCTGTGGTCAGAGCCCGTAAACCACAGCGAGGGCCCTTGGATGGAAGTTGTGGCGAGTCAGTGTGCGAATGTTACGCCCATGGACCCCGTCATCATAACGCCGGATGACGTAGCTGAGGCGGTCCGTAGGGCCCCGAACTGGAAAAGTCCGGGGCTCGACGGGCTGCATCACTACTGGCTGAAGGGGTTCGTGGTGTGTCACGCTGTGCTCGCCCGACAGTTTCAAGAGGCTCTCGACCAAAAGTCGCTCCCGAGCCTCTTCACAACTGGGATCACTCATTTGGTTCCTAAAGACCGGGATTCCACAGACCCGAGCAAATACCGCCCCATAACGTGTCTAACTACCATATACAAGACACTAACATCCATTTTGAGCGCGAGAATCACTCGTCACCTGAACTTAAATCAGGTGATGTCGCGCGCTCAAAATGGATGTCGGGGCGGTGGTCGTGGAACCAAGGAACCACTCCTCATTGACGCGGTCATTGGCAAGGTGGTTAAACGCAACCGTCGGAACCTCTCCGCCGCCTGAATAGACTATAAAAAGGCATTCGACTCGGTGCCTCATACATGGCTTAAGAGGGTCCTCGAGCTGTATAAGGTCAATTGTACAGTTCGAGACTTCCTCGGGGAGTGTATGGGGCAATGGAGTACGATCCTTTGTCATCTAGGCGAGCGGATGACGGCTGCGGAGAACCACATAAGGATAAGAAGGGGTATCTTCCAGGGCGATTGTTTGAGTCCAGTCTGGTTCTGCCTCTCTCTGAACCCTCTCAGATTTCTATTAGAATCAGCAATTCTATTAGAATGGAGCTGGGGACGGATAAGTGTGCGGTCCTCCATGTAGAAAGGGGAAGGGTTGCTAACTCTGAGGGCATAGACTTATCTATGCCCATCAACATAAGGACCCTTTCCGAGGCTGAAACATACCGATACCTGGGTATGTCACAGAACATCGGTGTAGATGAGGCGGGTATGAAACAATCAGTTTGCGATGTGTTTTATGCACGCTTGACCAAAGTGCTTAACAGCCTTTTGTCCGGTGTGAATAAGACGCACGCATATAACGGTTGGGTCATGCCTGTTCTCATGTATACCTTTGGCATACTCAGGTGGACTCAGACCGAACTGAACGCTCTGGACAGAAAAGTCCGCACTATAATGACGTCCCACAGGGTGCATCATCCGAGATCGTCAGTAATGAGGCTGTACTTGCCGCGGAAGCATGGTGGACGCGGCTTTTTAAGCGCGCTTACCATGCATAATCGCGAAGTATGCAGCCTCCGTAATTACTTTCTGACGAGAGCGGATGATCCATACTATAGGGACGTTATTTGTTGTGATAAAGGACTTACCCCTCTATCCTTAGCCAACGAGCAATGGCAAGACCCGGCAGTACAGAGCATTTCCGACCGGGAGACCGTATGGAAGGAGAAAGAGCTCCACGGGAGATTCTACAAGGCTCTACATGAGCCTTTCGTAGACACAGTCTCCTCCCTCCACTGGCTACGTTTCGGTGACCTCTTTGGGGAAACCGAGGGTTTTGTCTGTGCGATACAGGATCAGGTTATTAAGACCAACAATTATCGGAGATACATCCTAAAGGATGGCACCGTTGACGTCTGTCGAGCTTGTCGCCATCCCGGTGAATCACTTAGGCATGTCATCTCCGGTTGTTCGGCGCTTTCTAACTCTGAGTATTTGCACAGGCACAACTTAGTAGCCAGGATTCTACACCAGGAGCTCGCTCTGAAATACGGTCTCGTGGATCGGAAACTGCCGTATTATAAGTACTTGCCGGAAGCCGTGCTCGAAAATGACCGCGCCAGGCTCTACTGGGACCGGGCCATCATCACGGACAGGACTATTCTTGCGAATAAGCCTGATATTGTGCTGATGGACCGGGCACAGTCAAGGATATTTTTGGTCGACATTACCATTCCTTATGACGAGAACCTCGTGAAAGCCGAAACAGATAAACTGACTAAATATCTGGACCTGGCTCACGAGGTGACCGACATGTGGGGTGGATTGCCGGCCGAAATTATACCTGTAGTCGTCTCTGCGAACGGGTTAATCCCAGTCAGCCTCTCGGGTCATCTGAGGCGACTGGGACTCCGTGACGGACCGCTCCAAGCTCAAATGCAGAAGGCGGTGCTCCTCGATACCGCCCGCATCGTCCGCCGGTTTCTTTCCCTTTCCCCCTAACCCTCGGCCGTTTGGTCTCCCCTGCCGAGGGCTTCCATCTGGTTGGGTTTTTATTTATTTATGTATTTTTTATGTATTTATTTTATTTTGTTGATATTTATGTATGTTTATCATTTTCATTTACAATTATATATTTATACAGCCCAACCAGATGAGAAAACTATATAGATGCCCCTAAATAATAATAAAAAGGCGTAGGGAAGTGACGACCCCATCGCCCGCTGACGTAACGGTTATGTGACAAAACTGCTACGTCAGCGCAGTCAGTCAGCACCTTGCCAAGAGGTGTGAGCGCCGTGCCTCGGCAGAATTGGAGGTGCTAATTTGAGCCTGCTTGTGCTTTTGGCCAAATCATGAAACGGTACCGGGCCTGGGCGTCTCCCGTTAATTGACGCCCATTTCATGGATGATGAAAACAAATAGAATGCGTATAGGGCCTTTGCCTGGGGGTCGCCGGGGCGCGTCTGGAGCTGGCGCTGGACGCGACAGCATGCGGGCCGCCAGCCGAGCGCGAGGTGCTGCACGACCATCTAGCAGCCCCTCGCATCCATCATCCCCACCAGCTGGCTTGGTGTTGGCAGGGTCTTCGCGGGCCCAGCAATCAGCACCCGCCACTGGTGGAGTACGCCGCATGCGTTGGTCAATGCAGATGAACAGCAACGCATTGCGGGCGTATTTTGGGGCGAAAGGGGGAGAAATTGGAGGTTTTGCATATCGGGCTAGGATGCATCGACTTTTTGCTGAGCTGGAGCCATCTATAACCGTCACCGAGCAAAACCTGGCAGACCGAGTTCGGTATATCTTGCTCTCAAACATATTCGATAGCACCGAACTCGAACGGCTACGACGTGAGGCTGTTCCCTTATCGGATGAAAATGCTACGGCTGAGGATGCGGCGCCACAAGTTGCAGAGCAACCAGCACACGTGGATGCCGCCGTAAACCTTTCAGTTGTGGTTGGTTCAGACGATGATGGAACAGTCTCCCAGGAACTAGAACTAGAGAAAATGAGGAGTACATTGGAAGAGGCTATTTTGGAAACGCGTAGTATGCCTCTCGAAAATCGACCGCGACTCCCGCGCATGTCCCTGAGCAAGCGTAATCGGGCTGTCGTGAGGGCTCTCAACCCAATGCTGGTGACCTATTTGGAAGCCAGCCGGGATCTTTGCGAGACGGACTCAATTCTTTTTGGCGCCGCACTGGCAGTTTGCCGCATTATTGGCGCCAAAGTTCCCACGGCTGGACGGGCTACTAGACTAAGTAGCGCCATCCCAGCCTGGAGAAGAAGGATTGAGGACCGTATCGCAAAGGCAAGGGCCCTCATCGGCAGACTGATAAGCTTCAGGTCGGGCAATAATAGGCCGAGAATTGTGCGCACCGTCAGGATGGCGTTTGCTGGGACAAATATCAGTTTGTCCCAGCCGGATATAACGCAAAAACTGACGGAGCGCATAGACGACCTGAAGCAGAGAATAGCTGCTTGGGGGAAGCGGATTCGGCGATATACCGAGAGGTCGACACGGTTCAACTAGAATCGTCTCTTCCAGAGTGATCAGAAGAGGCTCTATGAATCACTGGAGCGACCAATGGTACGTGGAACGGGCCCAGCATCGAATCAGGCCGACACTATCGCATTCTGGCGCGGCCTGTGGTCAGAGCCCGTAAACTACAGCGAGGGCCCTTGGACGGAAGTTGTGGCGAGTCAGTGTGCGAATGTTACGCCCATGGACCCCGTCATCATAACGCTGGAAGACGTAGCTGAGGCGGTCCGTAGAGCCCCGAACTGGAAAAGTCCGGGGCTCGACGGGCTGCATCACTACTGGCTGAAGGGGTTCGTGGTGTGTCACGCTGTACTCGCCCGACAGTTTCAAGAGGCTCTCGACCAGAAGTCGCTCCCGAGCCTCTTCACTACTGGGATCACTCATTTGGTTCCTAAAGATCAGGATACCACAGACCCGAGCAAATACCGCCCCATAACGTGTCTACCCACGATATACAAGACACTAACATCCATTTTGAGCGCGAGAATCACTCGTCACCTGAACTCAAATCAGGTGATGTCGCGCGCTCAGAATGGATGTAGGGGCGGTGGTCGCGGAACCAAGGAACCACTCCTCATTGACGCGGTCATTGGCAAGGTGGTTAAACGCAACCGTCGGAAACTCTCCGCCGCCTGGATAGACTACAAAAAGGCATTAGACTCGGTGCCTCATACATGGCTTAAGAGGGTCCTCGAGCTGTACAAGGTTGACTGTACAGTTCGAGACTTCCTCGGGCAATGTATGGGGCAGTGGAATACGATCCTTTGTCATCTAGGTGAGCGGATGACGGCTGCGGAGAACCACATAAGGATAAGAAGGGGTATCTTCCAGGGCGATTGTTTGAGTCCAATCTGGTTTTGCCTCTCTCTGAACCCTCTCAGTACCTTACTGGAGGGTTTCGGGAGGGGATTTCAGCTTCGGAGAGGAGGTACAAAAGTGACCCACCTTTTCTACATGGATGATCTCAAGTTATTCGCCTCCAGTCGCTCCCATCTTATGGAATTGCTAAACATCACGTGTGATTTTAGCAATTCTATTGGAATGGAGCTGGGGACGGATAAGTGTGCGATCCTCCATGTCGAAAGGGGAAGGGTTGCTAACTCTGAGGGCATAGACTTATCTATGCCCATCAGCATAAGAACCCTTTCCGAGGCTGAAACATACCGATACCTGGGTATGTCACAGAACATCGGTGTAGATGAGGCGGGTATGAAACGGTCAGTTTGCGATGTGTTTTATGCACGCTTGACCAAAGTGCTTAATAGCCTTTTGTCCGGTGTGAATAAGACGCACGCATATAACGGTTGGATCATGCCTGTTCTCATGTATACCTTTGGCATACTCAGGTGGACTCAGACCGAACTGAACGCTCTGGACAGAAAAGTCCGCACTATAATGACGTCCCACAGGATGCATCATCCGAGATCGTCAGTAATGAGGCTGTACTTGCCGCGGAAGCATGGTGGGCGCGGCTTTTTAAGCGTGCTTACCATGCATAATCGCGAAGTGTGCAGCCTCCGTAATTACTTTCTAACGAGAGCGGATGATCCATACTATAAGGACGTTATTTCTTGTGATAAAGGACTTACCCCTCTATCCCTAGCCAACGAACAATGGCAAGACCCGGCAGTACAGAGCATTTCCGACCGGGAGACCGTATGGAAGGAGAAGGAGCTCCACGGGAGGTTCTACAAGGCTCTACATGAGTAAGTACTTGCCGGAAGCTGTGCTCGAAAATGACCGCGCCAGGCTCTACTGGGACCGGGCCATCATCACAGACAGGACTATTCTTGCGAATAAGCCTGATATTGTGCTGATGGACCGGGCACAGTCAAGGATATTTTTGGTCGACATTACCATTCCTTATGACGAGAACCTCGTGAAAGCCGAAACAGATAAGCTTACTAAATATCTGGACCTGGCTCACGAGGTGACCGACATGTGGGGTGGATTGCCGGCCGAAATTATTCCTGTGGTTGTTTCTGGGAACGGGTTAATCCCAGTCAGCCTCTCGAGTCATCTGAGGCGACTGGGACTCCGTGACGGACCGCTCCAAGCTCAAATGCAGAAGGCGGTGCTCCTCGATACCGATCGCATAGTCCGCCGGTTTCTTTCCCTTTCCCCCTAACCCTCCGCCGTTTGGTCTCCCCTGCCGAGGGCTTTCATCTGGTTGGGTTTTATTTATTTATGTATTTATTTTATTTTGTTGATATTTACGTATGTTTATCATTTTCATTTACAATTATATATTTATACAGCCCAACCAGATGAGAAAACTATATAGATACCCCTAAAATAATAATAATAGGTGGGGAAATGTTTCTTCGTAATTTAAATACAAATTCATAACATTTTTTTTTTCAAAGTTTAATTTCATTCAATTATAATAATATACAGGGTATTTTTGGAACGCTCCCGAAAACTAAGAGAGGCGACAGCACCAAATATACCTTTGATTATGGGTCACAAATAAATTTGTTCCTGATGAAAAAAAAAAATCATATTTTTACAACGTTTTATTAGCTTTATTCACGCGCCATCATGTTAGTACAGCTAAATGAAACGATAATTTCATAAAAAAAATCATGAAAATACTGAAACATAAAACCAGCAGTGAAAACTGAATTGATATCCTCTGACTATTGGAGGTTAATGTACGCGCGAACGGTGAAAAAAGAACGCTGGCCTTGAACTTGGGCACTGAGCGATATATCACATATTGGTACGAAGGGGGCGCGACGGGGGAACAATCCGCCAGTATTACTGTGCCTGCATGGTATTGGTTCCCGCGCTTTGTTCGCTCCAAAAATACAGTCGCATACACAGCTTACTTTGCGACTCGCGACGATGTTTTAAAAAGGAAGGAAAGAAAAATTATTTATATCTATTGTTTTATGACTAAACTAGTGAACGAAAAGGTAAATATGATAGGAGAAGGTGAATGGGGAAAATTGTGCAGTAAATTTAAAAGTGTTGAGGAAGAATACCGAAAAAATTACCATGTGATAGACCTGATGACGGAAGCTCAAGCGAAGATGAAAGTGATGATGAAGTAGCATCCAGTAACACCAACACACCTTCAACATCTGGCTTCCATGTGACCCAAGACGACATAATGGACGGCGTGCCACCCTTACCTTAAGTTTTCTTGTTACAAACTACTTTATATTTTACGATAGAAATAACAAATAATGCTCAAATAAACATTATCCATTTTTAATTCCAAGTAAGGCACCTATTATGATTCTACAATAAAACAATTAATTACTTACTATAATATTATAAAACAATATCCCAATACCATGTATTACTTTAGAACGCGACTGTAACCTCCCTCCACTCGACCTGTATCTAGCTCGGTGCGAAACAATGTAACCCGCCCGGCTCGTGTCGCATCACGCTGTGACGCAGTAGGTTTCAGTTTTGTCGATTTGTTTATTGAATTGTAATTACGTGTTGGTATTATTCTTGTTCGTTTTTTGTTTTAATAATGCTTAACGCGTACGTTTATAGTGATTGTGAATACGACAACATGTTATGTATCCGAACCTAGGTACACGAAGTATCGCTAAATAAATTGTTAAGACGTCGGGATGGAACAAGTGTGTCATACTGTGTAGTGCACAAAGTTTTGAAGCGTAACCGAATGCGCCCATACAAATTGCACAAAGTGCAAGCTTTAGTTGCCGGCGATCACGACCGCCGACGAGTTTTCTGCCGTTGGTTATTATACCAGCAACAACGTGTGGCTGGTTCCATTGAGCACATTGTCTGGACGGATGAGTCGACATTTACCAGAAACGGCCTGTGGAACCGAAGAAATACACACGTGTATTCAGAGTTTAACCCGCACGCTGTTCGACAAACTGGGCACCAAACCCGATGGTCGGTTAACGTATGGGCAGGTTTATTTAAGGATCGCATACTGGGACCAGTGTTTCTGCCACAGCGACTGAACGGACAGCGATACCTAAACTTTATAAATTAACAGTTGACAGACATTTTAGACGATCTATCGTTGGCTGAATATCGCCGCACATGGTTCCAGTATGATGGTGCCCCTCCACATGTCGTGAGGTTCGTCCGTGAGCGCCTCAATGTGCTATTTGATGATCCCTGGATTTGGCGGACTAGGACCACACGCTTGGCCACCTCGCGCACCAGATCTGACCCCGTTAGACTTCTTTCTGTGGGGTATGTGAAAGAAAGGGTTTTTAATCGTGAGTGTGATAGTGCTGACGAAACTACAAAAGGATTGTGGATGTTTTCGACAAACTACGTACGGACTGTGTCGAAGACCACGCGATGATACCCCGCCTCCATGAGGAGACGCAACACCGAGCCCAAATCTGCCTTGAAATGAATGGAGCACAATTTGAGCCGCATCTCATAAGACCACGGAGGATTAAGAGCGGGAAGCTGTTTCATAACTATTTTTTTTAAATAACTTAGTACTGAACTAATCTGAATACATACATAACTGAATACATGAGAATAATAAACATACCTACACGATGAATAAAAATGCATGACTCTAACCTTGGTTACATTTCATTTATGTATTTTTTCATTAGCGGGAAATCGAACCAGTTATTTGGGTTATTTAACCTGTAAATTCGGATTAAAATGGCTACGTGGAGACAAGTACAGTGGCAAAATAGTAGGTTAAGTAGATAAGTTAGGTATTTAGACAAGTGTTGTAAATTATTAGGTATTGTGGTATGGCTCGCTAGTTGCGGACCGCGCGAATTTGCGTTCGCGCGTACATTGACCTTTAATCAGCTGATATGAACTCAGTTATTCCACTGCTGGTTTTAGGTTTCAGTATTTTCATGATTTGTTTTATGAAATTATCGTTTCATTTAGCTGTACTAACATGATGGCGCATGAATAAAGCTAATAAAACGTTGTAAAAAGATGATTTTTTTTTCATCAGGATCGAATTTATTTGTGGCTCATGATCAAAGGTATACTTGGTGCTGTCGCCTGTCTTAGTTTTCGGGAGCGTTCCAAAAATACCCTGTATATGTGCCATTTTGTACGATAACTTGTTGCCGTCTTGTAGGTAAAGAGAGTAGAAGTGAGATATTATCCTGTTGCTGAAGAAATCTTGGGATTTTTGATCAAACAATGCGACAAGTAGTTTTGACAGTCCTCTCTTGATGTTAACCTAATACTACCCAAAGGATTTTGAAGAGACCGAAACAGGTGAAAATCTGAGGGTGCAAGGTCAGGACTATATGGTTGATTCATTAACACTACCAAACCAAGCTATCTCAATTTTTGCTGAATGGCCAAAGATTTGCCGTGTAGTGGCGGTTAAGAATATCCACCTCCCCATATCTTTCCGTGGGTGTCGTAAGAGGCGACAGTGAGAAACAGGCAGAAGATGGGCAGCAGCATCTTCCTGATAATAGCAAAATTACAATAAAAATTGCGGTTGCCAACCCGTTCGCCAAGTGTGGCAACTATGGCAAATACCCCCATGATAAAAGTTACGACGAGACGACCCCAGTCCCCGGCGGCTCCGCTATTCCTGGCTACGGTGGCGACCATGGTAACGGTGGGGCAGAGGGTGCTAAGAATCTCCGGTGGAGGTTTGGTTGCCATCTAAGACGACTCGACTTGGCAACATACAAAGCACGTACCCTAAGGACTGACGAGAAGATCGTGGAGCTGGAAGAAGAGATAGAGAAGATACGCTGGCATATTATAAAATTATCCGAGGTCCGAATAGAGGGGGAGGACACGATAATCCTCGAATCCGGCAACTTGCTCTATCATCGGGAGGGCGACCACCTGTCCCAAGGAGGTGTCAGATTTATCTTCCACAAGTCTTTCGTTAACAGCGTTGTAAAGATTGAGAGTGTGTCGACGAGGGTTGCGTACCTTATACTCAGAATCACCAAACGGTATTCGCTGAAGGTCATACAGATTTACGCACCAAACTCGGCACATCCCGATGAGGAGTTGGAGGGAATGTATGAGGATATTTCTAGAGCCATGAATTCCTCCAAAACCCAATATACGGTGTTAACGGGAGACTTTAATGCAAACTAGGCACAAGACAGAACGGTGAGCTGAAAGTAGGGAAATTTTGAATATGGCAACGGAACCCAAGGGGCCAGCAGCTGGCCGACTTCATGGAGAAAGAGGGACTCTTTATGATGAATTCTTTCTTCCAGAAGCGGCCTCACAGGAAGTGGACCTGGTCGAGCCCCGACGGTTCGACAAAAAATGAGATTGACTTCATTATGACGACCAGACGACAACTGTTCAGTGACGTCTCCGTAATCGCGAGGGTGAAAACTGTTAGCGATCACCGAATGGTTAGAGGCACACTGAACCTAAACGTTAAGTTGGACAGGTCTCGTCTCATGAAGTCAACGCTCCGTCCCCCTCGTGCTCTATTCTAAAGTCCCGAAACCATTCAGCTCGCGTTACAAAACCGTTTTCAGTGCCTAGAAGTCTGCAATGAAGTGGACGATATGAATGACAAGCTCGTGGAAACTGTCCATGCCTTCGGAGCTAAGTTCTGCAAGACCCGCCGTAGAAGAACACAAAAACTCTCCGTATCACACTCTTAATCTCATGACTGTTAGACGGGAGATGAAGTTACAGTCTTCAACAGATTTGACAGCATACAGGCAACTGAACAGACAGATCTCCAAATGCATGCGGCGGGACGTACGCAACTTCAATACAACTTGTATTGGAGAAGCGGTCGAGCGGAACCAAGGCTACAAAGTCTTTGCCAAAGATCTGTCTGCCAGAAAGAGCCAACTGTCAAAGCTGAAGGCCGAGTGTGGCAGCATCGTTTCCGGTACACCTGAGATTTTGAGTGAGATTGAGAGGTTCTATGGGCAGCTGTACACATCATCGTTGGAGCCACACGCAAGTGTGAGTAACGATCCAAGAGCGAGTCTTATCTGACACTATTCCGAAGATATCCCGGACGTCAGTCTGAGCGAGATTAGAATGGCTCTCCAGCACCTTAAAACGGCAGGGCCCCAGGTGAGGATGGAATTAGAGCAGAGCTTTTGAAAGCGGGTGGAAAACCGGTACTTGAAGTCCTTCAGAAGCTCTTTAATTCCGTCCTCCATGGTGGCACTACTCCGGAGGCGTAGCTCTTGTTCTTCAAGAAAGGCGACAACGCTCTCTTGAAGAACTACAGACCGATTTCCCTTCTGAGCCGCGTCTACGTGCTGTTTTCGAGAGTCATGACTTGACGACTTCCAGCCTCCCGAAGAAGCTGGTTTCTGAAAAGGCTTTAGTACCATGCAATACATACACACCCTTCGGCAAATTGTACAGAAGATAGAAGAGTACAATATGCCACTATGTCTGGCGTATGTGGACTATGAGAAAGCCTTTGATTCCATCGAAATTAGGGCGGTGCTACAGTCCCTTCAGCGGTGCCAAGTAGACTATCGGTATATCGAAGTGCTGAAGTGATTGTACAGTAGGGCTACGATGACTATCCGATAACAGAACCAGAGTACGAAACCTATCCAACTGCAGAGAGGTTTAAGACATGGTGACGTTATATCCCCGAAACTCTTCACCGCTGCATTGGAAGAAGTTTTCAAGCTACTGGACTGGAAGAGATACGGTATTAACATCAATGGCGAGTACTTCACTCACCTTCGATTTTCCGACGATATAGTCCTAATAGCAGAATCGCTGGAGGGCTTAAGCACTATGTTCAATGACCTCAATAGTGTCTCCCAACGGATAGGTCTTAAGATGAACAGAGACAAAATAAAGATCATGTTTAATGTTCATGTCACACCTATGCCGGTAGTTGTTAGGAGCACTAAGCTCGAAGTTGTTGACGAGTATGTATACCTGGGACAAATAGTCCGACTAGGTAAGTCCAACTTCGACCGAGAGGTCAATTGGCGGATTCAACTCGGCTGTGCAGCGTTCGGGACACTACGACACATCTTCTCGTTAGACATACCTCAAAACCATAAAACAAAATTGTACAACCATTGCGTGTTGCTAGTGATGACTTACGGATCTGAGACGTGGTCCTTCACTGCTGGCCGTATGAGGACTCTCAAGGTCGCTCAGCGAGCTATGGAGAGGGCTATTCTCAGAGTTTCTCTGCGTGATAAAACATATAATCTGACTATGTTAACGAAATTAACAATGAGATGAGTCTATGGAACCCAACAACTTTTGACGGAAATCTCGACCTGCTGCTATTTCAGGGGACTCAAATAACGCAGGATGCCTAGTATCACACATAAAATTTGGTGTATTTATAGGAGTTGTGTTAAGAATGATCATCAAGGTCAGCGAAGGATTAGTCAATGGCAGCATGGGAGAAGTTCGGTGGTTAATTAGGTTGGACCGTTACAGTGCATATTAAATTGCAAGGCATTCTCTTCTGGATTCAAAACTTGGATCAAATCTTGAACCAAAAACACTCGTGAAAGGGCAAACTTATGTGACTCTAAGTAGAGTACGTTCTTTAGATGGCGTAGTAGTAACTATTCTAAATCAAAGAAAACTCTTCAAAAATGCATAGCGTAGCGTTGCATAGAATAGCGTTGGCCGCCGGGGAAAATTCTCTACAAATCATTTTGGTGAGTCAAAAATGTTTATTGCAGCGCCCACTGGCGAGTTAACACCATAACACTCCACTTAGAAATATTGCCGATAAATCACAAACCCTTTACAGAAAACCGTTTCTAAATCGGTCAAACCGTTTTAGAGATAAGTTGATAAAGTTTGCACATATACGATTATTGCAGGGCCCTCTGGTGAATGAACACTATAACATTTAAGAACAATTGCCGATGAATTAGAAATCCTTTAAAGAAAACCGTTTCTAAATCGGTCAAACCGTTTTAGAGATAAATTGTTAAATTTGTTTGCACAAATACGATTATTGCAGGGCCATCTGGTGAATGAACACCATAACATTTAAGAACCATTGCCGATGAATCAGAAATCCTTCATAGAAAACCGTTTCTAAATCGGTCTACCGGTTTTTGAGATAAATGAGAAAATTCATTTGCACAAATATGTTTATTGTAGCGCCCCCTGGTGACGTAATATCATACCACCTATATATGAGCCATCGTCAGTGAATCACAAAGATTTTAAAGAAAAACATATATAAATCAAATTAACCGTTTTGGAGATAAAACATTCGTTTGCACAAATATATTAGTTGCAGCGCCCCTGGCGAGTTAACATCATATCACCTACCTAAGAACCACCGCCAATGAATCACAACCATTTTACTATAAACTTTATTCAAATCAGTTAAACCGTTTTGCAGATAAATAGGATCATTCGTTTCACAAACATGTTTATTGCAGCGCCCCCTGGTGAGTTAACACCATAACACCTACCTTAGAACCATCGCCGATGAATCACAAATCCTTTACAGAAACCGTATTTAAATCGGTCGAACCGTTTAGGAGATAAATGGGAACATTCGTTTGCACACAAAAACAAACAAACAACCTCTCACCCTAAACGCATACACCATCTCCGTTCCGTCAGGCCTCTGTCACTCTTGCTACCTGCGTGAAATAATTACCTACAATCGCGAGCTGCCCCAGGGGTAGATCGCAGTCGGGGCTAGCGCGCTCTAGGCAGTTGAATTTTAAAGTTTTTTAGCGCTGTTTACGTAACTATTTTTTGTAAATATTCGTTGAAATACTCGTCGAAATAGTTTTTGTTTAGTGTTTAGTATTTTTAATGGTAGGATAAAATAGTTAAAAAAAGTTTTAATGTAATTTAAGAATAATGTATATTACCTATCTATTAGCGAAAAAATAATTAAGTAATAATTTAACTACAGAAGTAATACCTTAGTACTTTATTACAAAACATAGTTAAAATTTAGTTCACTCCCCAAGTAAGTACCTACTTACATACCTATACACGTCTTTGTAATTAAAATATTTTAAGTTATTATAGCACATAATACAGAAATTAAAACTTTGTTTACAAGATTTTCAACTAAGTAGATTACGATCTTAATATTTCTGTTAGGAATTGTATTTCGGATTTATTTGTTGTTTACGCTATCTACCTATACGAACCAAGCATCGCGATTCCTGACAAATGACCTTGCAAGTTGCATGCGTTGTACATCACAGAACTCACATAGTAGATAATATGGTAGATTATAGTCAGCATAGGTACTTTACCTAAGTAACTGACCATTTCACAATGTATTTTTTTACTCTTTATTAACAGCCCTTAGTAACCACGGAAAGTCCGTTGTGACGTAGTAAGGAGAAAAGATGCAAAGTAATACGGATACTCACACGTAGCGATAAAGTTTTATTTTGATTGCGTGCGCGATTTATCTGATTAATAATACCTATGTAGGCTATTAAAACGTCGGCAAGCAGTCAACATCAAAAGAGTGCAACTTCTGTACTTATTTATTCTGTGGTTCCGTCGCAGGTAAATACAAAGAAAAAACAAAAACATGTGTCACGGCAAATGATTCAATTACCACAAGTGCGGCATAAAATATGAGATAAAATTTTAAGTTTATATTGTATTTTCTGCCGCATATTACTTATTATTGACATATAATGCCAAAATTTTAATATAATAAATCAAAATCATTATTATTTCGAGTAATATTGTTTTGTAATGGCGCCATCTATTTCATTCTATCGGTAATGTCATTTTATGGAACAAAAATTGTTTGACTCTTAAGATGGTACGTATTATAGACGCTAGATGGCCTGAAGTTATAGAATCATGGATTTTACCATGTTTTTATTAAGTCATAACACTTAATACCTAACACTTTCTTGTTAGTCTGTCTGACTGTTTGTTGTTCCGGGTGAAATTTAGTAATTGATTTTAAATTAACTTCCCGATGAGCTGGAAACTTAAAATTTTGAATATATCTCAAATTCGAAAGACAATGCAAGAATATGATAAAAAAAACGGGATATATATATATATATATATATATATATATATATATATATATAAAACTTTAAATTAATTCACTTGTTTAATGAATGGATTGGATGTGATTATTTTATTCAATATGATGGTTAATATTATTCATTTAATAAGTTTGTTAATTTTCTTAACTGTTTATTATAACAGTTATTTATATTAACCATCTTAAAAGCACCACACTAAGAGGAGACCGAGATAATAAATTATACTCTATTAAAAAAAAAACTAGCAGAGCATTACTAATATTTTCCTTCATCATTACTGTTAAGTGAAAATGCATGCGTTAGTACGTTGCGACAGTAGTCGAATGGCGGATTCAAACCCACAACTGCCATAACACCGGTTAATGTCGCTTACTACACCGTATTATCATTCTTTCGTAGGCTAAATCCTATACGATATGCATATGTTTGTCTCTTTTTCACAACGATTCTAAAGAAGTTTTCACATCAAAAAATATTTCAAATATAATTTTATTCAATGATGCACACAGGGCACACATTTTTTCAGTAATGGTATAATATATTGGTTGTATGCTTGTATGACAGTGAAGTTAATAGGTTCGTTAAGAGGACGTAAATAAAACGTTAGCAAATTGAATATTTCTATATTTCTAAAGAAATTTAAAAATGTTGAAAAAGATAATGATTTCTTATATTTACGCGAATACTACACATTGAATAAAATTACTTTTACAGATTCTATCCCGTTTAATTAAATTATTTTTATTAATTTCCGACGTTTCAGATTCTTTGCAGCACCCATGGTTACGGGGGACTGAGGTGATTGACGTCCCGATATCAGAGTTAACCTGGAATACCTTCAGCTTTTTTAATTATTAATTTTGATCCGATACGCAGAATGAACATACTGTGTCTTGAAGTCTTGCAGTGGTATGCTTGGGCTTTGTTTTAATTTTATTAATTACAGAATCCCAAGCAGGTGGTAGTACCCAGCCTCCCTCTCTATTGAAATTAGGATGTTTTTTAATTTCAATAGCCTCACGTATCATCCTTGGCAGGAATCGATGTTCTTTCGCGAGAATTTGTGGTTAATCAAATTTAATATAATGGTGGGGGCGTTCTAGGATATGATCACAAACTGCAGACTTCCCGGAACGTTGGTGCTTCACGTCAACTATGTGTTTTTTTACGCGGTTAAATAAGTAACTGACGAAATTAAAGAGAATTCTATTGAATACTTATTGTTCCAAAATCAAAAATTGTACTTAAAAATTAAATCAAAAATTGTACTTAATTGTAAAATTGTACTACAAAACTTAAAATATCCAAACTGGTGTCGGTTGATTTATCATAATTGTCACTTTTACTGTGTGCATAAAAGTGTGATTAAGACATAATGTCTTCAGTTGAATATGTTGGGTGTCTCTCAGCATAGAAATATTTCACCAACTTGTTTTTGTATCAAGTCCAATGTAAGTATTTGAAGATTAAGTGGACTGTAACATTTTCATATCTAAATGATGGAATAGTTTGAATGGCTAATTACTAGGTAGATTGGGTCCACAATAGTACGTGGGAAACACTGAAATGATCGGGAATAAGAAAAACCACAAGCACGGTATAGCTAAATTGCATTTTATTGTTTATCGAAGTATTCTCCGTTCAACTTACCAATCATTAAAACAGTAATTCCAGTCTGAAGTTGATGTTGACACAATGGCTGATTTGTACGCTTCCACAGCTGCTTCGGGGTCTTCAAACCGTTGACCGCGTAATAAATCTTTCATTCAAGGGAATGTAAAGAAATCGTTTGGGCTCAGGTCAGGACTGCAAGGAGGATGGCTCATCACCTCAACGTTTTCCTGCTTCAATAAATCATTTGTCTTCCGAGCCGAATGAGAGCTCGCATTATCGTGATGTAAGAAGATGCGACGTTTCAGCTTATTTTTTCGGAGTTCGGCTGTCATTTCTGGTAAATAAACCGTGACATACCACTCAGCGATAACCGTTCTGCGTTCCTGTAAAGGAATTGTAGCAACATGCCCCTTTTTCGAGATAAACGTAACGACCATTTTCTTTGACACGCTGCGGGAGCGAACCACTTTCGTTCGTTTGACGAGCGTCTTCGAAGACCCAAACTGCTGTTTGATGTTTTCTTACAGGTCCCTATGAATAAATCCTTGATTCTTCACCTGAGACGATATTATAAACGGCATTTGACTTCCCTCCGTTGAAGCGTTGCAGAGTATTCCGGCACCAATCTACACGACCCGCCTTTTGCTCTTCGGACAAATTGTAGGGACCCAGCGGGAAACTAGCTTTCTTACACACAGCTCATTATGTAATATCGACTAAATTGAAGTCATTCCGATACTGATAACAGCCCAAATCTGCTCGTATGTCACATGACAGTCATCTAATATAATGGTTCGCACAGTAGCGATGTTTTCAGGCGTGACCACTGTTCTTGGTCGACCTGCAGAAGAAACAGTGCAGAGCGATACACGACCGTGTCGGAACTTGGTATACCAGCGGTATATTGTCGTTTGACTCGCTGCTTCAACATCATAAATCGAGACAAGTTCGCTGAGACATTTATCTTGAGATAAGCTGCGACGAAAATTGTGATAAATTATGGCACGGAAACGCTCACGCGTGAGCTCCATATCTGTTAACGACGTGTCAACTTTAAACCAACATAGTTTTTGTTTGTAAACATTTTTTTTATTGTTTGAATGTCATTAAGATTCTACGAGGCCAGTATTCAAATTCTAAAAAAGGTTTTATTGTAACTCAATCCGAAATATTATATTCCCGATCATTTCAAAGTGCCCCTTCGTACAAAAGCTTCTTTTAAGTTTTTATGAGTTTTATTTAAGCAAATACGAAAGCCGTGTGGTACGCTGTAAGATTTCAAAGCACAAGAGTTTTTTTATAGGAGAGAGGGCAAACGAGCATGCGGCTCACCTGATGGTAAGTGACTACCGCCGCCCATAAACAACTGCAACACCAGGGGAATCGCAGATGCGTTGCCGGCCTTTTAAAAAGGAGTAGGCTCTTTTCTTGAAGGTCCCTAAGTCGTATCGGTCCGGAAAAATCGCTGGTGGTAATCGATTCCACAAGGAAGTTGTGCGAGGGAGAAAACTTCTTCTGAATCGCACAGTGGTGGACCACCACACATCTAGATGATATGGATGGTATCGCAAGTGAGTTCGATTTCAGCGAGGGGTAATAAAACTGGTTAGGTCATTTTATTTGCTTATTTTCCACGTACCAAGTGAAGTGGTAAAGAATAACTTGGCGATGAAAGCTTGATGTCTAAGTGGTTTAAAAAAAATCGTGGACATGTGAAACCATTATTTTGCACATGGGTAATTAGCAGCCCTGTGCACAGTCGTAAGACGTATTTAAGCTGCTTCTTTACTATTTTACTTTCAATGAGACTTATAAAACAGTTTCTTATATATCAAGATAGCTTTCATATTTTGAAACATACCTGCCTATTGAGATTTTTGTGGCAGTCCGGCTTTCGTAGCAGACAGGAGTAAATGGACAGGCTCTTGCGAATAAGTACTATGAATATCAAAGACAGCAAATTTTAAACGCATGTTTATTTTATTTTATCTAGGCGTAGAACTGCATTGATAGAATCTTGAAAGTCTCCGGTAGGTAATCTTGAAAGTATCCGGTAATCGAGCTGATCCAAACGTAAATTTCATAGTAAGTAAGGAACCCAATTTCGATCCGCACCGACTCCACTCATACTTTAATTTCAATTTGAATTTGAGCGTCAGTAGCTTAATGGCAGCGCGCGGACCGCGAATTCAAAAGGTCGTGGGTACGAATCCGCCATTCAACTACTGTCGTGAACCACTTCTAACACAAGCATTTTAAGCTTACCAGAAGTGGTTAAAGGGAATTTTAGTAATGTTTAACAGCATTACTAATATTTCTTTTTTAAAAGATGTGAAGTTTCGGTTTGCCACGTTCTCAGTTGTGAAGGCAAATATCGCGAGGAAACCTGCATATTTGAGAAGTTAAAAAATATTTCGGAAATCATTTTTAGGTATACTTATCTGAAGTCGGTCAACCCGCGTTGGAGTCAATTCAATCAACGCTTTTTTGTTCTAAAACTCGCTGCGGCCTGTCTTCAGTAATGGAATGTATGTAGGCTGCTACTTTTTACTTTTAATAGGCCTATCCACTGCTGATCATAGGCTTCTCCCATTGTTTGTTAAATTGGCCGGGTATTTGCAGTAGTAGCCACGCTTCTCAAGTGTGTTGCCAGCCGCAGCTTTTTATTACTCTGCACTGTTATCAGGAAGATGCTGCCATCCATCTCCTGTTTCAGTTTCCCTTCTGTCGCCTCTTACGACACCCACGAGACGAAATGGTGTATTGGTATCTATTTCGCCGCCTCTACATTGCTAATATATTTCTATTTCCGTTTATCATTTCGATTCCCTCTATAGATTACAAAACAAGTTGAATATTAGCCATTCTTGCCACGCTCGGCAGTCGGGTTGCCAACTGCATCTTTTTATTATTTTAAGTTATAATCAGAAAGATGCTTCTGCCTATCTTCTCTATATTTTTACTACCGTTCATGAATATTGTTCCTCTCACATGTTCATCGCGAATAGAACTACATTTATAAAATCTTAACTTTAATTGGAGTAGTATTAATGGTATTTCTAAATTGAAACCAACGCGAGCGAAGCCGAGGGTAAAAAGCTAGTGTACAATAAGTTTGAAGAGCGTTCATCCATTATCAGGGAATTTTAGACGAAATTAGCTACGAGACGTGCTCGCAAACAATGTATCAGTCAGGAGTAACAAGATCAAATTGGTCTTGTTTATTTATGCTTTGTTTGCGGTGTAATAGAAGTATGATAAAAACGTATGTAACAGTTATTTAATGCAACTTATAAACAAATAAAATTAAAACATAAATACTTCTAATTAAGATAATAAATAAATTAAAGGACAAAATGTTTTATAAAATTATACAGTACGTAAAGTTTCACAAAAATAAGTGATATTCATAATGTAAATACTAGGAACAGACACAAGTTTAGCAGTACCAGTTACTCGACTCCACCGAGTCAGTAATTCATTCTTGAGGCGATGTATACGCTTTTACAACAAAATCTCAGAAAACATATAACACACAAAATTTGACCTCCTTAACCCTTTCGCTCTCCCGTGCACTACATATAGGTCATTGCTATTGTCTTACTATTGTGTTTTAAAACCGGACAGTGAACGTGTTAAAGTTCAAAAACCTTATTAAACTAAGTTTGTATAAAAAGAGTTATTATAATGTTAAGGAATTTATGGATGATAATAACCCCTGGGAATGAGGTGATCGTCACCAGGCTATTTCTAATTTGTTTTGTGTTGTTAACTGTGTAACGTACATGATTGTAAGCTGATATTAAAAAAAAGTCCCGCTGGGTTTCCTGCTGGTCCTTGCAAGGTCAGATGTTTTTTTCAAAACCAGTGGTAATTAAACGTAAGAGTAACTTTCAATAAGTATTATTTATAATCTACATTGAATAAAAAAGTTTCTGTTTCTATTAACTTAAGTAAAAAATACTTGCTGAATCGCCGCCGTCTGTTGGTGATGTGCCCAGAAGATGGGCTGAGCTGTATTGCGATACTTATCCGTGGACCAAAAAATCCGCCAGATTTTGGGTCATCAGAGACATTGACAAGGTTTGATTAGATATCCCTGTACAAACGCGTTGCTTCAGGAAGCCACGGCCCCAGCGTTTCTACACCAAACGGCACAAATATGTATCGCTGTCCGAGGGCTGCATATTTGCGCCGCTTGTTAGACTCGGCAACAACAGCAGCCGCACCTGCCTTGTGTGTAGTCGCCGCAAGATGTGATGGTGCTAATTTGACAACACAAGTCGCATCCCATTCTAAGGAGCGCCTATTTTTCCATAGAATAAGCTTCATTCCATCAGGCCTCTTGCCATCGTCCTGCAATATGCCATTTGCGTCTAAAATTGCAGGTATGTTGACACTGGTTAAGGCCTGTCGAATGATGTCATTAATGACTGCATGGCGAGGGATGCGACCAGCGATCCACTGGCACGTGATATATATTAGTCTATTAGTACAGTGAGTAGTAGTAAAAGCAAAAAAAAAACAGGCCAAGTGCGAGTCAAAGTCGAGAACAAATCTGTAGGTATATAAGTTTGAAAATAATTAAAAATATTGTTATTATATGATGTAACAAAAAATTTATGCTTTTCGCAATTTTTCCTTTATATGTGCTATAAAACGTTGCTTCGTACCAAATTTCAAGATCCTGAGTTCACGGGAAGTACCCTGTAGGTTTTGATTCCCTTCAAATGTCGAAAATTTGCGGAATAAACGGCTGTATCTTTTGATTGCGTTGGCTTAGAAGTTTAATTTTTTCACTCTAAGGGACTTGAGTATTTGATATGAATTTCAGCTTGATACCTTTTTTTTTATAGGATAAGTGTGATAAACGAGCACACAGTCCACCTGATGGTAAGTGGTTACTGTGGCCCATAGACGTCTACATCTATCCTCTATTACAAATCAAAATGCAGATGCGTTGTCACCCGTGAGGACTAAGATGGAATGCCTCGTTTCCAGTAAAAAGGGCCTCCAGCCACCTGCACTCACCAAGCGAAACGCAGAGGTAAACCTCTACTTCACGCTGGTATTCTGTGAGGTCGTGGTACCACCCCGGTTCGAGCCGGCCCATCCGTGCGACAGCAAAAGCTGCCGCGTGGCTCTACCACTGTTACCTCCACACGTTCCTGAGAAAGGGTCTTGACAGACAGACATACAGACAGACAGACAGATGGACAACAAAGTGATCCTATAAGGGTTCCGTTTTTTCCTTTTGAGGTACAGAACCCTAAAAATCAAGTGAATTCTAAAAAGGAACCAATTAACAATATTGTAAGATTATAAATAATTATCACAACATGAGAAATGATTATATGACAAGTCAAATGAAAATACGTACCTTTATATTCGTGTTGAATTATTATCTGAACGTATTGCTACTTTCATAATGATCACGCAAATATAGCAGGCAAACGGTTTTCGGTGAAGACCGCTGATCCAATACTAAATTTATAGCTTCGAGATAGTTTGCCTTTGGTTATTATTTGCGTCACGTGTTATAAATTGTATATTGTAATAGTAGCAATAATATTTTTTTTGTAACTTTGTTTTAATTTTGGTCGAAACGTAACTTAACATCAGTATCGTTCATTTATCAGTTTATAAAAGTCTTGATAGATGTAGGCCGATTCTCTGGTTGAATCTCGAGTCATACGGGTATCTTAGTTCACGTAGAACTTTGTTATATCAAAATGAACTTCCTATTTAATACTATTTCTACTGTATTTGGGTTTGAGTTATCAAATAAGTGATGAAATACGTTTTATTTAAAGCGTTATAGACGATAATCAAGCAACTTATAAAAAGATTCTCTACTTCACTACACGTTTTTACATCTCAAGGTATCTCTTGATAAAGGAAACGTGGCAGCGGAGTTAAACATGGCTTTATTAAGCGGCGTAAACAAGAAAATCTTAGAAATGTATAAATATTAATACGTGGTAGAGCCATGCTGCAGCTATATTAGTAGTATAGTTGTAGCACGAATGGGTCGGCTTGACCGGGGAAGGACCACGCTCTCACAGAATACCAAATATAAATAGCAGCTTAACACTGCTGTGTTTCGTATGGTGAGTGTAGAGAACCGGAGACCCTTTTTATTGGAAAAGAGGCATTCTATCTTAGTCCTCACGGGCATCTGCATTTTGATTCGCAAAAGAGGATAAATGTAGATGTCTATGGGCCACAGCAACCACTTACCATCAGGTGAACTGTGTGCTCGTTTGTCACCCATTCCTATAAAAAATATATTTTTTTGTGTTTTTCGTTTCAGCAAATATCAGAGCCTGAAATTATTAAAAGAAGAAAATTAAAAAATAGGTAATATATACATGTGGACCGTAGGGCTTTGATTCCTTTTAAAAGTATGTTCATTTTAGGGATGATAATGCGTTTGTGTACTTTTTTAACATTTATTTACATAATATTGAAATATATACAATATTAAAAACTATAACAAAAATAAATAAATATAAACTTCAATTATCATATAGTCCTACTCCCCGTGGTATCGTGCCAAGTACGCTTATTGCGTTACCTCGCTGCATGACTAGACTTAGGTTTTGAGGCGAGGAAAGAAACAGCCCTCTTATCACCAGTGACGATCTGAAGTACCCCTGAGATTGGAGGCTGCCAAAGTGTCTACTTAAGTAACATCACACACTGGGGCTTTACCTATCTCCAAAAGGACCAATGTCATACCGTTGGGTCTCTTGCCATCGTCCCTAAATATTTCACAAGTCTCTAAAACCGTCTCTAAAATAGTTCTTCGGTTGACATCCTACAAAGAATGAGAAAAACCTACATGCACTTTTCTTACATAAAAGTCCGTGGCGCTCAAACTCGTCGACGCTCCTTGTCTGATTCCTACGGTCTTGTGCAAGCTTTCTCTATCTGGTAATGTGCCAAGATTACTTGATGGTAAAGCTTGTAACCAATGACTAGATTCCTTAGTTAAAACAAGTAAATGGTGAGGCTGACCTTGGTCACTATGGAAATTTTGAAACAAATCTTTCAATGGAACATTTTCGCCGGGACATAGCCTTTGCCTCCACAATAAAGCACAGGTCTACTTTATTATTTAAAATTATGTTACATAAGTCACTGACACTGCACAGAAGCAGGGAACTTGGGATTTCTTACACCAATACCACCAAATTTTATAACTAGAGTAGTTTGAGACTAGGCTGTTACGAGTATATTTAAAGTTAAATTTAGATTTTTTTCAAAAGCTATTTTAAGATTATTATGAATACCTTTTGAAATATCCGAACATTTCCAGACTGAACTCGAGCGGAGTAAGTATGTAAATCTAGGTACAAGAAGACAATATTTTAAAATAATGAGAGAAATGTACTGGCTTAAGATATATTAAAGGTTAGAATTGTTATCTTTAATATTAATTATGAGAATCAGTGTAAATATTACAAAACTACAAAAGGAATTTAATTGCGATAATACGTCGAATATGTTCAGTACAAAAACAACTGTTTTTCAAATCATTGGTATTCATTTCATACGAAAATGTTACTAATAATGATGTTATTGTTAGCTTTATTCTATTTTTGTTGCTACCACTTATGCGATTCCAAAGATTGCCATTGGTATAAGCAATAAAGATCCTCAGTATTAGGTATTTACCGGTGTGAGTTCAGCGGATGGTGTCGAACTAGTTGATAATGAAAAAGTAATATTAAAAGATCACTTGCAAAACTTATTCAATGACAAGGAATATGAAAAAAAGTATCTGAATTACGATAAAAAGAGAGAAAATTAAATTAAACATTCTAACAAAAATAGATGCATAAAGAGAAAAAGTTTTACTGACGAGCATTTAATAATTGACGACGATGAAGCTCCACGATTAAAACGACAAGTAATACTAGAAGAGAACCTGCTAATTGAATTTCGGATAGTCTCAAAGGAGACTAGTTATCTGTGGAGGACAGAATAATAGTGCACGAGTGTGTGCGTAAGCACACGGTTTTACATGCTTTCCAATGCGCGGCGCGTTCCAACTTTTTGACTTTATGTTGCTACTGAGAAATAATTGACCGAAAAACTCGGTAACTGATTTTGGACTCACCTGGGATCACATGATCAGCAGTCACTTATAACCAATGCTCAAAGAAAAAAAATAAGCATGAAGAATAAGATCTTTAAAAGAATTTTGAAATTAGAGATGCAGACAATAAATAACCTAAAACAAAAATAAATATTTTCAAAACATTTCTACAAAGTTTTTTGTGCAATTTATTTAAGTACATAATATGATAATAATGTACAATATTTATTAAGTATAACGATATGTATGACGTTATTATTATTATTATTATTATGGGGTATCTATAAAGTTTTCTCATCTGGTTGGGCAATATAAATATATAATTGTAAATAAACATGGTAAACGTACATAAATTATTATTATTATTATGTATGACGACGTAAAAGAATCCACTACCGTGAGGTGTTGGTGTTGTTGTAAAGGGTGAAAGAGGGAAACTAAATCAGAAGATGTACAGCACTGTCTTCCTGATCTATAGTTCTATACTATACTAATATAATAAAGCGGAAGAGTTTTTTATATTATAGCCAGATTTATGAAGAATAGTATAAGTTATCTATAGCATTAGGCTATACCTTACAACTAGCCTTAAATATTGATTTTTGTTAAGTAAGTTAGAGGAAAAAGCACTCGGACTGCTTTATCCGCGTGCGCTGGCGTAATGGTTAATGATACGTGAATACAATGTTCTACGAAAGTATAGACTTTTACTCCATATAAAAAAAAAGTCGCGGCACTATATGCCTATCTCCAGCCACAATAAGGTATTGTGTGACAAAAAATATTGAATATTAGAAAAGAAAGAGATTTATGAGCGTTACTATGTGGCATGGTATATTACCTTTATTACTATATTACCTTACAAATAAAAGTTACTACATCACCAAGAAAATTTTATGGAGAAAATCTTCGCGCCTTATAGCATGTTATTTGGACGCGTAGTTGGAGGGATAAGGAAAAATTTAAATAATTCAACATTGTTCAGCGGGCAAACGACGCATAAGCTTAGCCAATCAATGAAAACCGAGAAAAACCAGCAGTGAACGCCAGTGTGCACATTTACCATGTGCTCGACGATGAAGGAAAACATCGTGAGGAAATCTGCGTGTCTGACAAATAGAAAAAAAAATTTCGAAGACATGTGAACTCCGCCAAAACGCATTGGAGTAGCGCGGCGGGCACTTCCCTAAAATCCTCTCAGAAAAGAGAGACACTTGTGCCCAGCAGTGGGACGTATTAAGTAAGGTCTAAACGTTTCTGATCTACCCACATTAGATTAATCAAAGATATAAAACTTTCATATCATTAAATTACTGGACTTTTCTTTACCTAACCACAAAAAATTATAAAATCACTTCATTTTGTTACAGTAATATAGCCTAATAAAGTCAGACTGTCGAATAAAAGTTTCGAAATGCATGAAATCGAGTATCAAGCCAGGATACAATTTTTGATAAAAGACGGAAAGATACTGGCGGAAATCAAGCAATACTTGTATGCTGTGTACGGGCATTCTTGCCCTTCGTACTCCACCGTAAAAGAATGGGCGAAACCATTCCGTTTGGGAAGAGAATCAGTTGATGATAAATCGCACCCAGGACAACAATCGTAGGCCATTACGGATGAAAACACTAAATTTGTGAAGTAGTCAGTAAGAGAAGACAGCTAAGGACTAAAGAATGAGCAGTTATGACGGGACTTTCAAAAAGAACAGTGCTTAGAATCCTATATGAACATTTGGGTATGAATAAGGTCATTGCTAGGTGGCTACCAAAACTTCTTTCCGCTATTCAAAAACAAAAACGAGTGAAGTGTTGTACTCAGTTTCTATCCCCTTGTGAAGGCCGACAAAAAGAAGTTTTGGATTAGTTACGGGTGATAAAACTATGGCTCTTTGTCATGATTTTCTGTCAAAAAATAATCGATGGAGTGGCGTTGTCTGAGCTAAACGCGGCTCAAAAAAGCAGAGGTAACTCAATCTTAGAAAAATATTATGGTTACAATCTTTACGGATTCCAAAGGAATTTTACTGGTGGTTTTTAAAGAACGAAACATAACAATAACAGACAATTACAATGCTTCCTTGCTTCATTAATTGCGAGATGCTGTTGAACCATCGAGATAAATTGTCGCGAGGAGGTTTGTTGGTTCATGACAATGCTCCGGTCCACACATCGGGTGTTTCTAAGATTGCTATTAAGGAATGCAGTTTCACTGAGCTCGATCATCCACCATATAATTACAATTAAATACGAATTAAATTAAATACTAATGTAATTTTAAATGGAGAAAATTGAATCTTGTAGATAACACCATTTTTCTTAGAATCAAAACTAGCAAGCAGACTTAGTTCTGCAGCATATGCTGTAAAAAAGATTAGAAATCTTACCAGTGTTTAACAACTAGACTAATTTACTTTAGCTATTTCCACAGCATAATGTCGTATGGTATTTTGCTACACGCAGCTGACACTGAAATTATATTTATTTTACAAAAGAGGGCCATTAGAGCAATTTATGATTTGTCTGCTCTTTAATTTGGGTAATCGTAGACATCAATGAATTTAGATTAGCATCTTGTTGTTGTTTAATTTGTTTTAACGATTCCTGAATCTCTTTCATAAAATCATTCAGATCATTATGTTGACGCCGCCTTTTTAAACGGTTTGTAATGTTTGACGCCAGTTCCTCGTCAGTCTCGCGTACAGACATAATGTCTGGCGTTGAGTCATAAGTGGAGTGCCGAGGCGATCTACTTAGCGGCATTGTACTAGGAGATATGGAGTGGCGACGATTCTCGTAGTACTCACCGGTAACGCAGAGGACAGGCAGTGCACGTTGTAGTGTTATGGTACTTATATCATTGGAAAATGTAGTGTTGTGGTACTTACATATCATTTTACACTATTTTAAGTTTATTTTTCCATTCTGTTTTTGATTTTCTGCATTCATATTTTGCATCACCTTTATTTCCATAGGATCCTGTAACGTTTTTACACAATAACAAATCATTTTCACTTCGTATTTTCACGCTATCAGCACTTTTTAAATCGCTGTCAATGGAGTCTTACCTTTTTCGATCTTTTATTTAGTTCTCCGTAACTCTGCAATTTCGGGTTTCGTGCGCGCTGTTGCGCTATTTTTTTCCTATATAAATAATATCTCATTTCTTACATAAAACTTGCCGTTTCTAAATAACAAGCCTAAAACCAAAAATTTACATATTTGACAATCGTTATTTATTTGGTTGTCATGGCAATTTTTATTCAAATTCGTTACCGGTCTGATGTTTTATTTCAATAAATGACACATAAATACTCTTTTGCTCTGGGTCATTTACAAAAAATTTCCTTTTAATTTAAATAATTTCCCGTTCTCTCTAAAAAGGTATAAAAGCCGAACCATCGGTGAAAACAGGGAGTCTCGCTTCAGTTTTCAAACGAGAAGCATCTACTAAAGGCCTTATCCCGGGGCCGCACTGCCCCGGGATCCTGCAGGCCAGGCGCTGCTGACGTTGAGAAGATCCTGCAAGCCTCCGGGATCATGCAAACGTCTATCTACACCTGAAGTCGTCGGCGTAGTCTACTTCAAGCGCGGGGCCGCAATACTCCGGGATCCTACAAGCCTTTACTTTTATCTGGAGTCGTCACCTGCGTCTCCACCTGCTAGTGCCCGTGCTAGCTTTGGGCGCTGCGACTGTTTGCTCCAGGCGCTGAGAGCACCTACTCCAGGCGTTACGTGTGCCTAGACCAGGCGCTGCGTGCCACCACCGCCAAGAAACTCCAAGCTCAGCGTGTGCCTACTCCTACTCCAAGCGCAGCGTGTGCCACTTTGACCTTCAGGCTCCACTACCATATTCTCCTATCTTTTATTTTCTATCTAATTGTAATTTCACGTCACCCATCACCATCATCATATTTCATTTTTTGATATAAAATTGTAAATATCTTTTTAAAATTTTAAATATATTATTTTCTTGTTCTATTTTTGTTGTTTTGTTGTTCTTAGGTTAGGTTCTTTTTTTTTAATTGTCGCTTCACGACAACGTGCAGTGTATTAGTCGAGCGATGTTTAGTCTCTCGGTGCGGGCAGTAAGCGGCGATGGGTCGTGACAGTACAGCAGATATCAAAGAACCAGGTGCTAACGGTCGGTTTAAGTTTTTCACTGTTAATGCACTCCTAATTTTTTGGATTTAATTATTTTTCTCAAAATTCACTTTAAATAATTTAATTGAAAACTATGAGAGATTTGGTACATAACGCATCTGTACTCCTCAGAGGTCCGGGGGGAAGGGGATGTGCTTCAGTATTTTCGAAAATCGTAACCATTATTGTGTCCTGCTTGGCTGCATGTGCACCTATCAAATTGAGTAAATGATTATCGCAATCGGCAAATATCGCCTTGTTATTCTTTTCGCTTATTCTTTGGCGAGCGTTTCCTAAAATGGTGAACAACGTCAAAAAAATTATAAGGTGGTACAAATTATATAATATAAGTCGCTTTTAAAATATTTTATAACCCAAAAATCAGAATTTTGCAGTATTGTATACTACTCGAAAATTTTTCAAATAATTGATTGTGTAGCCATGCCAGATCTATGATTTCAGTTACTATTTATTAGTATCGAGTGTGTGAAAAATATTGATTTGACTTCTATATTTTCGTTGCACCTACAATAATATAAAATATAAATAATAAAACATAAATATAAATATATAATATAAATGTAATATATAATAAAATAAATAAGACTTACTCTGGTTTCTATTTATTATAACATTTCCTTTAACTATTAAACTAGAAATATAATCTTCATACAGGAAACAAGACTTGAGTCAGTTTTTTTGGATTGAAGTACCTTATCGGACGGTACGAATTTGGCGGATCGGGGCTAGGCGAGAAAAAGTGTCAGATTTTTCCCATCACGATCCCTTATGACGTAGTGTAGACGGCCTTGGTAGCTTTATAGAAGCGAGATGGAATACTATCCATCTCCCTCGCACTTTTTCTTATCTTGCCATGGAAAACATATTATTTTAAATGACGTTTCATTTTAATAGACGCTAGTAATTCATTTATTTGTATTAGTTAATCAATAATTTAATATGTTTATCAATAATAATATACTGCGAAAGGACCTTCGATCCAACGGAGTGTTCCATGACACTCACGCATGGTTTTTTATAAAATAAGGGTGACAAACGAGGAAATAGTCTAGCTGATGGCAAGTGGATGCTGTGACCCAAATAATCTACATGTATCCTCGATTAAGACTAAGATATCCCTAAGGACTAAGATGGAATGGTTTCCAGTAAAAATGGTCTTGTCATAGAAATTTTCCGTAAAAGCATACAACATTTTTAATATTGCGAATTTAACTAAATATCCAAGTGGCTAAATGTATTAAGTCAATTTAATTACGAATTCAATTTACAAAATAAAGATTTAAAAAAAATATTCCTTCGTTTTTGGTGGTTTTGCCAAGTTTGCGCCTTGTTGTCAAGGGGGCTAAACACTACGAACAAGTGGACTGCTTTCGCGCGTTACTGTAATTAGTAAAATTCGAAATAAATAAATAAATTCGAATTAGGAAAATTAGTTCATCCGAGAAGCGCAGGAATCCCGGACGGGATCACTTGATATGAATTGGTTCTCTTATTGTGGTATATTTTGAATCTTAAAGAACAATGGCAGACTTTCATAGATAAAGTTAGTTGAGAAGGAATGGTAGCGTCTATATATCAAAAATATCTTAAAATGTTAAGTGTCAGTCTCTTAATTACTTAGTCAAAGAATTTTGTCCTGAGAAGGCGTCAAAAACAGATATTTAGATTTGAACCTTTTTAGGTTGTCTTATGTCACTTGTATGGAGTGTAGAGTACAAGGAGAACCATCTTATAAGGGGCGAAAGTTGAAAAAGTGTCCTACTATTTACTGAAAATAGAGGTTCCAAAACCTACCACAATAGCGCTGGCGTCTGAAAAACTACGATATGAAGATAACTGTTGTGAACGGAGTGAAGTCAGCTGAATTCAAATATTTTAAACAAATTCATGATTAGAGTAGTTAGTAAAATGCCAGTATACAAAATCTCAACTATTTACGTAGTACAAACCCAAGCAGATTGGTCGGTCCTTGTTTATTTCGCCATCTTTTTCTAATTACTTTTGGCGCTTTTTTTTAAATTTATCCTATGCTACCGCAGTGCCACCCTTATTGGACACGTTTTTAGGGACACTTTTCATATATAGAGATGGTCTTCCTTCTCTCTTCACTCCATAGTCACTCGGAAAAAGTCATGCGTCTTGTGGTTGTTTGATGTTAGCTTAATACATTCTCAACATGATGTACCTACCTACATAATTGAGAGTTTTTAGATTAGTGTATCTCTATTCTATATTTGCATTATATTATATTTACTATAAACGTATATTTCTGGCATGGCTCCAGGGCCTTTGTGTCATACAGTGACATGCTCAGTAGGGCTAGAACCCAGAGCCGTAAAGCCAGTAAAAAAACAACAGTGACATTTTTTTTAGGCTAGTGTTGACATAACATTAAATGGAATTGTTACTAGTATTAATGATTATAATTATTATAATTCTGTAAATACATAGTCGTTACGCTCGCGAATCATATTTTGTTGCAAATTGCAAAAAACTTAAGAAAATTTGAATTTCGCGGGCCACCCTGGAGCTTTCATCTTAAGTCATTTGATATTCCCAGAAATGTTTGTTATTTGCTGTGGCTTTAATTAAAATACATTTTTATTTGAAAAATCATAGAAAAATAATAAAACTCATTTTATATGTAACTTATTTCTAGACGCAATAATTTTTGTCAACTATTTTTCTGCCATTGTTCTTTAATAATTGGTGATTTTGGGCGCCGCCTTTTAATAGGCGTCCGGGGCATGTATTTGTCCCACCCAAGCTACACCTATGGTACATGTAATTCTAATATGTTTTTTTGTTGTGTAATTTAGCTGTATAAGAGTTATGTTTATAATTTTTAAGACGTTTTATGGGTGATTGTGATCATTAACACACACACACACACACACACACACACACAAATATATATATATATATATACCGGCTGTCGGTGAAACGCTCCCGAAAACGAAGACAGGCGATAGTACTAATGATATCGTTGATGATGGGTCAAAAAAAAACGATCCCGAGGAAAAAAATCATCTTATATTAGTTTTATTCACGCTCCATCATATTAGTACAGCTAAATGAAAGGATAATTTCAATACTCAATACTCAATAACTTTATTGCATTCCATATGTTACAAAAGGTTTTACATAGTTTTATGGTATCTCTATGGGCCCTGATGGGCACAGCAGTATTATGAAGGAGGAACATTTATTATTATACGTAATTATTGCTATTTTTAAATAATTATTTAATATTTTACTATATTATATTATTTAAGCATACACACATTGAATTTTAAATACGGTTATTATAGTTGTTATAATTTATTAATGAAGTGATAATGACATTTAGGGTATTATCATAATTAGTATGATTAGCACAGTAGAAATAAAAAAATCATGAAAATACTTAAACATAAAACTTAAAATAAAATCAGCTGACAATAGGGTCACTATTCTCGCGGATGCCGAACTCTTATCTAGCTCAGTGCGAAACAATGCCTACTTATTCTACCCTTCTCTTTCACACACGCGCTTCCGCTGCTCGGCCGTCTCGTGTCGCCTCGCGCTGTGGAATTTACACATGTCAGCTTTGCCAACATGTGGGAAATTTCCAAAATTGCGGGGAATATAAAGTTGGTTTTGGATTTTATGGGGATTGGTACTATGCGGGGAAAATACGTAGATTTTGAAAATCGATAGCCAGGGACAACTCAGAACCAATTTAAAAAAATCTAAATACTTATCTTAACATTTTGTTAGATTAGTTACGAATGTCGAATGACTCCATTTTTTAATTGTCTTCATTTCACCACATTTAGTTTTCGGATTTATTTCGGCAACTTTTGTGATCATTTAATGCTTTTAATTTCTTTAGTTTTTAATTTTAAAGAAAAAAAATGTTACTTAAAAAGTAAATCTTATAAAATTACCTGAAAACTGTTTCATTACTAAAAATAAAATTCAGGGGAATTTGTGGGGAATCCGTTGAAGTTTTGTCCTTAAATTGGGAAAATTGACATGAACTTTCGGGGAATTTGACAAATTGGTGTTGGCAACGCTGCAATGTTGCACCGAAATTTACCTACTAAGATTTATTTGCAAGCGACTTAAGAATTAGAGGCGGCAATTACTATAAAACTTGCAAGTAACTTTTAATAATTATGACGTACCTCTTTTTAAATTCAAAGTATTGGTTGGATTAAATACGGAAAGTCAAATAAAATAAAGTAAAAGTTTTATTTTTCACATTATGTCTAATAGATTAATTAACTGATTTTAACTATTAAATTATTCAGTACCATTTCATTTCTATTTTCTTATACAAAATCAAAGATAACGATGATATAGTGTATATAATTGTGTAAGTGAATACTGAGTACCCAATTAGGTACATTTATTAACTTCAATATAATTTTTGTAGTACAGAACTGCTTGTTGCGTCAGGGTACAACTGATTGTGTAATTATATTAAAAATTACAACCATAACTTCTAAATTCCGTAAGAAGAATAGTCGTAGGGATAACTAAACTTATAAATAAAATAAACGTAGGCAATATCGTAACGGTTTAACGGTTTGTGGAAATGATCAAAGTACTTACCGCAAGGACGTTACGACGCACAAGGCATTTGTTTTGAGGGGATTGATTATTAATTTTAGTTTTTGAGACAGTTCCGTGTTGACTATGGCGTGCGCGTAAGCGACAGTGTAATCGTTGTGTTTATTAAATTCTTGTTGTTATTACTTGTTGTTATTATACTTTTTTATAGGAGAGGGAGCAAACGAGCATGCGGTTCACCTGATGGTAAGTGCTTACCGCCGCCTATGAACAACTGCAACACCAAGTGAACCAGCAGATGCATTGCCAGCCTTTTAAAAAGGAGTAGGCTCTTTTCTTGAAGGTCCCTAAGTCGTATAGGTTCTTATGTTTTGTGATTCTTATTTTGTTTTAATAATGTCTAACGAATAGGAACGTTTATAGTGCTCGTGAATACGGCAACATGTTAATGTGCCTTGGAGAATCTCATAAGGCCACGGAGCATTTAGATCGGTAAGCTGTTTCATACCAATTTTTTTTTAAATAACTTAGTACTGAACTCATCTGAATAAGTACATAAATGAATACATCAGAATAATAAACATACCTACACGATGGATAAAAACGCATGACTCTAAATTTGTTAACATTTCAATTAAGTAATTTTTTTCATTAGCGGGGAATCGAACCAGGTATATGGTTTATTTAACCTGTGAATTCGAATTAAAGTGGCTAGGTGGAGACAAGCACAGTGGCAAAATAGTAGGTTAAGTAGATAAGTTATGTATTTCGACAAGTGTTGGAAATTATTAGGTAATGTGGTACTTTCGCTAGCTGCGGGACGCGCGAATTTGGCGTCCGCGAGTTCTTTGACCCCTAGTCAGCTGATTGTAATTTTTTTATCTAAAAAACGTTACCCCCATACTAGGATTTTCTCCTGTATCGTGGAGGCAGTTTACAAACATATATTGCACAAGGACAAACATCCAGACCCGGAACAATTATTTGTAGGCCGTACAAATACTTGTTCCGTGCGGGATTCGAACCCGCGACCCCAAGCGTTGCAACTCATTACTAAGCCACTACGCCACGGAGCCGTCAAATCCACTGCTGGTTTTATGTTTAAGTATTTTCATACATTTTTTACGAAATTATCGTTTCATTTAGCTGTACTAACATGATGGAGCGTGAATAAAGCTAATAAAACGTTGTGAATAGATGATTTTTTTTCTCGGAATCGTTTTTTTCTGACCTATCATCAAAGGTATCGTTAGTACTATCGTCTGTCTTCGTTTTCGAGAGCGTTTTACTAACACCCAGTATATCAATATGTTTTCCCAAGAACCTTCTTAAGTCTAGCTTATCGCAGTGCCAATTGTGTGTGTACTCTACAATTTGTTGATCTCAGTTCACAACAAATGATGCCTGTACGTCTTTAGAATAGGTCAGCTCGACCGGGGAATGTGTACGTCTTTTCTATTTATTTGGCACCGATTTTATAATCAGACACAACTATGACGTCTATAAGATATATTTTTTGAGCTTTGTCTATATAAATTAAGTCAGGTCTGTTATGAATGACTTTTCTATATGTATCTATGTATGGGAAATTAAAGTTGCTATGCCGCGTAACGTAATAAGATTTCGCGAACTATTCGCATCGTGGTATTATATGCTGTACCGTTACATCCCTAGTAATACATAGTCGACATTTTCCGGAAGTTAGTATTTTTCTTGGTATTTTTAAAAATATCTCTTTCATACTGTTTTGTAATAATAGCTTAGTCTTGCATTGCGAATAAAGATACTTCAAGGAATGTAAATAAACTTTGTTTTTTTAGCCATTCTGATGATCGCAAACTGGTTGGTCTGTGTAAACATTATTTTGCGTAAGATACAAATAATGTCAAATATTTTGCAATTCCGCCATAATAGGTTATTTCTCTCTTTTCCGATCATGCTGTTCTATTTCTTTTATTAAGTAATCGTTCTTTTTATACAAATATTGTTAATATTTTATAATTTGTGACTGATTCATATACAAAACATTCATTAAACCTCTTCCACCTTCATCGTTTCATCATTATCATCACTACAGACTTTCACAAGTCCACTGCTGAACATATACCTCCCCTAAGAAATGCCTCAAAGCACGGTCCTGAGCCAACTGCATCCACCGACTTCCTGCGTGTATTACCAGGTCGTCACTCAATCTAGTGGGGGGACGACCACTAGATGGAGTGACAACTTCAGCTTACTAATCCGTTGGGCTATGTCGGTCATTCTGGTTCTACTGCGGATATCCTCATTTTTAAGTTTATCACGCAGATAAACCCCGAGCTCTCTCCGTAGCTCGCTGAGCAATCTTGCGCTTCTTCATAGTGCCAGCAGTGAAACGTCTCAGTTTCTCTAAGTCATCACTAGCAAGACGTACTGGTTGTACAGTCTCGTTTTCAAGTTTTGAGGTATACTTGATGAGAAGATGTGTGTAACCTCTCGGTCGAATTTGGACTTACCTAGTCGGTCTATTTGTCCGAGGTAAACATACACGTCAACAACTTCGAGCTTAGTGCCCAACAACTACTGGCATAGGTGTAACATGGACGTTATACATGATCTTTGTTTTGTCGATGTTCGTCTTAAGACCTATCCGTTGGGACGTACTATTAAGGTCATTGAGTATAGTGCTTATGTCCCACAGCGATTCTGCCAGAAGTACTATATCGTCGGCAAATCGAAGGTGCGTGATGTACTCGTTATTAGACCTTTGCCATTTTTAAGGTGCTGGAGAGCCATTCTAATATCGCTCAGACTGACGTCCGGGATATTGTCGGAATAGTGTCGGATAAGACTTGCTCTTGGATCGTTACTCACACTTGTGTGTGGCTCCAGAGATGATGTGTACAGCTGCCCATAGAACTTCTCAATCTCACTCAAAATCTCAGGTGTTCCGGAAACGACGTTGCCACACTTGGTCTTCAACTTCAACAGCTGGCTCTTTGTGGCAGACAGATCTCTGGCAAAGACTTTGGAGTCCTGGTTCCGCTCGACCGCTTCTTCAATACGAGCTGTATTGAAATTACCTAAGTCCCGCCGCATGCATTTGTAAATCTCTCTGTTCAGTTGCCTGTACGCTGTCAAATCTGCTGAAGACTGCAGCTACATTTCCCATGGAAAGAGTTCAACAGAAAGAGTCCCTCTTTCCCCGTGAAGTCGGCCAGCTGCTGGCCCCTTGGGTTCCGTTGGCATATTCCGAATTTCCCTACTTTCAGCTCACCGTTCTCTCTTGTGCCTAGTTTTACATTGAAGTCTCCCATTAACACCGTATAGTGGGTTTTGGAAGAATGCATGGCATTTCCTCCACCTCCTCATCAGGATGTGCCGAGGTTGGTGCGTAAACCTGTATGACCTTCAGCGAATATCGTTTGTTGATTCCGAGTATTACAATACAATAACTTTATTTCAGGCATCAAGGACTTAAAAATTAAGAACATTGGCCCATAGCAATATATACCTTAACCTAAAAATATATATAAAATATAAACATAACTTAACACTATTTAGGGAACTTTTTTCTTTGGCGCGTCCCTGTATCGGCGAAACACTACCCCAGAGGGCCAGAAATCGGGAGCGAGGAATGTGTCTTTATGTTTTGCAGGAACCTGGAGTACGTAGGATTTGAAGTTCGTTGACCTATTAGACTCCAGACGCTGCAAATGTAAAGAGATCGGTTCCTCAATGCGGCATCGGCTTCGTTCTTCCACGAAACGCAGGACGTCTTCTCCCGACGTACTTTTGTCCAAACGGGAGATGTAGAGTTGTATGGTTGGCTCCACTGCACGCAGAGTTGTACTCGCGTTTATCTTGGCGGTCCCACGCTGGTTACAGACGGGTCGCGACCGACGTCTCTTCTCAACAAGAGTAAACCCGTCCTTATCAATCTTGTCTTGGGTCACCACTGGAACTGATTTTATTTCCACATTCTTCCGCTTTCGACCACAAGAGGGTGCCGGTTGTAAAGATTTTCGGGCAACATCCGCAAACGTCTTCCCTTGTTTTGAGGTTGGCTTCGGCGGAGGAGTACCAATGGCTTCAGTCAAGGGTTGAGGTGGTGATGCAATGACGACCGAGGTTGCCCTATCAACCCGCTGACAGACGGTATCGCGTGACGGAGTCGCAATCATGGGTGAAATATGACTACTATTACGGTTACCGCGTGTCGTATTTACATTCTGCGACGGCGGTGAATTTGCAGATGTTGCAATTATGTTGCGCAATATATTTACTTCGTTCCTCAGCTCTGTTGCGGCTCGTTCCGATTCCTCAAATTTGGAACGGATGTCGGTAACATCGGCTCTCAACGTGGTGATGTCTTTCAACAATCTAGTGACGTCTACGTGATCGAACGTCACGGGAGGCAGCTTGTTGAGATCACGCGCGGCGAAAGTTGGAATGTCATCAGGGTCGGTCTCATTGAACAGCCTGAAGATGTCTTGCAGGTCTTTCTTACCGCGTCCATCCCTGTGACGTGTGATAAGACGGATTTGGGTCACGGCTGAATCTGCTAACACCTTCTTCGCTTGGATGATCTCGTCCTCAGTGAAGCTTGTCATCAGTATCTGCTCCAGAGACACCTGGTCCATGATGTCCAATTTTTGTTGAACAAAGGCCAGGAACTCGTGGATTACGACGGTTTCGGAGCGTTTAGTTTGACACGCCATTTCGAATTATTTTTGCGCAGTAGGTATGCTTACGCTACAAAAATACTGTAGGTTCGGCATTAGAGCCCTCACGTCATTATGAAGCGACTGCACTAACCGGTAGTAAAATTGCGACTCCAAATAGACTATTGTCTAACTGTCTACGATTAATAACTTCAAAACTTTTTAATCTACCTGCTATTGCCTATACTCTTTGCTTCAAAATCTCTTAATGTAATTTATGCTCTTCTTTGTTAAAATGTTGTATTTATTGTATACTAGCTTGTGCCCGCGACTTCGTACGCGGATCCTGTTGCTTATGCCAGCGACAACGGGGTCGTCAAGATCGAAGATCTGAAACGTCTGATGTTGAATTATAAGAGCTCGGGGTCGGGAAAACAACGTGATTCGCGAGACGATTAGAGACGTTCTAGATCTTTCATTTTTGTAAGTCAACAGGAAATGCCCATCAGACTAAACAACTTTTGCTAAGACGTCATTCCTATATATGTAATAGTGTCGCTGGGCTTTGGATGGAGTGTAATTCCTTCTGTGTTATTAAGTTAATATATTGGTAATATTGTTTAGATCACGTTCACATGAGGCTTAAGTACTTATAGAACAAAAATACTTCAGCGCAAAGCTTCCGGGTAAACTATGTTGAAAGTTAACCCGTCCGGCACGTGAACATAAAGATTTCTAGAACTGCTAACCCGGGAAATAGCGACGTACAACTGACCATGCGAGAAACAACTGACACCGAGATCTACTCCAGCAACACGAAAAATCTGCCCTTGAGTCTTATTAATTGTCATTGCATAACACAATGATACTGGGAATTGCGTTCTTTTAAATTGGAATGGAAAATTATTTGGTATTATGGGAATTCTGGGCATAAAGACGGTTTCTCCTGCACCGCAACCTGTTAAAATTTGAGCCTCGATTATATTTTGTTGCAACTGGGTTACTTTTAGCCAAGTTCCATTGCAAAGTTGTGGTGGTCTTAAATTTCGGAGCAGAATAATCGGAATGCCAATTTTTAAACAAATTTCATGAGAAGGAAGTCCGGGCACATTTAAAGAATTTAAAAATTCTATCGGGTAATTAGTGGCTTCTTGTTCAACGAACATTCTATTTATTGAACTATAACTTTGCTTTCCGCCTGTATATTCGACAGTATTTTGTTAGTAATCTCAGATGCCTGGTCATTGCGAGTAGTTAAAATGGATCTTTCGCATAGCCAAAAATTGTACCTATTTAATATAATTGTTACGTCACAGTAAACCGACGATATAAGATGTGGTTGGGATTGCACTATACAACATAACTCAGGCGTCAGAATAAGTTTTCCTTGGTGTAGTTGTGGATAGGTACCTTCCCCAATCTTTAATAATTTATCAGAAAATTGACGATCATCCGGGTTATCTCCAGTTCTCACTCGCATGTTTATAGTCAAATGTACGACGTTCGCGATCAGCTGTGAGACGTAATCCCCTCACAGTGTAGGTTTCGGGCTCGCGAGATAATGTATGCCGTTCGCGGTCAGCTGTGAGCCGCAATTCTCGTTGTGAAGCAGTTTCAGCTTCTCGGGATAACACATGTTGTTCTCGGTCAATGGTAAGCCTTAACTCTCGTTGAGAAGAACTCTGAGATGCCCGTGATGTAGCTCGTCTCGCTCTGTCAGCTGCTAATCGCTCTCTCTCTGATGAGCTTTCATTGGCTCGAGAAATTGAGGCACTAACTCTCATAGAGTTTAACCGATGTGCTCTTTCCTCTGCCGATTCTTGAGAACGCACATTTCTCATTCTCTTAGCTTCTCTCGAATTTCGAGATAAAGATAATCGTTTTTTAGGTGGCATTGTGTATTTTATTTTTAATCGACGGCATTCAGTTACCTAACAAAATAATTTACGGTAGAGGTCCTAACTATAGCTACCATACACTTAAAAAAATCGAAGTGCCTACTTAAATAATAAAACAGATCCTAAATAAATCCTTAAATCCAAAATTAAATTCTTAAAAATATATAAGTAGGTACATAAACTACGTCTAATAGAATGAAATAACCTATTTGATACCTAGGTACCTATTTAAAACTACAGCTAAATAAAAAAAGTTTAATTTATAACTATGCTAATACTAAGAAATATTTAAACACTACCAAAATAACTAATACCTATTTTATAAAATAACAACCAAAGAAATCTAAAAATAAATTATTAAACGTAAGAGTAGACTAAAAGCCGCGCCGATAAGCACGGTTTGTTAAAATCAATTATTGTCTGTCAATAAGGTCGAACACTCTGAACGTCTCTTCGCATCAACAGTCAAATATTGTATCAAGCTCGCAGTTTTTTTTTTTTTTTTTTTTTTTTTTGCGCCCGAAGCAATTGGAAAAGGGCTACCACGGAGGGAGGCGGAAAATGCATTACGCATTACCACGACAGCCGGTCTGTCCTGGTTATGCGGGGACTCACTGCCTACCGGGGGACCTAAGTGATACCCGCTAAAAACCGCCTTTGGGGAGTGGCAACTTAGCTGTTTAAAGCTTCTTATGCCGAATCGGAAGCGACCCTCTTTTGGGAAAAGAGGGCGCACAGCTCGCAGTCGGACCCCCCGCCTTTTTATACCTCCCGCCGCAAGCCGCGTCGAGCGCGGCGACCGTTACACAAGAATAATCCTTATAGCATGATTCAGTATTCACGTGCGATGACTTATTAGCGTATTTCATGTATAACTTTGGTGTTTCTATACCGATTTCTATGATTCTTTTTTATTGAATAGATAATAATGTTAACTTTTTTAATTAGGGATGAGTGAGAGTGTTACAAACGTAAGAGTAGACAAATATAATCAGAAAGCTCCGAACTGCTAAGCTATCGGGAGTTACACGTGTTATTGTGAGTCAACCATAAAAGATGGACATAATCGCTGGTTGCTCGTCGTGGGATATTTTTTATATAATTTTAAGGAGAACATTTCCGTTATACATGATTTCTGTGTAGCTTTAACCATTAAGGCTGCACACGCGACGGAAGCTTAAAAAAATGGAGTAATATCTCCCGTTTCCCCAACATTTACCCTTCACTGCTCTGCTCCTATTGATCGTAGCCTGATGAAAAGTATACTATAACCTGCCCAGGAGTATGAAGAATGATTGTATTAAGTTTCGTTAAAATCCGTCGAGTAGTTTTTGTTTCTATTACGAACATACAGTCAGACAGACAGACAGACAAAATATTTTACTGTTTGCATTTTTAGCATCAGTATCGATCACTAATCACCCCCTGATAGTTATTTTAGAAATATATTTCATGTACAGAATTGACCTCTCTACAGATTTATTATAAGTATAGATTTGATCTTTAACTTTCAAAATTTTTCTACTTTCTCTTCATTGCCTTCTTCTTTTTGAAGTCCCTACTAATTTCTGTTTAGTCTTTGTTTCCAAAGTGGGTCGTTCTTTAATTTTTAGTTGTAGATTTAGAATGAAGTTTTGATTCAATGGCAATTATAAGTGTTTTGGTCTTAGCTGCTGCATAAACAATATTGTTTATATTGCGTAGATATTGATATACTACTAATAAGTTTGGTATCAAATTATTAAGTCGCCGAAGATTATTAAAAAAAAACTGTTAACCAAATTTTGGTTTGGGTAAGAGTTTTCTTTCTTCAATTGTTTTTATTGCATAGATTCTGTTAAATTTTGGAGAAAATCTAAGATGAGTTGATCCTAAATTTCACAGTTATCTAGTTGTTGTGAGAGTAGGTTTACGCGTTCTCTATTGACAAGGTTATCGTTTTCAGTAGGTGAAATTAAGTTATGATTATCCTGTTCATATGATTATGTGTTCATATTTGTTAAAGTAACTAGATCTGATATAGCAAAGCAGGTAGGTGATGTTGTGCTGTTTTCCTTTGCTATGTTAAGGGCATATCAGAGATTGTTTATTGTGTAATAGTTACTTCCCTCTCAGTTCGTGTTTTGATATAATTTAAAGATTCTGGTTGTATTATTTACAATTGTATTATTTACAATTGTACGAATAATGCTTCGTACTTGATTAGATAGACTATCACAGTTAAATCTAAATATTTTAAAATTTAGCGGATTATTTTCCCTATATAGTTTCTTTAGCTTTTTTAAGTAACGTGCTTATTCTTATCTGGCTCTAAAATATCAATACTTAATCTTTTTTTTATAGTATAAGAGTGACAAACGAGCACACAGTCCACTTGATGGTAAGTGGTTGCTGCAGCCCATAGACATCTACATCTATCCTCTATTACAAATCAAAATGCAGATGCCTCGTCATCCGTGAGGACTGAGATGGAATGACTCATTTCCAGTAAAAAGGGCCTCCGGCCACCTGCACTCACCAAGCGAAACGCAGAGGTAAACCTCTACTTCACGTTGGTATTCTGTGAGGTCGTGGTACCACCCCGGTTCGAGCCGGCCCATCCGTGCGACAGCAAAAGCTGCCGCCTGGCTCTACCACTGTTTAGATCCATTAAACTGCAATTTTTTGGAATTAATTTGATTTCGCTCTTGGTACACCTTTTCAAGTCTTTGTGTATATCCTGCACCTAGAGATTTTGCCCAGTAGTAACAAAACATCAATTATTTAAATCATTATCGGACCACTTTCTTCTATTATCTACATTAATCTGAACTCATCAACATCAGCGTTTCTGATATGATCAGCTATGGCATTTTCAGGTACCCCGGCACTCGCCTGCCTGTTCAAGCAATGAGAAGCCACTGACGGTCCGTAAGCTGCTGCACCCAGCGTCAGCTCCAGGTGTGCCCCGACCAACATTAAACGTTTATCATCTAATTGTTTCTCCATGTTCTTGAGTTACAAGAGCTCCGTTGGTCATTGTTTAAGTCTCTAACGCTATAGTTACTAATGTTCACCTCTCACGTGACAAAGATGGTCGGTCATTCACGGACGTAGTTAGATTTGCGAGAGGCATCCTCATATGTCATGATTTTTATTTTTAAATTTTATTTTGTTATTATTTTTAATTATTTTAGTAATATTGTTATTACAATAATTACTATTACGAATACTTTTGCATTTGATATATTCATTTTAGAAATGATTTTGAATTTATGTAATACGGATAACACGTTTAAAATTTTTTCTTAGTCAATATATAAGGGAAAGTAAGGGTCCGCCGCGCGGCCTTATTGCATGTTGGCGGACTTCACATGTATTCGAAATATACATTTTAAATGCAGATTTTTTACCATGTTTTTCTTTAGGGCAGTCAGTCTCTACGGACTCTAGCTATCTGCGCAGAACAGGATTATAACGCCCGCGTGTACTCTCTATTCCCTCACTCTCATATTCCGCTAGGACGGTGATCCGGCACGACCGCAGAGAGATCAGGTGCAGGACCAACGTTTTACTTGCGTTCCGAAACATGGGGATGTAATACCGCCAACTTCCTGACTCACACCAATACTGACATTTTCCTGATTTTAGATTTCAGGACACCTCAAGGTCATCAGTCGCGTTTACGATCAGTAGACCAAAGAAAATGCTAAGAGGCAGTCAAATAAAAATATAATGATTTCTTATATTTACGAGGACACTACACATTGAATGAAACTACTTTTACGGATTTTATCGCTTTTAATTGTACTAGGGGGTGTTTTTTAGGGTTCCGTAGCTAAATGGCAAAAAACGGAACCCTTATGGAATAATCATGTCTGTCTGTCTGTCTGTCTGTCCGTCCGTATGTCACAGCCGCGTTTTTTCGAAACTATAAGAACTATGCTGTTGAAACTTGGTAAGTAGATGTATTCTGTGAACCGCATTAAGATTTGCACACAAAAATAGCAAAAAAACAATAATTTTAGCGGTATTTATAGTATGGAGAATACTTAGAAATGAAACTGAAAATTTTTTTTTCATCAAAACCATACGTGTGGGTTATCTATAGATAGGTCTTCAAAAATAATATTGAAGTTTTTAATATAATTTTTTTCTAAACTGAATATTTTGCGTGAGAGACACTTCCAAAGTGGTCAAATGTGTGTTCCCCCCCCCCCCCCATGTAACTTCTAAAATAAGAAAATGATAAAAATAGAGAAAAAAAATATATGATGTACATTGCCATGTAAACTTCCACCGAAAATTGGTTTCAACTATTGAGTTATATGTACTACGTACTAGAGAAGCCATTCCAAACAAAAATTGTGTCCTACTCTATGTCTTCACGCATGCGCGGGAGTAGAAGTCGCGCATGCGCGAACACTTTAATTTAATATAAAATAAGATATTAATATAAAATAAATATAAGAATTTAATATAAAATATCTTAATTTAATCTAAACAAATATATTTCTAAATAAAATGTAATAATAATTATTTTATGGAATTCACAAATCTTCAATTCACCCAATATTTAGTTTGTATGGATTGCACTACAGTTCAGTTGAACATAGTCAATGTTCGGAATGGCTTCTCTAGTACGTAGTACATATAACTCAATGGTTTCAACGAGATTTAGTAAGTAGTTTTTTTTAATACGTCATAAATCGTAAACCGCAATTTACCTTTCATGCAATCAACTCAAATATAAAAATAAAAGAAAATACACTATTATTAAAACATCGATCAAAGTTACAACGAACTACAAGAACTACTTTAACTTATATTGTTACTTGCTGCTACGGAACCCTTCATGGGCGAGTCCGACTCGCACTTGGCCGCTTTTTTAATTGCGTAGGGGACCAGTCCGCAGTGACCGCAGAGTACTTTTTATATACTGAAAGCCGTGACCATGGGTGCTGGAAAGCACTCGAAACGTCGTGAATGAAAAATAAGTACAATTGAACGCGATAAAATCCGTAAAGTAGTTTCATTCAAATAAAAATATAGATAGGTAGATAATTCTTTATTGTACACCAAACCAATACATAAACGAAAGAAATAGAAAAAATATTGTGACACATTGGGCGGTCTTATCGCTAAAAGCGATTTCTTACAGACAACCTTTGGATGGACAGGATTAAAAGAAGCAGCAAATTGTGTGGTTTGGTGATGCAGAAACAATATTTATAAAGATTTCCATATAATATGTAGTAATAAATAACAAATAAAAACATAAAATACGAATATATATATATATATATATATATATATATATATATATATATATATATATATTCTTTTTTTTATAGGATAAGGGTGACAAACGACCACACAGTCCACCTGATAGCAAGTGGTTGCTGCGGCCCATAGACATCTACATCTATCCTCTATTACAAATCAAAATGTAGATGCGTTGTCACCCGTGAGGACTAAGATGGAATGCCTAATTTCCAGTAATAATAAAAATAAAAATAGTATATATATATATATATATATATATATATATATATATATATATATATATATATATATATATATATATATATATATATAGATGGCATGAATTCAAAGGTTAATAAGATAGTGATTGTGTACAAGCTTCTGAAAAACATAAAGATTAGGCGCGTCTCACTGACAGAGGTAGGGTATTCCATAGACGGACTGCTTGGACAGTAAACGACCTGTACAAAAAATTGGTGTTATGGGTAAGCATTTTTAATGTAAAATTTTCTGATGTATCTCAAAACTTTCGAATGGGAATAGTGAAGGAATTCAAAGCGATCCTTAAGATAAGAAGGATAGGAAGGATTAAAGAGAACATTGTAACGAAGTGACAGAATATGAGCATTCCGGCGAAGACGAATAGGAAGCCACTTGAGCCAATATATTCAGCAGTGGTCTTGGATGGGCTGTAATACTATTGATGATGATAAAATTTTTCTGGCATCTCCCAAAGTCGCCTCTTATAACATGCATGGGATGCAATGAAGTCTTACGCCGACAAAAATTTTAAAGGCCGGCAACGCATCTGCAATTCCCCTGGTTCCCCTGGTGTTGAGGTTGTTATGGGCGGCGGACTACCGCTACCATCCGTGACTACACTTACCATCAGGTGAGCCGCATGCTCGTTTGCCCCCTCTCCTATAAAAAAAAAAACACATTACAAGTGTATTTTTCAAACATATTGACATGTAAATTACAAAGTAACATCACTTTAGCTTTTTTGCACCAAGAATTATATTATATGCACGTTGAAAATAGCAATCGAGTCGAAAAAATATTTATAGCTTGAGATGTAGTATATATTATAGCTCAGTGTAAACGGTTCCATATGAAATGTATGGTGAGCGATATTAATTTATATCTCGAGATGTAATATATATTATAGTATAGCCATTTAGCAGGGGAAACGCAGCCAGCGTTCTTGGCACGATACCGCGGGGAGTAGGACTATATGATATTTAAGTTTCTAGTTTTAATTTTTTTTTACATATATTATATTATATCCCATAGTGAAAAGCGGGCTTCACACTGCAACCATCTGGGTACCCTGCGCCCTCTGTTCCCAAAAGAGGGTCGCTTCCGATTCGGCAGAGAGGCCTCAAAGGTTACTGCCCATCCCTTAAAGTGGAGTTTAGCGGGTATCACTTAGGCTCCCGGTTAGCCACACTCCCGCATAATCACGACAGACCGGCTGTCATGGTATGCATAAAGCATTCTCCACTTCCTCGCGTATCGGGGTAGCCCTTTCCAATTGCATCAGGGCGCAAAAAAAACCATGTGGGTAACAGATAAGTTCAACTTAGTCACAACTAGCGACATCTTGTGGGCGTAGGGATATTAGCCTTTATAGTCCGTCGCTCTGCCTCAGTCGTGTTGGCGGTCTTTACAACGTCGTCGCAATATTTTAATCCTCAGAGATGTAAGTTTCCTCACGATGTTTTACTTCACCGCTGTGAATGTAGTATAATGAGGCATTTGATCTTAGTCGGCAGGGGTGACAAGTGGCAACGCATCGATCACGCCCTAAATTTATTAATCGGCCTCCTTTTCAGTAAAAAGGGTCTCCGGTTCCCTACAGTCACCATACGAAGCACAGCAGTGTTAAGCTGCTATTTTACGCTGGTATTCTATGAAAGCGTAGTCCTTCCCCGGTCTAGCCGACCCATTCTGCTACAACTATGCTATTAATATAGCTGCAGCATGGCTCTACCACGTATAAAAGCTTTATAAAGATCCTTGGGAAAGATCAATATTATATTAACTTAGTCACCTAAGTTATTTTTATCTTTACATCAGACGACCATTTATATTTAATAAAAAAGGGGGGGGGGGGGGGAAGCGATGTTACAATAGATATAGTGACAATTATTCTTTAATTTTTTATTCTAATTTTTTTTATTTCCCAAACATGCAACCTTTTTAAATTATTATATACAAGCTGGTACCAGGCGCTTTGAAGCTGCAGAAAAAATAATTGTCGAAATATCATTTTCAAATTGGAAGAGTTATATTTTTAATTAGGAACGATAATACATTCGTTTTATATATATATTTTATATCAAGTAAATACGCATAATTCAAAAGATAAGTCAAAAACTATTAGTCAGATTTTGATCAAATTCATATGGTACTACATGAGAACTACCAAGTTTCAAACAAATATAGAATCATCAAAATCGGTTCAGCTAGAAAAAAGCTATGAGGTAACACACATAAAAAATACAATTGTGTGTGGGCGTAAATCACGAGTAAAAAAAGTTTTTAAATAACCTCAAGATAACAGGTTTCTTACTATATAAGTAAATGGGTTGCTATCATTTATGTCATTATGTACATTGTACGCATCAATAATAAAACGAAATGTTGATTCCGGCATTAATTTTATTGACTACTGTAGTGCTTTAATTCATTAATTACTTTCGTAAATATAACGAAAGTTACTGGAAACAACGTGGTGCTGACTTTTATCCGAGAAAAACAATCTGGGGTCCATTACGCACCCGCCGTTAGTGTTGGTTCTGTAAGTTCTCCGACAGTCGGAGCACAGCACTGGATTTTGAGTCCTTCTACCACAAAGGAGTTGAAGTACAACCAGGAGACCTGGTTTACAGAATCTCTGACAAGCACAGTCGGAGAACTTACAGAATCAACACCAACGGCGGGTGCATCAGGGTATTTTTTATAAATATCACCGAGTATTTCAAAAAACGCCCGCTGACCAAAAACGAAGTCTCATAATGGACCCCAGATTTTATTTTTCGGATAAAAGTCAGCACCACGTTGTTTCTAGTAACTTTCGTTATATTTACCAAAGTAATTAATGAATTAAAGCACTACAGTTGTCAATAAAATTAACGCCCGAATCAACATTTCGTTTTATTATTGATGCGTACAATGTACATAATGACATAAATGATAGCAACCCATTTACTTATATAGTAAGAAACCTGTTATCTTGAGGTTATTTAAAACTTTTTTACTCGTGATTTACGCCCACGTGTTTTGATTGTATTGTTATTGATAAGGAGTCGAATTTTTAAAAAAAATGTCATTTATTTTGCGTAATATTATGTGGTAAATTAACATGATATAACATAATGAATATAAACATTGGCCTTATATTATTAAATCAGGTTTCTTTTACTATTATTTGTCACTTAAAATTAGTGTTACCTTATGTATTTCTGATAACTTCCCATAGTCCATAGTACATATTACAATATTAGGTACCTACTAATAGTTATAATTTTTGTTTTCAGACCGACTGTACATTCTAGCTTTCTGTGGTTGCCTTTGAGCAAAGTCTTTTTTTATTGTATTTGTAAAACATATATTTGCCGTATATGATATGTTTTTCTTTTTTTTCCTTTTTGGGTTTTAGCAATATAAATGGACTATGCTCACGAAGCGCAAGCAATTTCGAAACAGAAATCACATAAACATCTAATCATAACATCATCTTGTTGAAATTGCACTATGTGAATTTGATGAAACTCAATAAAAGCATAGTTCTTATAGTTTCGAAAAAAAGTGGCTGTGACATACGGACGGACAGACAGTCAGACAGACATGACGAATCCATAAGGGTTCCGTTTTTTGCCATTTGGCTACGGAAGCCCAAAAATGTGAGAGCGAATGTTCAACTTGCCTTATTGCTTACGCAATTAACGTAGACAATTTCAATTATTATCATTTATCAGTTAAGCAGTGTCACAGGTTAAATTGGCGTGACTCCTACAAGTTAAACATATAATTTTCTATCTGTTAAAATAAATATAAGCAATTCAAACGATATTTTTATTTATGATAAGTATTAAGACTGTCTTTAGTTAACATTCGGTGGCAAATAAAAGATGTAATAAACAAATTATTTTAATATGCTTACTTTGACAAGACTGCTACTGCTAGTACGCTATACAAGAGATAAAATTGTCCTGTCACAGATGAATGCCACTTCGAAGCGCCCCTATATGTTTGCTATTTCACTTTAATATGCGCTTCGACATACTCCCACCCGTTTAAAGAACACTTTCAAACAATGCTTTCTTCGTATGAAGTAAGAGGACACAGTTTGACTAAGGGTCGTCACATACTCCCTTTTGTTGTTCTGATGGTTACAACCCTTGATACACCACCCGGTCCAGGGAACAGGCGCTGCACTCGTACTAGGCGGCAACAGTGGAGTATGTATGTTTACCTGGGACAAATAGTCCGAATAGGTAAGTTCAAATTCGGCCGAGAGGTCGATCGACGGATTCAACTCGGCTGGACAACGTTCCGGAAATTACGGCACATCTTCTCGTCAGGTATACCTCAAAACCTGAAAACAAGATTGTACAGTGTGTGTTGAAAATAATGACTTATGGATCTGAGACGTGGTCCTTTACTGCTGACCGTATGAGGAAGCTCAAGGTTGCTGAGCGGGCTATGTAAGCTGAAGTAGCAATGGGTCGGGCATATAGCTCGAAGAACCGACAACCAATGGGAAAAAAAGGTTCTTGAGTAGCAGCCTCGTACAGGTAGGCGAAGTGTAGGGCGTCCCCCCACTAAATGAAGTGACCACCTGGTAAGACCTGCAGGAAGTCGATAGGTGCAGGTGGCTCAGGACCGAGCTTTGTGGCATTCCTTGGGGATGCCTATGTTCAGCAGTGGACTTGTGAAGGGCTGTAATGGTGATGATGACACAATAATGAATAGACAACTTTACTGTTTTGCATAACAGCTTACACCTAGTTATGCATTCCAGTATTTCCGGTATTGCAACGGAGACCATCACAGTTCAAGCGTATGCGTGTGCGTTGTTTGCTGAATTGCGCCTGGAAGACGGGTGATCTTTCGTAGGTATAGAGATACAGATAACTGTTCTTTAGCCTAATATTCTAGAGTAAGCATTAAAATAGTTTTATTTAGGCTCCCACATGTATCGGACATGTAGTTTTGAGTAGTATTAATTAATATATCGCACGTTATTAGTCTTAAGTTTTGAATAAAGTCTTTTTATAATAAACGTCTTTGGGCAATTGCGAATCTTGACTACCTTTTATAAGAGGAATAGGGGGAGATTTTTGGAAAGTTTTAGAATATGCATTAGTATTACAATTTAATTTTACGGGTTTTACCAACACCATGCAAGTAAAAAACCATTTTATCCACACAAACTTTGTACACTCATATAACACTTTAAAGTACGATTTTTAGAAAGTGAAAAAAAATCGTAAGTTAAACTATTATAATCACAAAGAATAAGTACACATTTTCAAGTTCCAAATTCATTTATTAATTTTTAATAAATATGAAATCGTTTGATAAATATAAATCGCAAAAAAGTTTCTTGAAAGCTGAAACACCGTATTTTACTCTCAAATTTTTCAAAAATCTTTTCTTAGGATGCTTACGTAATGAAAGAGCTATTTGTCACAATTTCACGCATCTACGTCTAGAGGATTGAAAAAATATTTTTCATAGAAACTTGTTTAAACACATTAAGGACCTCGGTTTAAAAAAATAAAGTGTAACATTTTCAAAAATAAAATATACTATATTATATTACTAGCTGTGCCCGCGGCGTAGCTCGCGTATATAGGTTATACTTAAAGAATTTGACGTTAACGTAAGAGAATATTAAACGATTTATGTCATTACTGTATTAATAAGTAATAATAAAATAAATCATTATCCTCAAAGTTTTATGTCGTTTATGATGACCTTCTATGTAAATGACGTTAGAAGTATACTTAGCCGGGGCGTACACAAAAACGGGGGCTACTAACGCGGGAAAAAGCAACATAGAGTTGGCCATATGCAAAACAGTCAGTACCCTATATAGTATATTATCTATGGTCAGTACTGAGGTCTACTCCTTAAGCGCGTAAAGTTTGACCTTGCGCGTTATTTACGGTCATCGCATAACACACGATGACTTGGAACTGAACACGTTTAAAACTGAAAGGAAAGTTATTTGGTATAAGAGGTCAAGAGGGATTCTGGGTATAAAAACGATATCACCGGCACCGCAACCTGTTAAAATTTCGTCCTCAATGACTTTTTTTTTATAGGATAGGGTGACAAACGAGCACACAGTCCGCCTGATGGTAAGTGGTAGCTGTGGCCTATAGACATCTACATTTATCCTCGTTTGCGAATCAAAATGCAGATGCGTTGTCACTCGTGAAGACTAATTAGGAATGCCTCTTTTCAAGTAAAAAGGGTCTCCGGTTCTCTACACTCACCATACGAAATACAGCAGTGTTAAGCTGCTATTTTACGCTGGTATTCTGTGAGAGTGTGGTCCTTCCCCGGTCGAGCTGACACATTCGTGCTACGACTATGTGTATATGTGTGTACAGGTACATCGTGTTGGACAAACATGACGATCGACTGCAACGGATTTATGAAACGCATCGATCTTATGATGCTCTGCAATATCCATTAATATATTGTCACGGTGAAGATGGACACAATTTTGGAATTTAGCAAGTTAATCCTAATACCAGAGAGAGTGATAAACTTGGCCTTGCACCACACCTTGCACACACGGGCATGAATGTTCTTTCTGATATTTGATTCGCTCCAAACTACGTCATCTGAAAAGCACTATTATATGAACGAATATTGTCTAAAAAGAGTTTTATTGCGGATGGTCACCATTCAAAAATGATTTAAGAGGCTCTGGAGGCTCTTGAAAATGATCGATGTAAACCTTCCGCTCGTACAACAAATTCCATTAGGTTCTTTAATCCATTGAAGTGCACCGCAAAAACTGCAACATACGATCATGTTATCTATGTAAGCAAAATTTGGATATGCTATCGTAGACGAATACAACATAAAAGCTCCATTTTCTTTGAGCACCCACGGTAGGACATCGTCTGTTACATTGTATACCAGGGACTCACTAAAATCTGCAAGTGATCCTGACCGTCTAGTAAGAGAATATCAAATTTGATCAGTTTCTAATTGTGCTTGACGTTGTACTATAGTTTTTGCTTGCCATAATTTGTCTATTCTAACTCTTTTATCTAGTATATAACGATCTCGATGTTCATTACTCAAGCTCGTTTCAATCTCGCGTGACAGTGTATGGCGATCAAGGTCCACAGTCAATCGTGCGTCATCTTTTTTTTATAGTAAAAGGGTGACACACAAGCACACAGTCCACCTGATGGCAAGTGGTTGCTGTGGCCCATAGATATCTAGATCTATCCTCTATTACAAATCAAAATGAGGCATTTCATCTTAGTCCTTACGGCTGATAACGCATCTACACGTTATCAGCCGTAAGGACTAAGATGGAATGCCTTATTTCCAGTAAAAAGATCTCCGGTTCCCTACATTTACCATACGAAACACAGCAGCGTTAAGGTGCTATTTTACGCTGGTATTCTGTAAGAGCGTGGTCCTGCCCCGGTCGAGCCGACCCATTCGTGCTACAACTATACTACTAATATAGCTGCAGTATGGCTCTATCATGTACAAAAACGTTAACGTTCAGTAAAAGTCTCAGATTCACGCGATAATGCATACCGTTCCCGATCTGTTAACAGTATCGCTTCACGTTCAGTAAAAGTTCCAGATTCACGTGACAATGCATGCCGTGCGCGATCCGCAGATAGCCGCACTTCACGTTCCTCTTCCATTTCTTGTGATCTAAAAGTCGCTTTTCTTGCACGCTGTGCTAAAAGTAGAGCTTCCCACTGATTTGGACTTTCTAAATCCCGACTTATAGCCTGACGTTGCCGAGCACTTATGAATCGAGCCTCATGACTTTCATCAATTACATCAATTACATTATGGGATTTTGCTATGAGGAAATGCGGCAGATTCAGAAACTATTTTTGTTTTACAGAAGAGGGCCATTAGAGCTATTTACAACCTAAAACCGAGAGAGTCTCTTAGAGATTTTAAAGAAATAAATATATTAACTTTGGCCTCTCAGTATATTTACGAAAATTTAATGTATGTTCACAAAAACAAAGGTGGTTTTAGTAAAAAAAGTGATGTGCATTCTGTAAACACTAGGAACAAACACAAGCTAGTGATACCAGTTTCTCGACTCCACAGAGTCAGTAATTCATTCTTGGGGCAATGTATACGCTATTACAACAAGGTCCCGGAAAGTGTACAGGCTCTCTCTATTAGCAAGTTTAAATGTTTAGTAAAGTTGAAACTGTATAAAAATAGTTATTATAGTATAAATGAATACATGGTTGTTAATAACCCCTGGGAATGAGGTGATCGCTTCCAAGCTGTTTCTAAAATAAATTTTGTACTTATATAGTTGTATAACCATTATTGTAAAATTTGCTTTAAAAAAAAGTCCCGCTGGGTTTCTTGCTGGTTCTTCCCAGGAGGGAGGTTTTTTTTTCGAACCAGTGGTAAAGTAAAAAATGACTTTCAATAAGAATTACACATGTGATCTATATTGAATAAAAAATTATTCTATTCTGTTTATTCTGTTCATATTTCTTTCTAATAAATATATTTGTACTTCTACCAATAGCATATCGTGACGTTTACATACGTTATCTTTCTACTATTCTCGCCTCTTAATCTGTTAGCACGTCCTATTTAATATTTTTAAGAGAATTGTGTACAAGTTAAATAGTACATTAAAATAGATTACTGAGAGAAAAGTGGCGACCATGACAGGACTTGCTAATTATCCGTCGGATTTTGAAGATTAACCTACATTGATTAAAGGTGAAGGGCAGAGAGGTTATAGCCACGCCACGCTAGCTCAGCACCTAGATCAACCGGAATACTACGGCATCAACTTATGCTTCGTGCGCCGTGCAGCCAGACCACTACGATTTCCAGCTTCGGGATTCGGGAATAAACAGGAGCTTCGCGCCAGTGTCTTCGCAGCTTACACCAGCAGACCGGATTCTACGGCTTGCTTGCGGAACCGCTGCGCTTGGACATTTTTTTAAAGAGTGAGCTCGTTCCTTTTCATATTTCCCTTTTCCATTTCATTATTTGTTGCATTCCAAGACGATAGTCCTTTTTTGACGTGAGTGATTAGGTTCTAGTCTATACAATAAACCAGAAGGTACTCTTAAGCCCAGATAATTTGCATTTTAAGCTATTTCGGGCCAAATATACTCACAGTCCTTTGTCTATCGTAAATTCATACCCTCAAACTTTAAAACGAGTCATCTTTCCCCATTTTATTTTTTAATGGCTCATTATTTTCTTTATAATTAATTACTAAAGCTTAGCCTTACATAATACAACTATTTTCGCCCTTAAGTTATTCAAAATCACCCTCAAAATTTCCCTCATTTCTTCATACTCCCTTACAGTGGTCTGGCTGCACGGCGCACGTGCTGAGTTAGCGTGGCGTGGCTATGACCTTTTGCCCTTCACCTTTGATCAATGTAGGTTAATCTTCAAAATCCGACGAATAATTAGCAAGTCCTGTCACGGTCGCCACTTTTGTACAATATGGTACAAAGAAATGAAACTTCGAAGGAGTCTCAGTAATCTATTTTAATGTACTATTTAACTTGTACACAATTATCTTAAAAATATTAAATAGGACGTGCTAACAGATTAAGAGGCGAGAAGGTACATTGAATTATTCAATTGAACAGTCGTTGGCTATTGCCAGTATTACGTATGTAAACGTGACGATATGCTATTGGTAGAAGTACAGATAGATTTATTAGAAAGAAATATGGACCTTAAACGTAAACAAACAATTACGGTGAAACTACACATTACTTAGCCTAACAAGTCAAACGTACCTACACGTAAGACGTAATAATTGCTATACGAGTTACATTACATCTACTTAAATAATACTTAAAATGCTAAGACGAAAGCGGCGCGAACAATCAGTATTATTTTAAGAATATTCCGCTAAATACACATTCCACTACATCAATGTACCTGAATAGCTATTTCAATTTGTAGCTAATTTTCAAAAATTATTGAAGTTAGTAACGTATAATAATTTGTAATTTAAACTGATATTTTATTCCAAAATTACAAACATTCAAATCAAATTCAATAAATAATAATAATAATGATAAATATCATTTCAAGTACTACAAAAATCATGCAACAATTCGCAACGCTATTAAATTATTAGACTATAGTAATTTTCCAATTATTAACAATAAATGGCAAAGATTTTTTTTTGTGCCCAGAAGCAATGAAAAGGGCTACCCTCCGGGAAGCGGGGAAGGGAGGTGGTGAATGCTCTAAGCATACCACGACAGTCGGCTGCCGTGGTTATGTGGGACTCACTGCTAAACCTAAATGCTTACCCACTAAACACCACCTGTGAGACTGACATTGGCCTGTATGACCTTTCTGCCGAATCGGAAGTGAACCTCTTTAGGGAAAAGGGGGCGCAGGCGGCAAGTAGCCGCTGAGAGGGGAGCCTAACTAAGGCAAATTAAGGGCGGGGAGAAGATTCGGCCTGAGCCGCCAGGTTTAGGTCAGCCGAAAGTTTATTTTGGGGTTCCGAGAGAGAGTTTTTCGGTCTTCGGACTCGATGACGAGAGAGAAGTGGGGCTGCATAGGTAGTTGCCTCACGAATGAGATGATTGGGGTGAGACTCTGAGGCTTTGAAGAAGTTCTCAGAGAGTGATTTAAGGAACTGTTGGACTGTCGGGAGCTCTAAGTCTCGGTGGAGGTCGGCGTTACAGACGTACCAGGGTGCGTTCGTAGCCACACGACAGAAGTGGTTTTGAACTATTTGGAGTTCGTTTAGGATTTTGGGATTGGTATGCGCAAATATGGGGGCTGCATATGTGATGACTGGTCGTATACAGACCTTATAAAGGGTTCGCTTGTTACGGAGGGAAATTTTACCGTGTCGGCCCAGCATACTGTTGAGCCTACTCAGATAGAATCGCGCGTTTCGAGTTACTCCCTTGACATGGGGCCCGAAGGTAAACCTCGTGTCAAGGGTGACACCTAAGTATTTTGCGGTCATATGCCAGGGGACAGGGGTCCCTAGCATTCGGATTGACGGAATGGTAGTGGGACGGCGTCGCTTATGATCGAAGTGAACGGCGGAGATCTTCTCCGGGTTCACATCGATACGCCATTTTTGGAACCAAGCTCCTAAGTCATTGACTGACTTTTGGATCTTGTTACGTATGAAAGGTAGTGAGATACCTTTACAATAGAGGGCAGTGTCATCTGCGAAGAGGGAGAGCTGAACAACTCTTGACAGGATGGGAATGTCGTTGGTGAACAAGATATATAGGAGAGGGGCAAGCACTGACCCCTGAGGGATACCGGCTTTGATAGGACGCTGAGAGGAGAGCGGGTCTTCGTGTGTAAAATGAAATGTACGATCGTTCACGTAGGAGGCCACGAGACGAATGAGACGATCAAGGAGGCCTATTTTATAGAGTTTATATATAAGGCCTTCGTGCCAGACATTATCGAATGTCTTTGCTATGTTGAAAAAGACCGCGATGGTCTTATGACGACGAGGATAAAAACCGTTGAGGGTATATTCCACAATATAGTGAACTTGTTGGGTACAAGAGTGTTTCGCTCGGAAACCGAATTGGTGGGGGATGGCAAGAGGGTCGCTGTCTGTGGGGAACAGATGGTGCCTCATGCGAGGGAGGATTACTCGTTCAAAGAGTTTGCACATGGTCTTGAGGAGGCTGATGGGACGATGACTGGAGGGGAGGTTGTCAAGCTTTCCTGGCTTGGTGATACCAATGACAGTTGCCTCTTTCCACGTGGTGGGAAAGTAACTAAATTTGAATCAGGCGTTGAATATAATAGCTAAAAGGGTTAACACCTGCTCAGGAAAATGTTTAAGAGCTTGGTTGGAGGTACCATCCGCGCTCGGAGCCTTTTTGGGCTTCAGTATTTTGATGATGGATGAGATCTCATCATTGGACACAGTGATAAGGTCAGAGGGTGTGGGGGTGAGTTTCGGCGGCGGACCTTACCCTCCACTCTCTAGATGTGGGAGGGGTCGGTGGGTAGTGAGCTAGGAGAGCATTGAGCTGCGATGCTGTCTGCAAAGCACTCAGCCTTTTGACTCGTCCTCGAAGGCAATAGTACCGTCGGGACGGGAGAGAGAGGGAGTATGAGTGATAGCGTCTATGCGGAGGCCTCTCGCCATCTGATGTACTCTGTATGAGAGGGAGAGATATTCTCCATGAGATTACTCTTTCCGAGGTCTCGAAGATCGGAAAGGCGTGATCGGACTTCTCGTTGAAAACGATCGGCCGTACGCCTATAGTCGGAGGTGTAGAGTGCTGCTCTTAGGAAAACAGCTCTCTTGGCTTTCATTAGGCTGCTAATATGTAGGGGAAGACCATTATTATTAGCAACCGGGACGACTCTTTCATTCTCCTTAAGGGAGGATTTTATAAAAGTGGAGAGAGAATGGCATAGAAGCATTGACTCTCAATATGATCCAATGACGGAGAATCTTAACACCGCAAATAAAAAAAAGGACGCGTCATTTGGATACCGCCATCTATCGATGACAGTGACTAACTATCTTACTTCGACAGAAAAGATCAGAAAATTACTTACTTACTTACTTACTTATCATCACGCACAATCCCTGACGGGGTAGCCAGAGAGAACAGATCGCCAAGTGTCACGATCCTTACATACCTCTTTCGCTTCTTTCAGATTCATTAACTTCTTCATACATGCACGTCTAGGTATCCGAGTACTTTTGACCCTCCCCTCTTCGAGCAGTTTGCTCACATGGTCTTCGAAAGTTAGTCTCGGTCTACCTCGACACCTTTTAATATTAACTTTCGCGCTATATATTTTCTTCACCATTCGGTCTTCACTCATTCGCTCAACGTGCCCAAACCATCGAAGCACGCCCTTATCAATTTTTGTGATATGGTCATCTTTCAAACCTGCCATATTGCGAATCTCTTCGTTTCGCTTCCGGTCGGCCATGGTAACGCCGCACATTTTACGAAGAGGTCGCATCTCCACTGCATTCAACTTGCTTTTATGCTTCTTCTGGCATACCCAGGTTTCGCTGCCATATAACAAAGTCGGTACCAACACTGCGTTATGTATTGCAAGGCGTGCACTCTTCACTACGCCTTGCCTTTTGACTAACGCAGTCAGGGCACCATTGACTTTGTTCCCGGCAGCGACACGCCTGTCCACATCTAAATCACATCTTCCATCCCGGCTAAATACACTCCTCAAGTATACAATTTCATTTACCTGTTCTAGACATTCCTGATTTACCCATATTTCACACTTCGTTCTCTCTTCGTCCCTTTCAAATACCAGGACATTAGTTTTATTAGCATTCAAACGGAGACCTTTAATTTAACATTCCTCTTTCATACACGTATGCCTGCAGTTCTGCCTCTGATGGTGCAATGCACTGCATCATCAGCATACAGCAGACAATTTACTTTTATGTCACCCAATTTCACATCCAAACAGCTATCTTTCAGCTTCTGTAAACAGTTGTCGAGATACAGTATGAACAGCCAGGAAGATATGACACAACCCTGTTTTACGCCCGTTTGGACGCTAAACATAGGTGGCAGGTCATGCCCTACCCGCACACAGGCTTTACAGTCACAGTAAAGTGACTGCACAGCCCTTAGCAATCGACCATCCACACCGTACCCCGGCAACAGTTCCCACATTTTCTTCCTTACAACTTTATCAAATGCTTTCTCAAGATCCACAAAAGCACAGAAAATTTTCTGGTTAGCAGCCAGAAGCTTTTCCGTGATCATGCGGAGAGAAAACATTTGATCCGTGCATCCTCTTCCAGGTCTAAATCCGCATTGAGCCTCCCATAGAAATCTTTCCGATTTTTCTTGCATCCTACGTGTCAAAACCTTCGAGTAGACTTTACTTGCTAAACTGGTCAAGCTGATCGCCCGATAGCACCCGCAGTCAAAATGTGAACCTTTACCTTTATATAAAGACACAATGACTGCGGATCGCCAATCATCCGGGACATCCCCCGTCCGCCAGCACAAATTGCACAGCAGATAAAAGCTGTCCCAGACGCAAGGCCCACCATACTTGATCATTTCAGCAGTAACTCTGTCTAGTCCCGCAGCCTTCCACATTTCAAACTTCGAATCTCACGTTCAATCTCTTTCATACTGATGACCTCAGTGTCATCGAGGTCCGGGTCTGGCGTACCAGTCACGGCGTCATCCCCGGATCCCCCACTAGGATCATCACACGCATACATTTCTCTATAAAATTCGCTCCATCGCTACATGACGTCCGATTTTTCTGTGAGGACGTCATTAGTTCTCGAAAGCACTTTGTTCATTCTTAAAGCCGTCGCACCACTTCGGGTCCTTCCAACCTCTTTCCAGAAGAGTTTGGAGTTCTCCTTAAAGTTGTGCGACAACCTTTCGTCCGCTTCTATTCTACACCTTTCACGCATTTTCTCAATCAATGCTTTCGTGTAAACTTTCTGCAGCTATATCTTTCTTTCATCTTCTCTCTCATATCCTTATCATTACTAGAGGCCAAGTAGTCTAACCATGCTTTCTTCTTCTTCTTTACAGCTTCTTTTACTTCATCATTCCACCATGCATCTCTTTTTTTTACTACTGCCTCTTTTTATTGTTCCACACAGTTCTTCCGCTGCACTTACTATTCCATCCCTAAGGTTCTGCCATGTTCTTTCCACACATTTTTTTCTACCATCGATGGTGTCAAGCTTTTCGGCTACCCTTGTATGATATTTGTCCCTAGTATCCGCTTCCTGAAGCTTCCAGCTTCGGATGCGACAGACCGACTGTGGTTCTGTTACTCAGCGCCATCCCGCGAACAGACCCCTAAATCTAGTAATCACTTGATAGTGATCTGTTCCCAGGTCAGCACCCCTGAACACTCGCGTATCCATCACCTGTTTTCGCAGTCGGTCATCCACTAGGAACAAATCGATCATACTTCTCTCATTCTTTCTTTCTCTAGTATACATATGGATTTTCTTGTGATTAAACATAGTGTTTGTCACAAGAAGACCCTTTTCCTTGCATACCGTCAGTATAAGCTTGCCAGCATCATTAACCCTTTTATCGCCAAACTTTCCAAGCACCGACTCGTACCCTGGTCGAGCGGTACCAACCCATCCATTCAAATCAACACACACAACAATTCTTTCGTTTCCCCTAGCCAAATCTAGAACTTCTCTTACATTCTCCCAAAACTCCTCCAGCTCAGCCCTGGACGACGAAGCTACCGGCGCATAAACAGCCAAAAGGAAAAACTTCGTCAGTCCCAATTTAAAGCGAACCCAGAGAAGTCTTGAGTTCACAACCTTATATTCAGTCATAACATCGACCAACCGAGACGACAGCAGCACCCCCACTCCCTGGCAGGCGTTCTCGCTCTCCGAGACTCCGGACCATAGAGCTAACGCCCCGTCAGGGAACTCTTCAGTACCACTGCCCTTCCGTTTGGTCTCCGACATACACACGACATCTAATTCTCTTTCTTTCATTATTTCAATCAACTCATTCGTCTTATCTCTCATGCCTCCTCTAACATTCCACGTGCCAACTCTGCACTCTGTCCTCCACCTTCCGCCGTGTCGGGCTGTGCGTGACGGGTGGCGGTCCCCATCGCCGCTTTGCGCGCTGCATTTCACACCAACGGCGACGAGCTGGTGTGCATCGCCTTGGGGGGACGCCCTAACCCTCGTTGGCATGGGTGCGCAGCTGAGTAGAATTGCTGCCCTGAAAAGGGCTGGCAGGGGTCGCGACGAGCACGCTTCTACAATGACCCCCTATGATCAGAAAATTAAATGATCAGAAAATTAAATAATCAGAAAATTAACGCTACCTATCAACTATCGATAACGATGGTTGACTATTGTACTTAATATCTATAGTATTATAATTAGTAATACTTAATGAGAAAACCAAAGAGTAGTATAATATTATCACTACGCTCAAATAATGAAAATGAAAAGACATTATTTTTTTGTAATTCATATTATGTATCATTTAAGAGTAGAAAATATATTTATAATAGTTCTGGGAGATATATGGTTGATGTGAACTTTAGTGAGTCTCAATACGATTCACCGGCGGAGAATCTTAACACCACCATTCAGAAAAGAATGTTTTTTTTATTTTTCTATAGGGGAGGGGGTAAACGAGCATGCGGATCACCTGATGGTAAGTGACTACCGCCGCCCATGAACAATCGCAACACCAGGGGAATTGCAGATGCGTTGCTGGCCTTTTAGAAAGGTGTAAGCTTTTTTGTTGAAGGTTCCTAAGTGGTATCGGTCCGGAAAATTGGCTGGTGGTAATCGATTCCACAAGGAAGTTGTGCGAGGGAGAAAACTTTTTCTTAATCTCACAGTCGTGGACGGCCAATCATATTGGTGGTATACCGAGTTTTGTCGCGATGTACGATGGTGAAATTGAGCGGCTGGAATCAGTCCACACAATTCTGCAGAGCACTCCCCGTGATAGATGCGATAAAATACGTAAAGAGAAGCAACATCTCTACGTAGTGCCAGTGAGTTAAGCCGATCGGAAACAACTCGCTCGTCGTCATTTCGAACCACTCTGCGCTGGATGCGGTCAAGTGAAAGGAGCTGGTACTGGGGAGCCCCTGCCCAGAGATAGGAATAATATTCCATGTGAGGCCGAACCTGCGCCTTGTAAAGTTGTAAATGGTATGCCGGCATGAAATACTGTCCCGATCAGCTGAGCACGCCAAGCTTTTAAGAAGCCAATTTGGCCTTTCCAAGTGACCACGAAACTGCACGTCACTCGATATGTCGCCTCCGAGGATTCCGATACTTGCTGAGGCTATAAGGGGAGTACCTTGAAACTGAGGAGATAAGACAAAGGGGTTCTTTTTAGTGGTAAACGCGTAAACTTGTGTATTCTGGGGATTGAACTGGACTAGATTTAGCCGCCCTCAGTCTGAGACTTTGTTCAACAAAGTCTTGACTTCAGACACAAGTTTGTTCCGGTACTCGGCGAAGTTTTCCCGAGAAATATTGGCACCGCCGGTGTATAAAGCATCACCAGTGCTGTCGTCTGCATAGCAATGAATGTTACTGGTTTGCAACATATCATTGATATGCAGAAGAATCAGCGTTGGTGATAGCACGCAGCCTTGTGGAACACCAGCGCTAATGGGCTTATAATCGGAGTTAAATCTTATACCCATAGGAAGGCAGCTTCGAAAGAAGCGCTTTGTGCCAAACCCGATCGAAAGCCTTCGCTATGTCCAAACTAACGGACAACGCCTCCCCATTTTTTTTTAAATACGCATCCCTCTTACATTTATTTCAGAGTCGTTTTATATCAACAATTTTGAAGTACTTTATTGATTCTGTACACATTTTAAATAAATAGATAATCATATACGCATAGAAGTTTTGTTTAACTCGGTTCCTTCTCTCTGAGTATACTTTGTATATTCACAAGGAAGTCCCGTATGGCAGTCTTGCATGTGCAATATTCGCCCTAAATTATACCATATTGATACTGTCACACTTTTTATAAATACTCTTTAAAATGCCTTTAAATTGCCATGGTATTATTAATAAATAACATAATTATAATTAATATTTAAATAATAAATAAATTGGATTGAATTAAACATTTATAATTAACTTTGTAATCATTATTATCAGCATTTTTATTATTGTTTCATAAACCTAAAAACTAAAATACCATAGTCAAAAGTCTAAAATACCATAAATTGTATAAAGCTTTATTTGCCGTTTATCTTTGGTTATTTTTCAATACAATATTTATTACTTCTTCGCAAATTTAATAAACTTGTCGTGAGTTATACTAGAGCCCAACATTATGTACAAGTTTTCTACAAAGTGCGCCTACAAAGTGATGAAGGCGACAGCACTGTCTCCGATAATGATCCAAGCGATGACCGGGCATGGTGGGTTCTCCGAGTATCTGTACCGATTCCGATGCAAGGAGAACCCTTCATGCGTCTGTGAGCCAGGAGTTGAGGAAACAGTGCTGCATGTACTTCTCAAGTGTCCAAGGTTCGGCAAACAAAAGTACGATCTTGAGATGTCGACCGGTGTAAGACGCCTCCCCATTGGACTCCACTGCCTCCACCCATCTATGAGTTAGGTAACCTAGAAGATCACCAACTGAGCGACCCCGACGGAAACCGTACTGGCGATCACTAACCAGCTGTTGATCCTCAAGGTACCGCATGAGATGGCTGTTAATAATGGTTTCCATTATTTTGGAGAACAAGGAGGTGATAGCGATAGGCCTGTAGCTGGACGGATCTGAGCGGTCGCCTTTTTTAGGGATCGGGTGCACCAAAGCTGTCTTCCATGAGTTCGGGACTAGACTGCAGCCATTTGGACGTGGTCGATGAGTCGGTCTGTGTCGGCATTGCCGCTATGGGACCTATAGAGGCACCCGTAGATGCGGGGATGGTCGTCGCTGTCTACGCACAGCCATAGAATGGACAGGTCCATACCTTTAAGACTGCCGAGGCAACGAAAACAGATGTCCTCTCTGACGTACACGAAAACTCCAGCCCAGGGCACAAAGGAGTGTTCTAATTTGTAACACGAGGTAGGAGAGATACGAAGTATCAGTCGGAGAGGACACCTGTCTCGGTTAGAAAGAGCAAGGCCGGCTTTGCCATGGTAGTGGATGGCGTTAAGGTTTGAATGAAGTCCCCTGATATTGCAGAAATTGACGGAACGCATGGCAGGGATTGCCTTTGTTTTATTGCTCCGCTTGCCCCGAGCAGGTTTCGTCTTGATCAGAATTTCACCGCCACCCAGAGTACGCGCGCAGCCTGAGTACCCACGCTCAGAAAAATGGGGTAGCTTGGGCGTGGATACCCAGCGAGGGATTCTCCAGGGATGCTGGTACTCTCCTGGGGTAGTGTTAATTTTAATTGAATTTAATTGGTAGAGCTATGCTGCAGCTGTATTAGTAGTATAGTTATAGCACGAATGGGTCGGCTCGACCGGGGAAGGACCTCGCTCTCACAGAATACTAGCGTCAAAATAGCAGATTTGTTAATCTGCTGTGCTTCGTATGGTGAGTGTAGAGAACCGGAGACCCTTTTTACTGGAAAAGAGGCATTCCATCTTGGTCCTCACGGGTGACAACGCATCTGCATTTTGATTCGCAAACGAGGATAGATGTAGATGTCTATGGGCCACAGCAACCACTTACCATCAGGTGGACTGTGCTTGTTTGTCAACCTATCCTTAAAAAAAATTCTGCTACGACGTTGATGGGGGCGTGGGGGATTGGACCTCCGGCCACCTGCACTCACCAGGTGAAATGCAGATGTTAACTTCTACTTCACGCTGGAATTCTCTGAGGTCGTGGTACCACCCCGGTTCGCAAATCAAAGCTGCCACGTGGCTCTACCACTATTAAAGCGCACGTAATTTGTAAAACACCATCTATTACGTTCTTTGTGAGAAAACATCCTTTTTTAATTTAAGGAAAACATATTTTTTTTTGTTGACTGTGTTTTTTAAGTATAAATATAATACTTATATTTTAGAACGATTTTTTTACACAAATCTTTTTACCACTATTTCTGAGATTTTATGGCGCCATTGAATAAATTCCAACCTATATGTCAAAATAATAAGCATAACTATCGATAGAATTAACAATTTTAATAAAACAAAGATTAAATGTAACTTGAAGATACGCTTTATCAGTTTATTAACGATTTCTTTATCCCCCCTATTACCAGCCTTTTAGTGCCAATTTCAACTTTAAAAACTCATTCTATTTTAAATAACACACAACATTTTTATACATTTATTGTAATTGATAGGTTATTTATCTAAAAACTATTGATAAATCCAATTGTGCATGCCCTAAGCTCACGCAAGTTTTAACTAATTACCTTATTATTTTACTTCCAAATTTCGAATAATTTTATATAAAACTTCAATTTTAAATAATGCTAAACGGATTCCTTCGTTTAAATTAATATCATTCAATATTTCAGCCAATAGCGTAACAACAAAGTACAGAAACAGAAACTTTTTTTATTCAATATAGATTTTAAATAATACTTATTGAAAGTCACGCTTTTGTTTAATTACCACTGGTTTGAAAAAAAACTCTCTGTCCTGGGAAGAACCAGCAAGAAACCCAGCGGGACTTTTTTATATAACAGATTTCAATCGTGTATGTTACATAAATTAACAACACAATAAATTAGAAATAGCTTGGTAGCGATCACCTCATTTCCAGGGGTTATTATCATCCATAAATTATTTAATATTATAATAACCCTTTTTATACAAACTTAGTTAAATAAAGTTTTTGAACTTCGAACAGGTCAAATTTTGTATATTTTCTGGAACTTTGTTGGAAAAGCGTACATCGCCCCAAGAATGAATTACTGACTCGATGGAGTCGAGTAACTGGTACTACTAGCTTGTGTCTGTTCCTAGTATTTACAGAGTGAATATCACTTATTTTTGTAAAACTACTTTTATGTTTGTGTACGTACATTACATTTTCATAAATGTATTGAGAGGCCAAAGTTAATATATTAACAAAAATTACATTAGTATTTAATTGTTTGACATTTGGAGTAATGAATTTGATACATTTCGTTTAAGTACCATTTAAATGCAAATTATTAACATTGAAACAAGTTACTAATTTAGATATAGCAATATTTACTTCGTCATATTTTAGCAATTGTCGACTTAATTTGAATATTAAAAAAGTGTCATCTGCAAATAATACTATATCATGGTTATCCCTTATTATATAACATACAAAGAGTTAACATCAGTTACTAATGAATTCAGCCAATTATTACATCTGTGTGTTAAAAATATAATTTCGTACAGTTTATAAAAATAACACTTCAAAAGATTTAACGACAAACAATTTATTTAATATGATAATTTTCAACCACAATTTGAGCATAAAATGTTGGATATAAGTTTGATTTTATAGCAAATATTTGTTACAATCCTCATTTTTTTGACAAGTGAAGCCTAAATTTTAATGTAATAAATCAAAAGAATACATGTATTGATGTTTTTAAACAATGTTTTCTTTGCTTTGTAAACCGCTATCTACTCCATTCAATTGGTAAAGTCATTTTATCGAACGATAATTGATAGACTCTCACGGTGGTACGTTAGAAATACTCTAGATAGCATAAATATGGCTTTCTATAATAAAAATATATAAAATTAAAATTTTCGAATATTTTGTATTTGTACACCAATCTTTTTGAGCCGCTGCAAACAACCGACACAGTATCTACTCACGACGGCGATTGACGCTAAAGTAAGTGAGTGAGGCAGAGGCAGTCTATTTAATAAAAATAAATTATTACCAGGCTGCTATAACACTGCAAATTTCCGGATTTCTACACCGAAAAAAATTAATTATAACTAAACAAAAGAAAACTAAACTGCCCTTTACATTCCATGACTTCACACATGACAGATGAAGAGATTAGAAAATAGATTGAGTTAAACATTTGATATTTTTAAAATATATCGTGCTTACCACACTATGCAGACTTGATAAATCTACGCCATGAGCCACTAAAATCACTTTTTTATGTAAAAATAGCAATTAATCGATTTAAAAAAAAATATTAATAAGTTCAACAATCATTTATCTTTCTGACAATGTGCTTGATAAGGCCTATGGCTACCCCTCCAAAAGTATTTATCCCGGGGCCCAAGCAGGAATTCTACGGGCAGACGCAGGTCGGGCCTCTAAAGGCCACTGGGAAATATCCTATCACAATAATGGGGGAAAGCCAGTTAACGGGAAGGCACTTACCTGCTTCGGGAGCGGATACTGTTCACCAGGATCTGCCCGGCTGATGAGAGTGTAGTGAGTGTAGGTGTTATTTGTGTGAAACTGTGTGTAAGTGGCCTGGGCTAGATGGCACGATGCTGTCCTGGAGAAGGTATTCTCTCGTAGCCTCGGAACTATTCCCTTCTTGAGGCACTAGTTCAGTCTAGTCACGTAATGGTACAGCCAAAAGAAGAACTTCTAACGAAAATCACTATAGAATTTGCACAATTACTTTAAACGAAATTAATAAACCCGTAAAGCACAACACGTGTTCCCGCCGACGCAACGAGGTATGAGTTTTAACTACGTTCGTGACAAAATTAAGTGATAAAACAAAGACGTCAGTTCCAAAATTTTTACACTGATTCTCTCGAAGTCTGTTCGACACCGCCCGAATGGAATGCGACCGGGCGGGGGGCGGGTGACCTTGCTACCGGTGCTATGAGCTTCGAACGTGCGTTTAAGAGTTCATTTTTCAAATGTTTAATATTTTGCCTAAACAGTGCTTTTTATATAATTTACTTGTTCAATATGATTGTTAGATACGATTTTATGCGACAAAACGTTGGAATTTTGATTTTTAGGCGCTAGTAGAACATACCTACGCGCTTTGTGCTTAAGGCATGCAAAATGTAACGAACATTTATTTAAAATCATATTATTTCAATAACTATTTCAAAAACGAGGATAAGCAAAAAGGCGTTATGGCTCAAATTCCCGCCAACCTGTACCGAATATCGTCCTTTTGTATACCTAATGCCAGCATAGCATAGGGTTATGCCTTTTGAGTTTTTGTACCTACTGTAGGTAAGTATTAGAGGCACAGAAATTAATTCGTAACAACTTTTAATTTTGAATCATGCGTGTGCTTGTGACAGGAGAATATGTATTAAGACAGACGACAAAAATTATTTTATTTTAATGTTTTACTCCTTACCTTACTGTTTATCTTTAAGCAGTTCCATTTTTCTTTAAACACTAAACAATCAATTAAAGCATATTATGATAAAAAATGTACATCGATTTATTATAATTTAATCATCTAAGTTTTTGAATCTTCATCACAATATCAGCCCTTCACAAGACCACAAAAGAAAATCCTCTTCCATAGACTGCCGCAAAGCGTGGCCCTGAACAACTGTCCTTGTTATGACATTTCCATTTATGTTCTTAAGTTATAATAAAATTAGTATTACTAAGTTGTAGTTAATTATATTTATTGCTTGTGTTATGTTGTTATATTCTGTACTGAATATATACCAAATGTTTTTTAATTATAGGATCGGGTGACAAACGAGCACACAGTCCACCTGATGGTAAGTGGTTACTGTGACCCATAGATATCGACATCTATCCTCAATAAAGACTCAAGATGCAGATGCGTTGTCACCCGTGAGGAAACAGAAACAGAAACACAAACTTTTTTATTCAATATAGATTATAAATAATGCTTATTGAAAGTCAATCTTTTGTATAATTACCACTGGTTCGAAAAAAAAACCTCTGTCCTGGGAAGAACCAGCAAGAAACCCAGCGGGACTTTTTTTTAAAAATAACAGCTTACAATCATGTATGTTACAAAAATTAACAACACAACAAATTAGAAATAGCTTGGTAGCGATCACCTCATTTCCAGGGGTTATTATCATCTATAAATTCTTTAATACTATAATAACCTGTTGTACGAATGTCCCTTTAACTATATAAATTTTGTTATATGTTCCTTGGTGTACAATAAAGTATATTTTACTTTACTTTTTACTTTAACCCTTTTTATACAAACTTAGTTTAATAAAGTTTTTGAACATTGAGCAGGTCAAATTTTGTATATTTTCTGGAATTTTGTTGTAAAAGCGTATACATTGCCCCAAGAATGAATTACTGACTCGATGGAGTCGAGTAACTGGTACTACTAGCTTGTGTCTGTTCCTAGTATTTACTGAATGAATATCACTTATTTTTGTAAAACTACTTTTATTTTTGTGTACGTACATTACATTTTCATAAATGTATTGAGAGGCCTAAGTTAATATATTAATTTCCTTAAATTTTTGTCGCAGCGACTCTTTAGGCTTTAAATCATAAATTGCTCTTATGGCCCTCTTCTGTAAAACAAATATAATTTCAGTGTCAGCTGCGTGTCCCCATAGCAAAATACCATACGACATTATGCTATGGAAATACGAGTAGCTAAAGTAAACTAGTCTAGCTGTTTCAACACTAGTTAGACTTCTAATCTTGTTTACGGCATATGCTGCAGAACTAAGTCTGCTTGCTAGTTTTGATATATGGGGGCTCCATTGAAGCTTCGCGTCTAGTGTGATTCCAAGAAAAATGGTGGTATCTACAAGACTCAGTTTCTCCCCATTTAAAATTACATTAGTATTTAATTGTTTGACACTTGGAGTCATAAATTTCATACATTTCGTTTTAGTGCCATTTAAATGCAAATTATTAACATTGAACCAATTTACTAATTTAGATATAGCATTATTTACTTCGTCATATTTTAGCAATTGTCGACTTAATTTGAAAATTAAAGAAGTGTCATCTGCAAATAATACTATATCATGGTTATCTCCTACTATGTAAGGTAAGTCATTAATATATACAAGAAACAGAAAGGGGCCTAGAATTGAGCCTTGAGGCACGCCCATCTGTACCATCGACCCGGAAGAACTCATAATGTTAATGACAACTTTTTGCGTTCTCTTACTTAAATATGAAATAATTAATTTAAGAGCATCACTTCTTACACCGTAGTGTTGAAGTTTCCTGATTATTGTTTCATGGTAAACACAATCGAAGGCTTTGGATAGGTCAAAAAATATACCCAAAGCATCCTGTGAATTCTCCCATGCATTAAATATATATTTAATCAGCTCAACACCGGCATCAGTTGTCGAGCGACCCCTTGTGAAACCAAATTGATTTTTATGAAGTAAATTATTTATATTAAAGAAATTTAATATTCATAATTTTTTCAAAAATCTTACTAAGTGTTGGTAGTACAGAAATAGGTCTAAAATTAACGGGGTCTGATGTACTACCAGATTTAAATAAAGGTATTACTTTACTATACTTCATTAAATCAGGAAACACACCAGATTCGATACTAGTATTAAAAATAGTAGCTAAATGAGGCGCGATTGTATCTATTATAGACGCAATAACTTTAACGGAAATCCCCCACAGGTCCGCAGTTTTCTTAACATCAATAGTTTTAAAATATTTTACAATATCTTTTGATGATGCTTTATGAAATGTAAAATTCTTTGTACACGCATTTACATTTTGTTTAAGTAATGATTCGGCGACCGCAGGAGAAGAATTCAGTGACTCAGTGGTTAATATCGGAATATCAGTAAAATATTTCTCAAAAACCACTGCAACGTCCTGATCTGATTCGGTTAATTTGTTATTAACACTTAACTGGTAGTTTGAATTACGAGAGTTGATCTTACCAGTTTCGTTATTAATTATACTCCATGTCATTTTAATTTTATTAGAAGTCGTCTTAATTTTGTTGCTCAAATGCAAAGACTTGGCTCCACAGCCACACAGCACACTCTTTTAAATATTTTTTAATATTTTTTTACATATTCCCTAAATTCGACGCTATGATTATATGACCTTTCATGGTAAAGATCATATAACCTATGTCTGCTCTTATGGACTCCTACTGTCGCCCATTCATTAAATGACTTCCGACTGTTCAAGGAGAATGTTTTAGAAGTAAAAGTATTATTAAATTCATTGCAAATAAGCTTAAATAATGTTCCATACAAAAAATTTGGATCATTTTGGTACGTAAGTGATGGAAGTTTTTTCACTATGTTACTTCTAAATTTCTCCAAGCGACGTGCATTTACTGGAACAAACACAACTTTCTTATCTACTTGCTTTTTGTGAACATATGGTAACGAAACTACTTGTCCACAGTGATCAGAACTTAATTTTTGAATTATACATTTATGCAACGCCTTCACCTTTTAGTGCCAATTTCAACTTTAAAAACTCATGCTATTTTAAATAACACACAACATTTTTATACATTTATTGTAATTGATAGGTTATTTATCTAAAAACTATTGATAAATCCAATTGTGCATGCCCTAAGCTCACACAAGTTTTTACTAATTACCTTATTATTTTACTTCCAAATTTCGAATAATTTTATATAAAACTTCAATTTTAAATAATGCTAAACGGATTCCTTCGTTTAAATTAATATCATTCAATATTTCAGCCAATAGCGTAACAACAAAGTACAGAAACAGAAACTTTTTTTATTCAATATAGATTATAAATAATAATTATTGAAAGTCACGCTTTTGTTTAATTACCACTGGTTTGAAAAAAAACTCTCTGTCATGGGAAGAACCAGCAAGAAACCCAGCGGGACTTTTTTATATAACAGATTTCAATCGTGTGTGTTACATAAATTAACAACACAATAAATTAGAAATAGCTTGGTAGCGATCACCTCATTTCCAGGGGTTATTATCATCCATAAATTATTTAATATTATAATAACCCTTTTTATACAAACTTAGTTAAATAAAGTTTTTGAACTTCGAACAGGTCAAATTTTGTATATTTTCTGGAACTTTGTTGGAAAAGCGTACATCGCCCCAAGAATGAATTACTGACTCGATGGAGTCGAGTAACTGGTACTACTAGCTTGTGTCTGTTCCTAGTATTTACAGAGTGAATATCACTTATTTTTGTAAAACTACTTTTATGTTTGTGTACGTACATTACATTTTCATAAATGTATTGAGAGGCCAAAGTTAATATATTAACAAAAATTACATTAGTATTTAATTGTTTGACATTTGGAGTAATGAATTTGATACATTTGGTTTAAGTACCATTTAAATGCAAATTATTAACATTGAAACAAGTTACTAATTTAGATATAGCAATATTTACTTCGTCATATTTTAGCAATTGTCGACTTAATTTGAATATTAAAAAAGTGTCATCTGCAAATAATACTATATCATGGTTATCCCTTATTATATAACATACAAAGAGTTAACATCAGTTACTAATGAATTCAGCCAATTATTACATCTGTGTGTTAAAAATATAATTTCGTACAGTTTATAAAAATAACACTTCAAAAGATTTAACGACAAACAATTTATTTAATATGATAATTTTCAACCACAATTTGAGCATAAAATGTTGGATATAAGTTTGATTTTATAGCAAATATTTGTTACAATCCTCATTTTTTTGACAAGTGAAGCCTAAATTTTAATGTAATAAATCAAAAGAATACATGTATTGATGTTTTTAAACAATGTTTTCTTTGCTTTGTAAACCGCTATCTACTCCATTCAATTGGTAAAGTCATTTTATCGAACGATAATTGATAGACTCTCACGGTGGTACGTTAGAAATACTCTAGATAGCATAAATATGGCTTTCTATAATAAAAATATATAAAATTAAAATTTTCGAATATTTTGTATTTGTACACCAATCTTTTTGAGCCGCTGCAAACAACCGACACAGTATCTACTCACGACGGCGATTGACGCTAAAGTAAGTGAATGAGGCAGAGGCAGTCTATTTAATAAAAATAAATTATTACCAGGCTGCTATAACACTGCAAATTTCCGGATTTCTACACCGAAAAAAATTAATTATAACTAAACAAAAGAAAACTAAACTGCCCTTTACATTCCATGACTTCACACATGACAGATGAAGAGATTAGAAAATAGATTGAGTTAAACATTTGATATTTTTAAAATATATCGTGCTTACCACACTATGCAGACTTGATAAATCTACGCCATGAGCCACTAAAATCACTTTTTTATGTAAAAATAGCAATTAATCGATTTAAAAAAAAATATTAATAAGTTCAACAATCATTTATCTTTCTGACAATGTGCTTGATAAGGCCTATGGCTGCCCCTCCAAAAGTATTTATCCCGGGGCCCAAGCAGGAATTCTACGGGCAGACGCAGGTCGGGCCTCTAAAGGCCACTGGGAAATATCCTATCACAATAATGGGGGAAAGCCAGTTAACGGGAAGGCACTTACCTGCTTCGGGAGCGGATACTGTTCACCAGGATCTGCCCGGCTGATGAGAGTGTAGTGAGTGTAGGTGTTATTTGTGTGAAACTGTGTGTAAGTGGCCTGGGCTAGATGGCACGATGCTGTCCTGGAGAAGGTATTCTCTCGTAGCCTCGGAACTATTCCCTTCTTGAGGCACTAGTTCAGTCTAGTCACGTAATGGTACAGCCAAAAGAAGAACTTCTAACGAAAATCACTATAGAATTTGCACAATTACTTTAAACGAAATTAATAAACCCGTAAAGCACAACACGTGTTCCCGCCGACGCAACGAGGTATGAGTTTTAACTACGTTCGTGACAAAATTAAGTGATAAAACAAAGACGTCAGTTCCAAAATTTTTACACTGATTCTCTCGAAGTCTGTTCGACACCGCCCGAATGGAATGCGACCGGGCGGGGGGCGGGTGACCTTGCTACCGGTGCTATGAGCTTCGAACGTGCGTTTAAGAGTTCATTTTTCAAATGTTTAATATTTTGCCTAAACAGTGCTTTTTATATAATTTACTTGTTCAATATGATTGTTAGATACGATTTTATGCGACAAAACGTTGGAATTTTGATTTTTAGGCGCTAGTAGAACATACCTACGCGCTTTGTGCTTAAGGCATGCAAAATGTAACGAACATTTATTTAAAATCATATTATTTCAATAACTATTTCAAAAACGAGGATAAGCAAAAAGGCGTTATGGCTCAAATTCCCGCCAACCTGTACCGAATATCGTCCTTTTGTATACCTAATGCCAGCATAGCATAGGGTTATGCCTTTTGAGTTTTTGTACCTACTGTAGGTAAGTATTAGAGGCACAGAAATTAATTCGTAACAACTTTTAATTTTGAATCATGCGTGTGCTTGTGACAGGAGAATATGTATTAAGACAGACGACAAAAATTATTTTATTTTAATGTTTTACTCCTTACCTTACTGTTTATCTTTAAGCAGTTCCATTTTTCTTTAAACACTAAACAATCAATTAAAGCATATTATGATAAAAAATGTACATCGATTTATTATAATTTAATCATCTAAGTTTTTGAATCTTCATCACAATATCAGCCCTTCACAAGACCACAAAAGAAAATCCTCTTCCATACACTGCCGCAAAGCGTGGCCCTGAACAACTGTCCTTGTTATGACATTTCCATTTATGTTCTTAAGTTATAATAAAATTAGTATTACTAAGTTGTAGTTAATTATATTTATTGCTTGTGTTATGTTGTTATATTCTGTACTGAATATATACCAAATGTTTTTTAATTATAGGATCGGGTGACAAACGAGCACACAGTCCACCTGATGGTAAGTGGTTACTGTGACCCATAGATATCGACATCTATCCTCAATAAAGACTCAAGATGCAGATGCGTTGTCACCCGTGAGGAAACAGAAACAGAAACAGAAATTTTTTTATTCAATATAGATTATAAATAATGCTTATTGAAAGTCACTCTTTTGTATAATTACCACTGGTTCGAAAAAAAAACCTCTGTCCTGGGAAGAACCAGCAAGAAACCCAGCGGGACTTTTTTTTAAAAATAACAGCTTACAATCATGTATGTTACAAAAATTAACAACACAACAAATTAGAAATAGCTTGGTAGCGATCACCTCATTTCCAGGGGTTATTATCATCTATAAATTCTTTAATACTATAATAACCTGTTGTACGAATGTCCCTTTAACTATATAAATTTTGTTATATGTTCCTTGGTGTACAATAAAGTATATTTTACTTTACTTTTTACTTTAACCCTTTTTATACAAACTTAGTTTAATAAAGTTTTTGAACATTGAGCAGGTCAAATTTTGTATATTTTCTGGAATTTTGTTGTAAAAGCGTATACATTGCCCCAAGAATGAATTACTGACTCGATGGAGTCGAGTAACTGGTACTACTAGCTTGTGTCTGTTCCTAGTATTTACTGAATGAATATCACTTATTTTTGTAAAACTACTTTTATTTTTGTGTACGTACATTACATTTTCATAAATGTATTGAGAGGCCTAAGTTAATATATTAATTTCCTTAAATTTTTGTCGCAGCGACTCTTTAGGCTTTAAATCATAAATTGCTCTTATGGCCCTCTTCTGTAAAACAAATATAATTTCAGTGTCAGCTGCGTGTCCCCATAGCAAAATACCATACGACATTATGCTATGGAAATACGAGTAGCTAAAGTAAACTAGTCTAGCTGTTTCAACACTAGTTAGACTTCTAATCTTGTTTACGGCATATGCTGCAGAACTAAGTCTGCTTGCTAGTTTTGATATATGGGGGCTCCATTGAAGCTTCGCGTCTAGTGTGATTCCAAGAAAAATGGTGGTATCTACAAGACTCAGTTTCTCCCCATTTAAAATTACATTAGTATTTAATTGTTTGACACTTGGAGTCATAAATTTCATACATTTCGTTTTAGTGCCATTTAAATGCAAATTATTAACATTGAACCAATTTACTAATTTAGATATAGCATTATTTACTTCGTCATATTTTAGCAATTGTCGACTTAATTTGAAAATTAAAGAAGTGTCATCTGCAAATAATACTATATCATGGTTATCTCCTACTATGTAAGGTAAGTCATTAATATATACAAGAAACAGAAAGGGGCCTAGAATTGAGCCTTGAGGCACGCCCATCTGTACCATCGACCCGGAAGAACTCATAATGTTAATGACAACTTTTTGCGTTCTCTTACTTAAATATGAAATAATTAATTTAAGAGCATCACTTCTTACACCGTAGTGTTGAAGTTTCCTGATTAATGTTTCATGGTGAACACAATCGAAGGCTTTGGATAGGTCAAAAAATATACCCAAAGCATCCTGTGAATTCTCCCATGCATTAAATATATATTTAATCAGCTCAACAACGGCATCAGTTGTCGAGCGACCCCTTGTGAAACCAAATTGATTTTTATGAAGTAAATTATTTATATTAAAGAAATTTAATATTCATAATTTTTTCAAAAATCTTACTAAGTGTTGGTAGTACAGAAATAGGTCTAAAATTAACGGGGTCTGATGTACTACCAGATTTAAATAAAGGTATTACTTTACTATACTTCATTAAATCAGGAAACACACCAGATTCGATACTAGTATTAAAAATAGTAGCTAAATGAGGCGCGATTGTATCTATTATAGACGCAATAACTTTAACGGAAATCCCCCACAGGTCCGCAGTTTTCTTAACATCAATAGTTTTAAAATATTTTACAATATCTTTTGATGATGCTTTATGAAATGTAAAATTCTTTGTACACGCATTTACATTTTGTTTAAGTAATGATTCGGCGACCGCAGGAGAAGAATTCAGTGACTCAGTGGTTATTATCGGAATATCAGTAAAATATTTCTCAAAAACCACTGCAACGTCCTGATCTGATTCGGTTAATTTGTTATTAACACTTAACTGGTAGTTTGAATTACGAGAGTTGATCTTACCAGTTTCGTTATTAATTATACTCCATGTCATTTTAATTTTATTAGAAGTCGTCTTAATTTTGTTGCTCAAATGCAAAGACTTGGCTCCACAGCCACACAGCACACTCTTTTAAATATTTTTTAATATTTTTTTACATATTCCCTAAATTCGACGCTATGATTATATGACCTTTCATGGTAAAGATCATATAACCTATGTCTGCTCTTATGGACTCCTACTGTCGCCCATTCATTAAATGACTTCCGACTGTTCAAGGAGAATGTTTTAGAAGTAAAAGTATTATTAAATTCATTGCAAATAAGCTTAAATAATGTTCCATACAAAAAATTTGGATCATTTTGGTATGTAAGTGATGGAAGTTTTTTCACTATGTTACTTCTAAATTTCTCCAAGCGACGTGCATTTACTGGAACAAACACAACTTTCTTATCTACTTGCTTTTTGTGAACATATGGTAACGAAACTACTTGTCCACAGTGATCAGAACTTAATTTTTGAATTATACATTTATGCAACGGCTTCACCTTTTAGTGCCAATTTCAACTTTAAAAACTCATGCTATTTTAAATAACACACAACATTTTTATACATTTATTGTAATTGATAGGTTATTTATCTAAAAACTATTGATAAATCCAATTGTGCATGCCCTAAGCTCACACAAGTTTTTACTAATTACCTTATTATTTTACTTCCAAATTTCGAATAATTTTATATAAAACTTCAATTTTAAATAATGCTAAACGGATTCCTTCGTTTAAATTAATATCATTCAATATTTCAGCCAATAGCGTAACAACAAAGTACAGAAACAGAAACTTTTTTTATTCAATATAGATTATAAATAATAATTATTGAAAGTCACGCTTTTGTTTAATTACCACTGGTTTGAAAAAAAACTCTCTGTCATGGGAAGAACCAGCAAGAAACCCAGCGGGACTTTTTTATATAACAGATTTCAATCGTGTGTGTTACATAAATTAACAACACAATAAATTAGAAATAGCTTGGTAGCGATCACCTCATTTCCAGGGGTTATTATCATCCATAAATTATTTAATATTATAATAACCCTTTTTATACAAACTTAGTTAAATAAAGTTTTTGAACTTCGAACAGGTCAAATTTTGTATATTTTCTGGAACTTTGTTGGAAAAGCGTACATCGCCCCAAGAATGAATTACTGACTCGATGGAGTCGAGTAACTGGTACTACTAGCTTGTGTCTGTTCCTAGTATTTACAGAGTGAATATCACTTATTTTTGTAAAACTACTTTTATGTTTGTGTACGTACATTACATTTTCATAAATGTATTGAGAGGCCAAAGTTAATATATTAACAAAAATTACATTAGTATTTAATTGTTTGACATTTGGAGTAATGAATTTGATACATTTGGTTTAAGTACCATTTAAATGCAAATTATTAACATTGAAACAAGTTACTAATTTAGATATAGCAATATTTACTTCGTCATATTTTAGCAATTGTCGACTTAATTTGAATATTAAAAAAGTGTCATCTGCAAATAATACTATATCATGGTTATCCCTTATTATATAACATACAAAGAGTTAACATCAGTTACTAATGAATTCAGCCAATTATTACATCTGTGTGTTAAAAATATAATTTCGTACAGTTTATAAAAATAACACTTCAAAAGATTTAACGACAAACAATTTATTTAATATGATAATTTTCAACCACAATTTGAGCATAAAATGTTGGATATAAGTTTGATTTTATAGCAAATATTTGTTACAATCCTCATTTTTTTGACAAGTGAAGCCTAAATTTTAATGTAATAAATCAAAAGAATACATGTATTGATGTTTTTAAACAATGTTTTCTTTGCTTTGTAAACCGCTATCTACTCCATTCAATTGGTAAAGTCATTTTATCGAACGATAATTGATAGACTCTCACGGTGGTACGTTAGAAATACTCTAGATAGCATAAATATGGCTTTCTATAATAAAAATATATAAAATTAAAATTTTCGAATATTTTGTATTTGTACACCAATCTTTTTGAGCCGCTGCAAACAACCGACACAGTATCTACTCACGACGGCGATTGACGCTAAAGTAAGTGAGTGAGGCAGAGGCAGTCTATTTAATAAAAATAAATTATTACCAGGCTGCTATAACACTGCAAATTTCCGGATTTCTACACCGAAAAAAATTAATTATAACTAAACAAAAGAAAACTAAACTGCCCTTTACATTCCATGACTTCACACATGACAGATGAAGAGATTAGAAAATAGATTGAGTTAAACATTTGATATTTTTAAAATATATCGTGCTTACCACACTATGCAGACTTGATAAATCTACGCCATGAGCCACTAAAATCACTTTTTTATGTAAAAATAGCAATTAATCGATTTAAAAAAAAATATTAATAAGTTCAACAATCATTTATCTTTCTGACAATGTGCTTGATACGGCCTACGGCTGCCCCTCCAAAAGTATTTATCCCGGGGCCCAAGCAGGAATTCTACGGGCAGACGCAGGTCGGGCCTCTAAAGGCCACTGGGAAATATCCTATCACAATAATGGGGGAAAGCCAGTTAACGGGAAGGCACTTACCTGCTTCGGGAGCGGATACTGTTCACCAGGATCTGCCCGGCTGATGAGAGTGTAGTGAGTGTAGGTGTTATTTGTGTGAAACTGTGTGTAAGTGGCCTGGGCTAGATGGCACGATGCTGTCTGGAGAAGGTATTCTCTCGTAGCCTCGGAACTATTCCCTTCTTGAGGCACTAGTTCAGTCTAGTCACGTAATGGTACAGCCAAAAGAAGAACTTCTAACGAAAATCACTATAGAATTTGCACAATTACTTTAAACGAAATTAATAAACCCGTAAAGCACAACACGTGTTCCCGCCGACGCAACGAGGTATGAGTTTTAACTACGTTCGTGACAAAATTAAGTGATAAAACAAAGACGTCAGTTCCAAAATTTTTACACTGATTCTCTCGAAGTCTGTTCGACACCGCCCGAATGGAATGCGACCGGGCGGGGGGCGGGTGACCTTGCTACCGGTGCTATGAGCTTCGAACGTGCGTTTAAGAGTTCATTTTTCAAATGTTTAATATTTTGCCTAAACAGGGCTTTTTATATAATTTACTTGTTCAATATGATTGTTAGATACGATTTTATGCGACAAAACGTTGGAATTTTGATTTTTAGGCGCTAGTAGAACATACCTACGCGCTTTGTGCTTAAGGCATGCAAAATGTAACGAACATTTATTTAAAAATCATATTATTTCAATAACTATTTCAAAAACGAGGATAAGCAAAAAGGCGTTATGGCTCAAATTCCCGCCAACCTGTACCGAATATCGTTCTTTTGTATACCTAATGCCAGCATAGCATAGGGTTATGCCTTTTGAGTTTTTGTACCTACTGTAGGTAAGTATTAGAGGCACAGAAATTAATTCGTAACAACTTTTAATTTTGAATCATGCGTGTGCTTGTGACAGGAGAATATGTATTAAGACAGACGACAAAAATTATTTTATTTTAATGTTTTACTCCTTACCTTACTGTTTATCTTTAAGCAGTTCCATTTTTCTTTAAACACTAAACAATCAATTAAAGCATATTATGATAAAAAATGTACATCGATTTATTATAATTTAATCATCTAAGTTTTTGAATCTTCATCACAATATCAGCCCTTCACAAGACCACAAAAGAAAATCCTCTTCCATAGACTGCCGCAAAGCGTGGCCCTGAACAACTGTCCTTGTTATGACATTTCCATTTATGTTCTTAAGTTATAATAAAATTAGTATTACTAAGTTGTAGTTAATTATATTTATTGCTTGTGTTATGTTGTTATATTCTGTACTGAATATATACCAAATGTTTTTTAATTATAGGATCGGGTGACAAACGAGCACACAGTCCACCTGATGGTAAGTGGTTACTGTGACCCATAGATATCGACATCTATCCTCAATAAAGACTCAAGATGCAGATGCGTTGTCACCCGTGAGGAAACAGAAACAGAAACAGAAAATTTTTTATTCAATATAGATTATAAATAATGCTTATTGAAAGTCACTCTTTTGTATAATTACCACTGGTTCGAAAAAAAAAACCTCTGTCCTGGGAAGAACCAGCAAGAAACCCAGCGGGACTTTTTTTTAAAAATAACAGCTTACAATCATGTATGTTACAAAAATTAACAACACAACAAATTAGAAATAGCTTGGTAGCGATCACCTCATTTCCAGGGGTTATTATCATCTATAAATTCTTTAATACTATAATAACCTGTTGTACGAATGTCCCTTTAACTATATAAATTTTGTTATATGTTCCTTGGTGTACAATAAAGTATATTTTACTTTACTTTTTACTTTAACCCTTTTTATACAAACTTAGTTTAATAAAGTTTTTGAACATTGAGCAGGTCAAATTTTGTATATTTTCTGGAATTTTGTTGTAAAAGCGTATACATTGCCCCAAGAATGAATTACTGACTCGATGGAGTCGAGTAACTGGTACTACTAGCTTGTGTCTGTTCCTAGTATTTACTGAATGAATATCACTTATTTTTGTAAAATTACTTTTATTTTTGTGTACGTACATTACATTTTCATAAATGTATTGAGAGGCCTAAGTTAATATATTAATTTCCTTAAATTTTTGTCGCAGCGACTCTTTAGGCTTTAAATCATAAATTGCTCTTATGGCCCTCTTCTGTAAAACAAATATAATTTCAGTGTCAGCTGCGTGTCCCCATAGCAAAATACCATACGACATTATGCTATGGAAATACGAGTAGCTAAAGTAAACTAGTCTAGCTGTTTCAACACTAGTTAGACTTCTAATCTTGTTTACGGCATATGCTGCAGAACTAAGTCTGCTTGCTAGTTTTGATATATGGGGGCTCCATTGAAGCTTCGCGTCTAGTGTGATTCCAAGAAAAATGGTGGTATCTACAAGACTCAGTTTCTCCCCATTTAAAATTACATTAGTATTTAATTGTTTGACACTTGGAGTCATAAATTTCATACATTTCGTTTTAGTGCCATTTAAATGCAAATTATTAACATTGAACCAATTTACTAATTTAGATATAGCATTATTTACTTCGTCATATTTTAGCAATTGTCGACTTAATTTGAAAATTAAAGAAGTGTCATCTGCAAATAATACTATATCATGGTTATCTCCTACTATGTAAGGTAAGTCATTAATATATACAAGAAACAGAAAGGGGCCTAGAATTGAGCCTTGAGGCACGCCCATCTGTACCATCGACCCGGAAGAACTCATACTGTTAATGACAACTTTTTGCGTTCTCTTACTTAAATATGAAATAATTAATTTAAGAGCATCACTTCTTACACCGTAGTGTTGAAGTTTCCTGATTAATGTTTCATGGTGAACACAATCGAAGGCTTTGGATAGGTCAAAAAATATACCCAAAGCATCCTGTGAATTCTCCCATGCATTAAATATATATTTAATCAGCTCAACACCGGCATCAGTTGTCGAGCGACCCCTTGTGAAACCAAATTGATTTTTATGAAGTAAATTGTTTATATTAAAGAAATTTAACATTCATAATTTTTTCAAAAATCTTACTAAGTGTTGGTAGTACAGAAATAGGTCTAAAATTAGCGGGGTCTGATGTACTACCAGATTTAAATAAAGGTATTACTTTACTATACTTCATTAAATCAGGAAACACACCAGATTCGATACTAGTATTAAAAACAGTAGCTAAATGAGGCGCGATTGTATCTATTATAGACGCAATAACTTTAACGGAAATCCCCCACAGGTCCGCAGTTTTCTTAACATCAATAGTTTTAAAATATTTTACAATATCTTTTGATGATGCTTTATGAAATGTAAAATTCTTTGTACACGCATTTACATTTTGTTTAAGTAATGATTCGGCGACCGCAGGAGAAGAATTCAGTGACTCAGTGGTTAATATCGGAATATCAGTAAAATATTTCTCAAAAACCACTGCAACGTCCTGATCTGATTCGGTTAATTTGTTATTAACACTTAACTGGTAGTTTGAATTACGAGAGTTGATCTTACCAGTTTCGTTATTAATTATACTCCATGTCATTTTAATTTTATTAGAAGTCGTCTTAATTTTGTTGCTCAAATGCAAAGACTTGGCTCCACAGCCACACAGCACACTCTTTTAAATATTTTTTAATATTTTTTTACATATTCCCTAAATTCGACGCTATGATTATATGACCTTTCATGGTAAAGATCATATAACCTATGTCTGCTCTTATGGACTCCTACTGTCGCCCATTCATTAAATGACTTCCGACTGTTCAAGGAGAATGTTTTAGAAGTAAAAGTATTATTAAATTCATTGCAAATAAGCTTAAATAATGTTCCATACAAAAAATTTGGATCATTTTGGTATGTAAGTGATGGAAGTTTTTTCACTATGTTACTTCTAAATTTCTCCAAGCGACGTGCATTTACTGGAACAAACACAACTTTCTTATCTACTTGCTTTTTGTGAACATATGGTAACGAAACTACTTGTCCACAGTGATCAGAACTTAATTTTTGAATTATACATTTATGCAACGGCTTCACATTTGTAAAAATGTTATCTATACATGTTGCACTAGATTGAGCAATACGCGTTGGCTCTAAAAATAAATTAAAAAGACCATATGATTTAAACAATGATCTAAATTTAATATTGATTGAGGAAGCTTCTAGGACATTGATGTTAAAGTCTCCACATATTACAACAGATTTATTCCGTTTATTAAGCTTAGCAAAAACTTCCTCCATAATTTTTTCAAAAGTATCGTGTATGGAACATGGCGGTCTGTAGACGCTCACAACAATGAGGTGCTCAAACTCAACACATGCCATTTCTACAGTTCGCTCAACAGAGAGGCTCACAATATCTTTACGTTATTTACATGACAATAATTTACTAGCTAATATTAAGGAGCCACTTCTTAAAACCGTTTCTCTATTGAAAGAACTGACCACCTTGAAGTTAAACATTAAGTTATAAGTTTTTAACCAATGTTCAGTAATACATAAAATATGAATATTGTTGCTATTTAAGAACAACTCAATTTCTAGCTCTTTGCCTACCATGCCTTGTATATTTTGATGCACCAGGTGTATACAATTTTCAATATCACTCTGTGGAGTCATACAATTAAAGATTTGTAAGCTACATTCTAAATTATTTGAATTATTACAACTGCTAGAGATTACCTCTATTGTCTCATTTTCTAATTTAAATTACTTGGAACTGATTCCAAATTACATATTAAGTCATTACACTGCTCAAAAGGAGCAGATGTCTGTGTAGCCAAGTCCTTGGCTGAGTTAATATATAAACAATAAGATAGCACATTTGCTATCTGTCTTAAAATATATTTAGATAGGTAATACCTATCATTAGTCAAAAATTTCTTAATTAAATTATTTATGTCTATTAAATTAAATTTATTGTTATAATTATAACAAATAAATGTCAAGTTTAAATTATTATTACATGAAAAGTTATTTAAGTTTAATTATAAAATTTAGCTACTCGTATTTCCATAGCATAATGTCGTATGGTATTTTGCTATGGGGACACGCAGCTGACACTGAAATTATATTTGTTTTACAGAAGAGGGCTATAAGAGCAATTTATGATTTAAAGCCTAAAGAGTCGCTGCGACAAAAATTTAAGGAAATTAATATATTAACTTTGGCCTCTCAATACATTTATGAAAATGTAATGTACGTACACAAAAATAAAAGTAGTTTTACAAAAATAAGTGATATTCATTCTGTAAATACTAGGAACAGACACAAGCTAGTAGTACCAGTTACTCGACTCCATCGAGGTTGTAATTCATTCTTGGGGCGATGTATACGCTTTTACATCAAAATTCCAGAAAATATACAAAATTTGACCTGCTCAATGTTCAAAAACTTTATTAAACTAAGTTTGTATAAAAAGGGTTAAAGTAAAAAGTAAAGTAAAATATACTTTATTGTACACCAAGGAACATATAACAAAATTTATATAGTTAAAGGGACATTCGTACAACAGGTTATTATAGTATTAAAGAATTTATAGATGATAATAACCCCTGGAAATGAGGTGATCGCTACCAAGCTATTTCTAATTTGTTGTGTTGTTAATTTTTGTAACATACATGATTGTAAGCTGTTATTTTAAAAAAAAAGTCCCGCTGGGTTTCTTGCTGGTTCTTCCCAGGACAGAGGTTTTTTTTCGAACCAGTGGTAATTATACAAAAGATTGACTTTCAATAAGCATTATTTATAATCTATATTGAATAAAAAAGTTTCTGTTTCTGTTTCTGTTTCCTCACGGGTGACAACGCATCTGCATCTTGAGTCTTTATTGAGGATAGATGTCGATATCTATGGGTCACAGTAACCACTTACCATCAGGTGGACTGTGTGCTCGTTTGTCACCCGATCCTATAATTAAAAAACATTTGGTATATATTCAGTACAGAATATAACAACATAACACAAGCAATAAATATAATTAACTACAACTTAGTAATACTAATTTTATTATAACTTAAGAACATAAATGGAAATGTCATAACAAGGACAGTTGTTCAGGGCCACGCTTTGCGGCAGTCTATGGAAGAGGATTTTCTTTTGTGGTCTTGTGAAGGGCTGATATTGTGATGAAGATTCAAAAACTTAGATGATTAAATTATAATAAATCGATGTACATTTTTTATCATAATATGCTTTAATTGATTGTTTAGTGTTTAAAGAAAAATGGAACTGCTTAAAGATAAACAGTAAGGTAAGGAGTAAAACATTAAAATAAAATAATTTTTGTCGTCTGTCTTAATACATATTCTCCTGTCACAAGCACACGCATGATTCAAAATTAAAAGTTGTTACGAATTAATTTCTGTGCCTCTAATACTTACCTACAGTAGGTACAAAAACTCAAAAGGCATAACCCTATGCTATGCTGGCATTAGGTATACAAAAGAACGATATTCGGTACAGGTTGGCGGGAATTTGAGCCATAACGCCTTTTTGCTTATCCTCGTTTTTGAAATAGTTATTGAAATAATATGATTTTAAATAAATGTTCGTTACATTTTGCATGCCTTAAGCACAAAGCGCGTAGGTATGTTCTACTAGCGCCTAAAAATCAAAATTCCAACGTTTTGTCGCATAAAATCGTATCTAACAATCATATTGAACAAGTAAATTATATAAAAAGCACTGTTTAGGCAAAATATTAAACATTTGAAAAATGAACTCTTAAACGCACGCACTAATTGCTCATAGAATTCTATGAGCTCGTTGAACAGACTTTGAGTTTGGGACGCTTTCATGTTGTCTATGTAAGGTTTTAATTGCACAATCTTCTCATTAGCCTTACTTAACTGTAACTGCAATGCAGCAATTAATCTGAGGGATTCCTCATATTCCTTGCTGCATTGGTCAAACTCATCGACTGTTCTCTGAAGTTGATCCCTTTCTTTTGAAACAAATGTATATTCGGTATGCAACTTAACCATATTAGGACTAAGATGGAATGCCTCTTTGCCAGTAAAAAGGGTCTCCGGTTCTCTACACTCAACATACGAAACACAGCAGCGTTAAGCTACTATTTTACGCTGGTTTTCTGTGAGAGCGTGGTCCTTCCCCGGTCGAGCCGACCCATTCGTGCTACAACCATAATATAGCTGCAGCATGGCTCTACCACGTATAAAGAGTCTCATAGAAAAGTAAGTACATCTTCTGCAAAACTTTAAAATCAAAAACCAATTTTAAAATATAGACGAATTGATCATAGCTTCCTTAACAATAAAATAAGTTATGTTCAATTAATGGTATTTAATCCAGTTTATAACAGTCCTGATTTATATTACGTGGCTGAAATTAGGTACTTTTTACTACGTACGTCAAACCCAATATCAGCCTGACGGCAGACATTATGCACTCCATACATACCGTAAACCTAACTACAGCCCTATTAATTTCCACTAAAGAAAATAAACACTTATAAATTTAAATAAAAAGCTGCATTACTATGTCTATAGTCATATTCATACAAATCAAAAAGGCTAAAGATGAGCTAAAGTAAAATATGCTTTCTTTTTATAGGAGGGGGCAAACGAGCATACGGCTCACCTGATGGTAAGTGACACCCACGAACAACCGCAACACCAGGGGAACCAGGGGAATTGCAGATGTGTTGCCGGCCTAATTTTATCGGGATTATAACTTGCCAAAAAATCTGGAAAATGAACGTTTTTCGTTGCGTGCGTGTTTTGATTTTTCACTTAACGCTCTTAGATTTATAACTGTGTGATAATATTTGACATATAATTTCCTCTAGTTAAGAAGAATTTTTTAGGCGACACTATTTCTAGTTAAGACTAATAGAAACCTTATTTACGAAGTAAAAGACCGAAAAGGTTAGAATTTGGAGCGTGGCTGGTATTAGGGGCATTCACCTGTTTACTTTAGACGTGATGCGTTCATAAACAAAAAGACAGACAGACTGACAAACAAAAAACTGAAAGACAAATAAAAATTATAAAACGTACTTATTTACTTATTTTCAGTCCCCATAATGATTTTAGTCACAAATATACTATACAATGTACAGAAACAGACACAACATGTTATCACCATTTCTTATATGTATAGATTTAAAGAGAGATGGCGCTGTTAATATCAATAGTAAAAATAAAAGAGATTAATTGACGCGATTGATACCTTATGTAAAACATAAAAGAACTTATAAATCAGCGCCTGCATAGTAAGCAAAAGGAAAGTTTGATCCTCGCCGAAACCAACGAAATTGTTGATAGCTCTTTTAAAATTTGATTTACCACATAGAGTACTCGGCGATAAGTAATAAATGAGTTAGTCAACACGCAGTGAGGCAGCGAATAATATAAAGATTAGCAGCAAATATGAAAATTTATCTACATTTCTCATTACATTTGCACAACACCACCATCTACCGATGAAATTGATTAACTATTGTGCTTTAGATTAAGTTAATAAGACAAATATATTTTTTGGATATATTTATTACGTTCTTTATTACTTTTGTTTACTGCGTTTTAGATATAATTATGTCGTCACAGAACATTATTTTACATCATTTAACATTTAATTATGATTACATTACACAATTTATAAAATAAAATATTGTAAGAAATTTCAATGTAAAGCTACAGGAAAAGGCTTAAATCCCATTTGTGATGTTAGAAACTATTCCACTTTTGATGTTAGAAATTATTCTCAAAAGTATTTAAATAAAAGAACACTACTTGGTAACAAACCCTGCTTACTATCTAGAACCCCAATTACATGATAAAAAACACCAAATTATGCAAACCAACAGCATAACTACCCATCTCAATGTAACACAGGGCAGCCTCTCAGCAACATGACCTTCCTTGCCCACACTAGTAGAATACCCCAACGGGCATAGTAACGATAGAGAGACTCGTAGAATTACAGACTGTTGCCTCTTAGTTTTTTTTTGCACCCAGAAGCTATTGAAAAGGGCTACCCCGTTAAGCGAGGAGGTGGTAAATGCTTTATGCATACCACGACAGCCGCTTTGTCGTGGTTATGCGGGACTCACTGTGTCGAACCTAACCACCCTAAGTGTTATCCGCTAAAAACCACCTTTTGGGGGATGGGCAGTGGCCTTTGAGGCCTTTCTGCCGAATCGGACGCGGCACTCTTTTGGGAAAAGAGGGCGCAGGCGGCTACGAGTCGCTAAGGGAGAGCCTACTAAGGCAAATTTAAGAAGAATCGGCCTGAGCCGCCAGAAGGCAGTTCAGGTCGGTGGAAAGTTAATATGGCGGGTCCGAGAGAGAGTTTCTCGGCCTGCGGACTCGATAGCGAGAGGGGAATGGGGCTGTATAAGGAGCTGCCTCACGAATGAATTGATTGGAGTGAGACTCTGAGGCTTTGAAGAAGTTCTCAGAGAGTGTTTTAAGAAATGGTTGAATTGTAGGGAGCTCTAAGTCCCAATGGAGGTCGGCGGACGTACCAGGGTGCGTTCGTAGCTCGACGACAGAAGAGGTTTCGAACTATTTGGAGTTCATTAATGACTTTGGGGTCAGCGTGAGCAAATATAGGGCCCGCGTAAGTGTAAGGGTTCGCTTGTTACGGAGGTACATTTTACTGTGTCAGCGCAGCATACTGTTGAGCCTACTCAGATAAAAACGTGCGTGACGGGTTACTCTTTTGACATGGGGTCCGAAGGTGTACCTCGTGTCAAGGGTGACGCCTAAATATTTGTCAGACATATGCCAGGGGACAGGGATCCCTAGCATACGTATTGGTGGGGTGTTTTTGAGGCGTCGTCGTTTATAATCGAAGTGAATGGCGGAGCTTTTCTCCGGGTTCACATCGATGCGCCATTTTTGGAACCAAACTCCTAGGTCATCAACTGACTTTTGGATCTTGTTCTGTATGAAAGGTAGCGAGGTACCTTTACAGTAGAGGGCAGTGTCGTCTGCGTAGAGGGAGAGCTGAACACCTTTCGACGGGATGAGAATGTCGTTGGTGAACAGGATATACAGGAGGGGAGCAAGTACTGAGCCCTGAGGTGAGGGACACCAGCTTTGATGGGGCGCTGAGAGGAGACCGTGCCTTCATGTCTAAAACGAAAGGTACGATGCTTCAGGTAAGAGGCCACGAGACTTACTGGACGATCGGGGAGACCTATTCTGTATAGTTTGTAGATAAGGTCTTCATGCCAGTCTCTATCGAAAGTTTTAGCAATGTCGAAAAAGACTGCAATGGTATTATGACGACGAGGATAAAACCGCTATACACACCTATATACACACAATACGGTGAACTCGTTGGGGACAAGAATTTTTCGCTTGGAAACCAAATTAATGGGGGATGACAAGAGGGTCACTGTCTGTGGGAAACAGATGGGGCCTCATGCGAGTGAGGATGACTCTTTCGAAAAGGTTGCCCATGGCCTTGAGGAGGCTAATGGGACGATGAGTGGAGTGGGGGTTTGAGAGGCTTTCCTGGCTTGGGAATACCAATGACAGTTGTCTTTTCCACGTAGTGGGAAAGTAACTAAGATTGATGCAGACGTTGAAGATAATAATTAAAAGGGTAAACACCTGCTCAGGAAAATGTTTAAGGGCTTGGTTGGAGATGCCATCTGCGCTCGGAGCCTTTTTGGGCTTAAATCCTTTGATAAGGGATGAAATCTCATCATTGGACACAGTGATAGGGTCAAAGGCTGTGGGGGATATATTTCAAGTCAGTGTTTTACATTTAAAGAATATAAATAAGATATATAAATTATATATATATATATATATATATATATATATATATATATATATATATAATAAAGAGCCAAAATTCTTATTTTCATTTTGATTAATTTCATTCGAAAATACAATAAATGTGAAAGGGCTTTTATCTGCAATAATAATTTTCATCAAAAATAACATAGACTTAATGATTTCTTATATTTACGTGAACACTACACATTGAATAAAACTGTTTTTTACGGATTTTGTCGCGTTTATTATATTATTTTTATTCCCGACGTTTCGAGTGCTTTTCAGCAACCCATGGTCATGGAGGGGACTGAGATGTTTGACGTCCCGATGTCACAGTTAGCCCGGCTACCTTCAGTTTTTTAATATTATTTTTTGGTTTGGTTTGGTTTTATTACAAAAATTGAAGGTAGCCGGGCTAACTGTGACATCGGGACGTCAAACATCTCAGTCCACCCCTTGACCATGGGTTGCTGAAAAGCACTCGAAACGTCGGGAATAAAAATAATATAATAAACGCGATAAAATCCGTAAAAAACAGTTTTATTCAATGTGTAGTGTTCGCGTAAATATAAGAAATCATTAAGTCTATGTTATTTTTGATGAAAATTATTATTGCAGATAAAAGCCCTTTCACATTTATTGTATTTTCGAATGAAATTAATCAAAATGAAAATAAGAATTTTGGCTCTTTATTATATATATATATAATTTATATATCTTATTTATACTCTTTAAATGTAAAACACTGACTTGAAATATATCCCCCACAGCCTCTGACCCTATCACTGTGTCCAATGATGAGATTTCATCCCTTATCAAAGGATTTAAGCCCAAAAAGGCTCCGAGCGCAGATGGCATCTCCAACCAAGCCCTTAAACATTTTCCTGAGCAGGTGTTAACCCTTTTAACTATTATCTTCAACGTCTGCATCAATCTTAGTTACTTTCCCACTACGTGGAAAGAGACAACTGTCATTGGTATTCCCAAGCCAGGAAAGCCTCTCAAACCCCCACTCCACTCATCGTCCCATTAGCCTCCTCAAGGCCATGGGCAACCTTTTCGAAAGAGTCATCCTCACTCGCATGAGGCCCCATCTGTTTCCCACAGACAGTGACCCTCTTGTCATCCCCCATTAATTTGGTTTCCAAGCGAAAAATTCTTGTCCCCAACGAGTTCACCGTATTGTGTGTATATAGGTGTGTATAGCGGTTTTATCCTCGTCGTCATAATACCATTGCAGTCTTTTTCGACATTGCTAAAGCTTTCGATAGAGACTGGCATGAAGACCTTATCTACAAACTATACAGAATAGGTCTCCCCGATCGTCCAGTAAGTCTCGTGGCCTCTTACCTGAAGCATCGTACCTTTCGTTTTAGACATGAAGGCACGGTCTCCTCTCAGCGCCCCATCAAAGCTGGTGTCCCTCACCTCAGGGCTCAGTACTTGCTCCCCTCCTGTATATCCTGTTCACCAACGACATTCCCATCCCGTCGAAAGGTGTTCAGCTCTCCCTCTACGCAGACGACACTGCCCTCTACTGTAAAGGTACCTCGCTACCTTTCATACAGAACAAGATCCAAAAGTCAGTTGATGACCTAGGAGTTTGGTTCCAAAAATGGCGCATCGATGTGAACCCGGAGAAAAGCTCCGCCATTCACTTCGATTATAAACGACGACGCCTCAAAAACACCCCACCAATACGTATGCTAGGGATCCCTGTCCCCTGGCATATGTCTGACAAATATTTAGGCGTCACCCTTGACACGAGGTACACCTTCGGACCCCATGTCAAAAGAGTAACCCGTCACGCACGTTTTTATCTGAGTAGGCTCAACAGTATGCTGCGCTGACACAGTAAAATGTACCTCCGTAACAAGCGAACCCTTACACTTACGCGGGCCCTATATTTGCTCACGCTGACCCCAAAGTCATTAATGAACTCCAAATAGTTCGAAACCTCTTCTGTCGTCGAGCTACGAACGCACCCTGGTACGTCCGCCGACCTCCATTGGGACTTAGAGCTCCCTACAATTCAACCATTTCTTAAAACACTCTCTGAGAACTTCTTCAAAGCCTCAGAGTCTCACTCCAATCAATTCATTCGTGAGGCAGCTCCTTATACAGCCCCATTCCCCTCTCGCTATCGAGTCCGCAGGCCGAGAAACTATCTCTCGGACCCGCCATATTAACTTTCCACCGACCTGAACTGCCTTCTGGCGGCTCAGGCCGATTCTTCTTAAATTTGCCTTAGTAGGCTCTCCCTTAGCGACTCGTAGCCGCCTGCGCCCTCTTTTCCCAAAAGAGTACCGCGTCCGATTCGGCAGAAAGGCCTCAAAGGCCACTGCCCATCCCCCAAAAGGTGGTTTTTAGCGGATAACACTTAGGGTGGTTAGGTTCGACACAGTGAGTCCCGCATAACCACGACAAAGCGGCTGTCGTGGTATGCATAAAGCATTTACCACCTCCTCGCTTAACGGGGTAGCCCTTTTCAATAGCTTCTGGGTGCAAAAAAAAACTAAGTTATAATAATATTAATTTTTGGTTTGGTTTGGTTTTATTAAAAAACTGAAGGTAGCCGGGCTAACTGTGACATCGGGACGTCAAACATCTCAGTCCCCCCCTTGACCATGGGTTGCTGAAAAGCACTCGAAACGTCGGGAATAAAAATAATATAATAAACGCGATAAAATCCGTAAAAAACAGTTTTATTCAATAACATAGACTTATAAAAGTCATATACACGGTCAATCATACTGAAGATTATCAATTGTACTACAAAATATTTAAAAGACTATTTCCAGTGTAATTACCCGAATATCATCATTAATGTTTGACTGGCACACTTAAAAGTTTTATCACATGGCTAAATGATTGACTATTATATTATGATAAGGTCACGCTTTTCTATAAAAAGTTGCAAGAAATTTTAAATCTCGGACCTATTGGTTTGTTTTACTTTTCACTTAATTAGTGAAAACAAGATGGACTGACCTAAAAGTTTAGTTTCTTGTGTAAAAAGTGCTATTTAGAATTTTATGCAAATGATAATTAAAGTTTCTATGAAAATAAGTGTAACATAGCGGGTATTATATTCAATGGTAGCGGCCATCCATATTTGCAAAGCCAGCATCATTTTCTGTACAGAAACCGGCAAAGTGTTGCTCAAGGCACTATAAACAAAGCAGCTGATAAAATGTTACACTCATAACTGTTAACAAAAACTGTTTCTGCAAATGGTCTTATAGATAATAATAACTATTCCGCCGTGTTAGGTGCAGGAGCTATTATTAGAAGGAGAAGAGGTAAAATTTTGTTTTAGAAATGCGCAATCAATATTAATTTGTCTGCAATTGAGCATAAAATAAAAAATAACTTCAGTCGAAGAGCATAACTGGCATTATACTCAGGCCCATCAATGGGTATGGAAAAAATAATTTTACCAGGTTTAAAAATCAATCAAAATTCAAAAAAACATAAATATTAATATATGTATGTCTATACATACATATAATGATTTATGACCGCTTAGTATCTGACGGTGACTCAGTATAACATCCTACAGTCATGCCGAAACTAAGAGGAGAGAATCACTGTAGAAAAGGTAATAATTTATTGCAGAAATTTTGTGATAAAATTAAAAAAATTACAAACTTATCCAAGTTAATCTAACTTAGTCTAACTTATCCTAAAGCCTTACAAAAAAAAAACAAATTATAAAATAGTCAGATGGCGTCAGTTTTTAAGAAGATATAACAAAAATAAACAAAAAAATAAATTTAAAAAAAGTTCAGTATTTAATTGATTATATACCGCTGACACTTAATCACGCTTTTCGAAACCACGCCAGTTGTAAACAATACTTGTGTGAAACCGAAACAGAAACAGAAACAGAAACTTTTTTATTCAATATAAATTATAAAATAATGCTTATTGAAAGTCACTCTTTTGTATAATTACCACTGGTTCGAAAAAAAACCTTTGTCCTGGGAAGAACCAGCAAGAAACCCAGCGGGACTTTTTTTTTAAAATAACAGCTTACAATCATGTATGTTACACAAATTAACAACACAACAAATTAAAAATAGCTTGGTAGCGATCACCTCATTTCCAGGGGTTATTATCATCTATAAATTCTTGAATACTATAATAACCCTTTTTACACAAACTTACTTTAATAAAGTTTTTGAACTTTGAGCAGGCCAAATTTTGTATATTTTCTGGAATTTTGTTGTAACAGCATATACATCGCCCCAAGAATGAATTACTGACTCGATGGAGTCGAGTAACTGGTACTACTAGCTTGTGTCTGTTCCTAGTATTTACAGAATGAATATCACTTATTTTTGTAAAACTACTTTTATTTTTGTGTACGTACATTACATTTTCATAAATGTATTGAGAGGCCAAAGTTAATATATTAATTTCCTTAAATTTTTGTCGCAGCGACTCTTTAGGCTTTAAATCATAAATTGCTCTTATGGCCCTCTTCTGTAAAACAAATATAATTTCAGTGTCAGCTGCGTGTCCCCATAGCAAAATACCATACGACATTATGCTATGGAAATACGAGTAGCTAAAGTAAACTAGTCTAGCTGTTTCAACACTAGTTAGACTTCTAATCTTGTTTACGGCATATGCTGCAGAACTAAGTCTGCTTGCTAGTTTTGATATATGGGGGTTCCATTGAAGCTTCGCGTCTAGTGTGATTCCAAGAAAAATGGTGGTATATACAAGACTCAGTTTCTCCCCATTTAAAATTACATTGGTATTTAATTGTTTGACATTTGGAGTCATAAATTTCATACATTTCGTTTTAGTGCCATTTAAATGCAAATTATTAACATTGAACCAATTTACTAATTTAGATATAGCATTATTTACTTCGTCATATTTTAGCAATTGTCGACTTAATTTGAAAATTAAAGAAGTGTCATCTGCAAATAATACTATATCATGGTTATCTCCTATTATGTAAGGTAAGTCATTAATGTATACAAGAAACAGAAAGGGGCCTAGAGTTGAGCCTTGAGGCACGCCCATCTGTACCATCGACCCGGAAGAACTCATACTGTTAACGACAACTTTTTGCGTTCTCTTACTTAAATATGAAATGATTAATTTAAGAGCCTCACTTCTTACACCGTAGTGTTGAAGTTTCCTGATTAATGTTTCATGGTGAACACAATCGAAAGCTTTGGATAGGTCACAAAATATACCCAAAGCATCCTGTGAATTCTCCCATGCATTAAATATATATTTAATCAGCTCAACACCGGCATCAGTTGTCGAGCGACCCCTTGTGAAACCAAATTGATTTTTATGAAGTAAATTATTTATATTAAAGAAATTTAACATTTGATCAAGAATAATTTTTTCAAAAATCTTACTAAGTGTTGGTAGTACAGAAATAGGTCTGAAATGTGAAAAGACAAAATCTTCTTTTCAAATTTCCGCCGAGTTGTAAGTAAAAAGCCAAATAGGTCATGGGTCAATTTAAATTAAATATATTTTATATAAAGTTATCTTGACTACGTTTCATCAATTAACCATTGGTAAAAATTAAAACAGGAATTTTACAATTATGTTTACAAGAAACATTATTAGTTGAACCTTGCAGCTTGTTCATTATTTTTATTAGAAATACCAATAAATGTATATATTATTAATAAATAGTTCCCATAATATTTTGGATTATTTTTTATATTTCCCTATCTGGAATGTTCTACGCTCTATAGAAAATGTGGCGTATGACATGACTGACAATCTTTCGAACGTTTTATCTAGGTACAAAGGTGTTTTACGTTTTCGTCGCCTCCACATGATATTTTTGTCAGCATAAGGTACCCTTCTGTATCTGAAACGAATATAAATATTGCTACAAAGTAAAGTTAAACGCTATACAAGTCCCTCTACTGGGCACAGGACTCTTTTTTTATTTCTGAGAGGGTTTTAGTGCAAGGAAATGCCCGCCGAACTGCCCCAATGCGTGTTGACGAAAATTGCAATTAAAAATTGCATTCGTGCTGTCGGGGATCAAACCCGGGAATAATTTACAGCGAACGCTTTGACCCAGATCTACTAATACGATACAAAAGATACGATTTAACATATATAATAAAAAACTCTTACGTACTTGAAACTTGAACACTTGATAGCTCGTGACGCCTACCGGACAAAGCTACAGCACAATGTAATTGAAGATGCGTAACCACGACATAATTCTCAGTGATGCGCAAGCATAACAGGCAGTACGTCACTTTTATAATTGTCATCTCTGCAGTCTATTAATCTTTGCACTTTTATAAGTAATACAGAACGTAGTAGCTAGACGGTGTTGACGTTGGCTAAAATCTCTGCGATAGCCGTTTCGTCCAGGTCATTCAGGCTAGTTAAAGCCTTAATGATTATCAGCCCTGAGAAAATTATATTTTTTCTTATAACGCCCAGAAAAGCTATTTCACTCAGATACTTGGTTGTTAATTAACTTGTTGAGTTTTAACCGCACAATTTATAATAGATTAAGTTTTTTACATAACATTACAACAAAAACAAAATACGTATTCCCCAGTGTTATTTTTTGTTTTCCTTTGGTACAGCGATTATTAAAAACACGTACAATGATTTGTAAAATTTAGCCTTCTTCAAAGGTCAACAAGTTTATATTGCAAGCCATTGTGATTAGATAATAAAAAGTAATATATTTAAAACTATTTTAACACTTCTCCAATAGAGTACGTGTTAAATAATGATATCAATACAATGTCGATTCATCATGACCATCGCATCACTTTAAAAGGCTCAATCTCCCAATGTAATGCGACAGCACGGCACTAAGCCAGCTGTATGCAATTTCGATCTTGTTTACTTACTACTATTTTCATTTTGCAGGAGACTGATGAGATCTGTTGGTTTATATTTTAGGTAGGTTTGGCTAAAAACCAGCCTTGGTTTAATATTAAGTTAGTTTGATTCAATATTTGTGAATTTGCTTTCTATGTGAATCTAACGTTAAAATTATGTATCTTATTTTAGGAATAAACTAAATCCAAAAACTATTGAAGCTACATACAATACCCTGGGACAGACTTTATTTCTGTCAGAATGCAATATTTCAAGCAATCGAGAAGATATGATATACCACTTAGTACCTACTCAGTATATTATAATTATAGGAATTAATTTAGCTGTAAAACCAGTTAATTGAATATTAAAATCTCAAAATAATATTTATACATAGTACATTTTACGTGGTATAAACGTATATGGAAATATATTTGATATAATATTATACTATTATAATTAAACCCGTGCGGTGTTGCTGGTGAAAGTTATTATTAGCTTTTACCGCGGCTCTATCCTTAGGCAGGCTTTAGTAGATTATAGTCTGTATTATTACATATTCAACAATATAATATATTCCGACTATAATCTACAAATCGCTCAGTTGAAGTACAAAGTAATTTCATTACTTGACACACACTGAACCATGTTCAGTTATCTCAAGGTAACTGGTTTTTTACTATATAAGAGAATGATTTGTTCTTTTTTATATCATTATGTATATTGTGCTCGTCAATAATAACACGAAATGTTGATACCGGCGTTACTCTTATTGACTATTGTAGTGCTTGCTTTCAATCACTACTTTGGCAAATACAACGAAACTTACTGGAAAAAACGTGGTGTTGCCTTTTATTCGAGGAATAAAATCTTCGGTCCATTATGGGACTTTACTTTCGGCAAGCAGGCGTTTTTTGAAATACTCGCTGATATTTACAAAAAATACCCTGATGCACCTGCCGTTGGTGTTGGTTCTGTAACTGCTCCAACTTTGCTTGTCAGAGATGCTACAAACATACGATACATTTTGCAAGTGGATTTTGAATCCTTCTATCACAGAGGACTTGAAGCACAACCGGGAGACCGTTTGGCTGATAGTGTTCCGTTTTTAAACGGCAAGCGGTGGAAACTAATACGGCAAAACATGACCCCGTTATTCAGTCTTGCTAAACTTAAGACTATGTACAGTGTTATGGATAAAAGTGCTCAAGATTTCGTTAAATATTTGAATGATCACCCAGAGAAGTTAAAAGGAAATGCTTTTGAAACCCTTTCTACTTTCTCTTGTGCAGCAATTTCCGCTTCAATATTTGGTATTACTACAGAGTCCATTTTTGATTCACCTTTTCTTCGCATGGCCCAAAATGCAATCGTGCCTACATTTTGGTCAAATGTAAGATTTTCACTTTTACTCATCAGTCCGTGGTTATTCCGGAAGCTAAAATTAGCATTATTCGCAGAGCATGAAACATTTTTCATTAATGCTGTAAAACAGCTGATACGACAAAGAGAGAAGGAAGGTGTGAAGAAATATGATTTTGCAGATATATGCGTTAATTTACAAAAGAAAGGAGAGATGAAAGATGGCGAAACCGGACTCAGCATTGAGCCCACTGATGAGCTTATGGCGGCTCAAGCATTTTTTTTCTTCATAGCTGGCGTTGAACCTAGTGCATTAGCTTTGTATTGTACGTTAATTGAACTAGGTCGTAATCCAGATGTATTGGAGCGAGTTCATGATGAAATTGATGATATTTTTAAGAAGTATAATAATTCTCTAACTTATGAGAGCCTGTCTGATGCGAAATATCTTGAGATGGTTCTGAATGAAGGCCTGAGACTGTATCCTCCTTCTGGTGTACTTGGAAGACAATGTGTAAAAGATTCCGTGCTACCCGTTGGAAATATAAAAATAGAGAAAGGAACAAAAATATTAATGAGTCCATTCGAAATGCATCGTGATCCAGAATTCTTCCCGGAACCTGAGAAATTTATTCCGGAAAGATTTGCAAATGAATCCAAAGCGATTGCTGATCATGCATATATGGCCTTTGGGAAAGGAAATAGGGTGTGTATCGGAGAAAGGTTCGCCCGAATACAAATAACGACTGGTTTTATATATCTACTTCGATACTTCACAGTGAAAACTCACGTTAAAGGTGGTGAGATTAAGTATAAGAAAGAACAATTTCAAGTTAGACCCTCAAATGCTACTCTAGAATTCATACCAAGGAATATAAAAAACGCAAATTAATCATATTTTACAATTCGATAAGCGGTGTTATGTTTATATGCCCTTCATTATTATGTGATAAATTTTTATCAGTCTGAAGCAGATTATATTTGAATTGAACGCTATTAAATCAATATTTTATTTTCACTTTATATAATGTAATGCAAAAAATTGTAAATGATTTTTAATTTCAAATAAGAATGGAATTATTTTACACAATTGTGTTTTATTTAATGTTCATCGAATTTATGTTAAATAAATACGATGGCAATAATAATAATTCGTAAGGTATTTTTATACTTAAGCTTCAAAAATATTATTTATTTTGTTACTTTGTTAAAAAATTTAGATACACAGTACTTCCCTTAAGCTGACACTAATACTAAATAGTAATTGTTCTTTTTTATCAGCCCATAAAGTTCTCTTCAGTTGTAGGGAGGATTTACCAAAATCGCCACGCTTTTTGCATTTAAAGTTATAAAAAGTGGTGGTTATTCTATTCTACTAAATGTCGGAAGATCGCTCTGTCATTTTCCATGTTTGCTTGTCCACGGGGGATGAAATATGGCAATATATTTATTAAATATATAATAACCTCTGGGACATTATAATAAAAATAATATCTTTATTCAGGAAAAAAATTTCAAAAACACATTTGCATGGGCGCTTGAACTAAGCATTGAGCTTGTATCTCAGGCAACAGTGGTCTTTCTTATGGGACAATTTTACAAAAATCTTTCTGAATTAGAAACTTACGTAAATATATCAACAATATTACTTTAAAGTATAAAATTAAACCTAAATATAATATAATAGTTTTTTAAGTGTGGAGTGTCTGTATTTTATTGTAAATAATGGCTTAAAACATGTGTGCAGTTCACACGCGGTAGAAGTGAAACATTCAGAAAACTAAACTTCGAGAAAAACAGACGAATGCAAAGTATCAAGAGTAGGATATTTCAGCCAATAGCTTAACAACAAAATTCATTAAAATTAACATCAATCCACGGGAGTACAGTTACATAGTAAGTAAGGCATTTGGCCATTAAAAGTAGCACCATCAAGTGTATGTTACGGGTCATAATTTCTATAACCCATGATTTTTAAAATATAAATTACATTTTCCTATTTTATTCATGTTAAATGCAAGTTATTCTGAAAGGAAAAATAAATGAAATATATATGTAGCTGTTATTAATAAGAACATTTACAAAGTTTAATTTTTCAACAAAGAGATTATAATCATAATCAGCATGTTTCAAATAATTTCCAAATTGAATGGAATTCGCTTTGTTAAACTTTTCTAGGTTTATGGTTTCATGTATATTTAGTTTATTTAGCAGAATCATTGTTTAAGTTTGGTGTTATTAGCCAGTAAATAACTCAGAGTCGTTTTAATTAATCGAATAATATCTAAGTGTTACTAAAAACAGTGTATCCAGAGATACCTCTTTAATCTTTTAAAAATGATTGCCCAAATATATTTTAAATTAAGCCAAAAGCGGTAACGCTTTTAATTCATAGATTTACACGTAAATATAAAATATAACTTCATACGGTTTAGTAAAAATAACACAAGATTGCGTGCTATTGCCAAAGTTGTTTCTTCTGCATATCAGTGATATGTTGCAAACCGGTAACATTCATTGCTATGCGGATGACAGCACTGGTAATGCTTTATGAATCACTCACGAAACTTATAAGACGTTCTTTAAAACTTATAAGCTGAGATATCCTATAGAGTATATCGTAGCGTTCTCAGATTTAACTGTGACTTTAAGTTGGATTCACTCTTTACCGCACCCTTGGCACACTTATGTTGCCAATCGGATCGCAAGCATTCATGAAACCTTAGCAGCTGAACATTTCTTTCACATTGGGAGCTCCGAGAACCCTGCCGATTCATTATCAAGGGGCTTGACTCCTAAACAGTTAGTACATCATTTGCTGTGGTTAGAGGGACAGGTACCACGTAGTGATTGGCCTGTCACACCCTTTGTCTCTCGGGATACAAAGAAACTCGCCGATTCTAAACCACTCGCTTTTCTTACCATTTTAACGATAATGAAGACCACTCAAATGAACCAGCACAAGGCAGTACCACTGCTACCTATAATTTTAAAATTTTTATACAGAGAAAAATTTTCATACAGGTCGAAATTTACTCATGGCGCTTCAGAGACAAAAAATTTGGATCTTAACCACGAGGCGTGTCATTCAACAAATAATTTTTCAATGCAACCTTTGCTTAAGAGCAAATCCACGTTCAGTTCATCCTATGATGGCTGACTTTCCAGGTCCTCGAGTATCCCCGTCACTGAAAGCCTTTTCGCGTACAGCTTGTGATTACTCGTGCCGTATTATGTTTACCCCATTGCGCAGACGGAGAGTGTGAACCCACAAAGCTTATATTTGCCTTTTTACATGTCTGACAACCCTTGCAGTTCATATAAAACTTGATACAGACTTAAGTACCGCAAGCTTCCTCGCTGCACTTAAAAGATTTTTATTGCACACAGGTCCTGTTCAATGCCTTTACTCAGACAATGGAACCAATTTCGTTAGTGCCAAGTCCTACCTTCGCGAGTTACCTTTTTTGAATGATGAATATCATACTTATTGGATAAAGGAACTGGTGGAGAATAGAATTGCTTGGAAATTTATTCCACACAGTGCTCCAGATTTTGGAGGATGCTGGGAAAGCACTATTAAATATGTTAATATACATTTGACTAAGGTTATTGGTCAACAAGTTCTTACCTATGAGTAATTTGACACCGTGTTAACGCAAATTGAGGCATTACTTAATTCACGGCCGTTATACGCTCTTATTTCGGATCCTTCTGATCCAACTGCTTAGACACCTTCGCATTTTATTAAATACATTACCGCTTAAATATTTACCCGCTCCAGACGTATCTGAAAAAAATTGTTTGCTCCCCCGTTATGAAATTTTGGATAATTTGGTCCAGTCGTTATGGAAGAGGTATCAAAGAAGGAATAGTTATATAATTAGTTATAGTTTGTCTACAGGATAATGTAAAGCCCTTGCATTGGCCTTTAGGTGTCATTGTACAATTGCACGCTGGAAAGGATGGCATCACACGTCACGAACAACTATGGGCGCACGCACACGTGTCATTTTCGTTGCACAAAGCTAGTCTCATGTTTACGCGTTCATCGCCTCCCACTCGTTAGAGGATCACGCCGTGCACGTATCGATTAACGAAAACCTATAGAACTGTCGTCAGCAAAACTGTGTGATACCGCAAGAACTATTCGTATTAATCAGCCGATCGTGCTGAAGATAACCGCATCGCAGCTGTTGTAGTAAGGAGTTCGCCGCGCCGCCCCGCAAACGAAGATCGTAGGTGAGCTTATTTGGTCTTATAAAATGCAAATACCCGCTGGTCCTTCGAATTGATCTACTTAACTTGAATCATTCTCTACCTGGGGCCCTGAGCTATCCTAGGAAATTGTTTAAAAGCCCCCACCGCGTGGGCGCCTCATGGGCCACACCTCGCGCATAGACTAGGTTTTCTGGTCACCACGCAGAGAAAAAGCACCAGCACGCACTGCTGCAGATTCTGACAAAATTTGTGGTTCAAATCCCGCAATTAATTTAATTTAAAAAATTAGATAGTGGCCCATTTATAGACGTTCCCACCAGGCACTGTGAATTGATCAGGCATCTCTTTGCGTATTTTATTGCATCTATCACGGAGAGTGAGGAATTGTTCAGACTAATTTCAGCCGCTCAATTTCACCATCGCACATCATGCCAAAACTCGCGATACTATCCATATAATCTGGATGATTGGGGGCCCACCACTGTGCGATTTACTAGAGGTTTACTTCCTTGCACATCTTCCTTGTGGAATCGACTACTATAAGCAATTTTTCTGGACCGATGCGACTTAGGGTTCTTCAAGAAAAGAGCCTACTCCTTTTTAAAACGGCCGGCAATGCATCTGCAATACCCCTGGTGTTGCAGTTGTTCATGGGTGGCGGTAGCCACTTACCATCAGCTGAGCCACATGTTCGTTTGCCCCCTCTTCTCTAAGTATCCATACTAGTAATTAAACTATTGTCAATATTCAAGAAATCAATAATATAAACATAATAATAAGGAAAATCATTAAATATTAGAACTGCATGTTCACTACATCAATGGTTCATGAATTGACAATTGAAACGCGCAGCTCAGTACAGAGGCAGTCCTAACAGTAACCTGAAAGCACTACAGCTGGACACGCAAGGCACTATACTGTTTAACGAGTGGTTTTTCCAGAAGCTCCTTGTATAGAAGGACGTATAAAAAGGCTCTAAAAAGAAAGATATCGACATCCTCTGAACAGCAAGCAAACCTCATCATGTTAGCTCTAACATACTGCCCTGCGCTCCCTTTCAATGTCTTTATCGTTCTTTTGGTCAGAGGTCACCAAGAGTCCAAAATTTTTAATTATTTAACCTTTATCAAATTATCAATAAGCAGCTGGCCGACTTCATGGAGAAAAATGGACTCTTTATGATGAACTCTTTCTTTCGGAAGCGGCCGCACAGGAAGTGGATCTGGTCGAGCCCCGACGGTTCGACAAAAAATGAGATTGACTTCACTATGACGATCAGTCAACAACTGTTCAGTGATGTCTCCGTGATCACGAGGGTGAAAACTAGTAGCGATCACCGAATGGTCAGAGGCACACTGAACCTAAACGTTAAGTTGGAGAGGTCTCGTCTAAAGAAGTAAACGCTCCGTCCCCCTCGTGCTCTGTTCCAAAGTCCCGAAACCTTTCAGCTCAAGTTACAAAACCATTTTCAGTGCCTAGAAGACTGCAATGAAGTGGACGATATGAATGACAAGGTCGTGGAAACTGTCCATGCGGTCGGAGCTAAGTTCTTCAAAACCCGCCGCAGAAGAACACATAAACTCTCCGATCACACTCTTAATCTCATGGATGTTAGACGGGAGATGAAGCTTCATTTTTAAACAGATTTGACAGCATACAGGCAACTGAACAGACAAATCTCCAAATGCATGCGGCGGGACTTACGCAACTTCAATACAACTTGTATTGAAGAAGCGATCGAGCGGAACAGAGGCTCCAAAGTGTTTACCAGAGGTCTGTCTGCCAGAAAGAGACAACTGTCAAAGCTGAAGACCGAGTGTGGCAGCATTGTTTCCGGGGCACCTGAGATTTTGAGTGAGATTGAGAGGTTCTATGGGCAGCTGTACACGTCATCGTTGGAGCCACACGCAAGTGTGAGTAACGATCCAAGAGCGAGTCTTATCCGACACTATTCCGAAGATATCCCGGACGTCAGTCTGAGCGAGATTAGAATGGCTCTCCAGCACCTTAAAAACGACAAGGCCCCAGGCGAGGATGGATTTACAGCGGAGCTTCTGAAAGCGGGTGGAAAACCGGTACTTGAAGTCCTTCAGAAGCTCTTTAATGCCATCCTCCATGGTGGCATTACACCTGAGGCGTGGAGCAGAAGTGCGGTGGTCTTGTTCTTCAAGAAAGGTGACAACGCTCTCTTGAAGAACTACAGACCGATTTTCCTCCTGAACCGCGTCTACGTGCTGTTTTCAATTACAATACAAGAGTACAATTTGCCACTATGCCTGGCGTATGTGGACTATGAGAAAGTCTTTGATTCTGTCGAAATTTGGGCGGTGCTACAGTCCCTTCAGCGGTGCCAAGTTGACTGTCGGTATATTGAAGTGCTTGCTTATACAGTAGGGCCACGATGGCTATCCGAGTATAGAACCAGAGTACGAAACCTATCCAATTGCAGAGACGTGTAATACAGGCTGACGTTATATCCCCGAAACTCTTCACCGCTGTATTGGAAGACATTTTCAAGCTTCCAGACTGGAAAGGATACGGTATTAACATCAATGGCGAATAAATCACTCACCTTCGATTTGCCGACGATATAGTCCTTATGGCAGAATCGCTGGAAGAACTAAGCACCATGCTCAATGACCTCAATAGTGTCTCCCAACGAATAGGTTTTAAGATGAACATGGACAAAACAAAGATCATATTTAATGTCCATGTCACACCTACGCCACTAGTTGTTGGGAGCACTAAGCTTGAAGTTGTTGACGAGTATGTTTACCTGGGATAAATAGTCCGACGGATTCAACTTGGCTGGGCAGCCTTCGGGAAACTACGACATTTCTTCTCGTCAGACATACCTCAAAACCTTAAAACGAAATCGTACAACCAGTGCGTGTTGCCAGTGATGACTTACGGATCTGAGACGTGGTCCTTCACTGCTGGCCGTATGAGGAAGCTCGGTTGCTCAGCGAGCTATGGAGTGGGTTATGCTCAGGGTCTAGTAGGGTAATATTGGGGCTGCTGCATCACTCACATCCGTTTGCGATGCAGTTCGCCCCAATATTACACTAAACAGCTCTCCATTTTCATTTTTTTAACTAAGCAGATGTCTTCTCAATTCTGTGTCACTCTTTTTAACTCACAGCGATTTACCATACTCTTTCAAACATTTATTTATATAATCTAACCCTTTCACGGCGTTCACGTAAAAACATTGAGGATAATGTAATGCGTGTTGCATCCACGGATCATCGTAAATCTCCCAATCTCTAATGACTCCTCCACAGGAAAAACAAGCAGCTGTATCATTTATGATATCGCCAAAATAAAAGAATCCCGCATCAGCCATTGCAATCACCACTGCTTCTCTTAAATCACTCGTTGCCCTATAATGGCTAAATGAAAATAAGCGTGTTTTATATGAATCATATGAACTATATCGGGGTCTGTATTCGTTTTGAGACATGTCCTTCATGCTTTGTGGAGGTTTGATCTTGCTGGTTGCAAGAGTATAATGAAGCAGCAAAGCTGCGCTGATTCCTTATAAACATTTTAAAAAAGTTGCTGGTGGAGAGTTTTTTATGAAATAAAATAAAGAATATTTCAAATGTTATTATCAGAGCACCATTTATTTAAACAAAAAACATTTTTCAAAGCACATACTGAGTCGTGATTAATACAACTATACAAATCTTTACAATTTTTATATCGATCATACAGATTTAACAAACTAGGACAGTCTTTATCCTCTAAATTAATTATATTATCATTTTGTAAGATGGATTTTAACCATAAAAGTTTTTCTAAACCTTTGACGTATATACATTTATCCTTTATATTATCTGCAATCAAATTCTGATAATTTAAATAAGGTGTTACTCCCTCACATCAATATATCTTTCTATTAGGTTGAATCCAATTTACATGTTTTTTTCTTTTACAGTCAATTTGTAAAAAGGAAATGGTGGTTTATTTAAAAGTCGTTGTATTTTATTGTTACACAATACTGCAATTTCTTTCACTATGAATTCATTTCTTTCTGTTTTGAAACCTTGGACATCTACGATAGCAGTGATATCAACTTGCGCACTATGTTACTTAAACGCTTATATTCCACAAGTTGATCGTTAATGATTAAACAATATCTATTTGTCTTCTCTGGTATTGCCGTTGTACATTCAATATCCAAACGAACATCTACGGGTCCTGTTTTTAGACTGTCGTTTTGTCTTGAACAATCTATTACAAATAGCGGAGCCTTCTCCTTAAAGCTACTTAAATCAAGCAATGGTTCAGCGGGACAATTGTAGTACGACTGGCGAAATTTCACATACATTTCGTATAATATATTAAATTTGTTTTCGGAAAACTTTACACATAAGGGCTCTTATGGGTAATATTGTGAATTCAAAAACAATGTCACATTTCTCACTCCACAGTGATCAAATACTGAACAGTCTTTCATTTTGTAATTTTTTCTGTTTGTTTGTAAACAAAATATGATAATAAAAAATATGAAACCTCGATATGTAATCGAGGTTTCTCTAATTGTGACGCCGTCTTAATAGACCAGGAATGCTTAGTTGCTGTAGGAAGTAAAGGGTATTCATATAAATCCCAATTTCAAAATGCCATCTGTATATGTTTATCTCTTTCTAAATGTTTAAGAAGTTTCAGTCGTTCACGATCTGATACTTTCACACGTGGCACTCGCCATTGTATTCTTTGTATGTCTATTTGAAAATGTGCAACATCTTCAGTTCCTATAATACTATTTATGTTAGAATTACTTCTGTTCAGTATAAGTTCATGTTTACAATTTATTACAATTATAGCATAATCTTAAAGGTACAGTAGCACTAAAATCACCGTTTTCACTTTTAAATCCATCCATATCCCAACCCCATAAAGCTGCCACTTTATTTTCTGCTTCATTCATTGAAATGTATGATTTAATTGTTGACGTTATACCAGCATTTTAATACGATCTATTTCGATTCCATTTATCTCATACCTTATGACTTACTCTTTACTCTTGAAACAAGAAAATAATAGGATTATTACTGAACGTAACAGGTTTTTTAAATCTGGTTTCCATCTTTGCTGAAGAGCTTTGCACGACCTTCGATGTAAATTGCACTGGCTGATGGTAATACATATATGTCTTGCTGATGTATAGGAATTCTTATTTCATCGTTTTCTCTAAAGCTATTATTATATGGATTATAAGAATGGACTTCATAACTTTCAATAGAAGTATCGAAGTTTGGTAAGTCATTAATCTGTAGTATATTCATACTTTAAATCCTAAGGACTTTAGAAAATCTTTATTATTTTTACTCAAGGTCTTAAATTTTTTCACACGTCTTTGCACCTTAGTGAATATAGAAGTAATAGGGCGCTTTAAGTAGACTGTAGGGTTTTTATAGTGCAATATCATTTAACTTTCTTCAAATGGAGGCGAATTTCAATATATTGTTCTTTGAAATTAATTCTGTAGCCAAATTGATCTAAAACTTTAATAATTATAGATGTAATATTATTTTTATTCACTGGGAAGTAAATAACGTTCTGAGGTATTTCTATGTATTGATTATCTGCAGCAGTTTTAGATACAAATTCGTGAATAATATGAGTAGGTAACCCGTTGCAATATGAACCGTATATGAGATCACATTCGATTCTGATCACAGATGGGAACTTGCTTTCTACATAAGAATATTTTATTGTTGAGTTTATTGCTGAAAAATATAGTAAACCGCACTCGTATTGACCTGATAAACTCAGAGGCGGTTGAAAGTAGGAATCCAATTCTGATTTATTTCCTGAGATAGTAACTGTTATAGACGTGCTTGTATACTGAGCAATTTATGAAGTTCTTGCTTATTTTATGTTTTGATTGCGCCAAAAATTCTCCAAAAACAAAGATGTCCACAATTAAAAAGAATATCACGCTGTATGTTATCATAATTATAGTGGACTTTCGGACCTAAATATTTAATCAATTCCAGTGGAAGTTTAAGATTTCCCTAACTGTCAAAATATTCAACATAATTATAAAATTTTACATAGGCTACCCAATGAGATCCCGGATTTGAGGAAATATCTAAATTTATAACTTCACATTCTTTTTTAAAAGGGTGTGTTGGGAGCTCATCTCTCATAACTCGAAAATAGCGAATATTTTTTCCATACTTTAAAATGTCAATGTTAGTTAAGGCGCGTTTGGGTAGCCTATATTCTAGTTTTTTATTTCTTTAGATACAAAAATGCCAAATCCATTTTTATGAGGCTTAAACTGTAACCCATTTCCGATACAAAGAGCTTCCATTTTTTCATTGTGTCTCTTCAATTCAGCAAATTGTTTTTTAGCCATTTTGATTTCATTTATAGTTTTAAGTATACCAGCTGCACCACCTGCTAAGGCTCCCGTAGCCGATAATCCGGAAAAAATTGGAATCAAAGGTAGTACCCCACCAGTTTTTGGTATAGGAATAATGCGAGGAGGTTTTATAACAGAATTATCAACTAGTTCGCAGCAGCAGCTATAGCTAGCTTAATTGCTGCTTTTTTGCATTTTGGTTTTAATTTTTGCATACGTCTTTTCGTTTATGTAATGATATTCTTAAACTTATTTTTAAATTCATTCCCCAACTTTCTCGGAGACATTTTGTTACTATTGCTATTATTTAGGCCAGCCCCAATTTTAATTTTTGATTGCATAGCTTTGTTTACTATCTTTGCTGCTAACTTTTCTCCCAAATTTGCATCGGGCGCAATCTCTCGTGTTTTTGCCATTTTTAACAAAACTAAATCCGCCTTATGTCGATCCTTTAAGTTTGAATATTTGTGATACACAATGTCGTGTTCTTTACAATATTTGTCTAATTTGTTTATACCTTTGACTCCATGTGATAGTTTTTTTGATTAAATTTGTACCACGACCACAATAATTGTATCCCGGTAAATGTAATTGAAATGGTAAATTATTAATCAACCAATTGAGAAGACTACTCTCGCCAATGCACATCATAAGACTGTTTAATCGCGCTTGGGATATTTATTAAGTATACCATTTTTTCTTATTTGTTCTTAATGTTAACACAGTGGTCAGTAAGACTATTATAATATATTTGACTTATCGATCCAACTGTTTTCACTAGAACACACCTAGCTATTTTATTAAAACTTTATTTCCTTTTCTTCTTAAAACTTTTTCGACTAAATATATGTTTGGATTTTTGGTCCTTTGTAGCTCTTGCGCATAAAATCCTCCTAAAATTGGTTGACCTCTAATTGTATCTTCAATTAAGTAAGTGGTTGGAATTGTGTTCTGTAATTTTCAAATTTTAAATATTTCTGTCGACCAGTATATCCTTTTTCGAATGTACCTTTGTATTTGCTTATACGCACATAATCACCTACTTTAAACGTACGTTTTACATTATCATTCTTTACCAATCTAAGGTATACAGAGATACCTTACCATTGGCTGGAATTTCACCAATAGTTCGATGATAAGCGTGATTGTATTCGTAAATAACATTATTATGAGTATCGCCTATGCAGTTATAATTACCCTGTAAACTAAATGCTTTATACAATTTAGATTTCAAAGTTCGAATAAATCGTTCAATTATGGAAGCCTTCTTTGTTGAAAAGGTTGAGTAATGATTAATATTATAAGAATTCATCATTTTTTTAAACTTATCGTTATAAAATTCTGTTCCATTGTCGGTTTGCAGATTTTTGGGTACACGTGTTTTAGGAGCTTCATAGAATTAAAGCATACGTCCTCTTTACTTTTAGTCTTAATTAGAAAAGCCCAAGCGTATTTCGAAAATGTATCTATTTTTACTCTCTGTAAAAATCTGTCTGTAAAATCCATTAACTAAAAATTTATCAATGTGTCTACACCTTAACCTAATAATATGATACAGCTTACACTGCAGACGCCAGTCTGTCGCAGTTATTTGAGATCAAAATTTGTTTAGGGAAGCTGCATTCATAAGAGGATTCTTATTATATTGGTGTTTCTGGTTTTGTGTTATAAAAACCGATAAACTTTGAGCTGTCTAACTTTTGATTTTCTTTTAAGGTGTTTTTACATTTTTTTAGCTACTACAAGTATTACTTTTATTCTGATTAGATAACCAGATGAAAAATTATTCATTAAAGAGTTTAATTTTGAAAGAAATAAAAACATCATGGCTCAATTTATGATGGTATTAGTAGTTTGAACTTCGTAACTAAATACATTTGAGCCATCTAGTATGCAACAGGCTCCTACAAGTTAACTTAAAATCCATTTTTTTTAACTTTTCTGAAAGTTTGAAATGAAAACTTTTCTATGCTTATCGATGCTTGATTTAGGTAAAATATTTTTATATGCATTTACTGTTTAAATAAGTTACATAAGTATTTTACACCTTTTAGTCTAGTTGTATACTATACTTAATATACTTATATTAAGGACATACCTACCTACATTGCAAAATTCCTTTATTGTGAATCACTTTTATTGCAAAACGAAAGTATTGTATAATTGTACCTATCAAAAAAAACCTTTCTATCGCTGGATTTGGCTGCAAGAAATAAAATATTTGACATAAATTAAGCTCAGATATATATAAAATGTGTCAAATATCCATCTCTAGTACGCAAGTCCAAGAATAGATAGGATATTAAAAACAACTGCAAGTAGCGATCGCTTCTAGACAACCAATTGACCAACATAAAAGAAATCTCCCTGTCGTCCTATAATTAATAACATGTAATACCTAAATGCTAGCACACTAAATACTATAATAATTACTCTATATGGATAAGGTAAGTTAAAATAATTATGTTATTTAATATCTTAATTAATAGCATGCATAAATACTTGCTTCAAAAAAAACCCTCGGAAAGGTTCTTATTCATTTATAATTGATTCAAAAATCATTAAGACTGAACACAATGCTGTTTTCATATGGGAAAAAATATGTTATTTGCTAGGTACGTTTGTATATCTGCGCAAGCGAGCCCTAGGGCTGTAGTCTCAATTGATCTACCATGGTAAAGTCTCCCTGAATCATATAAAAAAATCCAACATCGTTATGTTAGTCTACCTATTAAAGTATTGGTCTACTAAAAACATGCATGACAATTGCAATCATCAATAATATCGATCGAGATCAAATACAATAACATGAGCGCCGCGTCCATACGTGTTTTAGACTAACCAGCTATCTCAGCGAGAACCAGATTATTGAATCCAACACCGTCGCGCATCGTGTCTGGGAATGTAGAGCTGTTTAGTGTAATATTGCGGCGAACTGCATTGCGAGCGGACGAGTGATGCAGAAACCCAAATAATATTGGGGCGAACTGCATCGCGAACGGACGTGAGTGATGCAGCAGCCCCAATATTAACCAACTGTTTCTCTGCGTGATAAACTTAAAAATAAGGATATCCGCAGTAAAACTAGAGTAACCGACATAGCCCAACGGATTAGTAAGCTGAAGTGGCAGTGGGCCGGCCATATAGCTCGAAGAACCGACAACCGATGGAGAAGAAAGGTTCTCGAGTGGCAGCCTCGTACCGTTAGGCGAAGTGTAGGGCGACCCCCCACGAGATGGAGTGACGACCTGGTTTTAGACACACAGGAAGTCGATGGATGCAGGTGGCTCCGGACCGTGCTTTGTGGCATTCCTTGGGGGAGGCCTATGTTGAGCAGTGGACTTATGAAAGGCTGTAATGATGATGATGATGATGATGATATCAAAGGTGTACCATTAGGTTTTTGGCCGTTGACGAAAAAGGGAGATATCCCGCCGGGCAAAGTGTTCTGCTCGGGAAGTGGTCAACGTCCCGTGTGTTATTTCGAAGCTGTTCTATATACAGGGTATTTTTGAAACGCTCCCGAAAACAAAGACAGATGATAGAAGATACTACACCTTAGCACATGGGTCACAAATAAATTTGATCCCGACGAAAAAAAAAATCATCTTTTCACAACGTTTTATTAACTTTATTCACGCTCCATCATGTTAGTACATCTAAATGAAACGATAATTTCATAAAAAAAATCATGAAAATACTTAAACAGAAAACCATCAATGGAATTACTGAATTACAATCAGCTGATTAAGGGTCAATGTACGTGAGAATGCAGAATTCGCAGAGGCCGCGCGCCCACTAGCCTAATGTGCCATACCATATCACAATACCTAATAATTTACAACACTTGTCTAAATACCTAACTTATCTACTTAACCTACTATTTTGCCACTGTGCTTGTCTCCACGTAGCCACTTTAATTCGAATTCACAGGTAAAATAACCCAAATAACTGGTTCGATTCCCGGTAATGAAAAAAATACTTAAATGATATGTAACCAAGGTGCACCATGTGTTTTATTCATCGTGTAGGTATGTTTATTATTCGATGTATTCAGTTATGTACCTATTCAAATCAGTTCAGTACTAAGTTACTTAAAAAAATTAGGTATGAAACAGCTTACCGCTCTAAATCCTCCGTGGTGACGTGGTCAATGAAACCAGGCACACGTTGTTGCTGGTCTAATAACCAACGGCAAAAAACTCGCCGGCGGTCGTGATCGCCGGGAAATAAAGCTTGCACTTTGTACACTTTGTTTGGGCGCATTCGGTTACAATTTAACACTTTGTGAACTGTACAGTATGACACACTTGTTCCATCCCGACGCCTTAACAATTTAGCGATACTTCGTGTACCTAGGTTCGGATTCCGGCGAACGACATTTAAAATGCGCTCCTCCGAGTGAACAGCCACTTGACTTCCACCTCCTGCCGCTACCAGAGCAATGGGCCGATTTTCCAACACTCGCTGAAATGCTGCTGTTATCAGTCAGCTGGAAGTCGAGCGGTCGGGAATTTCTCTCGGTAAATTCGCAATGCATGCGAAGCATTCCTACGAGCTTCTATAAACGTACGCGTTAGGCATTATAAAAACAAAACAAGAAACTTAAAACGTTACAACAAGGATAATATCATTAAGTAATAAATAGCAAGTAATAACAACAATTATTTAATAAACAACACAATTAAACTGTTTCTTTATATAGTCAACACGGAACTGATTTAAAAACTAAAATTATTAATCAAATACGCTAAAACAAATGCGCACAATGTAAAGTCCTTGACGCACTGGAGAACCTTCCACACACCGTTAAAGCGTTATGTATGTTAAGACATCGTCAACGTTTATTATTTATAAGTTTTATCCCTACGACTAATTTTCATATGGAATTTAAAAGTTATGGTTGTATGGGTGTTTAGAGTGTCAATAAAAGTCACCACATATAACGCACAAAACGTTTATTGTCTACAAATACACAGAACATTTAAGAAGGCGGATAATGTACACAGTGAAAACAAAGGAAAGACAATTTAACACAAACAATAGAACTTATACACAACTCGATATGTACCTCGCGACTACAATAATTATATTAATGAATACGATAGCCCGGACAAGCGCACGATTGACGTGCATTCTACGTCGATAGCAGATGCGGACTGGCGGGGGGAACCCGCTCACGCGCAAGTCGATTGAGGCGTGGCCGTTTGACCTAGATACAGTCGTGAGTAGCTGTACCATAGTATAAAGACAGCTGTACGCTCACTCGCTGCCGCGCGTTGAAGTTCCAGGTTCGATATGCCTCCACATCACCTCTCCAGAGACCGTGATACGGGCGATAATACTCAGGGAATTTTACTCTCCTTCCTGATTTTGTACATTTTATTACATTATCTTTACTACAAAAAATTATTGAAATTAATAAACGTACCTAATTGGGTACTCAGTACTTACACAATTATAAACACTATCTCATCGTTATCTTTGAGTTTGTATAAGAAATGAAAAATTAAACTAAAAAATGAAACTTCGATAAATCGCTCAATACCCAGGTTCAAGGCCAGCGTTTTACGTGACGGGATCTATAAGCGTTCGACGTCCGCGAGGATATTGACCCTATTATCAGCTGATGTAATTTTTAAGTGTCACTGCTGGTTTTCTGTTTAAGTATTTTCAAGATTTTTTTTATAATAATAATAATAATAATAATTTTTATTTCGGATACAAGCTCCATATTTGGTTAGTAATAAATAATATAAATTTAAAATTAATGTTAGTAAATATACAACTAAAAACAACAATACTTATTTTATATTAAACATAACAGCTCTGGACCCCATATGCACAGTGTTCCAGTGCCGCACAACGGGACAATCAAGCCTTCCTAATACAGTACATAGGAATCCGTTGGCACTGTCTCGCACGCGTCGCATCAGGGAGGCCACTCTTTTTCGCACTATTGTATCAAAGCTGTCCGTGTTAGCCTCAACAAACATACTTGATGCGCTGCAATATCGAGACAGCCCCATCAGCATCCTAAAACCATTATTGTACTGAACACGTAGAGCATTTACTGATCGGCAAGCATACTTGACCCACAGGCTGCAGGTGTAAAACGTTTGGCAGTACGCCTTAAAAAGGGTTATCTTGACAGCTTTTGTACACCTTGCAAACCTGCGAGCCAGCATGTTGCACCTCACTGCCAATGCTCTACGTTCTCGTTCGATATCAATGTCATCAGAGAGGTCATCTGTAACCCAGTGCCCCAGGTATTTAAATTTGGTAACTCTATTTAGAGGTACTCCTCCAAGCCTGACCAGAGGGATAGCCTTAGGTTCTTTGTTCCCTGCCTTAAAAACAAGTAGTTCACTCTTTTTGGAGTTATACCTGAGGCCATGAGCTTCTGCATATCTCTCACATAAATTTATTAATACCTCGAGTGCTCTGATCGAAGAGCTCAGCAGCACCATGTCGTCTGCGTAACTGATGCTGTTTACGAAGTTACCATCTATTGAGCATCCGACGCCAGTTCTGCTAAGCTCATCGATCAATCCATTTATATACAGGTTAAACAGCCTCGGTGAAGTTAACCCTCCTTGTCTCACTCCGCACTCCAACCTATATTCACTCGAGTACGAGCATGCCCACCTTACATTATTTGATTGGTTGTGGTACCAATACCTTAATATATCAACTATCTCCCTAGGCGTGCTCGTTTCCCTCCGAAGCTTCTCCCATAATAAGTTGTACGAGACCAGGTCAAATGCCTTCAACAAGTCCAAAAAACAGGCGTAGACAGGCGTTTTTCTCGTAACATAATACTGGACGGTATGCTTGAGTCGTAAGATTGCAGTTTCAGTAGACAGTTCAGGTCTAAACCCAAACTGTGCGTCATGTACTTGTATATGTTTACTTAGTTGACGATCAAGCAAACCATCCAATACTTTTGCTACCACAGTAGCAAGCGAGATTGGTCTATAATTGTTCTTGTCGGCAGCATCCCCAGTCTTATTCTTTATAACTGGTACCACTATGGTCTTCATAAGTTCCGGAGGTAAGTATTGATGCCCTATACATACATTAAAGAGCATAGTCAATACCCTAGGCAGATGTACTCCCGCGTACTGAAGGTGCTCAATACTGAGGTCATCATATCCAGGTGATTTACCACGTGTCATATTATTTATGACATTTGCTACTTCTCTCGCAGCAAATCTGGCAAATTCACTGCACGATTTCTCCTCGATATCGAACACCTGCTGCACCGGTTCTAATGGAGATTCCACTTTGAAGTGTTCCCTAAAAACTTCTGCAATATGATGGGGCTCACTCTTACCATCGACAGTCACAGGTAAGCATGATGCAGTTTCCAGCTTCTTAGTTAGTTTCCAAAAACTCTTAAAATCTTTTTCTTTGTGGTGAGTAGCCAAGATATCCATTTTTATTTGGTTCTCATTGTCTTGACACCACTTAACCTTTGACTTAAAACACCTCCTAGTTTCTCGCATTCTATCATATACATAACCCGCACTGGGCTTACCATACAGCAACCACATTTGGAAACTGCAACGTGCCTCCTGATGCACCTCCCTTACGTACCTATTCCACCCAATAACTAGTTTGTGTTTACTACGCTTTCTTATCTCATAACTAGTTTCAGCAGCTTCTCTTAAGATTAAAACAATATTTTTATATAACCTATCAATTACTGTCGTATGATCTACATTTTTACACACTTTATCCGCACAATACCTAAATTCTACTGGAAAATCAACATTTCTTAAATTATTATGACATATTTTACTATATATATTAATCTGATCAACGCCCCTCTCACCCCACTTGACCTTGTTACAACATTTTTCCTTATATTGCGTTTTAAATGGCAGCTTACCTATCTTAAAATCTACTTCCAGTGGAAAATGATCTGACCAATAAACATCAAAGCATACCTTACAATTTAATAAACATTGCCAAGCTGCCTCCGTTACTAGACAGTGATCAAGCCATCTTCGGCAGTCCTTTTTAATGTCACTTATATAAGTGTATGTATGTGATGTTATTTTTAAATGGACCACGTCTGCACAGAGCCACCTCCGCTCCTCACAGAAATTGGATAACTCGTTATAAAATAATTCTCCGGGATGCGCATTAAAATCACCAAGAATAATAGCAGATTCAATTTCGCAACTCTCAATTACAGCGTCTATTTCACTTAATACCTCTGTAAACTCAATTAAATTATCTTGGCTGTCTGTAGGCATATACACCGAAAAAACCAAGAAAAAACGGTTATTCGCGCATACTTTAATAGCTGTCAGTCTAACACTATTACACGGAACGATTGAAACTGACGAAAACACACTTTTCTTCCACATTATCGCCACCCCACCATAGGGTCGCCCACGGAGTATGCTGGTTGATGTGTCCACCGCTGACTTGCTCGTGTATTCAAAGTCACTGTCAATATTCCCTACATATGCAATGTCATGTGGTAATAACCACGTCTCCTGAAGAGCAATGACGTGTGCCGTCTTACATAATTCCCTCACGCCGTCCACTGATCTCGTAACTGACTTGCAATTAAAACTAACAAGTTTTATACTGTGATCATCATTTATATCCATACTATACTTTTTATTAACTTTTATCACCAGCCTCATTCAAGCCCGTAGCAGGTAATTTCCTGTCATTAAAATTAATAAATCGCCGAAACGAGATACCGAGATTTTATGAAATTATCGTTTCATTTAGATGTACTAACATGATGGAGCGTGAATAAAGTTAATAAAACGTTGTGAAAAGATGATTTTTTTTTCGTCGGGATCAAATTTATTTGTGACCCATGTGCTAAGGTGGAGTATCTTCTATTATCTGTCTTTGTTTTCGGGAGCGTTTCAAAAATACCCTGTATAGTGCGTTTTCCCTGGAAATTTCTTTTATGACATAATGTTAAACTTATTTTAATATAATTATATTTAATATAATTTTATTAATATAATAATATAATTGGCACCCTTGAAAAGTATTTTTCATCATCAGTTGAAGTGGACGAGATTTTTCATAATATAATATATAAGATAAGACGTGCGTGCTGTACTGCGCGGATCGGTCTCAGTGATTTATTTTCTTAACTGGATTACTGTATTCTTAGAGTTATGAAAATATCTTTAAAATGAACTTGGTGTTGTGTGACATCTGTGTAATGTACAGGAAAGTACTATAATTGTGTAATTTGGGTATTTTAATGGATTATTTGTGAGATAATTAAGGTCCCCACACACGTGATTTCGTATTATAAACAATAAGTGGGTAGCGCGAATTGCGAATTCGAGGTGATAGTGCCGAACTGTCTATCGAGCTCTTTCACTCTCGCACGGACTGACTATATTTTTTCCTGATGCACAGTGTTTTCAATGCGATTTGGACAATATGAACTGTTTTGTTTGTAATAGAAAAGTTGATATCAAGAACTAAGTGAAGCTAATAAAAAATGCTGTTTATTAATACAACAGATTACAATTTAAAAAAAATATGAAACCTAATATCGAAGAAAATCAACAACTAAGTCGACGAAAGTTAACGGTGTCAAAACTGGGGCCTGATACTACTCCAAGCTTGTCGATGGCACCACTGGCGTCGGAGTTGCCAGCGCAGCCCGCGCCTGCTCGCACTGCGCCCTTCGAGTTGACAGCGACGTCGGCGGTGTCGAGCTTTGCAGTTAGTTACGCGGCGGTGGCCAGTAAGGCAGCGAGAAGGGCAGTCGGCGATACCAATGTATGGATTTAAGTCAGACCGAGTAAGAAGACTAGACCCGTAATAAGAGGCGGTAACTCGTCTATTGCGTCCTTAAAGGCAGTTCAACGTAAAAAGTTTTTACATGTTTGGAGACTGAATATTGGCACGACCGAGAATAATTTTAAGGATTATATTGAAAGCATTCTAGGAAACGATACTGAAATTATTATTGAAAAATTAAAACATAAAACTAAGCGAGATTACTCATTCTTCAGGATTGGCGTAACAGCGAGCAACTTTGATAAACTATGTGTTCCGGAAGTATGGCCTGTGGATGTAGAATTTAGCGAGTGGGTTTGGTTTCGTCACTCAACAAGATCAAAACAGGCTCAGTAATAATACTAAGTTCAATATTCTATATCAAAACGTCAGAGGATTAAGAACGAAGACCACTGAATTCTTATCATTTCTGGAATCATTTGAAGCTGACTTATTCGTGATAACTGAAACTGGCCTCAATGAAGCCATACATAGCACGGAATTTGTGCTCCCCGGATACCATATACTAAGATGCGACCGAGCAGACGGTCGTAAGCAGGGAGAAGTATGTCTAGTGGCCACACCGTGCTTAGAGTTACGAAAAATATCGTTGCAGGATAACGTAAACATAGATGTTCATAAATTTGAATTGATTTGTGCTACTGTGTATGTAAAAAACAGGTTTTTATTTGCGTGTTGTGTACTTTACATTCCGCCTCAAACCGAAGAAATTGAATATCTATTTATGTTTAATATATTAGAGAAATTATGTATTAAGTTTAAAGGAAATATTGTTGGGAGATTTTAATTTGTATTCTTGTAGTAGTGATATATGTAATTATTTTGAATACTTCATGTCATTTTGTGAGCTCACTCAGCTTAACTCGGTACCGAACTGTAAGGGCAGACAGCTGTTGAGCACGCGCGGCGATGTGTGCGTGATAGAGGCCGACGAGGCGGTGCAACCCGTGAACGCGTATCATCCGCCGCTCACCGTGATACTGGGTGGCAGTTGCACTAGCACGACAGCGTATGCCCCACCGCAACCGACGGCCCCCGCGCCCGCGTCTCCTGTTACCGGCTCGTCACACGTACCAATGCGCTCTCAAGCCTCGATAAATAGTAAGCGATAGAATTTTAGTAAAGCTGATTTTAACCAATTGTATGACTTATTGACTATGATAGACTGGAGTGAATTGAATGCCTCGGATAACTTGGACGAATTATTACATTTATTTTACAATAAAATTTACGAATGCTTTGATAAATGTGTCCCTCTAAAAATTAGTAGTTTGACAATTAGCAGATACGTATACCCGGTTTGGTATACTGCTGACATTATTAGGTTCATAAAACTAAAGCACAAATTTCACAAGCGATTCAAATCGAGCAATTTGCGCAGTGATTATGAAGAGTTCTCGCGATATAGGGCTATAGTTAAAACTGAAACTGAGAGGGCGCATAACCTATATCGAGACATTTGCAAGGACATTTAACATCGGAGCCTAAAGCCTTTTGGGAGTATATAAGATTGCGAAAAGGTACATCGGGAAGTAGAAAACTATTGAAGGATGAAAAGGTTTTGTCAGATAGTGAATGTGCTGGAGAATTCTCAAATTTTTTCCAGTCAGTATACAGCCAGGAGCCACCTTTGTTAAGCGCGACGGTGGCTGGTGCTGCGGCGGCGGGAGCAGCTGCGGGCGCATGGGCTCAGCTCAAGCCTCTGCAACCAGTTGATGTTCTGCGTGCGCTGGCGCACCTTCCTTCGAAGCGTTCAGTAGGACCAAATGGCATACCAGCCTTCGTATTTAGGGAATGTAGGACGGTACTAGTGAAACCATTGTTACGCATTTTCAATGTCTGTATTGAAAGCGCTACGTTTCCTGATCAATGGAAACTCACTAGAGTTGTGCCTGTACCGAAAGGTAGTGGGGGATCGACGCTTAGTGACTTCAGACCCGTGGCAGTCTTAAGCACTCCAGCGAAAGTGTTCGAGACGGCCATTTACAACTGCCTGTACCCACAGATTAGTGCACAGTTGTCCAACGCGCACCACGGCTTCCGCCCTGGGCGGGGGACAACTGGGGACTTACGGGAGCTGATGACGCATCTAGTACCCGCGGTTGATGCTGGCCTGCAAGTAGACGTAGCCTACTTCGACTTTGAAAAGGCTTTCAATGCGGTCGACAATGATGTTCTACTTTGTAAGTTGGCTTGTGTGGGCTGCACACCTAGCACGCTATCATTTTTCACCAGTTACCTACGAGACCGGCATCAGTTTGTTGATTGCAATGGACACTTTTCTCGACTCTACCCTACTACATTTTAATGATAAATGATTTGCCCAATGTAGTAAATTCTTGTACTTTATTACTGTTTGCCGATGATCTAAAATTAGTTTTAAAAATTAGAGATAAATATGATTGTGACTCTTTACAGCATGATATTGATAAAGTTTTAGAACGGAGCATAGATTATAAACTGTTTTTAATGTCTCTAATTGCTCAGTGCTGTCCTTTTGCCGCTCACGCGCCCCAATTCATCACCCATACGTGATGGACGGGAAGATGCTTCATAGAGTAACGGAGGTTAGAGATCTAGGTGTACATTTCACTGCAGAATTAAACTTTAGATTACATGTAAGTAATGTTTGTATAAAGGCATACCGTAATCTCGGATTGATAATGCGTCTTGCAAATAATTTCACAAATGTTGGGGCTCTGAGAGCGCTATATGATGCTCTCGTAAGGAGCCACTTAGAGTGTAACGCTGTCATTTGGGCTCCTCATGAAGCCAAATACAAATATATGTTAGAGCGGATTCAAAATAAATTTATTAGATTCTTATACTTAAAGCAATTCGGAGTGTACCCGGGCTATCCCTTGTTGTATCCTACTCTATTTTTACTCGGTATGGTAGAAGCTCGAAGTCAAAAGAGAAGTCATTCTCGCTGTGTACGTGTTGAAGGTGATCAGGGGTAGGATACACAGCCCGAGAGTGTTGGAGATGGTGCGACTTAATGCACCTGACGGAAGCGCGGGGCGTCGTCAGTGGCTGTCGTTACTGGCAGTGCCGCACGCGCGCACTGCACTAATGCAGCAAGCACCGTTCACGCGCGCGCTGCGTGTGATCAACACCATGTCGGAGCGAACTGATTTATTTTCATGTTCGCTGAGTGAGCTCAGTAAAATGGCATATCATACTGTATCGTTGGCTACACTGTCGAAATAGGGTACTCACCCTGTAATGATTGTGTATGTTGTATGTGTGTGTAAATAAATAAAAATAAATAAAAAACTTCAGAACTTTGATAGCGCGAGTTAGGCCTCGGTACGTTTTGCTTACGGCGTGATGACAGTTCCGCTACTTTACTTCCCTGCTCATACCGGAGATCTAGAGAACTATAGATCTTCGGTATGAGCAGGGAAGGACGAGGGACTGCACTATAGTGCAGTCTAGATGTCGAAAAATTTGCAAGTGTCTTGTAGTCTGCGGTGAGCCAAGAAGAAGGCGAGTTGTCTACGAAAGCGCCGTGAAGCAGAGGCTAGCAGTAAGACTCAGAGCCATGCCGAAACTGTAGCGCAGAGAGTAGCTTGGAGGAACAGGAAGCATTATTCCAGTGCTGCGATGAATCTTGTAAAACTAGAATGCTTGCAGAATCTGAAGACTGTAGACAATATCTGCTTAGGAGTGAATGGATGCGGTACTTGAAGAAAATGACAAAGGCTTTAAGTTGAAGTTTCCGAAGGTTGTTATATATATATTGCGTTAACTTCGGAATTTTGATAGCGTGATTCAGCCTCTGGTGCGATTCCCTTACGGTACGACGACAGCGCCGCCACAGAATTATTGCTTGCATATTATCTGGTCACTTCCCTCTAGGCCGAAAAACCATACACTTTTCTATAGCAAAACATCACATAAAGCATATCGTTCGCATGTAGCTATGAGTTTTGATAACCTACAGAGAGAAGCCCTTTTTACTGAAAATGAGGCATTCCATCTTAATCCTCACGGGTGACAACGCATCTACATTTTGATTTGTAATAGAGGATAGATGTAGATGTCTATGGGCCGCAGCAACCACTTACCATCAGGTGGACTGTGTGCTCGTTTGTTACCCTTATCATATAAAAAAAAGAAGCACTCAACAGCACCATGTTGTCTGAGTTACTTATATTATTAAGACAAACATCGTCTATGTGGTAGCTTAGATGTGTGATGCTGAGTTTCTCTGTAAGGAGTTTATTTATAGATTAAACAATTTGGTTTAGGTCAACCCTCTTAACCTGACACCACACTTCAACCTACATGCACTTCCCTGACCAATAAAGTACTTTGATCTCGTTTAAGTTCCAAAAATTTAAAGTATTTACTACATCACGTTACACTACTATTTTGTTATTATGGCCGTGAGATTTTTATCGAGACATTAATTTAATGATTTCTATGACGTATTTGAGCCGTGGTAGCTCAGATGATGAGCGCTGGCTGTAAAAATCACAGTACGCGAGCAACCCGGGTTCGATCCCCGTCAGCACCAACGAAACTGTTAATTGCAATTTTAAGTGCTGGTTTACCACGTGCTCGGCGGTGAAGGAAAACATCTTGAGGAAACCTGCATGTCTGAGAAATAAGAAAAATAAATTCGAAGACATGTGAAGTTTGCGATCACACTTTGGGGCAGCGCGGCGGACATTTTTTTGCCCTAAAACTCTCTCAGAAATGAGGGCAGGCCTGTGCCCAGCAATGGGACGTATATAGGCTGTAACATTTTAAATTTCATGACTTATTTTGCTGTAACACTTTTGGTGTTCACCTCCAGACCAGATAGACCACCTTAAACTCAGACTACGGTGGTCCCCGTGGCGATTTCACTGTAAACAAGACCTGACCTAGGTTTTCCATGGAGTACCCATGTTACAAATTTTTTTTCAAGCTTTAATTTTTGCAAGCCCCACCAACATGTTCATTCCAACTTACGTTTTCTTATTAACTTGCTTGAGAGCAAAGCTATAAGAAACTGCAAGCTTGTAGTACCTACCTAGTATCTATACGTATGTTGTTAGTATATTAAGCTTTATTTTACCTTACCTTAATATTAATTACTAAGTACTATAATACCAATTGTAATCATATTAATCTAAATATTATTTTAACTATTTATTTATACCCATGTTTACATTTTATAAATTAGAATACTTAGGGATATAATTATTGTGTAATTTTAGATGTTAGTATTATATAAAAAAAAAGAAATGCACGTATTCATTTCTTTTTTTTTCTTTGGGAAGGAAGGTGTAGTACCTACCTAGTATCTATACGTATGTTTGGGTATAATCTAATATATAAACTTAACAATACGTAATTACAGACAGTCTTACGTTAACACTCAAGTGTTTCATTTCCCTCGTCCTTACATGGCGACCCTGCCAGGCGGTGCGCTGCTACAATGCACGCGCACCGCCGGGCCTACTATTTAAAATAAAAAAAATATATATATTAAACTAAATTAAATAATGGACAGTTGTTAAGAGGATTGACAAAAAATTTATATTATAACGGAATGAATACAACACCGGACGTGACGAAACATAAATAAATATGAATTCGAGAAGAAGCCACAATAACACAATAAGAATTTTATAGAAGCTGACTGAAAATTTAAAATATATAATATATAGTACTATGAAGATGACTAACGAAGGATGAGGAAAACAAAATGTGGATTTTTTATATGATGACCAAAGTTCAAAATTCAAGAAACGGCAAATTAGTTTTAAAAGGAAAGTAAGAGTTGTACTTTTGCAAGCTTCATCTAGAAGAATATGAAATATGAGCGAAAAAGAACAAAGAAGAAAATTTGAGGTAACATCGCATTAGCCTACTTTTTGTCATTTCTTTATAAGATTTCTTTAAAAGTTTTAAATATTATAAAAAAAAGTTATATACTAAAAATTCTGTATTTTATATATGTTTAAGTTGAAATTAATTATTAGATACTGAATATTAACGACTTATTACTTATTTTATTATTGTTTAAAAAATCATATTGCATAATAAGTCTGCAGCCATTTGGACGTGGTCGATGAGTCGGTCTGTGTCGGCATTACCGCTATGGGACCTATAGAGGCACCCGTAGACGCGGGGATGGTCGTCGCTGTCTACGCGCAGCCATAGGATGGACAGGTCCGTACCTACAAGACTGCCGAGGCGTCGAAAACAGATGTCCTCTCTGACATACACGCAAACTCCAGCCCGGGGCACAAACGAGTGTTCTAATTTGTACCCCGGGTAGGAGAGATACGAAGTATCAGCCGGAGAGGACACTTGTGTCTCGGTTAGAAAGAGCAAGGCCGGCATAGCTATCTCCAGATGGTAGTGGACGGCGTTAAGGTTTGAATGAAGTCCCCTGATATTGCAGAAATCCACGGTAAGCGTGGCAGGGGTTGCCTTTGTCTTCTTGCTCCGCTTGCCCCGAGCAGGTTTCGTCTTGAGCGGAATTTCGCCCCCCCCAGAATACGCGGGGCAGCCTGAGCACCCACGCCCAGGAGTGGAGTAGTTTGGTCGTGGATGCTCAGCGAGGGATTCTCCAGGGGTGCTGGTACCCTCCTGGGGTAGTCTTTTATTTAATTCCACTACCATGTTGATGGGGGGGGGGGAGAATTGGGCCTCCGGCCACCTGCACTCACCAAGCGCAACGCAGAGGTAAACCTCTACTTCACGCTGGTATTCTGTGAGGTCGTGGTACGGTCTCTTTTTGCATCCTACCCTTGGGGGCGGGTTTGCTTCTCGCCGGAAGATCCCAGCGTTTTTGCCGATTCTGTTGCTGATGTGGTACTTCAGGGTATGGAACTTTTTATTCCATCCTCTGTGGTGCCCATCGGAGGCAGATCCCAGCCATGGTTTGGTCGCTCCTGCAAAATAGCATCACGCTATAAGCAGGAGTGCTACCAGGCCTGGGCTGACGCATCAACGTCTCGGGATGTAAACACCAGCGCACTTAAAAAGAAGTATAATTCCGCCTCCAGGTCCTTCAAAAGCGTCATTGCCAAGGCAAGGTCTGAGCACATCGGCAGAATTGGCAAGAAGCTAGTTCGCCTTCCTTCGGGAACCCGTGCATTCTGGTCTCTCGCCAAGGCTGTCCAAGGGAACTTCTGTCAGCCATCTCTTCCATCTCTGCACAGAGAGGACGACTCACTGGCCCATGCCGCAAAGGAGAAAGCCGATCTGTTGAGCTCTCTTTTTGCGTCCAACTCGACTCTAGATGACGGGGGGAACACACCGCCGACCATCCCGCGATGTGAGTGCTCCATGCCGGATGTGCGATTTACACAGCGCTCGGTCCGCAAAGCACTCTTCTCCCTAAACGTCTGCAAGTCGAGTGGGCCCGATGGAGTCCCTCCCATTGTGCTGAAGACGTGTGCTCCGGAGTTGGCACCGGTTTTAACGCGTCTTTTCCGGTACTCCTACTCCCAAGGCGTAGTCCCGAATTCATGGAAGACAGCTTTGGTGCACCCGATCCCTAAAAAAGGCGACCGCTCAGACCCGTCCAACTACAGGCCTATCGCCATCACCTCCTTGTTCTCCAAAATAATAGAAGCCATTATAAACTGCCAGCTCATGAGGTACCTTGAGGATCACCAGCTGATTAGTGACCGCCAGTACGGTTTTCGTCGGGGTCGATCAGCTGGTGATCTTCTAGTCTACTTAACTCATAAATGGGCGGAGGCAGTAGAGTCCAAGGGGGAGGCATTAGCCGTTAGTTTGGACGTAGCGAAGGCCTTTCATCGGGTCTGGCACAAAGCGCTTCTTTCGAAGCTTCCTTCCTATGGGCTTCCCGAGAAATTGTGCAAATGGATCACCAGTTTCCTTGCTGATCGGAGCATCAAGGTCGTAGTAGACGGTGCATGCTCTGATCTCAAGCCTATCAACGCTGGTGTTCCACAAGGCTGCGTGCTATCACCAACGCTGTTTCTCCTGCATATCAATGATATGTTGCTAACTGGTAGCATTCATTGCTATGCGGACGACAGCACTGGTGATGCCTTATATACCGGCCGTGCCAATATTTCTCGGGAAAACGTCGCCGAGTACCGGGACAAACTTGTGTCTGAAGTCGAGTCTTTGCTTAACAAAGTCTCGGATTGGGGCCGACTACTAGTCCAGTTCAATCCCCAGAAGACACAAGTTTGCGCGTTTACCGCTAAAAAGAACCCCTTTGTCGTATCTCCTCAGTTTCAAGGCACTCCCCTTACTGCCTCAGCCAGTATCGGAATCCTTAGCGTCGACATATCGAATAGTGTGCAGTTTCGTGGTCACTTGGAAGGGAAGGCCAAATTGGCCTCTAAAAAGCTTGGCGTGCTCAGCAGAGCGAGACAGTATTTCATACCGGCACATCGCTTGCAACTTTACAAAGCGCAAGTTCGGCCCCACATGGAATACTGTTCTCATCTCTGGGCCGGGGCACCCCAGTGCCAGCTCCTTCCACTTGACCGCATCCAGTGCAGAGCGGTTCGAATCGTCGACGACCGAGTTCTTTCTGATCGGCTCGATACACTGGCACTGCGTAGAGATGTTGCATCTCTTTGCGTATTTTATCGCATTTATCACGGGGAGTGCTCTGAGGAATTGTTCGGACTAATTCCAGCCGCTCAATTTCACCATCGCACATCGCGACAAAACTCGCGTTACCATCCATACCATCTGGATGATTGGCGGTCCACCACTGTGCGATTTAGAAGAAGTTTTCTCCCTAGCACGACTTCCTTGTGGAATCAATTACCACCAGCGAATTTTCCGGACCGATACGACTTAGGAACCTTCAAGAAAAGAGCTTACACCTTTCTAAAAGGTCGGCAACGCATCTGCAATTCCCCTGGTGTTGCGGTTGTTCATGGGCGGCGGTAGTCACTTACCATCAGGTGAGCCGCATGCTCGTTTGCCCCCTATTCTATATAAAAAAAAATAATTATAAAGTAAGTTACGTAAGTGCTTCAGAGGCATTTGTATTAAGGCTTACGTCTTACGTAAGACTAGACGATTTTATATTCACTTTAATTCAGTAATTGATTTGCAAAAAAAAAATTATGAAATAATACGAAAGATAACAATTTTACGTAGGTACCTACTTAATTTCACCAAATTTATGGTTAAAATAACAATGTGATACATTTCGTTGTTTTTTTTCTGTAGTCTTTTAATATAAAATTATACAATTCATTCAACAAAGTAATTATACACATTCAGCACCATATTTTTTATTATGTTTTAGACTATATAAAATAAAAAAGTACATAATGCATTTAATATTAACTGTACATTATTTACAAGTAACTTGAAAATATTTGTTACATTTTATAATATTTCTAGTACGTACGGTATTCAAAAAAAAAATCAATATATTAAGCTACATATTAGGATGACCAGGTTCGGATTAAAGCAAATATATTTTTCATTTTAACCCAAATTTATTTCTATATTAAATTTTATTTAAATGTATATAATTTTGAAGGATTAAAAAAAATCGTTATTAATAAAAGTCATAATTATCTTTCTTCTTTCCTAAAGGTATGAAAACCTTAAAACAATTTTAAAGTTATAAATAAATAAATATATAACCTTTAATAAATAACCTTAATGTTAATATAACATAGGTACTTAAAAATGAAAATTGTTCTTCTCAATGTTTAAATAAATTAATGTTTTGTTTATATAAACTTGGTAGCCGTTATAGTGATGACGACTTATGTTCCCATTATTATTTCTTTGTTTAATTTGAAAATGAAATGGAATAATTTTTTTAATTTCGATTTTATATTTATTCAACTTTTAAATCATAAACTTTTAATTTTTATAATTCATTATTTTCTGTAAAAATTATAAAGTTTTAAATATCTTACTTATTTGTATACATGAGAAAATAATTTCTTCAATTTATTTATTTAAATTTTGTTGTGATCATTGTGAGCCTCATTCCCTGACTGAAAATGATGTACCTAAATACTACAAGAGACCATATAAGCGACTTATTTCATAAATTTGTAAAGACGTGAGTTAATTTATAGCTACTATATTAAAGGATAATATAATATAATTAAGAAATACGGAATTATAAATGAAAAATATTAATAAACTGTAGTTGTGAGAGTAAGGCAAGTAAAGAAAATTATCGGAGATTAGCAAATCCACATACAATCGGCCTGATCAGCTGAGAGTTTGGAAAACCTTGGGAAAACCTAATAACCGAGTAATTTTTTTAAGGTTGTTCGGATGCGATTAACGATGTAATGAGTTTTAATGACGCAATGAAAATATATTATGTATTGTATAGGAATAGTGTCCATATTCTTTATCATGTATGTATGTACGCGACCATGTACGTGAAAGTATATTATGGTACAATTAAATAGTGATTAATAAAATACTATAAATGTAAAGAAATAAATAAAAATAAAAGACGTTGACTTTGACGAAAAAATAAAGGAGAGATACGGGAACGTCCATCACTGGTATAGCATATATTCCTCGAGCAGGGTATGTTTCCATGATTAGATGAAAAAATCGGAAGTAACGGGTACTAGGGAACAATACCTTCAGTACAAGTGAGATGTGAACAAGTTTACTCATATTAGTACTGTTGGGGACAAGAGAAGTCTTAAATTTGTTACCCTTGATAATGGTACATAGAGGTCACATCCTTCATTGGATCATAGTGTGAACTTAGTTTTCCTCCGTGACAATTGTTGGAGTCTTTTAAAATGACTTAAACGTTGACCTCAAGGTTGTGCGCACAACCCAAGGTACAGTACTACCTTGATAATAGTATGATAAAAAAAAAGTTTATGTACCAATAAAATAAAATGAATGTAATGAAAATATAATACCCAAGTAAATGGGGGGCCCATATTTATAAAGTACCCGCGTGATAAATATCACGAAATAAAATATAAATGAAGTGAATTAATACTCCGATTCCCGGTATCTAATAAATAAATAAATATATAAGGGAAGAGAATACTCAAAGAAATAAAGCTAGCTAAAGGTCAAAAATATTAAGAAAGAAAAGAAAGTACGTACAAGAATTATGAAATAAATAAATAAGGCCTGACAACCGAAAACAAAGGAAATGAGATTAGTGTTAACATGAAAAGAAGTAACATGCAAGGACATGAGAATAATTAAAATGTGGTAATAAGGGGATCCCCGACCAAACCTAAAAGTGAGATATTTAGTTACTTTGCATTTCTGTATTAGAGCTATTAATGTTACCTACCCAAAATCCAACTCACAAGTTACACATGTAGGTACCTAGTAACTATATTATCGATCCACATAACCACACGTAAACAAAAAATATTAATCAAAAAATAATAAACACATTTTCACGTTCACACTTTATTATTTTACCATATTTTATATGAATTTACAAGATTTTTTCATATTTAAATTGATTTATATTTATGATAACCCTACCTTAAATTTCTCTTTATGTTATGTTGTTTTTTTATGTAAAATTTGTACAGTTTAAAACTAAATTTGGTAGTCCAAAGTGTATCAATTCGCTATTATTATAAGTTTTTTTCATTATCTACAATGAAATCAAAAATTATATAATTATATACTTAAAAAACTTTTCTTTTCTAATGTTAATAACATTTTATTAACATAAAACATATATTTTCTAATACAGACTTGTGTAATAGCCTATCTTTTTTACAAATTTGTGTTTCATATAAGATAAACATGTTCCTTAGAAGTCATGAAATCTTAAAAAAAGTAATATTTAATATGTTTCCGACTATTAATAATAAAAATAACACATATTACTTGATAATGCAATGAAATCTTAACTATGTAAATGAAAACGTGTTTAATACTATAAATTTTAGATATTTTAAGTGTATTTATAATAAAACCTTTTGTAAATTATGTTGAAATTAGGTATCATCATACGATGTAATCGCAAACTTTCCCATAAACATACTTTGGAATTGAAAACAAAAGTGTCACAAATCGCTGACGTGGCTGGGATTGCAATTTGTATTTTGATCTGGTAGTTTGTTATGATAATGAAAATGATGACATTGCCTAACATAGACTTCTTTGTTATGTGTATCTTAAAATGAAATGTAATATTGTCGGTTTTATATTTATTGTACCTTCAAATCATATGTTTTTATCTTTATAAGGCATTATTTTTTGAAAAAAAAAAGTAAAGTATTAATATCTAAATAATTTGTGTGGATCATGAAAGAAATGTTTCATTAAATATAAAGGTATAAAATAAATAAATGAAATATATAACTATAAAATTATAAGTGAATAAATATATAAAGGATGGGTACTATTTAATGTGAATGTCTACATAAATGACTTAATAAGTAACTGAATAACTCAGTATCAAAGTGTGTTACAGTGAAGTGTCGATCAAAATAATATACGTTCGCGAATGTACACCTGATTTTGTCTAACATAATACATCAACAATGCAACAATGCATTAAGACTTAAACATACATAATGTGACTACGGAATTATTATGTACATAGGGGGTTTGGCCAGCCACTTACTCAAGCCAAGACAAATATTATATATACATAATTATAAGATACAACTTTGTTTAACATTATCTTTTTACTATATAAAAAAATGTTATTTTTATATATTTTTTTTTTGTCGGTATTTTTCATATAATACTTCCGTTCAACGCGAAACTAAGTATACTTCATTTGAGTTAGTTTATGGCAAAAAATGTAATTTACCCAGTAATTTAACTTAAACCGTAGAACCCCTATATAATTACGAAGATTATCCGTTAGAGTTAAAATATTGCCTACAAACCTCCCAAAAGTTTCCCTCCCAAAAGAGAAAATTTAATCAATAGTAAATTTGTTAGGAAATCCAAGTATGATTGTAAAATGAACGCTAAACTTATAAAATTAATGATTTGATATTAGTTAAAGAAGAAACTGGTAACAAACTCAGCGCCATTTATGCAGGTCCATATTTAGTAATTAGAGATTGTTCATCGAATGTTAAAATACTAAGAGATGGCAAAAATTACATTATTATTTTTCTCATTTATTGTGAACACATTAAGTCACTTATAAAAATTGGATGTTACCACCGTTAACAGCTTGTGCATGTGTTGTTTACCTAAATTAATTGTGCATTTGGCTGTAAAACACTTGTTATTGTTAAATACTCATTGCTGTATTATTATTACAATTACTGGTAAACCTAATAAATAAAAAAATAAATAAAAACTGAACTAAATTGTATTATCCTTCAAATAAATGTAATAAATAAACATATATAATATTGTAATAATATTAAAGTTTTAAGTTAAATAATCTAAAGTCAAAAGACATAGTGTACTTAATCGATTTTAATTGTAATAAATTAGTATATTAAGCTTTATTTTACCTTACCTTAATATTAATTACTAAGTACTAATAGTATATATATATATATATATATATATATATATAGTATATGTATATATATAGTATACTAATAGTAGTAATATTAATAACTACTATAATACCAATTGTAATCATATTAATCTAAATATTATTTTAACTATTTCTTTATACCCATGTTTACATTTTATAAATTAGAATACTTAGGGATATAATTACTGTGTAATTTTAGATGTTAGTATTATATAAAAAAAAGAAATGCACGTATTCATTTCTTTTTTTTTCTTTGGGAAGGAAGGTGTAGTACCTACCTAGTATCTATACGTATGTTTGGGTATAATCTAATATATAAACTTAACAATACGTAATTACAGACAGTCTTACGTTAACACTCAAGTGTTTCATTTCCCTCGTCCTTACAAGCTATAAAGCACCAACGATTTTGCTATACAAATTGTCAATAACACATCTTTACTTAAACTTAAGTTAACATGAGTTGATTTATAAGAAATATAGTACGCACTTAATTCAATAGGAAAGTCTAATTGCCTCAAAGTTTCATGACATAACTTTTTTATAATTATATTTGCTCGGGCTGTCTCTTTCTTTTCACTTTACTACACAATTTATCAACCTTACATGCGTAGGTTTAATTCAATCTAACTTAGATTGTGTGATAAGAGAGAAGGGATCAGACCACATGATATCATACTTAACATACATATTAACAAACGTGCATATGTGTGTGTATTTGTGTGCGTGTGTGTGTGTGTGTGTGTGTGTGTGTATGTGTGTGTGTGTGTGTATGTGTGAAAAAAGACAGTGAGTGAATGTGTTATAAGATAAATTGTAATAAAGCTTCAGTTTGATCGTAATTAAGTGTCTTAAGCCACTGCATTATTTTTTTTCACAGTCATATGTCTTTAACGGATATATTTGCAATATTTTATTAATCTGATTGTTTAAGTGTTGTGATTGTTTTTCATATTGATGTTTTGCAATGGTGGTACGTTCCCCACTCCTCCCCAAATTGGTATACAATATATTATAGTTGATTGAGCAAGCACAACATATTTTTAATTCAAAAGATCTAAACTGGCAACATGTCTTAAAGTTTTAAATATCCAAGTGAATTTTCGAATTCTACTAGATACTAATTTAACATGTCTGTACCAGAAAAGTCGCTGATGTACCATAATGCCCAGATAATTTGTATATGAAACTTTTTATATAGATGCACACGTACAGTTACCGCTGGAGGGATTGTTACATTTATGTATTATGATTCTAAAATTATCCTTTGGCTGTGATCGACTAGTCATAGAAAAACATATGAATTTAGCTTTACTAACATTCAAAGTAAGTTATTGTCAAGCCAACGAGTAACCTTAGCTAATTGTTTTTCCGCTATTAACTGCATTTCTTCCCACGTGTCTCCCCAAAACAACATCTCAGTGTCAACTGCGTATGAGAAAACTCTCCCCCTGTTCACACTCGTACTACATAGATTATAAATATATACTAAGAATAGCGTAGGGCCAAAGACGCGTCCCTGTGGTACTCCATAATTTACATTTATATAACTACTAGTGTATTGACCTATTCTTACCGTCTGCGTTCTGTCAGAGAGGTAGTCCTTTAATAGTTTTAGAGGTATACCTCTGATTCCAATCCGTTCTAATTTATTGATAAGTATAGGGATTGATACAGTGTCAAAGGCTTTTTTGAATCCAGGAAGATAGCAAAACATTTTTTACCGTTATCTAAGGTATTAACAATTTGAAAACTCAACGCAGCAACTGTATCTTCCGCAGAGCATCCCTTTCTAAAGCCAAATTGAGAATCTGCTAATATGTCAAATTTAGATTTTAGACTTATACAGAATTTAGATTCTGTATAAGTCTGTTGTTAATGAACTTTTTCAAAATCTTTGAGAACACAGGCAGCAAGGAAATTGGTGGATAATTACTAGCTTCTTTCTTATCTCCACTTATGTAAATTGGAATTACAATAGATCGCTTCAACAGCCTCGGAAAGACACCCTTTTCAAAACAGATATTAGCAAAATGGCAGAAGATGGGGTAATTGTCAAGTAATTGTTTAGCCATCTTGAGATGTTGTCCCATCCAGGGGCGGAATCTGATATGAGACCTGAAATAATACTATTTATTTCTTCCGGATAGGTTTCCATCATAACAAAGAAAGAATGTGCCTTTACAGATACAGTTTCATGTACTTGATCAATATGGCAAAAAGATAAACAAATATTAGGATTGTTAGTATTTATGTTCTTGGCAAGAGATTTACCCACACTAGTAAAGTACTCGTTTACTTTATCAAGCGAATCATCCGGTAAGGATTTCGTATTTAATAAGTCCAAACTATTAATACGTGATTGATTTATATAAGTAATGTCCTTTATATGCTTCCAGAGAGGTTTAGTTGATTTAGTAGATATTGCTAGAAGTTTCTTTTCATATTCTCGTTTAAGTTTCTTAATTAATTTAGTAACATAGTTGCGATACCTTTTATATGTAATTTTTATATACTTCATTATAAGGATCCGATCTTAGCTTTTTTTGTATACAATTCCTATTTCGTATACATTTTAAAATACCTGTAGTTATCCATGATTTATTTTTCGCTTCTTTCTAGGAATATTTACTATTTTTGTATTTTATTCAATTGATTCTTTTATTTTATAAATTAATTGATATATAATATAGTCTGGACTATCACTAAAAAGAGGGTTCGATAGGTTTTTTTGACTTAGACTGGCAAGTGCTTTATGAAAGTCAGTGTTATCCTATTTAATTTTAACATTAATTGCGTTTTGTTTACTATTACTTAATTTTAGTAATATCATAGCATGATCTGTGATAGTAGTGTTCAATACAGCAATCTAAGCAAAAATAGTTTGTTGATTTAATTTTAGTATAAAATGGTCCAAACAGCTGTTATCTTTTCTAGTGATATGATGTTCCGGTAAAAGCCCATACGTAGAAAGCATATTTAAGTAGTTGGACCTATTCGTTATTTCATATGATTGTTGTGTAATTCTAGGTGTTATATTTATATTAATATCTCCTGTTATTACAATATTGGAATGCTTTTTTAACGATGAAGACATTGATGTTTTCCTTGTGAGCCGTGTCAAACGTGGTAGAGTCATGCTACAGCTATATTAATTGTAAAATCGTAGCACGAATGGGTCGGCTCGACCGGGAAAGGACCACGCTCTCAGAGAATACCAGTGTAAAATAGCAGCATGACACATAACGAAACACAGCCGATTATTACTGTTGTATGTGTGTGTGTCATCAGCAGCTAATTTTGATTGCTGATGATGAGTATAGAGAACTGGAGATCCTTGTTACTGGAAACTATGCATTATTTCTAAGTCCTTACGACTGATAACGCATCTGCATTTTGACTTGCAAATATATATATATATATATATATATATATATATATATATATATATATATATATATATATATATATATATATATATATATATATATATATACAATGTGGTACAAAAAAAAACATTTACTTTAATAATACTAATCCTTGATGGTCTGAAACTTTTTTTTCTCCTCCTCGAACACAAAGATAATTTAAATTAAAAGATGAAGTTTTCATTTACATATATTTTATTGAAAATCAAACAATCACTTTGTTTTCAAAATACCATTTCTTAATATATTTTTAACGCACAGATTTTCTTGTGAGTAAAACAGTTATACAGTAAAGTATATTTACAATAAAGTTCACAAAGAGCATTTAAATTGGTAAGTATTTAATATCTCCGATTGTATTATTTTTATCACAAATATCTTGTACCCATTTAATTTTTTCACAACCTATTAAAAATATTTTATTGCTTTCAAATATGTCTTGATAATTCTGTGAAACTCTATAATCAACAAAGCCCTCACTCCATCAATACCCTGTGTGCTTTTCAATCCAGCAAATTTGTTGTTTCTCTTCAAGAGATAGTGAATTGAACGGGTAAGGAGGCTTAATTAGGAATATTTTGGTATACTCTAGAATGGCTATAACAAATTCTTTTACTATAAATTCATTTTTGCTATTTTTGAATCCATGAAGAGTTTCGATTATTGTTTTGCTATTCATGATATTTTCTTAATGATATTACTGAGTGGTTTATACTCGAATATACAATCGTTTGAAATCAAGCAATAAGCAGCTGTCTGATCTGATATTTCTCGGTCTGTTTCGATTTCAACAACAATATAAAGCACTTGCGGAAAAACTTTTTTTATTATTATGATATTAATATAGATCAGATCCTGATGAATCTGAAAGAAGCGAAAGAGGTATGTAAGGATCGTGACACTTGGCGATCTGTTCTCTCTGGCTACCCCGTCAGGGATTGTGCGTGACGATAAGTAAGTAAGTAATATAGATCAGTTTATTATAATAAAATATAGTTTAAGATTAAGAATTTTAATTTATATGTTTTATTTTCTTTTTATCTGAAAGCAACAACACGTTATTTAAAGGATTAAGGCAGGTACTAAATATTCCTTTAAATGATTAAATACTCATTATGTTACTACACTAACATACATACATACATACATATAATCACGCCTATTTCCCGTAGGGGTAGGCAGAGACCACTTCTTTCCACTTGCTACGATCCTTACATACTTGTTTCGCTTCGTCCACTTTCATTATTCCCTTCATACATGCTCTACGGTTTAGGGTACTCTTGACCTGGTCTTTTTTCAAGACGTCCCTGACTTGGTCTAGAAATGTCCGCCTAGGTCTACCCCTTCCAACACTTTCATTCACACTCGCCTTATATACTTTTTTCGTCAATCGTTCTTCATTCATTCTCTCGACATGGCAAACCATCTCAGCATACCTTTCTCAATTTTTGTCACTACATCTTCTTTCAGACCACAACGTTTCCTTATCTCACTATTTCTTATCCTGTCACTCAGTTTAACTCCTATCATACTTCTTAATGCTCTCATCTCAACTGCATTTATTCTGCTTTCATGTTTCTTCTGCCATACCCAACTTTCACTTCCGTAGAAGAGTGTCGGAACCAACACACCCTCATGCACAGCCAAACGAGCCTTGTTAGACACCTTCCGACTGCTCATAAAGGAGTGCAAAGCTCCGTTCACCGTGTTTCCTGCATTCACTCTTCTTTCGATATCACTCTCAGACTTTCCATCTCTTGTAAACTTTGAACCCAGATATACAAACTCTTTCACCTGTTCAATTTGTTCATCTTCAATCACGGTATTGCAGTCTGTCACTGCCTCATCTTTTTCAAACACCATCACTTTCGTCTTCCTTACATTCATCTTCATTCCCTTTCTAACAAAAGCTTCACTCATAGCAGTTACCATCTCCTGCAACTCCTCAGCCGAAGACGCAAGTAATACTTGGTCATCAGCATAGAGTAAACATTTGACGAGTAACTCATTCATTCTCAACCCACTTTCATTCTCTTTTAAATCTGTCAAACAATTGTCCATGAACAGATTAACAGCCACGGTGACGCTACACATCCCTGTCTAACACCTTTTTCGATATTAAACCATTCAGTGTATGCCTCGTTTATCCTTACACAAGCACTAGAATCCCTATAAAGAGATTGCAATGCTCGTACGAGGATACTGCTCACCGTTCACGTACAGTGCTGACCACAATTCATTCCTCACCACTCTATCATAGGCCTTTTCTAGGTCCACGAACGCGCAATAAACCTTCTCGTTTTTAGCTAAACACTTTTCGGCTATGCACCGCAAGGAAAAGACCTGATCCGTACATCCCATTCCCTTTCTAAATCCCGCTTGTGCATCCCATACTTTCTCGTCTGTTTCATTCACAACCCTTTCAATCAACAATTTCGCATACAATTTACCGACGACGCTAAGAAGGCTTATACCACCGTAATTTATGCAGTCCTGCAGTGACCCTTTTCCCTTATACAATGGCACGATTACGGCTTTGCACCAGTCTCCCGGTACTTGCCCATTTCGCCAGCACAGATTGAAAAGGCGGTACAGCTGACTAGCCACCAGGCCCTGTCCAGCCCTCAGCATCTCGACGATAATCTTGTCATACCCTGCAGCCTTACCTAATCTCATACTTTTCAACGCTTTCGCTATTTCATCCATGGTTATCTCATTTTCATCAACATTTATATTAGTTTCAGTGGAAGGTGGCAGATGCTGTACCTGCACTTCCTCTCTTTCAAACAAACTTTCAAAATACTCTTTCCATCTCTTTAACACACGTTCTTCTCCTTTTATAATGCTCCCATCTTGACTCCTGATTGTACTCAGCTCCGAGGTAGAAGTTTTTCCTCTGGCTGTTTTGATGGTTTTCCAGAAAAACTTAATGTTTGACTGGAAATCTTCAGTGAGCCTCCTATCGAAATTATCCTTTCATTCTTCTTTCTTTCTAGACACACTTTACTTCGCTGCTGTTTTCAATCTTTTATACTTCGTGCTTGCGTCCTTTATCTCGTCGTCCGTTGCCTTTTGAACTTTTTGGTTAGCTTTTGTTGCTAACCAATCCAACCACGCTTTCTTCTTTTCTTGCACAACCCTTTGTACATCTTTATCCATCAACACGTTATCATTCTTTCTTCCTTTCCTTCTTTTAGCTACCCCGCATACCTCAATAGCAACATTTACGACCCCTTTCTGAAATATCTCCCACAAATCTTCAATCACTCCTATCTCTTCTATCCCTTTAAAACTTTGTTTCAGTTTCTTTACATACTCGTCTTTCTTTTCTTTTTCTTGTAGATTTTCCACTTTTACTCTGTCCAAAACACTCGTAGGCTCGGCCCCTTGGTGTCGCTACCGTTTAAAGAGGCCACGCATTCGGACTATGACCAGGAAGTGGTCTGTGTCGAGGCCTGCACCGCGGTATGCCCGAGTGTCTAGCACTTTCTTCCTCAATCTTTCATCCACAATTACAAAATCAATCATACTCTATAGACTCACCCTCATCTCTTGTATACAAATGGATCTTTTTGTGGTCAAACATTGTGTTGGCCACGCACAGATTCCATTCCAAGCATACTTCAAGCAGGCTTCTCCCATTGTCATTCATTCTCTCTTCCCCAAACGTACCCAGAACTCCTTCATACCCATCACCCTTTACTCCAACCCATCCATTAAAGTCCCCTAACATCACGATCCGTTCATTTTCTCCGCATTTATTCAAGACCTCTCTTATGCTATCCCAAAATTCCTCTCTCTCTTGTTGTGATTTTAATGACCCACCTCCACGCAGATCCGTCGGTGCATAGACCCTAAGGATAAACAAGCGAGTGAGTCCGACTTTTAACCTAATCCAGAGGAGTCTTGGGCTTACACATTCATGCTCCATCACACATTCAACCATTCGAGATGAAAGAATCACACCAACTCCCTGACAGCCTCGGCTGGTTTGGGGGAATCCCGACCAGTATGCCGTGTAGGGGCCATGGACCGTGGTGTCACATCCTTTCCTCTTGGTTTCGTTCACGCACAGAATATCAATGCAACGTTCATCCATCATCTGACATACTTCATCCGCCTTACCATCCATTCCTCCTCTTACATTCAACGTAGCGAAGCGGCTCTCCGTGGGCTGCTTTACGCCCCCGCGAGAAACACATCGTGGCGAACCACATCGCCGCCATTTTAGTTAATTAAATTATTTTCATGATTATCCATTGCGTTCCCACGAATAGCGAAGGAAAGGTTTGTCCCCCCCAGCAGAGCCCCACATGCCAGGGTAAGGCTAGCCTAATTCTGATAATTCTGGTATCAGACTTCCACGTTGGGGTATTGTCGTCCACAGTTGATTTAAAGTTTATCAGAGAATGCTGCCAGCGGTCGCTTGATGAAATAGCCCGGCCATTTTATATGTGGTAAAGCCATGCTGCAGCTATATTAGTAGTCTAGGTGTAGCACGAATGGGTCGGCTCGACCGGGGAAGGGCCACGCACTCACAGAATACCAGCGCAAAGTGGCAACTTTCACTACTGTGTTTCGTATGGTGAGTGTAGAGAACCGGAGACCCATTTTAATGGACAAGAGGCATTCCATCTTAGTCCTCACGGGTGACGATTCATCTGAACTTTGATTTTTATTGAGGATAAATGTAGATATCTATGGGTCACAGCTATCACTTACCATCAGGTGTACTGTGTGCTCGTTTGTCACCCTATCCTAAAATAAAGCTTGTGGAAGTTAGAGATAGGTTTTTAAAATCCCCGCTCGAATAGGTTCAAAATCTTTATCCTGGAAGCAATAAAAATACTATTTCAACAAAAGCATACTGATAAGCAATGAACAATAGTTATATTCCCTCCTACCTACATAAATATATTTTTATACAATTTTGCATACCTTAAGCGGAAGCGCAAGGTATGTTCTACTATCGCCTAAAAATTAAGATTCCAACATTTTATCGAATAAAATCGTATCTAGCAATCATATTATACATATAAATGATATAAAAAGCACATTGTTAGAAAGATAAATGATTGTTGAACTTATTAATATTTTTTTTAAATCGATTAATTGCTATTTTTAAATAAAAAAAAAGGGTTTTAGTGGCTTATGGTGTGGATTTATCATGTCCCTGTGGCTTGTAAACACAATAACTTTTGAAAATATTAATTGTTTAAGTCAATCTATTTTTTAATCTCTTCATCTATCATGTGGGAAGCCACTGAATGTAAATGGCAGTGTAGTTTTGTTTTGTTTAGCTATAGTTAATTTTTTTCGGCTCCAAAATGGCAAAATTTTCGTTGATTTGTTAGCCTCGTATACAAAAATATTTCTCTAAATGGTTGTTGTTGTTGTTTTTATTATTCGCTCGAGAGAGCAGGCAAAGGAACTATGCCATACAGCCTTGTCTTCATGTATAATTTTCCTTCATATTTCACTGCTTCACAATATGTTGATGCGTCACATTGTGCAGCCTTGGGAGATTTTGACGGTAACTTGAGCCAGCAGGCAGCTGACAGTTGGCGATTGTATCTAAAGGCGCCTATGCAAACAAACAGCTTATCTTGAGATTCCATCACCATCAGAGCACTTGTTTCACAGTTTCCATTAAAAGTTCACATGCGCAGACACTTAATACACAAAATCGCACTACTTTTACATATCAAAGTCCACTTCAAACCATTATTTAAACAATAATTCAGGAGCAGCAAGCCGCCGCCGGTCGAGTTCCCGCCAAAACTCTTTTTCTAAATGGGAAGCTACAGCCACAGAGTAGTAATGAGTAGTTTAGTTTGGCTCACAGAGTACATTATATATAGGGAATAATGTAAAATAAATAAATTATACTAAAAATTTCATTACAAATTTGTTTTGTAACAAAATAGTAAGTTAGCAAGGTTCGATTGTATTTTAAACTATTCATTAATTTGTTTGATTCTTAATTGGCCAAGCATGGCTAAATTTAAAAAAGCGACATCTACTGCAACATGGACAAACTGTCATGACATAATAATACCTCTAAGAAAAATTATAGTATGGACTGTATGCCACTGGTTTGGTAGTGTTTCTATATAGTTTGTGCTGGTTTTTTGTTTTTTTTCTGTGGTTTGGCTTCAGTCGCCTTCGTGAGTGGACATTGTTTCGGTTGTTTGCAGCGGCTCAAAAAGATCGCTGTACAAATACACAATATTCGAATAACCAAATTTCTTAAATACTTAATTATAATAATAATAAGACATTTTTTTATTACAATATTTAAAAGCACAGAATAAATAATAGTAGTACGTACTAAAAGCAAGTAGTATAATTTTTTTTGTCATGGGTGACATTTTCATGGTTTTCGAGGGTGTTGAAACCGATAGGGTTGTCGAAATGTAAATCCAAGATGGCGGCCGCAATAAGTATCAATTATTTCATCATGGGTGTCATTTTTATGGTTTTCGAGGGTGCTGAAGCCGATAGTGCTGTCGAAATGTAAATCCAAGGTGGTGGCTGCAATAGGTATAAATTTTTTCATCATGGGTTTCATTTTCATGGTTTTCGAGGGTGTTGAAGCTGATAGTGCTGTCGAAATGTAAATACAAGATGGCGGCTGAATTAGGTACCAATTTTTTCATCATGGGTGTCATTTTCATGGTTTCCGAGGGTGTTGAAGCCGATAGTGTTGTCGAAATGTAAGTCCAAGATGGCGGCTGCAAAATATATCAATTTTTTCATCTTGGGTGTCATTTTCATGGTTTTCGAGGGTGTTGAAGCCGATAGTGCTGTCGAAATGTAAATCCAAGATGGCGGCTGCAACAGGTATCAATTTTTTCATCATGGGTGTCATTTTCATGGTTTTCGAGGGTGTTGAAGCCGATAGTGCTGTCGAAATGTAAATCCAAGATGGCGGCTGCAATAGATATAAATTTTTTCATCTTGGGTGTCATTTTCATGGTTTTCGATAGAGTTGAAGCCGATAGTGCTGTCTAAATGTAAATCCAAGATGGCGGCTGCAATAGGTATCAATTTTTTCATCATGGGTGTCATTTTCATGGTTTTCGAGAGAATTGATGCCGATAGGGTTGTCGAAATGTAAATCTAAGGTGGCGGCTGCAATGGGTATTAATTTTTTCATTATGGGTGTCATTTTCATGAGTTTCGAGGATGTTGAAGCCGATAGTGCTGTCGAAATGTAAATCCAAGATGGCAGCTGAAGTAGGTACCAATTTTTTCATCTTGGGTGTCATTTTCATGGTTTTCGAGAGTGTTGAAGCCGATAGTGCTGTCGAAATGTAAATCCAAGATGGCGGCTGAAGTAGGTACCAATTTTTTCATCTTGGGTGTCATTTTCATTGTTTTCGAGAGAGTTGAAGCCGATAGTGCTGTCGAAATGTAAATCCAAGATGGCGGCTGCAATAGGTATCAATTTTTTCATCACGGGTGTCATTTTCATGGTTTTCGAGGATGTTGAAGCCGATAGTGCTGTCGAAATGTATTTAAACTACTTTAAAAATTCCGTATAATCATGTTATACGTAATTTTTTTAATGCGCTTAAGGTATGCCCAATTGGATTTACCAATATTTATAAAATGACTTGACTTAGTAGTCTGGTTCACTTACTATTGTAACAATCACAGCAATCGTCTAAGAATATAATTAAATACATTTTTAGAAAAACCTATGACTGATAACAATAATCACAATTTATTTGCGAGTAAACATTGTATACAAAGATAAAAGATATAAATCTTTGCACTCATCATACAGAACAATAATTGCTTCCGGCGGCTTCGAAGCCCCCTTCAAGTTACTGCGACCAATAATAAAAATGTAATACTGTACAAACTAGTCATACAATTAATTAGAACCTAACTTTTATCTTATTCTATAAAGTCTAAAAACTGGTATTACAAGCTTGTGTTTGTTCCTAGTGTTTAAAAATGAACATGTTTTTTTTAATGAATGCTATTTATGTTTTATGTACATACATTACATTTTCATAAATATATTTCGATGCTTAGTTAAAATATTTATTTCCTTAACTTTGTCTCTAAGGGACTCATTACAACATATTATGCTGTGTGCGTGCGTAACGACGTGGTCCAATGTTTACGATTTGCTTAGTGTGCGTTACCTCGCCTCCCGCTAGAAGTGACAGACTTTTTTGTTTGGAACTTTATGCGTATGGCGTCTCCTGTTAGTTGAATACTCTAAGACGTCGACGTTATAATACGTTGTTCCCTACTGCATGGACGTCGACGTTGTGATTCGTTGTTCGCTATTGCACAGATTTTTATATATCATTTGAAGAACAGCGTATATAAACGTCGACGTCTTAGGACGTCAGCGCAATATATTTCAACTGCACCAAAGCAATATCACATAGAGCTACGATATATATATATATATATATATATATATATATATTGTAGTAAAATAATCAAAATACTTAAGTTTTGCGTCAATATTCCATGTGAAGATAAAATCGGCGCACGCAATAGCCCCGCCACGCGCACAAGTCGACTGATTTAATGAAACTTCTTTTGCGAAACGACGTATAGTGACGTTGTGAGCTAACAAAGTAGGTTAGTACTTAGTACCAAGGCGGAACACCATTAAATAAGCCAAAAAAATCGGTGCGGTGTGGCACGACAATTTTAAGAATTCGATTTGTTGTGGCACAGTAACCCAACTTTAAAACATTAGTATGGCCAGACACCATTACGTTGTGCTCAATAAATCGAGTAATTGCTGAACGTAATAATACGTTGTGCCATATCATATCTACAAATATGTGACATACATATACGTTGTTCGCATGAACGTGTTAAGGGTGATTTTACATAGTTACGAGACGTCAATTTCGATTTAGCGTATTTGATATTATATCAATCCAGGCGGTATGTATTATTTTTAATAAGGAAAACTTTTAACGCTGTACACATTACAAATAATCGCGTTATTTACTCAAAGTAAGTTCAAAATGCTTGTGTTTAAACAAGAAGTGATTTATGACAGCAGTCGAATGATGGATTCGAACCCACGACATTTAAGGGACTACGAAACAATCGGCGTTAACAAGTCTTAACCATACTTCACTTACTACTTACTGTACTACTGTTACTTCTTTCTATTTTAAATATTTAAAAAAAATCTATCGGTTATTTATTTAATCTTGATTAGTTTGGCAGCTTTAATTTGAATTTTTTTATGGTGGTATACGAACACACATTCCACTTGATGGTAAATAGGTGCTGTGACATCTAAATCTATCCACCTATTAGATTGTCACCCCTAAGTACTAATATGGAATGATTTGTTTCCAGTAAGTTTCCGGTTCTCTAAACTCACCATATGAAACATAAAATCATCAAGCTACTTTTTTACGCTGCTATTCTTTGAGAGCGTGGTCCTTCCCCAGTCGACCCATGCATGGCTGCCATAATATGCCATATTATGGCAACCATAATATGGCTGCAATGTGGCTTTAACACGAACTAATAATGATCATACAATAAAGGATTGGATTTTCTTATGTACGCACAGAGTATTTTTTGATATATAAACTTCATGTTGCAAGAGGTTAATGCTACTGAGAGTCATTAACACACTCAACTAACTCTATACCATGAAATGTGTATTTTCATTAAATTTGGTAAGTAGTTCTTATGTAAATCGTTAATTCACGGACAAACAGACGAAAGACGGGCAAAAATTCTAAATATCACTAATCTGGCTTCATTTTTCTTTGCATAGCCTTTTAGATTTGTTCTTTACAGAAAATTTTAGAAATTATCACAACCTTTAAATATATGTATTGCAAATTTTATTAAAATTAGCTGTTCCCCGCGCCTTCGCCCGCGTGGAGTTATTTTTCGTGGAACCATAAAATAAAAGCAAAGCCAGTGTGTATAAATATTGACAAATATTGATATTAATATTTATACGATACTAACGTCACTCAATTGTTTTGCCTTCGCGGAACCCCTCCACTAACACTTAAACTTTATGGTATGGTATTAAAGTTCAAATTGACTTTTAAGTCAGTCAGTATTATTACGAATATTTTGTATGGGAATATAGAAAAGTTTTGTTTTTAGACTTTATCAGGTAATTTTTTAATTTTTTCTCTCCGTAAGAACCATCTTCGTACTTCAAGGAATATTCTAAAAAAAGAATTAGCGAAATCGGTTCAACTGCTCTCGAGATTTGCGCTTAGCAACACATTCAGCGATTCATTTTTATATTATAGATAAAATATGTAAAGATGCAACCCTAAAAAAACATGTAACTTTAAAAATGTTTGTTTTGATAGAACCAATACAACATACAGTTTTATTGATCCAACAATTAGATTCTTATCAGATGTTTTTATTTAATGTTAGATTAAAATCAGCGGTACTGCGTAATTTCAAAACGTAATTCTCTATTCATTTTTTTATTTTTAATCCATTTTAATGATAATGTTCATATATGTATAAAGTATGAATAACTGCAAATTACAGTCACATGAGTAAAAAACCGTAGCGTGCTTTACTCATGTGCTGCAGTTTCAGTTGATATTTTAATACATTAAGATCTTGTCGGGTGTAAAATAAAAAGAGCCAACCGTACAAAAATGATTGATAAATCTGCGTTCGTGATCGATGGTCCATTCGCTTTCGTACTGCGAATTGCACGCTTGTTTGGATGCGCTCCACTACATCTAAAACAGCTCGGCTCAAGTTACGTAGCAAGCATTGCGAATTCATACACAATTGGCAGTTGTATCATAATCACAGCTATTAGTAAGTTTTATAAGAGTTCAATTTTAGCTTTTTTTTGTTTAATTTATTGCTAGAATTTAATCTGTAAATGTAAACGATTACCTTTCTACGTTTTTGAAGACGAAATAAGCGCTCATTAACAACAAATAAATTGTAAATTACAACTTAAATAATTATGAGGTAATAAAGAAATATTTGGAGATCAAGAAGTCCGCCAACATAAATTATGCCAGTACTGTGAACTCGTCCAATAACTCTTTTAGAGTTGACGTCTGTCTCTTTTTCCTAGAAACGGTTTTAACATAACAATTTTTTATAGAAATGCTATCCTTAGGCCGCGTTCCGACGACAAGCACCCGCTACGCGCACGCCACGCACGTCAGCACCCGCGTCTTACTAGCTTTGAAATTTGTTGCATATAATTTGAGTCTTATGGCAAATCAAAAAATCTGAAATAGCATTTATCGACGTTCAACCACACACGCCTCGCACACGCCACGCGCCCGCCTCGTTCCCGCACCACACCGGCCCCGCGCTCGCCCCGCACACGCTCTGCACCCGCCCCGCTATGCCCTACGTCTGCACTTTTTATACAATTTTAGGTTTATTGATTTGTCATAAGACTCAAATTACATGCAACAAAGGAGATGTTCCAGAAATGTATGGAGCCTGGGCCAGCACTATGTACACTATATATAAATATCGCTATATAATAAAGTAACCGTTTTTTATTGTTAGCTTTCTTTAATTTCACTTCGTTTCAATGTACATTCAAATTAACTTGGTCAAGGAGAGCAACACAACATTAAATTAAACATGGTGGATCACAGAGAAAACACGAAAAATGTCATTTTGACATTGACATTTGATTGACGTGTATCGTAAAATCTGCAATAAAAAAAACAATACGAATTTCGAAAATCTTGGGATCCGATAATATTAGACTACAGGATATTCTACTCGATTGCGGCAGCACGTCTTATATCACCTATTAGAGTAGTTAGAGATTGGTTATATCGAAACGAAACGAAGCCTTGAAAGTTATTTTGTTTAGTAACACTGCTGCTTCATTCTTTAGCGCCTATCAATATATTCTGGACTTCGATAATTCATAGGCGAGCAGTGAGCTGTGCAATATCTGACAACTGCAAGTTATTGTTAAAGTAGTTATCTATTCCTATTACACAGTAACAGCTGAGAAGATACCAACTATTTTAGTTCAATTAGGCAGGAGCAGCATAATCAGCCTATAATGTTCCCACTGCTGGGACATATACTTCCTTTCTGTGAGGGATTGGACTGTGTAATCCACCATACCAGCCCAGTGTCCCAACTTAACACTATCAATTTTTCAAACAAGTTCTATGTTATATAATTCCTAGTATTAGCGACATCAAAAAGATGAGAAATCAGTCATGAGAGGTATATAAATAAAACAACTTGTTGGAACTTATGATTTTATTCGTTTTCCACACATCCCTTATTAATATTCCATCCAGGAATGACACCGGTGCTACTATGCTCTCTTGGTACTGAGCCCAACCCAAATACCACACAGTGGTCATGACGTGAGCACAGCAACCCATTGTCCGATGTCCTGAGATACAATTACAATAATAGCTAATTATTTTATCATCCCCACTTGATCCTTACCTTGCCAGCAATATGTAGGTATAATATGTTCGTCCTGAGCTATGTCGAGTTACAGGCTCTTATTAAAAAAGGATCAAGTTGGGGTGGGGTTGCTTCTGCTACTACTTCCAGTTGGTCCAATACTTCTACCTGAAATGATCTATGCTGCCTAATATGTTCCCCGAAATAGCTTCTAGCCTGTTTTATTTGATAGGTACCCAGCCCAAAAAGTATCAATTCAGACAAAGTCATTTTAGGGAAAATACTTAACTCTGGACGTTGACCATCAATTCTTGTGAATTGGGCTCTAAAGCGGGTGATTCGGTTAGCAATTATAAATTCTGCTAACCGGTTGGGCATATTTTCACTCTGTATTGCTCAAGTATAGCTACAGCATTTGGTTTATTTTCAATCACTGGATGGAAGGCATTAATTATAACATCGTCCAAATACTAACATCATCCATCAAATGGGTGGCAGCCAAATCAAAATATTCATGTCTCAGTCGCTTAAAGTCTCTTTTAAATCGAACATTAACTACCTCTACCACCCATCTGAATAGTGTCACACACCTTGTCTTGTTTGTATTGATGGTCGTTAACTGAGTCTCTCCTTGTTCTAAGGATTCATGTTTAAATACTTTGAAGCCCAACCCCTCTAGCATTGGAATGGAATCACGAAAGCCTCGATTCAAAATGAAAACATCATTGGGCTGAAAAAAAGCCCTTAGACCCTCATTTTCATTTTGGAACAAAGCTTTGATGATGTCATAATCTGATTTAATTGTTGGATGGGGCCTCAAAATATCAATAATGTAACCATCAGTGGCAACAACGAGAAAAGGTTTAACAAGGTTTCTATATTTGTGCAAGCTATAAGTTTGTTTTTGAAACAAGTAGTTGGATGATTTTTAAGATATATATAGGTACCATCACATATTATTATTGGTACTCTTGCCTCTCTGTTTCCAAACAAGCCCAGGGGTATTAATAAATTCCTTTTAATTAAATCATTTATTGTGCGATTGATTATATATAATAATAATAATAAAATATATATAATTTTTCTTAAGTATCCCACAACTCTATTTCATTCTACATTGTTACAAGCCGGCACAAAACAATGAGCACTTGTCTGTGTTGTGTTTGTAAAACCATCAAGTGTTATTGATGCACTTGGTGGCTGCATATCAATTTGTTGCACAACTTCTTGCTCTATTGCTATATTTTCCTGTGCATGTGTCCAACAGTTGAAACAAATAAGCACATGTTCTGGTAACTGAAACAATACAAGAAACAATTTACTTATAGGGGCAACAGATAAGGTTACTTATAGTTGAATGTACAGTAACATTACTTGTGTATGGTGGTTTGGTAAATTAAAATAATCTAACCTGATTTGGGTAAGTTCTTGCTGCAAGTTTATCTCTTACAGGACCACTAGCCATGTATGTTAGCCTTCGGTGTAGAGACATTCTACACCATGCATACATTAGACTTGGTGAAGGCTAGATGGGGTTGGAGTTTGCCGATTATCCTCAATCCTTGTAGCATGCTCCACATTTTTACATGTTGCTACCCAACAAGCATAGAAAACCAGTCCTCCTGGTGGAATCTGAATAAAAGAAAAGAATACAATATGTATTGGCTATTCACACAATTATTTAATTCCAACACTAGGTAATTGAGTAAGTTGTTAACGTTACTTCTCTTGGATATATTGTTTCTGTTATTATAGTCCGTTCAGATCCTTCAGGTATGGAGTGGCTGTTGTGTCTAGGCAAGAGACCATCGGCACCATACACATACATTTATATTCATAACAACAGTAGAAGCTGCTATGACTCCTTGTTGTTGTATTGTACGCCAAGTATGTACCCAACAAGCAAAACATATTAAAGCACCTTCAGGTATCTAAAACAAAAAATGTAAATAAAAAATTACTTTCAATAAGTATTATGTAATAATCAATATTGAATAAAAAATCATTCTATTATATTCTATGAAATTAAGATTTATTTATTTATATCTCAATATTTCTAAATAATTTAAATTAATCAAGATTTAGTTATTTCAATATCACTTTTATAGACTCATCCGAAGTGATGTTATATATAAATCACATGTCTATACACATTTCCAAAAATTAAACATCTACATTTGCATACCTTTGTATGAATAAAAAAGAAAACAAAAGGGGTGCTTACCTCTCTTGGAGTAATTGTTTCAGCAATATATTGCCTTTCGGCACCCTCGGGAATAGAGTGAGCACTCCTAAGCAAAGATGTCCTACACCTAACACAAACATTACTATCATGGCAATGCTGGAGTTTGTGATCTCCGCGTGCAAGAGCACTATCATTAGACATTTCTTGTATTATGATACCAAAGCATTGTGAGCACATCACTCGATTTCCATCAACCTAAAACAAAAAAGGGGTTATTAAGTGTTTATAGATATGTTACAGTATATAGATAAATATTTTTTTTACCAGTTTACCTTATCATTTTTCAATGTCAATAGTAGTAAACTGGGTCGCAAAACAAAATCAATCACTAAATCTCCGAAACACATCCAATCTCAGAACATATAATATAACCCTAAAGAATAAAGAAAGACTCAAAAGACGTCTAGTCACTTTTTAAAACTGTCAAAGTCGTCAAACGTCATATCTATTATCTAACACAACTGTCATGGCTGTCCTTAAAATAGGGTTCTCATAACAAAAATATTTTTAAATTATCATTTTTGTACGGCTATACCCTTTTTCAAATTAATTTTTTAGTATTTTTATGAAATTCCTCAATTTTTTTCCTCTTTATCTATGTAGTGTACATAGTGGTAGCCCAAAATCGAACATCTCCTTTCAAAGCGAGTTAGCCGCGGGTGCTGACGCGAGTGGCGTGCGCGTAGCGGGTGCGTGTCGTCGGAACGCGGCCTTATCCTCCCTCTGGCATTAGATCCCTAATTATGTTTTCATTCAAAAACGACGGATCTCAATTTCATAGGCTGGTAATTAAGTACAGAATCACTAGTGCATTAGCTCTGTATTCATCAACCCGATTGCCTCCTGTGTTGGGCAGCTATTACAGCAACTATAACAACTTAAGTTTACAAATGTTTCAAAAGATATGTATTTTCAAAAATTCATCAAGCTATAGTTAGAGGTTGTTAAAGGAGAAGATAAAGATTATAATTAATAATAAAAGAAATAAAATATCTACGAGAATTAAAGGTTCTCGAAGGATAATAATATAAGAAGAATAGGAGAATTTTAAAATAGTATTTATAAAGCAAAATTTTCATCTATTATGAATTTTTTTCATTTACTTTTAACTTTCAATTGTTTTATATTTGTATTTTTCTGAGAAACAGTTAATTTTTTTCAGATCTGTTCATGATAAGTGGTCTCATCGTATACATCAATAATTATCCGAAATCTGCGCTTTTGAATACAACTACTTTTTATATATTTTTTATTGGAGATATGACGTTCACGGTCACAATTCTTTTCTTAGCGGCATATGGTGGACGGCGACGTATGAATCGTTTCTTGAAATACGTTACTTGTATAAGCAAGGTTTATTATTCTTATACTTACCTCATTATCAGGCTGAATTTTTAACTTGACCTAATATTTTTTTTTTGTGAATTTAGATAAATGTGAAATATAACTGTGCCCAAAATATGAATGAAAAATTTAAGAAGATGGTAATAGCATCGATCATTACAAGCAACTGTTTACTAATTATTTTAGAGTTATTCTTTTTTGTAAAAACAGTAAAATTTCACACTGAAAACGGTAAATAGATTTAGAATTTCATGTTTGTAAGAGTATTTTTCTACACAATATATTAAGCATTTTCTTTGTTTTCAGAACTAGTTATATGTGTATACTGCGTGCTTTGCTTGGCACATTTTATATTGTTCCTTCTCGAGGTGCAGACAATGTGCACTGTTTTGATTGTGCATGCAGCAATGCAGTGGGCTAACAGAGAAATAACAGGATTGCATACTTCAGCGGATACAAACCGTTTGTAGTTTTTATTGTATTTTATTTTCAACTCAGTAAGGCGTTTCAGGGTATAATAAAAAAAACCTGAACACAAGAAAGACAATCACCTTTCCTTGATTTTATTTGAATCTCTCCACATTTTGAGTGCCTGGTAGTATCTGAATTGATGTGTGCGTAGATTCCGCGAGATTGAAAGCTTAATAATTCTTTTTAAAATTAAAAGCCTGAAAAAGAAATGGAGGCAGTCTGAGTTACGATGAAATTAGGCATTCAACAAATCAGTCAGTCGTCTCGAGACTATGGGAGTTATAAAGTACTTAAAACATGGGAAATTAAAATAATTAATAATAAAAATGTTTGTACAACCGACTTTTATATGAGTTATTAAGAATAACTCAAAAACTATTGATCAAACCTTGATTAAATTTATATGACACCACATTAGAAGCACCAGCTTTTAAATAAAAAAAGAATCATCGAAACCGGTTCACCCAGAAAAAGTTATGAGGTAACACACATAAAAAATATACAGTCGAAATGAGTACCTCCTCCTTTTTTGAAGTCTATAGAAAAGGGTAACCTTACTTTGATACTACACGGAAGCAAATAAAATGTTTTTTTGTCCTTATTTGACGCCGCAACGAATCAACGAATCGATCTGAATTTTCGCGTATGAACATAGGCTTTTTATATCAGAAAAAAGCCAATTTCTCAATAGAAAATTTAAAAAGGGCTTAGGCACTACCCAGATGGTGCCACTTAGTACTCGTACTTCCAAAAAAACGATATCACTTTATGTTGTGATAGTAGCAAGAGAGCAGTGAGAGAGTCAACATCTGTAAAAGAAAACTTTCATGCAGAGTAGAGCATCTATTGAAATGTAGTATTCTCTAGTAATTGTAGTAGTATAATAGTAGTGTAAGGCGAGAAACAGGTTATAATTACCTCCCTGTCTTCTCCAAAAAATAGTTTCAAAACGCGAATTGAACTTTCGGATAGTATGAATAAACTGTACAGATTCATCTAGATATCAAATATGGAGAAAGTTTTTCTGGTTTACCAAGGAGCCCGGAGAAACTTTATCAATCACAAGACAAATGTTATTCTGAGATTATGTAATCAATTAGATTATCATGATTATAACCCAAGCAGCACACACACAAGCGTTATGAACATCAATATACCAGCCCATATAGAACATAGAGTTCTTTTAGAAGCGTATAAGAGTGACGAAAAGAGATTGTAATCTCATAAAAGTGGTTAATGAGTTATTATACAGCTCAAGCTGTATAAAGTCTGTATTATGAGATCTAAGTAAGCTTAGGGTTCTTAATCATAATATAAAAACTCTACTGTACAACTTTAAGTATTTTGTAACACTTCAATCTGATTTTATCATTAAAGTTATTTAGAAGCTGTTTTTTGCATGCTGTCACTTGCTTATAACAGCTTTAAGTGTTATTACAATATCTATATATATAACATTGTAATGCCAGTTACTAGACTCCACAGAATCATTTCTCAATCATTTATGGGGCAATGTATACGCTTTTACAACAAAATCCCAGAACATATGCAAAGTTTGCCAATAAACAAGTTTAAAAGTGTTATAAAAGAAAAACTGTACAAAAAGGGTTATTATAATATCAAGGAATACACGAATGAAAATAACATCTGGGAATAAGGTGATCGCCACCATGCTGGTTCTATGAAAAATCGTTCAAAAATTGTATAAACGAAATTATTGTTAGGTGAAATATGTTTGAAAAAAAAAAGTCCCGCTGGTATTCTTGCTGGTTCTTCATAGGACAGTGGTATTTTCCGAACCAGTGGTAAATAAAAAATGACTTTCAATAAGTATTATGTAATAATCAATATTGAATAAAAAATTATTGTAATCTATTCAATATTATTTCTGTACAAGGGTGTATGTGAACTCCCTTCTAAAACTTATTCTTATGGCATAATTGTACACTCTTGGAAATACAGTAGTTTTATAACTTGAGAGTGATATAAAACTAAAAAAATAAACAACAGCTGTAGAGATTAAGTCTGTATAAGTGATTGAATATCGCCATTTTGAATGCGTAATTGCGTGTTTAATATATTGTGCTAGTGAACAAATTAATTTGTTATCAATATGTGGAAAAATAGAAGAAGATTTGGTGCAGTTATAAGAAGGATTAAGAAAGAATATTTAAATATTACAAATTATCAACGAAATAATAGTGATACTGAAGATTATAGAAATACTTTAATGCCATCAAAAACATAACTTGTAAAAAAAGCCAAGTCTCGCAACTGAGTTCTTCTAACTTAAAAAGCTGTGAGATCCATGTAATACCAAGTCGGTTAATTTATTCAGTCCATAGATTGATCCATAGATTGACTTGGCAATCGCATGAAAACACAATATATCTCACAAGTAATACATATTATATTAAATTAGATTGTTTAGTGCGATTGCCAAGTCAATCTATGTATCAATCTATGGACTGAATAAATTAACCGACTTGGTATTACATGGATCTCACAGCTTTTTAAGTTAGAAGAACTCAGTTACGAGACTTGGCTTTTTTTTACAAGTTATGTTTTTGATGGCATCTCATTTCTTTTTGTAGATAGTTATATCTAGGTAGCTATTTACACCTATTATTCCATTATACATATATAGGTACACTGATTCATTCACTGCAAATGTAACTTTGTAATACTATATGTTTATATGGGATTACAAAGTTATGTATGCAGTTGGTGTATCTCGAAAACTGGACCGAAATTGTAAAATATTTTAATTTTTCCTTGATTTATATATTAAACAATAATTGTATTCCAAATTTGAAGTTTCTATGTCTGCTAGAAGTGCCTTAGAGTTTTGATGATCGGTCAGTCAGTGAGTGACAAAATTAAGAAACTTTGACTAGTTATAATTCTTAAACTACTGGTTCAAATTCAATAAAATTTGAAATATACCGAGTTTATACAATGCCTACTTGGTTAGTAAAAATTCAGGCTTCTAGTTTTATCCATAACGAAGTTATAGGGTTTCGGAAATGGCCTGAGCTGCTTCGAGAAAAGGATGGTACGGCCGTGCCGCTTTTTTGCTCGCCTTGGCGGGGGCACTGCCGTGCCTCCAGCCAAATCAGTCAACCTACAGTCAAGCGTCAATCCCATCGACGGCTAACAAAGAGGGTTCCGTAACAAAAACATTAAACAGTGTTAATCATGATCACAATTATGTCAAATGTATCTGAGTTTTACCTTCGGTACCTGATTATGATAATTTATCAAGCAGCAGCACAAGTAGTTAAAATGATGATAACAGCGAATTTTCAAAAAATCTAATATTTCGCAAGCAAATAATTAATTGGGCCACAGAAAGAGATATATCTCAAGTAGCTTTAAATGATTTAGCTACAATTGTAAATTGTAGATTTTATTAGCTAGATATATTAGCATCTAATCGCTATTTTGGCCATCTTAAAACGCCTTTTGATTTCCACAAACTTTTTTTCCCTTTCTCTATGGTTTCCACAATTTTAAATGCCATATTTGCCTAAAAAGTAAAATAAAACCAGTACAAGATACACAACACAGTAAAATTACTTCACAATAAGTTAACATAGGTATCAAATAAAATAGCTAACTCTTTTAGTTTTGCCATACCTACGTGACGTAAGAGTATGACGACGCGAGCGAATGACTAGAAAACGACATGCGTATGCGCTTGCCAGCCATCAGGAGCACAGGGAAGAATTTTTTTACTTTGTAACATTGCCTAATGGTATAATGTTATACTGACATACTTCAAATGGCTGTCGAAAGTATTCCCTGCTGCGAGCAATAAACGAACGAACACGGGGCTCCTCGCGCTAATGCTTCACTGTGAAGAAGATGCACTAGTAGCGTTCGAGCAGTTCGTAGGAATAGTGCCTGTGGCCTTCTGGAAAAAGTGTTTCGAAAATTCGACGGTCTATAAGTATAATCCTGCAAATGCAAAACGCAAATTTTATGGGAGAGTGATTTGAAAGTTTAAAACGAAAAATTCGAGAAATATTTAAAGTACGACGCTCAAATTTGGCATGTTGTATTAATTCTTCCAAATTCGAAAGACTATGTAAAAAATTGTGATATTCTCGTACGGAAACATGTACCTACGTATATATACGTCTGAAAAATAATAAGGTAAACAACCTAAGTTATATTTAATGGATTTTGTTACAGAAACAGAAATATAAACTTTTTTTATTCAATATAGATTATAAAATAATACTTATTGAAAGTCACTCTTTTGTTAAATTACCATTGGATCTAAAAAACCTCTGTCCAAGGAAGAATCAGCAAGAAACCCAGCGGCACTTTTTTTAAAATAGCAGCTTACAATCATGAACGAGATTATCCACGCAAAAACAAATAAGAAATAGCTTGGTAGCGATCTCCTCATTCCCAGGGGTTATTATCATCCATAAATTCCTTAATATTATAATAACCTTTTTTATACAAACTTTGTATAATGGATGAAAAGTGGACTGCATATTTATTTATGACTGATTACTTATTGACTGATCTGAGGTTAGCTATACTAGGGGACTGCTCGAAGAAAAGATGGTACTTTTTAATATACTGTATTAACTATTTACAATGATTCGGCACTGAATAACTATATCTAGCACTATGTACAGAGGGAGGTCTTGAATTGGAGTCTTGAGTCTTCTTCAGGTTTTCTTCTTGAGTGCCGCTCCGAAGTGAAATGAACAGCTCACAGACCGAGACGCCCTTCTTATATCTCGCAAGAAGGTGTCTCAGTCTGTGAGTAGTGCCGTGCGACGATAAATGAAGCCGCACGTGCGCTGATCGGTCGCCGACATCCCTGGATCAGCGCCGGTGTGCGGGGTGCGCGGGGGGTAGCGGGGTACGAAGGGGCGACGGGGCGGCGGGTCTCTAGCTGTCCTCAACACTTTGTTTAATACAGTTTTCGAACTTTTTAGATCAAATTTTGTATATTTTCTGGGAATTAGTTGTAAAAGCGTATACATCGCCCCAAGAATGAATTACTGACTCGGTGGAGTCGAGTAACTGGTACTACTCGCTTGTGTCTGTTCCTCGTATTTACAGAATGCATATCACTTATTTTTGTGCACATACACCACATTTTCATAAAAGTATTTATATATATGTAGAAAGGGTAATTGAGTATAGTACAGAGACCAATTTTGTAGTTAGGAATAATAATTAATTCGTTTACACGAATTAATTATCCAACGGGTCGAGGATAAACTAGTAACGGAATACGACAAGCGCACCGTTCAACGTCAGAGCCAAGACTGCCTTAACGGTGGCCGCTCCGTCCGTTTTATACAAGCAGGACGGGCGGCACCGCAGGTAGAATGCCGCAGGTGTGCGGTACACGTGTCTTTTACAAGAATTCTGTCTAGCTAGACTGACGCCGCCGCACCTGCAACGGTGCAGGTGCCGTCACGGCCATGCTGACATGCGTGCGTCCTCGCACGCGCTCCATCACAATCTTACTTATCTGTAGAAAGGAAAACATCGTTCGATCATCCTGACATAACAGCGGCTGGTCTGGTCTATATTGACCCTTCAGACTTGGGTGACAATCAGTTTTGTTCCGGCAGTAAGCCCTACAAAACTTTAATCAACTTTATGAGAGATCGGAATGATTAGTCTGTAGCTTTTCTATTTTCTGTTTTTTTTCAAGTACTGTTTTCGTTAGTCCGGAATCACTTTACCTTATAGCCATATCATTGGACCGGCACAAGGCCCTGCAATGATATTACTCTTTTTTTTTTCAAGTACTATTTGCTAGTCCGGAATCACTATTCCCTGTAGCTATATCATTGGACCGGCAAACGCCCTACAATGATAGTAAGAACCACTTTTTTTTCTTACTCTCTTTTTTTTTCAATTCAGTATAGACCAGCTACAGACCAACCACGCCGCAAACATGTCCCTGTCACAATCACACAAAAGTGTATCGTGAGGGACGTAGTGACATGATAACACCTAAGTATGCAAACCAACAGCGTCACAACACATCCCAGTGTAGCACAAACCAGCCTCCCTGCAACTCCATGTTCCTTTCCTGCACTAGAATAATTACTTCGCTAGAGTGTTGCAACGTCTCTAGTATTTTCTAGATGTATAGACACGGCTACCTCTGACTGTCGCACGTCCTCGTGCGGTTGACAGTGCACAGCATACGGTCTACCAGTTATCACCACCTGCTAACATATATTAACTCTTATTAAATATTACAACGTTCGACCATCCCAGACTTCATTTAAGTCATGAACGGCGCCGATATGGCTAACTCCAGGCAAACGCGCTCCAGCTTTTCGTTCTGCTGCGTTCGTGCCACAATCGCGCCAGCGAGCCGTCGCGCCGTAGCCGTACTAGCTCTAGCGATTCGTTGCACTGCTTTGTAAAATTAAAAGAAATCGAGATAAATGTATTGCGAACCATGGAATTCCGAGCTTCCAAAATTCATCACATATTCTCTTAAGAAACGGCAACAGTATGACATTTGAAAACATTGCAAAAAATAACAGAAACTACGTGTAGAGGCAAATACCACAACATTTCAAAGGGAAGGAGGTAACTGCGCAAAATCTACGAAAACCGACCTCAGACGTCCATTTACAGCGCCAAAGCACCATTTGTTCGGCGGCCGCTTAAATTGCCCTGCCGTAAGATCAGCCGATAAGTTACCGTCTGTAGCGGTGTAGGCTCAATCTTACCAGCGCTCGGCCGTACCTGACCATGTTCGATTAGCCGTCACAACATCTTCCTCATTGATCATTGTTGTAGAGACTTCTACAAATCCCTCGACATCAAACCCCAATCTTGTCGACGACACAATATTCGGAGCAAACTGCAACACTGATCAACACATTAGAACACAAAAATGTCACTTATTATTTTCAATTCATAGCGTGTTAAAGGTAATCCTTTATTTTGGTACATCCCTTAAACGTTTTGAACTTCAAAATATAGCAAATGATAATCATGTTTCGCGTGAACTATCAAATTACAACATAACTTGAATAAGTTAATTAGAAAGCCTCCAACTTCTTTCGACATTTGTTAACATATTTAGGTACATCAAGAAATAATGAAAATACTTGCGGGGTACTTTTAATACAAATCGAACAAATTAAAAAAAATTGGCTTAAATAATTTCACTTTATCTTTTCTCTACACTTTAATGATACGAAAATATCGTAAGTAGCATAGCAAATTTCATTACGGTATTTAACATAAAAACAGATTCATCAATGCGGAATGCATTACAGTCTTCCACAAGTGTAATAATCCTCATACTATTCGAAGATTAAATGTGGGCAAAAATGTGGACTTTATCCCACTTCTGATGTAGAAAGGGTAATTGAGTATAGTACAGAGACCAATTTTGTAGTTATGAATAATAATTAATTCGTTTACACGAATTAATTATTATTCATAACTACAACCCGTTGGATAATTAATTCGTTTACACGAATTAATTATCCAACGGGTCGAGGATAAACTAGTAACGGAATACGACAAGCGCACCGTTCCATGTCAGAGCCAAGACTGCCTTAACGGTGGCCGCTCCGTCCGTTTTATACAAGCAGGACGGGCGGCACCGCAGGTGCAATGCCGCAGGTGTGCGGTACACGTGTCTTTTACAAGAATTTTGTCTAGCTAGACTGACGCCGCCGCACCTGCAACGGTGCAGGTGCCGTCATATATATATATATATATATATATATATATATATATATATATATATATGTGTGTATATATATACTTTATTTCTTATACAGAATGGGGTCCCACATATATGCAATAAATGAAACCACAAGTAATACTAGTCCGTACAAGTGTAGAAAAATTAAATATTTAATTAAAACCCGTAAAATAAAAAAGTGAAATTTTCAAACAAAATAAATATGAAAATAAATTCAGTAAAAGTAAACACTCTGTTTAGACAACATACCTTGACCCCTTGGAAGAGTGACAACGTTGCACGCGGGTGGCATGGCGGTTGGCGGCCGGCAGCGATTGTCGGCACGGCCTATGGTTCGTTGAACAATGTGCAACGAAATAAAAACTTACTCACTAAACTGTTTAGATATTTTACCGCCACTTTTTTATTTCGCGAAAATGGAACTGAACGAAATAAATATTATTGCATATTATTAGTAAAATTTAATGAAACCCTAAATTTTATAATTTTCAAAATGTCCGCCACGTTTTTGAATACACAAGTTACATCGCCGCATAATTCGAAACCTAAGCCTGCTCAACAAATTTCGTTCAGGATCCAGAGCCAGGGCTTTTAATTTGTTAAAGGCGGCAACAATACGATTGCGCAGTTCATCTTCGGTTTCGGAGATCTTTGAGTACACTTCATTTTTAATAAAGCCCCATAAAAAGAAGTCTAGAGGAGTGAGGTCAGGCGATAGAGTTGGCCACCTGCGAGGGCTATAGCGCCCTATCCATTGTTCGCCGAACATGGTGTTGAGCCGCTCTCTCGCGAGGAGTACGGAGTGTGGAGGAGTTCCATCTAACTGGAACCATACCCTCTGGTAAGCTGCCACAGACAATCCTTCTAAATATTCTGTTATTGGGCTGTTAAGAGTATTGAGAAATTTCTGTGCATTCAGGTTTCCGTCAATAAAAATAGGGCCGATTATTTGATCTCCGTGAACGCCTGCCCAAACATTAATGGAAAATCGGTATTGATGAGCTGATTTCCTAAATAAATGGGGATTCGTATGGCTCCAGTAACGCAGGGATTGCCGGTTTCATATGCCGTTTCGAGTAAACGTGCTTTCATCTGTCCAAAACACATTTGGTAGGAAACGTTGGTCTTAAGACATTTTTTCCAGTACCCAGTGGCAGTATGATTCTCTAATCGGCTTATCACGGGGCAGCAGCGCCTGCACCTTAACATCTTTATAAGGACGTAGTTTGTTCATTTTCAGCACTCGGTGTATTGTTTTATGCCTCACTCTAAACACACGCCCAGCTTGTCTAAGGCTGCAGGTTAGATTCCGATCGAAATGGTCTAAGACTCGTTGTTCGAACGAGGGTGGAAAGTGACGCGGAGCAACTCCTTCATGAGTGTTAGGCACTATACGCTGATTTTCCCTGATTCTTTGGACAGCACCTAGGATTGTACGGACGCTAGTAGGGCAGACGCGAGTTGCGCCGTATCTCTCACGATAAGTACGCAGAGTTAACGCTGAATTTTGGTGGCATTCGCCATACAATAAAACCATGTCTGTATACTCTGCCGCACTGTAAAAATGCTGTTGTCTTGGCATTTTCCGCCGCCAAAACGTATACACAAAAGTCAAGTAGTGTCAATATCACAGTGAAAAGATAATAAAAATAAACGTACTTAAAAACACTATTTAAACACACAAAGTCAATTAACTAATAAGTGTCTATTTTACCGTAAAAGAATTGTTTGACTAATTGTATTTATCTTACGATAATACGATAATTATCTTACGATAAATAATTACGATGCGCGTAAGCAGCGAAACATACCTGTATTCTGGGAGAATTGCGCGTGAACTGGAAGCCGAACTTCTAATTTCCAAAATGGCGAAAATAATAAAAGTACCTAATAAATAGGGCGGCCACAAGGTGCAATTAACGTTTATCGATACTTTTCTTTTTACACTTACTTACCTACTACATTTGAATACAAGTAATTTTGATTTTTGATTTGATAACAATCGACAAGTTATTGATTGTTAAAAAGAAGTTTATTTTTGTAAAATTGAACTAACGAAACTACCGATTTGTGACTTCCTGGGAAACGGGTAAGTATGTATGACTTTTTTAATTGGTTGTTTTAATGGGTTTTTTTATCATGTTAAAATAATGTATTATCTCTAAATCTACAAGAACACACTTAAACAAAAAAGCTTTAAAATTTAGCTTTAAATACTTAGGTCGTAGTGTTTTTAGAATTATCATAACAACACGATAATTCTAAAAAAACCATACCCTAAGTCTTTAAAGCTAAACATTTTTTTGGTTTATCGATTATTACTCCCTTTAAAAGAAGCTAATCGTCGATAATAGGTGTCTTACACTACGACAAAGGCGCGCGCGCACTTGCGCCGTCGCCTTTGAAGTACGCCGCGTGTCTCGTGCCGCTTGTTTATGGACGCCAACAAAAAACACCGCTGTCTATACGTTGCAATACCAATAGTTTGCACTGCATGGCAACGCAACGTCGCTTTTTAATGTTCAAGGATTCAAGTTCATTGAATCATTGACTTAGTGACCCCATTCTATAGAGAGTTCAAATTTGCTTAAAATTAAAACTCTACTTTTTGACCTAATTACTGGACCGATTACGTTTATTTTTTGTATATCGTCAGCAAAGGCGATAACAAGTATGTAGTTTCATTTATTGCATATATGTGGGACCCCATTCTGTATATTATATTTCCATAAATTTTTCTCAGAGCGACTCTTTAGGTTATAAATCATAGATTGTTCTTATGGCCCTCTTCTGTAAAACAAATATTATTTCAGTGTCAGTGGCGTGTCCCCATAGTTAAATATCATACGACATTATGCTATAGAAGTAACTAAAGTAACAAGTCTAGCTGTTAATATTTTTTACAGCATATACTGCAGAACTAAGTCTGCTAGCTAATTTTAATATATGGAGGCTCCATTGAAGCTTCGCATCCATGTTACTCCAAGAAAATGGTAGCTTCGACAAGACTCAGTTCCTCCCCATTTAAAATTACATGAGAATCTAATTGACTGACATTTGGAGTAATGACTTTCATACGTTTTGTTTTAGTACTGTTTAAATGCAGGTTATTAACATTAAACCAATTTACTAATTTAGATATAGCATAATTTTTAAATCTATGAAGTGTCATCAGCAAATAATTATATTATGGTTAACCCCTACTATGTAAGGTAGATAATTAATATATACAAGAAACAGAAAGGGGCCGCGAATTGAGTCTTGAGGCACGCCCATTTGTACCATCGACCCGGAAGAGCTCATACTATTAATGACAACTTATTGCGTTCTGTTACTTAAATATGAAACAATGAATTTAATAGCATTACTTCTAACACCGTAGTGTTCCTGATTAATGTTTCATGGTGAACACAATCGAAGGCTTTATGTAGGTCAAAAAATATACCCAAAGCATCCTATGAATTCTCCCATGCATTGAAAATATATTTAATCAGCTCAACACCGGCTTTAGTTGTCGAGCGACCCCTTGTGAAACCAAATTGATTTTTATGAATTAAATTATTTATATTAAAGAAATTTAACATTTGATCAAGAATAATTTATTCAAAAATGTGTTTTGTTGTGTGAAATTTATTAAAAAAAGTGTTGGTAGTACAGAAATAGGTCTAAAATTCGCGGGGTCCAATGTACTACCAGATTTGAATAATGGTATTACTTTACTATGCTTCACTAAATCAGGAAACAGACCATAATCGATACTAGTATTAAAAATAATAGCTGGATGATACGCGATTGTATCTATTATAGACGCAATAACTTTAACGGCAATCCCCCATAAATCTGCGGTTTTCTTTATCAATAGTTTTTAAATATTTTGAAATATATTATGAAATGTTAGCTTCTTTTTACACGTTTTGTTTAAGTAATTATTCGCCGACGGCAGGAGAAGAATTCAATGACTTAGTGTTACGTCGGATTCTATGTTTTCCTTATGTTCTACTACCATATACCAGGAACTCCTGGAACCCTCCAGTAAGGTACTGAGAGGGTTCAGAGAGAGGCAGAACCAGATTGGATTTAAGTAATCGCCCTGGAAGATACCCCTTTATATCTTTATATGGTTCCCCGCAGCTGTTATCCGCTTGCCTAGATGACAAAGGATTGCAATCCACTGCCCCATACACTGCACGAGGAAATCTTGAACTGTGCAGTCAACCTTGTACAGTTCAAGGACCCTCTTCATCCATGTATAAGACACCGAGCCGAATGCCTTTTTGTTGTCTATCCAGGTGATGGAGAGGTTCTGATGGTTGCGTTTAACGAGCTTGCCAATGGCCGTTTCAATGAGTAGTGGTTCCTTGGTTTCTCGCTCACGCCCCAACATCCATTTCAGCTCGCGACATCACTTGATTTCAGTTCAGGTGACGGGTGATTCTCGCGCTCAAAATGGATGTTAGTGTCTTGTATATGGTAAGTAGACACATTATGGGGCAGTATGCTTGGGTCTATGGTATTTTGGTCTTTAGAAACCAAATGAGTTCTCAAACAAGAGAATCAGTACGAGGACATGATGCTGAAAATAAATTGCATTATTGAACAAAATAAAGAGCAAAAGAAGAGTGTTGAGGTAATTTCGGACAAATATGATGAATTTCTTAGTCGTATATCTACACTTGAGGCTGAAAAGAAACAGAATAAAACGATCATTCACCAACTTGAGGACAAGATCGGATACCTAGAGCGCGCTTGACGGTAGTAATCCGCACCGTCCCTACAAAAGATGAGATCTGAAATTTGGTGACAAACCTGGGATAGAGCTTAAACCTGAATATCAACCAGGTTGATATTCAGGTTTAAGCTCAGTGATAAGCTCAACACTACTCACCTGAAGCTTAAACATTCTAAGCAACCAGTATACGTATCAGAATGTCTTACTTATAAAACGCAAAAATTGTACTATTTAGCAAGAACCCAATACAAAAGCCGTGTTGGCAGCTTATTCTGGTTAAGTCTATATGCGCAAAAAAGTGGGAAACCCTCAAATTCGAGTAACCTCTGAAGCAGATATTGAATAGCTTAGATGCTCAAACTCCTCATGACTAATATCAAGCATTGGTAATACCTAGAGTTTTTATTGTTTTTGACTTTTTGCATGCATACAAATATTAATTTCCTATTATATTGTACCTACATTACCATAAACATACTTTGAAGCTACGAAATCCGTTACAAAATACACGCCAAAATTCACAGCTCTACAATATCGCACACACACATTATAACACACACTCAAACAAAATTCACCACTAGACACAAAGAATGTATATGTCACAAACATGTAATATGTGAGACCGCCTTCTCGCATTCCTCAATATTATATACATAATACTATAAACGTGGTCTTACCACGTTATAAGAAAAGTACTTGCAATCTGTTACAATGTTATAACGATTACAAATGGCTTCATTAAATCTGGGGGCACGGCAGTGCCCCCGCCAAGTCGAGCAAAAAAGCGGCACGGCCGTACCGTCCTTTTCTCGAAGCAATTCAGGTCGTTTTCGACCCCCTATAACTTCGTTGTGGATAAAACTAGAAGCAGGCAGGCAACGCAAGCATTGTATGAACACAGTATATTTCAAACGAGAATGGGATTTTTGGGCCTGAAGTTAACTAATTGGTTTATACTTTAAAAAATTGGCTATATTTTTCTAAAGTAAAAAAAAAACCTAGCTCATTGTAGAATCTAGGTTTTGAAAAAATAATAAATAAGTTAAAAAATCGATTTTATTGATGCAATCGATTTTATATTTATTCAGATCCAAAAATAAATAAATAATAAAGTTGATATATTGATATGATATATTTATTTGGAAATAAAGTATATTATTATTCGCATAAGGAAAAAAGAAATAAAAATTTTATGGAAATAAATCAATTACCATAAAGAATACACTAGTGAAATTCTCTTTTCTGTAGTGAAATTCACTACCTACCACTAGTAATTTCTATTAGTTTCATTGACAGTTCAAACTTCAAAACTATTCATTTAAAAAAAAGAAAAAGACCAATTTTCGATTTGACTTGAAACGAGTGCAATATAATCGATTCTATCGATAATCGATTATATTGCACTCGTTTCCATTTAAATTTATTAAATATATATATATATATATATATATATATATATATATATATATATATATATATATATATATATATATATATATTAAATCCAGCATTTTAATTCTATTTTTAATTATTTATCTGTGTTAACTAGGCAGATAAAAAAACATATCTACAAAATAATATGAAAAAATACAAAGTATCAACATATCAACAAATAACAGTAACAACAATAAATCAAGTTATTGATCTCAGATCGATATTTCTAATATTCATTTCAATTAGTTGTTGTTGTTTGTCTAAACTTGCGGATGTTGAAATTAAACTCCAGATGTCACCAGTAGTAAAACAATTTATTTGCATAATAATTCTCAGACCCTATACGGTTTGCCGTGAACGAAAAGATAACGAGTTGTAATTCGACGCTAGCGACATCTCTTGACATGTACTAAATACTAAGGTTAGAGTACAACTATTAGAACTGAAATTAAATGTTTTTAAACATCCCGCCCACCAAAGGACTCCGTCCTTTCACAAAATAAATTTATACAAACCAAAATAAGGTCTATAAAGGAACACAACAATATAGAAACTCTTAATAGAAACTATAGAAAATAATTAGGCTCTGGGCTTACGTACACCACCCACCATGAGATCACACTCAAAGTAAAGGAATAAATTAAATTACTTAAAAGAAATAACAACTTAAACAAAATTTTAAACTTAGTCTACAGACTTAGGTAGAAAATATAATTTGTTACACGGCCGTTTACAGTATCCGTTCTTAGTTTTAAGCGTTACAACACGTGTAATCTGATCTTTACCGACATGTTTTTCAACAACTCTACCTAACAACCATTTTGCAGGGGGTAAGTTATGATCTTTAATTATAACAACATCATTAATCTCTGGCTCAGTTTTTTTCATTGTCCATTTATAGCGTTGATTTAAAGTTACTAAATATTCTTTAGACCACTTTTTCCAAAAATCGTTAACCATTTTTTTGAGTATATTTCCATCTCTGAAGACCAGTTACATTTTTACTAGTACAATATTCATCGGGTATTACAATAAGTGGCTCCCCAATTAAAAAATGACCAGGCGTTAATGGTAAGGGATCATCAGGATTATCACTGAGATAAGAAAGTGGACGAGAATTGAGACATGCCTCAATTTGAGTTAAGACAGTCGAAAGCTCTTCATATGTGAGCGTAGAATCTCCTATCACTCGCTTTAAATGCGTTTTAGTGGATCGAACTCCGGCCTCCCACAAGCCTCCGAAGTTGGGAGCATGTGGAGGTATGAAATTCCATGTCGTACCTTCGCTAGCAAGTAAGTGGCTAATTTCGTCCGGAAGCTGCGATACAGCGCGATTAAAACTCTCTCTCAACTCTTTATCGGCGCCGACGAAATTAGTACCATTGTCGCTGAACAAGGTCTTACAATGTCCTCTCCTTGAAACAAATCTGCGGAAGGCTGCGATAAAGCCTTTAGCAGTCATATCGGTCACTGCTTCTAAATGTACCGCCTTTGAAAACATGCAGATAAAAACGCAGATATAGCCTTTGTAAGACTTTGCTCCTCGTCCAGGTGAAAAACGAATATTAATATGACCCGTAAAATCAACTCCTGAGATCTTGAAGGGTCTCGTTGGTTTTAAACGATCCTCGGGAATTTGGCCCATCAGCTGATTGTTGTTTTGTTTCGAATACCTTATGCACTTCACACAGGTTCTATACTGCTTCTTCACCAGGTCACGCGCTCGAATGATCCAGTATTTTGATCTTAAGAAATTAAGCATCAACTGTGGCCCGCCATGAAGCGTTGTAAGGTGAGCATCCGCAACTATGAGTCTTGTAAGATGACTCTCACTAGGCATAATTATTGGATGACGAGTGTCATAGCCAACCTTGGCTTCATTAATGCGTCCACCTACTCGTAGCACACCATTCTCATCGAGAATCGGGTTCAGAGTATGTAAACGGCTCCTCTTTGGGACCCAGTTGTGGGCCTTTAAGTGCTTGATCTCTTCCTCAAAATATAAACTCTGTGTCTCCTTTATACAATGTCTCATCACCGTGCTCATTTCGTCGGCTGTTACCTTCTTCGATAAGGTGAGTCTTTGTTTCTTTGGTAGTTTTAAATTCAAAAATCTTTTGCAGTAGGACATCACGCGTAACAACCTTGGTAACGAAGAAAATCTCGTCCAAAGGAAAACGTCTTTTGGTGGTATCGTAGTCACCAAAGACTTGACAGGCTTTTCTTCTTCTGCAGTCTCAAATTCTTGACTGCCTTGACTCTCATACATTTTGTTGTCCCTTAGCCATGTGGGTCCGTGCCACCACAACTTGTGATCAACCAACTCTTCACTCCTTATGCCTCGGCATGCACAATCCGCCGGATTATGCTTTGTGTTTACATGTCTCCATTGACTTCTATCCAGTATCGTAAGTATCTCTGATACTCTGTTGCTCACAAAAGTCACCCAACGGTGAGGTTCTCCTGCAATCCATGCCAGCACCACGGTGCTATCCGACCAGGCGTATAATTTTTCCTTTGGTATTTTCATAACTTGGGAAACTTCATGTATTAACTTTGCGGCAAGAAGTGCAGCACACAACTCTAAGCGAGGTATGGATATCTCTTTTTGAACTGGCGCCACCTTAGTTTTGGATGTAATCAGATTAACAGCAACTTTACCGTCCTTGTCTTCAGTTTTCAGGTAAACAACTGCAGCATATCCAGCTTGGGAAGCATCTGCAAAGGTGTGTAGCTCAACATGATCCTCTCTTTTTGTTTGCAGCCATCTTGGAACAATAAGCCTAGGAACATTTACCAGATCGTCTCTAAATTTACACCATTCGCGAAGGAGTTCCGACGGCAAGTTTTCATCCCAATCAAGACCAGACTTCCAAAGTTTTTGGATGAAGACTTTACCCACAAATATCACAGGTGCGATCCACCCGATTGGATCGTAAATTCTTGCAATTTCAGATAACACAGATCTCTTAGTCACTGTCTTATTTTTCATAGGAAGTTGTAAATTGTATTCGAAGTTGTCAGTGCTTTTGTTCCAAGATATACCCAATACTTTGACCACGTGATTAAATTTGAACCCAATAATTCTATCTGTACGCAAATTCTCAGTCTTAATGTGCTCAAGCAACTGATTATTGTTGCTACACCACTTTTGCAGTTCGAAACCTCCGGCTCTCATCAGATTCGTCATCTGCTCATAAATCTCTATGGATTCCTCATAAGTCTCGCATCCCGATAGCAAATCGTCCATGTAATAGTCCTCAAGTGTGATCTGAGATGCTACAGGATACTTTGCAAACTCGTCCATTGCCAGCGTTTGCAAAGACTTAACCGCTAAATACGGCGCTGACGCCGTACCGAACGCCAGTCGCTTCATTCGAAAATGCTGTATTGGCTCTTTGGGATCTGATCTCCATAGAATGCGCTGTAAGTCAGTATCTGGCTCCTGGACTATTATCTGGCGATACATCTGCTTAATATCCGCCACAATGCAGATCAGATGTCGTCTCCATCTCATTAAGATATGGCGTAATTCCTGCTGTATTTTGGGACCGACGAGCAGTTCTTCATTTAAGGAGACATTGTTCCTCCCTTTGCATGAAAAATCAAAGACCAATCTCGTTTTGGTCGTCTCTTTATCTTCTCGCACAACTGCGTGGTGAGGAGCATACACTACTGTCGGATCTTTCACTTGCTCTTCCTCAACGATAAGAGCCATATGGTCCTGAATCAAATAGTCATCGATAGCTTTTGTATACTCTTCACGTAAAGATGGATTTCTTAAAAGCTTCTTCTCTAAGTATGTAAACCTCTTCAGCGCTATCTCTCTCGTATTGCCATGTAAACACTCTGGGTTTGCACTTTTGAAGGGTAGTCTCACCATGTAACGTCCGTTCATATCTCTCATTGTGGTCCTTTTATAAATTTCTTCGCACCTCATTTCTTCTTCAGTCATCTTTTTCTTGATTTTGTCTGGCTCTCTCTCTATCTCCCAGAACTTTCTCAGAAGCTCATCTTCATTAACTCGGATATGAAGACTGATGGGAAAAGAACATGCTCCAGGGAACTCGTTGTCGACTTTACCGGACAAAATCCAACCAAGTTCAGTATTTTGAGCAAGTGGACCACCTGGCTCTGCAGAAGGATGTTTAATAAGACCCTCTTTAATTATCCCACTATGAACATCGACTCCTAAAATGACATCTATTTTACCAGGAGATCTATATTGTGGATCAGCTAGTGAAAGATTATCAAGCTCAGGCCAATAAAGATTTGCAGGTTTGCGCGAAGGCAGTAATGAAGTCAAACTCTTCAACACATAGGCGTCTCTAACTGGAAATGAAAACTCAGGATTAAGCAAAGACTCAATATTAAAGGATACCATGCACCTGGTTCTTGTTTCACCTTCACCTACACCGGAAACTATACCATTAACAGGAGTTCGACCAAGACCTAATGACTGAACGGTTGCCTCAGTGATCAAAGACACCTCAGAACCCTGATCAATTAACGCTCGGGCTAATTGGGAGTAGCCATTTGACGAAACAATTTTTACCAGGGCAGTTGCTAACAATTTACTCTGATTGCCCTGATAGCTCTCTTTAGCAAAATGAGCTACTACTCTCGACTCGGTATGATTATTAGGTTGTTGACTCAAACTTTGTGAATTCTTCTTCTCAGATGGTTGCTGATTCTCTGACAGAACCGTAGGCGAAGTAGCTAGCGGTAGGATCGGAACCGCAGCAGCCACTTGTTGATCTCTCTCGTAATGTAGTGTAGTGTGATGACGTCGTCCACACCGACGACAACTCATAGACTGATGACATCCTCTCACAGAATGACTCGATGATAAGCAGTTGAAGCACAAGCGGTTTGCTTGCACATACTCAGTCCTCTTCTCTGGGGACAGCCTCTCATATTGCTTACATTGGTATAGTGAGTGTCCTCCTGAACACATCACGCAAGTATTGATTGACACTTTCTTCTCGTTGTTGTTAACAGTGGAGTGAAATGACTTGTGTTTAATTATTTGTTTCGAAGTATTGTTCTATGTAGCCTTTGATGTATTTTTTTGGCATTCCAGCATCTCTAATGTTCGAAATCTAGTCTCCAAAAAACTCGCAAGTTGATTCCAAGATGATAAGGTGTTAGGCTGAACATTCTGACTCACATACATTTCCCATTGCTTGCGTGATTCGGTATCAAGCTTAGATACTACCAGATAGTTCATGATAGGATCCCAAGTGTCAGTGTTGATATCAAGATTTTGTAGTGACTTGAGACACGCAGATGTATTATCTAGAAGTTGCTTCGTAGAGGTCGCTGACTCAGCAGTAATAGCCTTTTGGGAAAACAGACGCTTCATTACCTCGTTGCAATTGTATCTCTTGTTTGTGTAACGTTGGGTCAGTTTTGTCCAAGCATCTTGATAATTTGCATCAGTCACTGCTAGGTTTCTCAGAAGCAGCTCAGGTTCTCCAGACAGGCTACTTTTCAGGTAGTGGAGCTTTTGAACATCTTTTAAACTGGAATTGTTGTGAACGATCGAAGTGAACATATCGTAGAAGCTCTGCCATTCGTCGTAGTTCCCGGTAAACTTTGGCAACTCTATTCTCGGTAACTTCACGTCAGGTTGCGGCTTTCCAGTGTTTCCTGAACTTGTCTCCGAATTATTACCAGAGTGGCTCGATTCAGTAGCTGGGCTGGTTGGAACGAGCTTCTCTAACTGCTCTAGCAGCATAGTCTTGAATGTCAAATATGTATCTTCACAACAGTCATACGCATCCTCGAGAAAGTACGCCAACAGCTTCTGATCGTCTGGTGAGGTGACAGCAACAATCTCATAATGGTTGGTGTTGAATAGGTCCCAATGTGCCTTTAAGGTCTCTTCTCTAATTCGGATGTAGGGCACCGTAATTCTATCCTTCGGGGATTTTTTAAAGTTCTTAAATGCCTTTGAAATACGCTGACTAATCTCAGTTTGTTTTAGAATCATTGAGTTTATCTCCTCCATGTTGACGCAAAACAAATGTCCAAATAACTTTAAAATTCACTGATAAATATTCTACTAATGTTCACCAAACGCTCCAGCGACTATGTCCAAAACACTTTAAAATACTAAAGAAAGTTCCACTGACCGAAAATTTTCTAAGTCCTATAATCAGTAAAAAGTTAAAGTCCCATAATCAGTAAATTTTCTAAGTTCCAACACGAGTTAAATTTTTCTAAGTCTTTGGGACTCTGACAATTTTTCACTGCACACGAAATATTCTAAGTTCTAAACACTTTGCCAATTTTACAGTTCACTCACAATTATTCTAAGTCTTTAACACTTGTAATTTTTTCGTCACTTTACTCACTGTTACACTTATGTCCTTCTTCTCCCGGGTTTCGGCACCACTTTATGTCTAAACTTGCGGATGTTGAAATTAAACTCCAGATGTCACCAGTAGTAAAACAATTTACTTGCATAATAATTCTCAGACCCTATACGGTTTGCCGTGAACGAAAAGATAACGAGTTGTAATTCGACGCTAGCGACATCTCTTGACATGTACTAAATACTAAGGTTAGAGTACAACTATTAGAACTGAAATTAAATGTTTTTAAACATTGTTTGAATTTTCGTTAAGCGTTTCAATATTTTATTTCCTCGATAACCTCAGCTTTTCTTTGGTGATTTTATACAGATCCGCCTTTTATATCTTTAAGTAATTATAGTGAATAATAACCTGTTACAGTGAAAAATCACCTGTTACAGTATAGGTAATACATAAAATCACTTTTATTTATTGTTCAATAACTCAGCTCCTAGATTGACAAATCTAGCCGGATTTTCAGGTATGAATTTTTTATATATAAGCTTTCAAATGGTCCGACTTTCATCTTGTTAACATCTGGGCCCAAAAATGTATGGAGATGTCTCCTTCTCCTTTCATTCAATTTGAACGAGTAGTTTAAGAATTATAACTAGTTAAAGTTTTTTAATTTTGCCACTCACTGACTGACCGATCATCAAAACTCTAAGTCACTTCTAGCAGACTTAGAAGCTTCAAATTTAGAATACAAGTAGTATTTATTATATAAATCCAGGAAAAGTTAAAATATATTTTGTAATTTTGGTCCAGGTTTCTAAGTACACCAACTGCAAAAATAATTTTGTAATCCTATATAAATATGTAGGATTAAAAAGTTATATTTGCAGTGAATGAATCAGTGTACTTGTATATTTATAATATAATGGAATCATAGGTGTAGATAGGTACCTAGATATAATTATGTTCAAAAGTAACTTGTAAAATGATCAACGGAATGAAAAAGCAAGAATGGGACATGTCTTACGAAGTTGTACCAAAATCCCGCAAAGTATTAAGTAGACTAAATTGCTCGAAAATCCGTAGTTGGTATTCAAGAAGTAGATGGTACCAGAAAGGAAAAAAATTAGGACTATCTACAAAAAGAAATGAGATGCCATCAAAAACATAACTTGTAACAAAACTAAGTCTCGCAACTCTTCTTCTACCGTAAAAAGTTGTGATATTCATGTAATACCAAGTCGGTTAATTTATGCAGTTCCTACTTAAGGGTCCATATGTCTCAATTTATTACGTAATTAGCTAACCTTACAACATCTCCCATTGTGCTGAAGACGTGTGCTCTGGAGTTGGCACCGGTTTTAACGCATCTTTCCGGTACTCCTACTCCCAAGGCGTAGTCCCGAACTCATGGAAGACAGCTTTGGTGCACCCGATCCCTAAAAAAGGCGACCGCTCAGACCCGTCCAACTACAGGCCTATCACCATCACCTCCTTGTTCTCCAAAATAATGGAAGCCGTTATAAACTGCCAGCTCATGAGGTACCTTGAAGATCACCAGCTGATTAGTGACCGCCAGTACGGTTTTCGTCAGGGTCGATCAGCTGGTGATCTTCTAGTCTACGTAACTCATAGATGGGCGGAGGCAGTAGAGTCCAAGTGGGAGGCATTGGACGTTAGTTTGGACATAGCGAAGGCCTTCGATCGGGTCTGGCACAAAGCGCTTCTTTCGAAGCTTCCTTCCTAGGGGCTTCCCGAGAAGTTGTGCAAATAGATCACCAGTTTCCTTGCTGATCGGAGCATCAAGGTCGTAGTAGACGGTGCATGCTCTGATCTCAAGCCTATCAACGCTGGTGTTCCACAAGGCTGCGTGCTATCACCAACGCTGTTTCTCCTGCATATCAGTGATATGTTGCTAACTGGTAGCATTCATTGCTATACGGACGACAGCACTGGTGATGCCTTATATACCGGCCGTGCCAATATTTCTCGGGAAAACGTCGCCGAGTACCGGGACAAACTTGTGTCTGAAGTCGAGTCTTTGCTTAACAAAGTCTCGGATTGGGGCCGACTAAACCTAGTCCTGTTCAATCCCCAGAAGACACAAGTTTGCGCGTTTACCGCTAAAAAGAACCCCTTTGTCGTATCTCCTCAGTTTCAAGGCACTCCCCTTGTTGCCTCAGCCAGTATCGGAATCCTTGGCGTCAACATATCGAATAATGTGCAGTTTTGTGGTCACTTGGAAGGGAAGGCCAAATTGGCTTCTAAAAAGCTTGGCGTGCTCAGCAGAGCGAGACAGTATTTCATGCCGGCACATCGCTTGCAACTTTACAAAGCGCAAGTTCGGCCCCACATGGAATACTGTTCTCATCTCTGGGCCGGGGCATCCCAGTGCCAGCTCCTTTCACTTGACCGCATCCAACGCAGAGCGGTTTGAATCGTCGACGACCGAGTTCTTTCTGATCGGCTCGATACACTGGCACTGCGTAGAGATGTTGCATCTCTTTGCGTATTTTATCGCATCTATCACGGGGAGTGCTCTGAGGAATTGTTCGGACTAATTCCAGCCGCTCAATTCCACCATCGCACATCGCGACAAAATTCGCGTTACCATCCATACCATCTGGATGATTGGCGGTCCACCACTGTGCGATTTAGAAGAAATTTTCTCCCTCGCACGACTTCCTTGTGGAATCAATTACCACCAGCGAATTTTCCGGACCGATACGACTTAGGAACCTTCAAGAAAAGAGCTTACACCTTTCTAAAAGGTCGGCATCGCATCTGCAATTCCCCTGGTGTTGCGGTTGTTCATGGGCGGCGGTAGTCACTTACCATCAGGTGAGCCGCATGCTCGTTTGCCCCCTATTCCATAAAAAAAAAGTCTTATAGTGACCACATCAATATTATTATTATTTATGTTTTAAATACATAGATTGACTTGGCAATCGCACTAAATAATCTAATTTAATATAATATGTTTTACTTGTGAGATACATTGTATTTTCAAGCGATGCGAGACTTGTTTTTTTTTACAAGTTATGTTTTTGATGGCATTATATATTTAAGGATCATGATAATCTCTCGGTGGCTAAGTCTTACCAGTGCGATGCCGAAACATACTGCAAATTAGTTAAACGTACTTCTCAAACACTAATTATTATTTGTTAAAATATTCGTAGTATTCATAAAAACATAAACGGGTTTATTGCACAGTTGACTAGGCTTACATTTGAACCTGATGTTATCATTCTTATAGAATGCTGGCTGGTTGAAGAAAAACCACCGCCGGCTATGAATAATTACTCATTTTTGTCATGCATTTTCTCTAAGAAAAGCCTCAACCAAAACGATGACATTTTCATATACGTAAAGCATGAATTAAAATGTATAGTAGAGGAACCAGACCAAATAGATGCAAGATTTTTACTTCTTTCAATTGGCAATGACATTGTTATCTTGGCTGTATACAGGTTTCCCTCTATTTATTGTATATATACGTTTTTGAAATCTGTTGACAGTTTACTTTGCCACTATAAAAGTAAAACTGTTGTCCCGGTTGAAGATGTGAACAGATATTAACCGAAATAGTATCGATAGAAATAGGTCATCATACTTTAGTCTTTCTGACTAGTTGGGATTTCTGCAGGTTATACGTTCCCGACTGGAATAAATAGGTGTCTGAATCTTGTTTTGACCAAAACCCTTTTGTCAGCATTAATTACTGTGATAGAGTCAACGATAACAGACCATGATTCAGTTCTCCTATGTCAATCCTAAAAACCGAAGCAATTAAAGCGCAATCAAATTATAAAAACTGACTTTGCGGCAACTATTAAGCAATTAGTAATAATAGATTTCTCTTTTATCTGCCCTACAGCTGACGCCGAAGAGGCTGCAACTCTCTTTGTCGATAAGATATCAACTGCAATAAAATCTAACTCCACTATAGTATTAATGTATGTGGGCGTAAAAAATACTAAAAGTATGGATAACCCCCGGCTTACTCCGATGTATCCGCCACCTGGACAAGTTACCTAAAAATCTGATAAAAGATCAAAATAAACAAATACTTAATATAACTGATAAACGTTATAGAAATTTCTGCAACGCGTTGCTAAGGAGACTAAAATAAACTTATGTAGAATCCAAGAAAAAAATGCAAGAACCAGTAAAGAAACACGTGGTCAGCTACTAAATACGAGTACGTAATTACGAGCTCTAATAAATAGAAATCCTCGGCAGATAATCTGCTAAGTAATAAGGCTAACTTCTATGATGCTATTGAGAATGTTAATAAATATTTGTAATCGTCGGAAAACTACTAGCGAGCAATAACATTTCACAATCTTTAAGCACTGCACGAGACAGCACAAATTACTTTAAAAATACCGTAAGATAGACTCGATGGCTCTACTCCCACCAGATGAAAGACGAAATTAAGGTCTTGGTTGCTAAAGCAAGCACAGATACGTCAGGAATTAACGAGTTAAAATTAAACGCGATAAAATCCGTAAAATAAGAACACACAAGCGACCAAAGGCCAATGACCTTTGGTCTCTTGTGTGACAAAGTACTCGGAGGAATGTTTATCATCTTACGATTTCTCAGTCGTACTCTTTTGTGTTTACAAGCTTAGAATTCGGTTTCGTTTCTTATTTTTGTAGCTATTTTGGCAAAATACTAAAGACAGTGTTATCTTCTGAAGATTACGCATTACTTTTTTTTTTCTTTGTTTAACCAAATTATTAGATGTAAACAAATTGCCAATTTAATATCTGGAATAATTAAAAAATATAAATAAGCTTTGGCAAGTATTTCGCCACAAATAAGTTTACTTCAGGACATAGGCAAATATTAAGCCGAGCACATTTAGTTCACGGGCATTGGCAAGCTCGAAGATTTACTTTCATAATTAGATACCAATATAATATATTGTCAAAATTATAGTGAAATATGATAGTCATTCACCAATATAATGAAATAGATTTACTCAATTTTTAAGCAGCCAATTTTGAAAATTAAATAGATTTTGCCAGAGCGTCTCAAAAATCACCTCATTAACGTCATATTTTTTCCAATAACAGTTTTGCAAAATGACAGAAGATCTCAGAGAGAGATTACATCGACGCTAGATACAGCGAGGACCGTTGAGTCTTATTGATGATATTTATTGTTTATTTTTTGACAGCATTATGAAACTTGACCTGGGCATGTATTTTGCCTATACCAATAAAAGGGTTAAGCTGATAAACACATCATAGTCCCGGTCCTAATATCACTGTGACTTAAAAGATCTATTGTGATCGCTGCTATGTCTACAGTTCACTGCTAAGCCCTACGTCCCCAATTTATAGAATGAATTGCTTAGCTGTGAGTAATTTCACTTCTCCTGGGCGAAGTATATAGTTTCCCAGATGAGTGCTGCGCTTGCACATTATGGGTTTCTTCCTCTAAGGAGCAAAACCGGTACATACTTGAGTTGCTTAGTCCCAGGATGGATATGTGCTTTTTAAGACAACAGTGTCCAGTCAGGGCTCTTACCAGAATGCACAATTTATTTTATCCTAATCCCAGGGCTTTCGAAGCGAATTTACGATCGAAAACCCACTTTAAGGTTTTTGAATGTTTTAAGCCTGGTATATCAGACCAGAAGTAATTTGTTGTGGTAAAGAGTTTCCAGGGTCAATAGGGTGAGGCTGTTTGAGGTTCCACAAAATGGCTCGGGTCCAAATTGTGTACTCTTTGAGCCATCCTGTACGAGATAGTCGGCAGTTTAATTGTCAACAATATCCGCATGACCCGGAACCCCTTAAATTAAATTGTTATTACCTCCCAAGGCGTTTAGGTTTTGGTGGTTTACACAGTCTCCAACTAGCTTCGAATTCACCAAGTTTGATCTCAGCGCTAGCAATGCTGCTTGACTATCACAGTTAATGTAGATTATATGGTTGACACAGTGTTTTGGAGATTGATTTCCGCACAGTGAAGTATAGCGATAAAATATGATGAAATATGGCGACCCAGTCTTTACTATCATCGTTAAATTGTGTTTTGAGTAAGGTGTTTTCCCAAGGTTTACAAAGAGCTCTATAAAAATCTCGTGCCCCACGCTTGACGCACGGGTACTATACTCTATACTCAGTGATTTTAACGCCCACCACGCTGAATGGCTTGGTTCTCGTTTAACCGATCATGCGGGTAGATCTGTCTATGACTTTGCTTTAGCATATGGTCTAACACAACTGGTTACTTCGCCTGCGCGGATCCCCGGTGTGGAAGACCATGTACCTTCCCTGTTGGACCTTCTGCTGACCTCTCATCTGGACGGATATCAGGTCTCCGTCGATGCCCCTCTGGGCTCTTCGGACCATTGTCAGAGCTTATCCAACAGATATCAGATTATCAGAGGGCTCGATACACTGGCACTACGTAGAGATGTTGCATCTCTTTGGGTATTTTATCGCATCTATCACGGGGAGTGCTATGAGGAATTGTTCATATTAATTCCAGCCGCTCAACTTCACCATCGCACATAGCGACAAACTCGCGTTACCATCCATACCATCTGGATGATTGGCGGTCTACCACTGTGTGATTTAGAAGAAGTTTTCTCCCTCGCACAACTTCCTTGTGGAATCGATTACCACCAGCAATTTTTGCGGACCGATACGACTTAGGAACTTTCAAAAAAAGAGCTTAAATCTTTCTAAAAGGCCGGCAACGCATCTGCATTTCCCCTAATGTTGCGGTTGTTCATGGGCGGCAGTAGTTACTTACCATCAGGTGAACCGCATGCTCGATTGCCCCCTCTTCTATAAAAAAACAGCAAGAAATCGCACAGAGCTTAATCAGGCGAATGCGGTGGTTGTGGAACGATATTGGTTGAATTTTTGGCGAAAACTCACGAAGAATCAATGCAGTATGCAACGGTGCATTATCGTAGTGCAAAAACCAAGAGTTGTCGGCCCATAATTCCGGCTTCTTTTTGCGAATAGCTTCGCGCAAACGACGCATAACACTCAAATAGTATTCCTTGTTTTCGTTGAATTTGGAGTGCACCACAACTCGATGATTGAAGAAAACTGTCAACATAACCTTGATTTTTGACCTGCTTTGACGTGGTTTTTTCGGCTTCGGCTCACCTTTGGCACGATATTCGGCCGATTCATCATCTGTTTCCGGGTCGTAAGCGTAGATCTAAGACTCGTCGCCAGTTATAATGCATTTCATGCCATCCTGGTATTCTGAAAGCATTGTTTCACAAACGTCAACGCGACGCTGTTTTTCAAGAAAATTAAGTGATTTTGGAACCAATCATGCATTCACTTTTCTTAGGCCCAAATGATATTTTAAAATGGTTTTCACTGATCCTTTCGATATTTCAATGATATCAGTAAGGTCTCTGACTGTTAATCGTCGATTCTCGAGCACCAATTCCTTGATTTTATTGACGTGTTGTTCATCTGTTGATGTTGATGGCCGTCCTGGACGTGGTTCGTCGTCAACGCGTTCTCGACCCTCTTTCAATAATTTGTACCAATCAAAACAATTGCTCGCGACATACAATTATCACTGAAGGCCTTTTGCAACATTCTGAACTTTTCGGCACCAGAAATTTGATTGCGCACACAAAATTTAATGGAACTTCTTTGTTGAATAATTTTACTCATTGTAAAAATCGCCGAATGCACGTTTTGTACTTCAGAAAGACAAGTATACTAAATACTAATGTTAATTTTGATGTGATATTAGGCACAGATGTCACTGACAGTCATACCAACGTAGAAAAAATTTTTACGAATGGATTTCCGCGAGAAATTTAAAAAGTCTTATTATTTTTTGCCTACTGTAGAACATAAAACAAAAAACATTTCTGGTTAGCTTATAATAACTTCTTTGCTAATTATAAATTCTATTAAACGTCATAATTATTGCATTAGACACAAAAAAAATCTAAATTTCATTATCATAATATTTATTACCTCAAGTCATTTTCAAATCAAGTTCATTATTATTATGATAGTAAAAATTTTCATTTAAAAATAAAGATAGTTATTTTAAAACAGTATAATCATTTTAATACAATATAATCTAATTATTGTAGGTTTAAGCTTGAAACTAATTACCGATTTCATATACTTTTTTATATTCAACACTATCTCACACTTATGTCAACTTTTATATGGGTAACAAATTTGTTAAAATATAGTGTCTGCGATTATTTAGTTTGACAAATATTATGAAATTTTTGAAATTATTTAAAACTTATTCATTCGTTTTCTTACGAATAGGATGGATTATGACTGTGTATTCTTTTGATTTGTATTCTGTTTGCGAATATTCTAATAGAATTACGTTACTACTTACGAAAACTTAATAATGGCAATGTCATAACATTATAATATATTCAATTACGATAAATGTTTACCTATTAATTGCGGTGCATTCAACGTTTGAGTTCAAATAGACTTCTACTTATAATATGTGATAATTTAAGATTTTTATTATGATTATATTATTTTTTAGAAGTTTGAATAAAGTCTGTTGAAATATAATCGATATAAATTTAAAAAAGTTACAGCCTAAATACGTCCTACTGCTGGGCACAGGCCTCCTCTCATTTCTGACAGGGTTTTAGGGCAAGAAAATGGCCGCCGCGCTGCTTCAACGCGTGTTGGCGAACTTCACACGTCTTCAAAATATTTTTCTTATTTCTCAGATATGCAGGTTTCCTCTCGATGTTTTCCTTCACCGCCGAACGCGTGGTAAATCAGCACTTAAAATTGCAATTAACAATTTCATTGCTGCCGGCGGGGATCGAACCCGGGTTGCTCGCGTTCTATGAAACTTACAGCGAGCGTTATTAATCTGAGCTAATACGGCTCTTGAGATACTACGGCTCGATATGTATGATTAAAATTATAACTTCAAATTTGAGTGAAATACCTTTCATACTCTTCTGTATTCGTATAAAATTAACATCTTATATCATCATCATCATCATTACAGCCCTTCACAAGTCCACTGCTGAACATAGGCCTCCCCCAAGGAATGCCACAAAGCACGGTCCTGAGCCACCTGCATCCATCGACTTGCTGCACATCTCATCAGGTCGTCACTCCATCTAGTGGGGGCATGCCCAACACTTCACCTGCCGGTACGAGGCTGCCACTCGAGAACCTTTTTTCCCCATCAGTTGTCGGTTCTTCGAGCTATATGGCCGGCCCATTGCCATTTCAGCTTACTAATCCGTTGGGCTATGTCGGTCACTCTGGTTCTACTGCGGATATCCTCATTTCTGAGTTCATCACGCAGAGAAACTCCAAGCATAGCCCTCTCCATAGCTCGCTGAGCGACCTTGAGCTTCCTCATCCGGCCAGCAGTGAAGGACCACGTCTCAGTTCCGTTTGTCATCACAGTCTCGTTTTCAAGTTTTGAGGTATACCTGACGAGAAGATGTGCCGTAATTTCCCGAACGCTGCCCAACCGAGTTGAATCCGTCGATTGACCTCTCGGTCGAAGTTGGACTTACCTAGTCGGACTATTTGTCCCAGGTAAACATACTCATCAACAACTTCAAACTTAGTGCTCCCAACCACTACCGGCATAGGTGTGACATGGACATTAAACATGATCTTTGTTTTGTCCATGTTCATCTTAAGACCTATCCGCTGGGAAGCACTATTGAGGTCATTGAGCATAGTGCTTAGGTCCTCCAGCGATTCTGCCATAAGGAATATATCGTCGGCAAATCGAAGGTGAGTGATATACTCGCCATTGATGTTAATACCGTATCCTTTCCAGTCCAGAAGCTTGAAAACGTCTTCCAATGCAGCGGTGAAGAGTTTCGGGGATATGATGTCACCCTGTCTTACACCTCTCTGCAATTGGATAGGTTTCGTACTCTGGTTAGCCATCGTAGCTCTACTGTACAAGCACTTCAGCACTTCGATATACCGACAGTCAACTTGGCACCGCTGAAAGGACTGCAGCACCGCCCAAATTTCGACGGAATCAAAGGCTTTCTCATAGTCCACATATGCCAGACATAGTGGCAAATTGTACTCCTCTGACTTCTGTACAATTTGCCGAAGGGTATGTATGTGGTCTATGGTGCTAAAGCCTTTTCGGAAACCGGCTTGTTCGGGAGGCTGGAAGTCGTCAAGTCTGCACGCGAGACGATTCGTAATGACTCTCGAAAACAGCACGTAGACGCGGCTCAGAAGGGAAATCGGTCTGTAGTTCTTCAAGAGAGCGTTGTCGCCTTTCTTGAAGAACAAGACCACCGCACTTCTGCTCCACGCCTCCGGTGTAATGCCACCTTGGAGGACGGAATTAAAGAGCTTCTGAAGGACTTCCAAGTACCGGTTTCCCACCGGCTTTCAGAAGCTCCGCTATAATTCCATCCTCGCCTGGGGCCTTGCCGTTTTTAAGGTGCTGGAGAGCCATTCTAATCTCGCTCAGACTGGCGTCCGGGATATCATCGGAATAATGTCGAATAAGACTTGCTCTTAGATCGTTACTGACACTTGCGTGTAGCTCTAACGATACATTACATCTTATATGCGAATGTTATATTCTATAACTTTGTATATGCTCAAGTGTTTTATATTACTACATGTTTTCTAGTAAAGTGCGTTAAACAAAAACAAACCGTCTGTTTCATTTTAATCAAAAATTATACGCTAAGTTTAAAAGAAACGACATATATTTGCCAGTATTGGCTGAACATTAATACTTTATATATACAAAATTTAAACCATCTTTTAATATTATATAAAAGTGGTTGGATACACTTTTCCTAAATGATTTTTAAATTATATACGTTATGTAATAATGCGACTAGGTATCAGAGTAATTTCAGGTTTTATTACATCTGTCAGAAATATTTGTGTACCCCGTTTATTACTAAATGGCCCTAAAATAACTCTTTATTATTTTAATCATATTCATAACCCATATTCTGAAACTATTATAAACCATTACTTATATAATTATTTTTGTTCGAGAAAAATATTTCTATATATACGGTCGAAACTAAGCAATATTTACGGAGTCACGAACGATAACTTTTTTATATCGTCATAATAAAAAAGAGTTTGTTTTCATCTCAAATAAACTGACATATATGTTATTAATTGATCATAATGAAAAATACATGCTTGAGTATATTTTACCAGAATACAAGAGGTTTCCGTACTTAAAACTTTGAGTAGGTATAGGAAATTAAATGTAAATAATTTTGGCATAGTCATTATTACGGAGACCTTACGGAGATTTTAGGTGGTGAACTCAGTGACTCTGGATATGATATCTTTCGGTTGGACCGAAATCTTACCTCCACCAGGCCTATCTCACTCTTGCTACCTGTGTGAAATGATCACCTACAATCGCGAGCTGCCCCAGGGGTAGATCGCAGTCGGGGCTAGCGCGTAGTGATTGCAATCCGGCGTCATTTTCAGTCCGGCCGGATCCGATCGGATCCGGTTGGATTGATAAAATTAGGATGGTTTTCGGTTCAAAATGAACTATTAGTCAGGTAATCAAGTGTCATTGTACGTAATATTGGTAGTTTATAAAAAATAAAACATGTACATAAAATCAACTTATATCCGATCCAATGTTATGATTAGATAACGAGCAAACAATTAAAATCTAGTAGTGTAGGCAACTTGTAAAATTTTAACGATGTAACGAGTAACTCAGTCTTCTTAGATTTTACGTTCACAAATATATCAATTATTTTAGTAACTTTATAAAACCTAATATAATTAACCTTACGTAATTTACTGAGACGAGAAGAATGCTAACAAATAAGTCTTATATTTATGACAGACATCATCATGATTTGATGAATCTCTCTAATGAATGGCACAATTATCACAATAATGAGTTTGATTTATAATTACAACTCTTTAGTTTAATCAACTTCACGATAAATAATTATTTTAAGCAGAATTTTAAGTAATGATTGTCTTAGTATTCATTATATATTATAAGAAAATCAATTTTGATTTTTAAAAAAAGGTCGTAGAAAACAAATATTGTTAATTGTGACATCTGCTAGTCGACTTTTAATAGAGCTGCAAATATAGCCTGCGGCCGAAAAGGCCCTTTCAGCTTCTATGCTAGTCCGCTTTATTGTCAGCAAATAATTATGAATAGCAGACAAGTATTCTCCTCGAACTCCGTCACTTTCAAATATAGTCATTTCCTATTTTAGTACTTTGTCATAATCTATCTCTTTCTAGTATGTTTAGAGTTATTATCTTATATTAATAATCTTATATTAATTACTCTTTCTAATATTCTTGTCATTTCTAATCGTATGGCTTTTTTCTTTGGTTTAGTAAATGTATCATCAGATCGATTTATATTTTCACGATATTTCTTTGGATTTTGTAAGTATATTAATATTCCTGTTACTACCGCGCGGGGTTCTTTAATTCTTGCACGTAGTGCTTCATTTAATTCAGTACTTAATACCGTGTCATGAGTTGACAAATTTTAGTGTTGTTTCTGCACTTAACAGGGTCAAATATCTTTTACCACGCATTTAAAGTACCTACTCATGCAACAGCAACCAATATACCGGATACGGTCGCCGGATCCAGTATATTGGTACCGGATCCGGCAAACGTTAATTGATGCCGTATCCGCCGGATTAGCGAATCCGTTTTTCCGGATTTCAATCCCTACTAGCGCGCTCTAGGTGATTGAATGTTAAAGTTTTTTTTAACGCGGTTTAAGTAAATAATTTTTTGTAAATACTTGATGAAATACTCGTTGAAATAGTTTTTGTTTAGCGTTTAGTATATTTAATTGTAGGATAAAATTGTTGAAATAGTTTTAATGTAATTAAAGAATAATATATATGTATATTACCTATCTATTTGACAAATTTGAATGGCGAAACATTGTTCCTACTATAATTGTTGTGGGGATGGATGCTCATTGAGCAACTAAAAGAATTCATTCATCTCGGGGTGGGGGTAATGATACTAGTGCGAAGGGATCTCGAAGCAATTATCATTAATGATAATGAGTTTTTACCACTGACGGAAGTGATCTGGGCTACCATAGCTGCTAAATCTTTTAATTTAGTTGTGGGCTCTAATTGCCGTTTAGCTGCAATTTATGTACCGCCAAATAATTAGTTACCTTTTATCATAAATAGTGTAGTACAGAGCGTTTCACAAGTTTATGCATCTCATAATAATGACAAATTTTTGATAGTAGGCGATTTCATCTGACAATCTGTCCAATGGATTTCTCAACTAGGGCCATTACATAACGAGTGTAGACGGCTTTGGCGGCTATAAGGAAGCGAGATGGAATAATATCCATCTCCCTCCCACTTTTCTTATCTTGCCATGAAAGAAATATTATTTTATTTTAAATGACGCTTCATTTTAAAAGGCGGTAGTACTAAACAAGTACTGAAATTGGTGAAGCATATATGTAATACACATATTCCAATTCACATGACACACACACACACACACACACACACACACACACACACACACACATATATATATACAAACACACAACCACACACTCAACTCCACTCATCCAACCAGCACACATACACACACACACACGCACACGAACACGCACACGAACACGCACACGCACACCCACACACTCGCATCCACACCCACACACACAAACTTACACTCACATTCACACTCACACTCATACTCTCTCTCTCTCTCTCTCTCTCTCTCTTACACACACACACACACACACACACACACTTACAACAAAATTCTTGATTGTTTCTTCTGCACTTGTTCTGCATGCCCCCAAATATTATCAAATAATATTCTTTGAGAATAACTCTTATGAATTAAATATATAAACGCATAAATAAACGCATAAATAACATAAATTAATTATGTTAAGGAACATGGGAGAAGGTGCTGAATCCTGTCGTACAGGTTCCTACCTAGTTTAGGATTCAGAGGCTTCAAAGGTTATTTGTAACCTCATATTATTAAAGATTATTGTTATTATTATTGTTATTTAATCAGTAGTTTTCTTACATAATATTGCTTAGTTATAGCATCGCATTGGTAATATAACAGAAGTAATGTCACGCATGCACGAAGCACGTGCATGTATGAAGAAGATAATGAATCTGAAAGAAGCGAAAGAGGTATGTAAGGATCGTGACACTTGGCGATCTGTTCTCTCTGGCTACCCCGTCAGGGATTGTGCGTGACGATAATGTTATCATTATGTAATTAATAAACAAATAAATAAATATTAAATATTGAATAAAAAAAATTCAATTCTATTATATTCTACTCTATTGCTAAAATTGTCTAATATCATTATGTTAAATATATTGTTTCTAAAGATATATACTTATTTCTTTACAGATATTACTACATTCGTACCATCGTGGAAGACGCGCGAAAAATTTTGTGACTATCGTCACTCATATAGATCCATTTTAAATTTAGCAAGGCAAATAAATATAAATGAAGGACCCATGTTGCTGTTAATATTTTTCCATACCTGTCTGTTACTAGTCATCTCGGGCCGCCAATTTATATTTCATTTGAATATTCCAGGTGCCGCTTTGTATTTACATTTTATACAGGGTTCTTTTTCAAAGAGTAGCCAAATTTTAAACTTAAGATCAAATAAATAAATAAAGATATATCGTTATTGCAGATTTTGAAAATACAAGTAAATGAGTCTTTTACTTTTATTTGAAATTATCCCAAATTGAATGTTGTGATTTATGGGCAAGAACGTTTTTGCCTATACAACGACCTTACAAATGTGTACGTGCGCAGTAAAATAAGTTAAAATAACGCATTACCACGCATTTTGAATTTAAAAGATAAAAAGGACAGAATGTTTGAGATTTTTTTATTAATTTTTCTTCACCATTTGCCTATATTACTTATTCTGAACCTTCTCTGCAAATTTGATCGGTTATTGAAAAATAGCCCTGTATACTCCAAGTTTAAGAATTAAATTAAATTTGACTTTGTAATATAAACAAACAATATCGAAGTAGTAGTAAACAAATAAAAATAAAGCGGGAACTTTGATGTATTTCCCGACTTGTAAGAACTAAATATAATAAAATAATTTCCACATAACTTAAACGCTTTTGAAGTCAGGGCTATACTAAATATTTTAATAACTTCTAGCGTCGACGTTAGGAGTTATTAAAATACTTATGTGGTAAATATTTTAGTCCTTATCTAGTCCAAACCTTTTTCGAAATAACTAAAAAGAATAAATTTTTGAAATTCATCATTTCAAATTTTTTATCTTCAGTTTTAATTAAAAAATCAATGGAAACTGAACCTAGACTAAACTTGTTGGTGGTTGTGGATTCATGTATATATATTTTATTTTATTCATTACAGCACTTCACAAGTTCAGTGCTGGACATGGCCGGTCCATTTTCACTTCAGTATATACTGACACTAACATTTCAAGGCCCAACGTAGTATCTAAGTATCCGACATAGCCTAACGGATAAGTCGGTTACTCTGGTAGTACTGTTATCTACAAAGTCCGTTAAGCGTGCTTGAGCTTCCTCATGTATTAGATAAAATAAATAAGCGGAAATTTTGAAATTATATCATAATTTATCATTTGTCGTTTTTTTAGTTGATACGCCTTTTCGGACGCTCATGGTGTATGGCCAAATAATTTTGTTCATGGCTCACATTTTAAAGCTTGTCATTATAATCGATCCTTGTCATCGCACTCAACAAGAGGTAATAATTTGTATCAAGTAGTAAACTCATACGATCTTTGCATTTGTTGTTTCCGTTTAGTAACATTCCTACTAAAACCTTCTGGTTGTTTTCAACTATTCGTTACCAGTTCCATTCAAAGCTATTTAATTATATTTTTAACAATTTGTGGTACAGTTTTTAACAGTGGTAGAGCCACGCGGCAGCTTTTGTTGTCGCACGGATAGCCGGCTCGAACCGGGGTGGTACTACGACCTCACAGAAAACCAGCGTGAAGTAGAGATTTACCTCTGCGTTTCGCTTGGTGAGTACAGGTGGCCGGAGGCCCTATTTACTGGAAATGAGGCATTCCATCTTAGTCCTCACGGGTGACAACGTATCTGCATTTTTTTTTATGGAAAAGGGTGCAAACGAACATGCGGCTCACCTGATGGTAAGTGACTACCGCCGCCCATGAACAACCGCAACACCAGGGGAATTGCAGATGCGTTGCCGGCCTTTGATTCGCAAACGAGGATAGATGTAGATGTCCATGGGTCGTAGCGGCCACTTACCATCAGGTGGACTGTGTGCTCGTTGGTCACCCTTATCATATAAATAAAAGGGGTATCATACGAAGATAATGTAAATATTTTATTTATTGAAGACGGGACCTTGTGATTCACTTGATGGTAAGTAAGATGGTATGCGGATACTGTGACTAATAGGACATATCTATTCTCGATTAGGAAACAAAATCAAGATGTGTTGTCACACCGGGGATTTAAGACAGATTGTGTCATATAGTAGAATGCTGATCTACTACTAAAATCTCTATTTTTACAATTTTGTGTTATAACACTGAATTCTCGGAAGTGATAAAATGTTCTTATTTTCTTTTGTAGAGTAGTTTCACTTTTTTTTAAGAAAAATGTTACCCTCACATTAGGATTTTCTCCTGTGTCGTGGAGGCAGTTTACAAACATAAATTGCACAAGGACAAACATCCAGACCCGGAACAATTATTTGTAGGCCATACAAATACTTGTTCCGTGCGGGATTCGAACCCGCGGCCCCCAGCGCAACAACTGATTGCTAAGCCACTGCGCCACGGAGCCGTCAACTTGGTTTACATATATTTTTTCACTTATTATAAGCCAGTGCTTGATCACAATCTCACCTGGTAGTAAGTGGTGATGCAGCCTTACATGGTAAATCGCACTGCCTTAGCGTAACAAAAGCCTATTCACTCTTGCCTTGAAGATGCCCAGATTGTATTCGGACGGAAAAATACACGGCGGCAAATTATTTACTTTCTTCGTTATTCCATTTGTTTCGTACCCTTGCAAGGACACCAAGTATCCTTGCGGCTGCTTTGGCTCTGGACTCAATGGCTCAATTGAAGGCGGTCATTGTACTCCAAGGATTGATTTCGGAAAGTAGGAACCAGAGTGAGCGGGCTCCTTTTAACACTTTCACAGCGGAGCATTTAAGGCGCCGCTTGATACGGTACGCGGGCGATTTTCTGTATATTTGTGAATGTCATATAAACTTAACTAAAATGAGAACACAGATAATTCTTTTTGTGTATATAAGATATACTATTGCAGTTTATGATTTGTAAATAAAAATACATTATATTATTTTTATTATATTTATAAAAAAAATAACAATATAGTCCTTTTTTTCAAAAAAAAATAAGTCTTACATAATGTATATGCCTCTTTATAGATGGTAATTCTTTACCGTGTGATATTTTTTAAAACACGGGTCATTGCACAGTGGCACATTACAGTCCGGGCAGTAAAAAACAGTCTCCTTGCGTCCTCGTTTTCCAGTTTCGTGTTTGATAGTGTCGGCACAAACTTTACAGACTCTCGTCACTTTTGTCTTCTTTTCTGTACTTGGAATTCTTTCAATGAAGTGTCTTCCCACTAATCTCGAAGTCTTGCCGATCAGGTGAGCTCCATGAGATGGACCTGCATCATCAGTAGACCTAGCTGGCACAATGCCTTCACCACAAGCCATCAAAAATTGGGAAAACCGCAATTGGCGGCGTGCAGGCTGCTGTTTGTTGTAAATTACCATGGAGTTCACCATGGCCCTTGCCACTAAATGGAAAAACATTTTTTTCCACCACTTCATACATTTCCTTTGCAGGGCATAATAGGACACGTATTGGTCGTTCAGGTCTACACCGATTTTATTTTTATTGTAGTCTAAGATGCAGTCCGGTTTTATTTTTTTTGCCAGACCTCCTTTAGCTTTTACAGTCACCTCTGTCCAGTTTGCGGCGTGTTTGGTCGTCAGGAAGGGGACGTCCCGCTTGTCTTTCCACTTACACGCGGTGAGATTCCCACGGTGACAGAAAGACATTTCATTCACGGTAAAAATATATAATATATAAAAACTGGTAGCACACAGCCGACAGAGCTCGTCAAAGTATGGCCGTAGCTTGAAAAAGGCGTCGTAGTTATCTTAACCCCGAGGGATGTATTTAGAATTGTCGTTCAGGTGTAGACAACTGTAAATAGCCCTGAAACGATCTCTATTCATCAGTTTGGCCGCATATGGGGTGTGTATAATTTCTCTTGTGGACCAGTACGCGTCAAAGCTTTCTTTATGCACTAGCGACATATGAATTATTATGGAGAAAAAAAGTTTCAGCTCTTTCAACGTAACGGGTGTCCACTTATCGAGCATACTCCCTGGTTTTAGCAGTCCTCGTCTAGCCAGCTTGGTCTTCATCTGCGCGGCATATCGATTCGTTTCAGTTTTCAGGAGCTTCCAAAAATCGTTTGTGAAAAAGACTGAAAAGCAATCGATTTCTGATGAATTCTCATCTATGGGGGCTAAGACACGACATACTTCTTCGCAGACAGGGTCTTCTAATGGACGTTCTCTTGGCACATACGTCCATCCATTGGCCTCGTCCATTTCTCTTAGAGTAATCTGCATTTGTGAAGATCGCCCGTGTGTAGTTGAGCGCACTGTGCCGCCGCGCTGACGCCCGCGCCGAAACCTTCTCTGTGTACGCTCCCGAGTACGCCCTCGCTGGTTGACCGGTTCTTGAAATTACTCCTGCTCCTCAACTGCACCATCATCGTGCCTTTCTTGACTGGCCACAACCACTTGCAGGTCAGACAACAAGTCTACAAAAGAAATTTCTATTGAAAGCATACTCAATACAGAAATGGTTTACCTACATAGAAATAATATAAATATAAATTATTATTTACCTCCAATTTCTTCATTGTGAGCCTCCTCAATATCAGAGTCATCATCATCCTGAAAAAATCAGCAATCTCGCGCATAGAGATCGCACGATTGCGCTGCGAGGAAGCCATTTCGCGCCAAAATGCAGTAACGTTCACCCTATTTACTCGCCGGCGGCAGACTGAGCGGGCGGCGCGGGAGATCGCATATTGTAGCTCTCCTGTTCTCGCTTCGCACATGTATTGCAGATGTGTGTATAGCTTATAAACTCGGCTACAAATGCGTACCCAGCGAATCACGACTAGGCGACGTGATTTTCTAATAAACAGTATGAAAGGCGGTAACGAGTGCCGCTCGTGATTCGCGAGTTGGAGAAAAATATGAATGCCGAGCGGTACTCGTGATTCGCTGTGAAAGAGTTAATGGTAAAAAGACGCCCATGTGTTTTGGAGGCGTTGAATCTCACGAGATTGACTCGGAGAATTCGTTTACTTAGAAAATCCTTTACTCAGACATTCAGGCCCAGGGATAAGCCGTACGCAGACGTCTTGCCTAATAGACTAGCGTGCCAACCCTACTCAAAAGCCTACGAAACATCGAGGTAAACAGCAAGTGCTTCACCATTGTTGTCGAGGGCTTCGCCACATCTATGAGTGGCATACGCTAGAACGTTGTCGATTGCTAGTTGCTAGTTGCTAGTTGGCCGATTTCGGCGAAACCAGTACTGGGGATCATTGAAGAGATCATTCTGCCCTGGGTGTGCCATGAGGTGGGCGTTTAAACTTCACTCCTTGATTTCGATAGAAATAATTAAAAATTTCAATGATAATATTTTTATGTCCAGGTGGAAGAAACAAAAATCATTTTGGGTCATTTGATGAGCAAAACAAATGCATCGTGTCACTCATTCATAATTGAATTGAAAATGTTTTGCAGACAGTTATTGCATCAACCGCCTTTGTACCGTCCTCTTAAAATATGCAGTTTAGAAAGACCGCTTCTGACCACGGTGAGTTGTTTGATAACAATTTCATTTATATAAATGTGGGCGACAAACGAAAGTACAATTCACTTTTTTTTAAACACTTTGATGTTGTGACGACGCATTATTATTATTCTTAATAAATAATAATTAAATTCAATATAAAGACATTTAAAAATATCACAGATATAGTATATTGATAATTAAAATGTGTTAATAAGAATCAAGCACAAATACATTCATTTCGAACATTAAGTATTATAGTATAGTAAAGGCTTAATATCGTCTTTAAAAACCTTTACATTTATAAAAATCTGCTTAAAATTTTAAAAATGTATTAATTAATAGAAATAAAAGTCGAATATTACAATAATTAAGATAAATAACATTTGTAATATAATTGAGAAATAGGTCAAAAACTTTCTTTCTTTGTATAGCCCTATATTTGCCTCGTGGTCCTATATCAGGGACTTAGATAGTAAGGTCTATGGAACAAAAGCATAACTATATAAGGTCTCTATGATGTATAAGCATAATGATAACAGAGTTTTATACGTGGTAGGACCAAGCTGCAGCTATATTAGTAGTGCAGTTGTAGCAGGAGGACCGGGGAAGGATCACGCTCTCACAGAATTCCAGTGTAAAATGGCAACTTGACACCCGTAGACGCGGGAATAGTCGTCGCTGTCTACGCGCAGCCATAGGATGGACAGGTCCATACCTTCAAAACTGCCGAGGCAAAGAAAACAGATGTCCTCTCTGACGTATACGCAAGCTGCAGCCCGGGGCACAAATGAGTGTTCTAATTTGTACACTGGGTAGGAGTGATATGAAGTATCAGCCAGAGAGGACACCTGAGTTTCGGTTAAAAAGAGCAAGACCGGCTTCGCCGTCTCTAGATGGTAACGGACAGCGTTAAGTTTGGAATGAAGTCCCCTGATGTTGCGAAAATTCACAGATAGAGTGACAGGGGTCGCCTTGGTTTTATTGCTCCGTTTGCCCCGAGCAGTATTAGACACGAGCGGAATTCCCCCCCCCCCCCAAGGAGGGGAGTAGTTTGGTCGTGGATGCTCAACGAGGGATTCTCCAGGGGTGCTGGTACCCTCCTGGGGTGTCTTATTTAATTCCGCTACCATGTTTGGGGGGGGGGGGGGAATTAGGCCTCCGGTCACCTGCATTCACTAAGCGCAAGGCATAGGTAAACCTTTACTTCACGCTGGTATTCTGTGAGGTCGTGGTACCACCCCAGTTTGAGCCGGCCCATCCGAGCGACAGCAAAAGCTGCCGCGTAGCTCTTCCACTGTTAAATCATGTGGGTGTGTTGTTAAGGGGGCGCCATCCGTTTGATAGTTGCATTGATGCTCACTGCTACTTGTGGTATTGCGTCTTGTTATGGGTGTGCGGGTGTGCTACGCCCGATTCGATGCATCTTGTGGTTCTGGTCGACGGAGGTATGCTGATGGGGGACCTTTAGATGGTGTAAGCCGACGATAGTCGCGACGATAGTCGCTTGTGGTGTTGTGCAGCGTCGCATCTTTGCGATGATTGTTTGTTGAGTGGCTTTTCTCAATGGCGCTCTCTGCGTCTTAGTTTGACTTACAACCTAAATAGCTTTTTAAAAGTCCGATCCCTTCATAACGGGGCTGCAAACTGTCTGACCTCATGCTCCTGGTATTTTATATAATAACTTAATAATTTTAAATAAACAAACTTCAGTTCATATTTGGCTTGCGCAAATATGAGCATGTCTCCGAATTCCGTTTAAAGCTCAAGTGGTTTCCATTCGCCTTCGCCGGAACCTACAAATTGTTTCTCTTATGTACTGTGTATTATTCGATCCAGTGACTCCTAGCTATCTGAAGGAAAACTTTACGTTTCTTGGTCATGACAGACCGGACAGAGTTTTACGGTCAGCCGGAGAACTTATACTCGCGCCACATTCATATCGAACTAAATACTTTAAAAACTCCTTCACAGTCCATCTGCTTAAGGAATGATCTTCCTTCGTAAATTCGTCGTGCTAAAACACTAGAAAATTTTAAGACTGACGTCAAAAATTACTACCTAACAGTGCAATAACTACTGGTCATCATATGCGACATGTATTTTTTGTATCCTGTCTGTATTTATTTATGTAATTTTTATGTATATTTGCCTATTTAATCTTATGTATGTCTATTATATTTGGAATGTATATATTAGTGTATTAAATATTTTTTATTATGTATCAGTTTAGTTTATTTAGGTACATTATTTAGGTATGTACACCACCTCCCACTGTCCAATAGAAAAACTTTCTCCTAATCTTAAGGTGGTCTTGTAGAGATCGCTTATTAGCTATAAGAGCACCTTATTGTATCTACCTCTTAAGTTTTACTTCTTGTAATTTGTTCTTTTTTATCCTTTTTTGGGGTGTACAATAAAGTATAAATAATAATAATAATATATCTCTGTAAATTTCCCACTTCGATAATATGATGATAAAGGGCAGCACCGTTACTCCACGGGTGACGGGTTCGGGTCGTGGGCCCATGGTCCTATTATCCACATTTAAAATTAACATGCATATGCGTTGTCTCCCCTTAGAACTAAGTCATCAAATGCGTCATCTCCACAAAATACGGCTGCATTATATTGTTACTTTGCGCTGGTGTTATGTGTGAATGTGTTCCTACTCCAGTCAATTTGGCTGTCGCTGCTGCAAACATAATACAGCGTGACTCCATTACGTTAAAATATTGAAATATTATGGTTAATGTATTCCGTCATAGTGGTTGGATGCGCCTGAGGTCGCTTCCTGCATCCATTATCTTAAATAATCTGTTTCGCTTCGGGAGTTGCATGTTATGACCTTGTGGGCAACACCCTGTCGACGTAGTCGTATTCCAACTGTGGGCGTACTCACACGCGTCATTTCTCATCATGCAATGTTAGTAGCATGGTCACGCGTTCGTCGCATACCGCTCGCTAAAAGAACACACCGTGCACGTGTCGCAACAACGAAAACCTATAGAACTGTCGCCAGCAAGGCGGTGTGATACCGCAAGCACTATTCGTATCAGCCAATCGTGCTAAAGATAACCGCATCGCAGTTGTTGAAGTAAGGAGTAAGCCGCGCCGCCCCGCATCTTAAGATCGCACGTGAGCTTATTTGGTCTTATGGATATGCAATTACCCGCTGGTCCTTCGAATTTATCTACTTAACTTGAATAAGATTCTACCGGGGGCCTGAGCTATCGTAGGAAGTAATCTAAAATCCCCACCGCGTGGACGCCTCGTGGACACCTCCCGCATAGACTAGGTTTTTCTGTTCACCACGCATACCATTACTGGTATTTTTCTCGAGCTGCTGATTCCTACAAAGTGTGTGGTACAAATCCCGCAACTTATTTAATTAAATAAATTAGCTAGTGGCCCATTTAGATACGTTCCCACCAGTGGTGGTGGCTGTTTGATATTAATAAATTATTTATTTGTTTATGGCATTTTCTACCAGCCAACCGGAAAGGCGAAGAACTATTACATGAAACTAACTTAACTACTACTGGGCTGTTTTAATAATAAGACCCTGGGTTTTATACTATATTGTAAATTATTAAGTCACGTAAAAGACATGCTGTTATTTGCTTATTTGGCGGAGCTGTAAGGTAGGTGACTTCCTGATAGCATATAAGGTTTCGTTAGGCATAAAATGTAACTCCTCCACCCGCAGCGCGGTGACTATTGCAGCATACATTCATCGAAAATGTCATCAGGACGTCTTTAGCTTCTAGGTTTATGTAAGCATATGTCACTAGCGCATTCCAGAGTCGTACAGTTGTAAAAACGAAAGAGTTTGAGAGAAAACCAGTACGGTGAGAGGGAATTAGCAGAACGAGATTGTTATGAGACCGAATATTAATCTAGTACCCTATCTTTCATCTTGTGTTTTTGTGAATAGAATAAGGTGAAAAGCACGCATTTTGTCTGACATATAATTACTATTTATAATAGTAGAAAAAAATTCTTTCTTTTGTGACAAGCACATTAAATGTAAATGAATTTAATATAATTAAACGCTTTATGTTGATTGATTGCAGGTGATTGCTTTTGTAATGACTATATTGGTAACTTTAGCACAGATGAGTGAAGAAATGGAATAAGGATATAAAGACACTAAATACTAAAATTTAAAAAATTATATAATATGATACAAAGGCTGCATAATAATTATATCAGACCTTAGTTGCAACTCATATTGTAATGTCGTTTAATTAATAAATGTATATTTTTTATTTATGTAAGTTATTTATCCCTCTCAGGATCATAATTCGCGCATGCAGTAACCACGATTCCAGAAGCTATTATGTGGAATCATCATCTCTTAACAAGTCCACTGCTGAACATATGCCTTCCCCAAGGAATACCACAAAGTACGGTCCTAAAACACCTGTATCCATCGACTTCCTGCATGTCTTACCAGGACGTCACTCCATCTCGTGAGGGGTCGCCCCCCATTAGATGGAATGATGTAACATGTCATCATTCCATCTAATGGGGGCTCCACACTTCACCTACTGGTAACACTTCTGCTCCATGCCATCGAAGTAGTGCTACCATATTGTAAGGAAATAAAGAGCTTCTGAACAAATTCAAGTATTTTTTTTTTAATTCCATACTCGCCCGAGTCCTTGCCGTTTTTTAAGGGACTGAAGAGTCACTCTTATCTCGCTCAGACTGACGTCCGAGATATCAAAGGAATAGTGTTTGATAAGACTTGCTGTTGGCTCGTTACACGCACTTGCAAGTGGCTTCAACGATGACGTGTTCAGCTGCCATAGAACCTCTCAATCTCATTCAAAATCTCAGGTGTCTCGGAAACCCATCTGCTATATTCGGCCTTCAGCTTCGGTGGTTGGCTCTGTCTGGTAGACAGTGATCGCTGCCAGTTTTCACCCTCGCGATAGATTCACAATCGCGATAAATGCGATAGACTGAGACATCATTGAACAGTTGTCGTCTAATCGCCATAATGAAAAATGAGAAAATATACTCAATTTATATTCTATTCTTATCTAATTTTTTGTGGAACCTTAGAGTCTTAACCAGGTCCACATTCTGTGAGGCCGCTTCTGGAAGAAATATGTCATCATAAAGAAGTCCTCTTTCTACATGAAGTTTTAGCTCACCGTTCTCTCTTATGCCTAGTTTTGCGTTGAAATCTTCCATTAACACCTTATAGCGGATACCCTATTTAGGAATGCATGACTTTAGAGATATTATCGTACATTTAAAAATTATTTAATTTTAATAAAAAAACTAAAAATATAAACTGAAAATGTTTTTCTTTATTTTAAAAGAAAACGTTACCCCCACACTAGGATTTCTCCTGTATCGTGGAGGCAGTTCACAAATATATACATACATAAACTGAAAATGATAACTAATTTATTTTTTATTTTTGATCCTGCAAAAAATTTATTTAATTTGCCATTAAATTGAATTACAACCTTTACTTTATTGGATTAATATTTATTGCATATTCTTTTTGATTAATTTCTAATCGACATTATATCTTTTGAAATTTTATTGCTAATAAACTTCAGGTCTCGTGCTGAGGCCAAGGGAGCCTGAAGCAATAAAACAGGGTCGGTACCAAGTTTTTCCGACAAACTCAGCTTCGTAGAGGCTTTGGACTGGGCCCCTCAGTATCCAGGTTCAGATAAACCTTTTAGAAAATTGCGGAAACACTACAGAGCGAGTTCATCTCCTAACAACTGAGGAGAAGGAGTTTGGCTACTGGTTCAATGCACTGTCCTCATCGAATATCGCAACACTCTTGAATAGTACTTTACTACTACTACTTTCTCTCTCACTATCAGCCTGAGATTAGGTTTAAAAATCAAAGAGCTTCGTCGCTGCCGCTGTGGTAAAGATGTCGACATTCTCGGACACCACGGCCTGGCTTGCCAGCGGAGTGCTGGTCGCATCCCTCGCCATGCAGTCATTAATGACGTCGTGTGACGGGCCTTAACTAGTGCCAACGTACTTGCAATTTTAAAGCCAAGCAGTATATTGCGGGACGATGGCAAGACGCCTGATGGAATGACACTCATTGTTAAAAAAAAGTGGCGCCTCTTTGTATAGGATGCGACTTGTGTTGACACATTAGTATTAGCACTATCTCATCTCGCGCCGACTGCATTGGAGACAGGCGCGGCTGCTTCTATTGCCGAGTCTAACAAGCGGCGCAAATAGGCAGCCCTCGGAGAGGGAAACCTGTGTGGTCCTGAATTAAGACTTTTGAACTGAGATCTCATCACGCCTTGTTAATGTCTCTTGCGACTCAAGGCTGGCCGATATTTTGGTCATCGGATCAGCCTTGCAATACAGCAAGGTAACTCAGCCAGTCTTTTGGGCACGCTACTTTATAATACTTTATTAGAACTAAAATTAATATTACACTTGTTCCGATTGAGCCCTATCTCTTGAACTAGGAATCCTGTATGCAGTGGAGTAGCGTGCCTTAGAGGGGTGCCCTGTATCGAAATTTGTCGGGGGGCCCAAATGAAGGGTAAAGATTTTTCACAAAAGGAACAAAAACTCTCGCATTGAAGTAAAATAATTATAGATTGATTATAAGTTATTACTTACAATTAATACTCCTAGGAACTAAGCTAACCAACCAATTCAAACCAACATCCTGTCTCATAGAAGTCCTTAGAATTTTTGCTTACATACGTTCGGGGCCTCTGTAGCCCGGGGGCCCCGTATCATTGATACGGCTGATACGGCGGTAGCTACGCCCCTGCCTGTATGTCAGGAGCCCTTCCGTAGATTATGCACAAAAAATATTGACATTAATTATAAATTTCAATTCATTTTAATTATACTTAATTATATTCTACTTTATTTTGTTTCAAATTGACAAAAACAGTTTAAATAAATTATTTAATTAAAAATGAAAGATAAACATAAAAAACTACATATTAAAAAATAGGAGGAAGCTACAGTACTACGGTGACAAGAACACAGCGCTTAAACTTATTATTTCATATTTAAGTAATAGAAAGCAGAAGGTTATTATCAATGGTAAAAGTTCTTTCGGGTCACCTGTACTAATGGGTGTTCCTCAGGGCTCGATTCGCGGCCCATTCCTGTTTCTAGTGTATATTAATGACTTACCTCACCTTTTAGGGGATAGTAATGATATAGTATTATTTGCTGATGATACTTCCTTGATTTTTAAACTTAAACGTCAATCATTTAAATGTGACGAAGTGAATAATGCTATATCAAAATTAGTGCATTAGTTTAACGTTAATAATCTGCATTTGAACGGAAATAAAACTAATTGTGTTAAATTTACAACAACGAATGTTAAAAATCTGAATACCAATGCGTTTTTAAATGGGGAGGAACTGAGCCCTGTTGTATCCACTGTTTTTCTTGGCATCACTCTTGACGCAAAGCTTCAGTGGGGCCCCCATATATCCAAATTAGCAAGCAGACTAAGTTCTGCAGCTTATGCTGTAAAAAGATTAGAGATCTCACTAGTGTCGAGACAGCGAGATTAGTTTATTTTAGTTATTTCCATAGCATGTCTTATGGGATTTTGCTATGGGGAAATGCGGCTGATTCAGAAACTATTTTTGTTTTACAGAAGAGGGCTATTAGAGCTATTTACAATCTAAAACCGAGAGATTCTCTTAGAGATAAATTTAAAGAAATTAATATATTAACTTTGGCCTCTCAGTATATTTACGAAAATTTAATGTATGTTCACAAAAACAAAGATAGTTTTAGTAAAAATAGTAATATACATTCTGTAAACACTAGGAACAAACACAAGCTAGTGATGCTAGTTTCTCGACTCCACAGAGTCAGTAATTCATTCTTGGGGCAATGTATACGCTATTACAACAAGGTCCCGGAAAGTGTACAGGTTCTCTCTATTACCAAGTTTAAATGTTTTATTAAGCTGAAACTGTATAAAAAGGGTTATTATAGTATAAATGAATACATGGTTGATAATAACCCCTGGGAATGAGGTGGTCGCTTCCAAGCAGTTTCTAAAATAAATTTTGTAAATAGTTCGTAATCATTTATATTGTAAAATTTATTTAAAAAAGAAGTCCCGCTGGGTTTCTTGCTGGTTCTTCACAGGACAGAGGGTTTTTTTTCGAACTAGTGGTAAAGTAAAAAATGACTTTCAATAAGAATTACATATGTGTATTGTCTGCTATCTTCTCTAATCACTGTAGTGTAACACAGGCTCGGCACGCACTTAACTAAACACGTCCACTCTCGCCCGAGGCTCTCGTGTAACTGACGCGGTGCGCTCGAGACTGTGACTTATATATAAATGTATGTTTGTGTATTTGTGCAAACACTACATCTCTTTCTTATCAAGATTTTTTTTTGTATTTTATCTCTATCCCTGATATCTGAATCTAAATGATTGTCTGTAATTTATTTCACCTATTGATGGAATTTTATCCCTAATTTTTCGTTGAAAAAACAGTTTAGGCGGTAACCTCCCGGTAACTGTAAGGAGGGGTGCTGTTATACATTAGAAGATACTCCCACAAACATTCTTTAAAATCCTTCCTCTCGATCTGATTGATACGAAGACGTTTCAAAATATCTCTGTTTTGTCTTTCAACTTCGCCGATCATTTGAGGCCAATATGGTACAGTACTAAATAACTTAATGTTACATTCTTTAAAGAAAGATCGAAACTCTTCACTAACGAACTGCTTGCCATTGTCTGCGGTGATAGAAATAGGATAACCAAGTCTACTGAACATTTCTTTTACCATTTTAATAATCTGTAAGCTTGTGATGTTTTTGTAATTTTTTACTTCTTTGTATCGACTATAGTAGCCGACCACTACTAACAGATACTCATTACTTGGCAATGGTCCCATTAGATCCATTGTGACATTTATCCATGGAGCTGCAGGCAACTCTCGTCTCTTCATTGGTGCAGGTGGGTTTGGCAAACCCACTAATGTACAAACTTTACAGGCCTTTACTAATTTTTCTACGTCTTTATCGATACGGGGCCACCATACCTTTGATCTCAAGCGTCCCTTCATCGCTACGATACCTGGATGACCCTCCTATGCAGCATCTAATGCACTCTTGAAGAGTTGCTGTGGTATTACAATTTTATTTCCACGAAGTAGAATGCTATCGTGGAAACAACTCGTTTTCAAAAAATTTGTAAGTCTTAATTGAATCGTCCCAGTCGTTCTGATAGACGCCTTTTTCACTTTGTATATTTCTTGGTCTTTTTCTGAATATGCTACAATGGTACTCATTGGTATAGCAACTGGTCTAGAATTTTCCACTATTTGGTACACATGCTGGTCTTTTCCTTTTGGTGGGTTATCAGGATAGTTACATGATCGTGACAAGGGATCAGCTATATTTGTTTTCCTGGCTTGTATACAACCTTGAATGAATAAGACTGTAACCTCAGTACCCATCGTTCAATCCTCGCACATGGTTTTGACTTAGACCCGAACAATATCTCTAGCATCAAGGACAGCACCAAATCCGACAGGGCTAGCATCTGCTATCACCTGTCTTGCATCTCTGACGTCATAATACCCTAAAATCTGTATTTCCGTGAGCATCCGTTTGTGTTTTTTGGAATGCTTTATCTTGTTCCCCAGACCATTGTTTTTCCAAGCTCTTCCTTTTGCTCATCTTCTGTCTTAGCAGGTGCTTCAGAAGTTCTGTCATGGCGGCCAAGTTAGGTATCCATTTGTTTATGTAGTTTAAGAGTCCTAAAAAACTTTGGAGTTCTTCTATGGTCTTTGGGACCCTAAATTTCATAATGCTCTCAACATACTTGTTGAAGGGTTTACTCCTTCATGTGTAAGCCTGTGTCCCAGAAAATTCACATCCTGCGTTTTATATATGCATTTATTGCTATTCAGCACGGCGTTGTTTTTACTAAGTACCTGTAGAACTTTCTTTAGTCATGCGCCATGTTCTTCTTCACTGTTTCCGAATACCAGGATATCACCAATAAAATTGACGACCCCTTCACAGTTTATCAGCATCCTTTCAATGATCTTCTGAAAAATCTCGGAAGCACAGGTAATTCCAAGCATTATTCTTTTATATCTATATAATCTTTTGGGGGTTATAAAAGTCGTTATGTGTCTGGATTCAGAATAAATTTCCGCTTGATGGAAGGCATTGTTTTATGTCTAATTTGTTAAAATATTTAGCTTTCTTCATTTTAGGCAAATATGGTCCATAGTAGGCAGGGGGTGGTTTTCTCGCAATATAGCGGCGTTCGTACATCTCATATCTACGCACAAACGTAATTCACCATTTTCTTTTATGATTGGAACATTGGTGAAACCCATTTAGACGGGCCTTGCACTTCTTCAATTATATCACTGTTTAGTGATTCCTTAATTTTGATTGCAACCTTCTCTTTAATGGGGATCGGTACTCTCCACTTGATTTATCCCGATACCAAGTTTTAAGACACCTAGACGGACTGCTGTGTTCTTACCCAACAGGTCTCTAGTACCCCCCGAAATCACGTAAATGGTTGTATGTTCCTTTCGTCCACCGACTTCGAGTATAGTTTCAAATGAACCCTCTATTGCCAAAGGAGAGTTACTACTATATGCTAATACTATATGCTAATGTTTGGTCTAAGACATTTGATTAAAAACATATACTTTTTTGCTTTTTAACTCTTCCCACGTTTTGTAAGAATTACACTTTTCCGCAATTTGATCTATGAGATGATCATCTTGCTTTTCGAATGCACACTTTTCGGCCTGTTGACGCAATCTTATCAAAAACTTCTCAAATTTTTCTCCTTTTTCCTGTTTTAGCAATCGAAAAACATGCCGCTCATAAACTTTGCTCCGTTTAGGTTGAAAATACTCGTAGAGTTTTTTTATGGCTACTTTAAATACATCAACGGTTTCTAATGACTCGACACTGGCACCCGGGAAATTGTAGAATATTTTTTGTAACCCAGAGCCACCAAAATGCAATAGCATAGCTCGTTTATTGAGTGCTGATATAACTTCAGCTGCGTCCAGATAGATTAGACCTTTTCCATTTTTCACACCTTATAGCCAGAGATGTGCTATCACATTAAAACTGATGGCGGTATTATTATTATTATTATTTTAGGGGCAAACTGAAACAGTTTCTTATATTTTTATTTCCAATTTAATGCTGGTATTTTAATACCCAAAGTCCAATTTAATGGTAGTAACTTAGTACCCAAAGTCCAATTTAATGATAGTATCTTAGTACCCAAAGTTCAATTTAATGGTGGTATCTTAGTACCCAAAGTTCAATTTAATGGTGGTATCTTAATACCCAACTTCCAATTTAATGGTGGTATCTTAATACCCAACTTCCAATTTAATGGTGGTATCTTAATACCCAACTTCCAATTTAATGGTGGTATCTTAATACCCAACTTCCAATTTAATGGTGGTATCTTAGTACCCAACTCAATTTAATGATGGTATCTTAGTACCCAACTCAATTTAATGATGGTATCTTAGTACCCAATTCAATTTAATGATGGTATCTTAGTACCCAACTCAATTTAATGATGGTATCTTAGTACCCAACTCAATTTAATAATGGTATCTTAGTACCAAA